>CM022299.1:368303152-368908315 GCA_011799875.1 Thinopyrum elongatum | reverse complement strand
ATATTGGGTCTACAACACCTATTCTGAATGATGACTTTTGGGAAAGTCATCACCCCAATTCACCTCTGACAACCCCTCTACATCATGTTCCTCAGTCCCCTGTGCAAACTGAAGAAATTCATACGGGCTCTGATGAACGTCAAGCTTCTCTTCATTCTATTCCTGAAGAAGTTCCAGTCACTAGCGCTGATGTACATATGTCTGAAGAAATGGAGGCCAAGGCTGCTGCTGAAATTCCTCAGCCTGTGGCTCCAGTGGCTACACCTCAAGAGGCTGTAAATTCTTCAACTGTTAATCTTCAGCCCAAGCCACAGAACCCTCACTCCAAGAAGCAGAAGTTTAATGCTGAGGATTTCTTCAATGAGCACATATTCTTCACTGACTACAATCTCTATGACTCTGCTCGTCTTCGTCGCAAGCGCTTCTGGACTGCAAGCCAGATGAACTTCTACTCCTCATTGTTGGTTGATAAGGATAAGATCTTTGAACATGAGCAAATTCCTCATGTAGATATGGAATCGCTGCCCTGCTTCACACCAGTCCTCAGTGTTCTTCATGACGCTGGGTTACTCAATTTCTGCACCGACATCTGCGATTGGAATGAAGAACTCATTCTTCAATTCTTCGCCACGCTGCACATTACAGGAAATGTTGAGGATGTCAATTCATGGGTATTGGACTGGATGACCGATAATACTCATTTCAAAGCACCGGCCTCTGAATTGCTTCATGCCGTTCCAGTCTGTCCTCCCACTGAAGGTGCAAGGCTTCTCTATGTTGAACCTGAATTGTCTGATCATCTGATGCAAGTGCTGATGAAGCCTTTGAAGCCAGGCCAAGATCCAAGGACCAAATTCCTCGTCAAGGAAATGCTCTATGTGCCAAGGACAGTTTATCGCATCTTGACCAAAACCCTCAGTCCAATCAAGGGCCACTACTCTGATGATGAAGAAGTTGTTGGCATTATGAAGAATCTGCTGTTCAATATCATTCACGGTATTCCTATCAACTACCACGATTTCTTCATGAGGACTTTGGCCAATGCTGCTCTGTCACCTTTTGAGTTGAAGCCTTACGCTCCCTGGATCATGAGATTCATCAGATCAAGGTCTTCAATTCATTACATGGCTGACTTTCAAAATCATCTCAGCTATTTGCCCCCTATCGAAGTCCTCAAACGGACTATTTCCTCAGCTGACGAGAAGGGCAAGGCTGCTGTTTTTGATGAAGGTACTCGTCCATTGGATGGACAGTTTCGCAAAGCTACTTCCTATTCCACCAATGATGACTCTGCAACTCAAGATTCTGCCGCCAAAGCTTCAGAACATCATCCTCAAGCCACAGCTCCGCGTGTGATGACTAATCATGAACTTCTCCTTAGTCTTCATCAGAAAGTTGATCGAAATCACAAGTGGGTCAAGCGTCAGTTTGGTGCAATTCTTCAGAACATGACAGTCACTCAAAATACTGTGAAGAAGAATCACTACTACTTGCATGAAGTCTTTGACCGCACTTGGGCGATTCTGTCTAATCTTCATAGTGCTGAAGAACTCAAGGAGATGGGCTTCCAACAGGACTTTGACTGGTCCCAGCCACCTTCAAAGAAATTCAAGAAAGTCAAAGTTCCTCAGCTTGTTGCCAGTTCATATTCTTCATCGCGCGAGACGGATGAAGCTGAAGACTTGAACGACACTGCGGCAGGCCCTACCTCAACGGACGACCCCAACAATGCTGGCGCTCCTCCATCGACATCATGATGATATTCTTCAGGGGCGTTAGTCCTCATTTTTCGTCCCTTTTGGTCATTCGATGACAAAGGGGGAGAAATTTGAGTTAGTCTTCAAGCGGGTCTTATATATGGCGTCTTTCGTAAGTTTCAACTCTTGCTTTTCTGAGGTGTTTGCTCTGATGAGTTGTAAACTTAAGTCCTATGGTGGTCTGAACTCTTGCTCTGTTTTTTCTGCA
The DNA here is from genome assembly GCA_011799875.1 of Thinopyrum elongatum. Classification (NCBI taxonomy): domain Eukaryota; kingdom Viridiplantae; phylum Streptophyta; class Magnoliopsida; order Poales; family Poaceae; genus Thinopyrum; species Thinopyrum elongatum. Next base: position 368,906,350 of record CM022299.1, on the reverse strand, counting down.
TGCTATTTCTTCCCGTACATTAATGCACGCATGCTGAATTTCGTCAGACACATATCTCATCATGCATTTCAAATTCTTCATATCACATGTTAAATGCGTGTATGAATTTCAAGATATAGGAGGGAGATCTCCATGATATTACTCAACAATGTGCATTGCTATTTTCAAAGCAAATTCCTCAAATATGCACATCTTCAGGGGAGTTCTTCTATATCTTGCAATCAAATTCCTCAATATCATATTTACACTTCTATGTTTATCCCCGTTGAAAACTTAACCTATATTGTCATCAATCACCAAAAAGGGGGAGATGTAAGTGCATCTAGTGCCCCTTAGTGATTTTGGTGTAGTATGAAGACTTATAGGTTAAGGGACTAATGTGTTTGTGAGTGTACACAGGTCATGAGGAGTTTGTTATTTCGATGAATGTCGACCCCTAAAATGAATGTCTTCAACTGAAGACTTTGGTTTTCTTGAAGACTTTGAAAGTGAAGGAATTGGTGTGACCCTGAAGACTTGATATTCATGCGAGGATTATGAAGCGTGAAGACTTTTGTTTTCGTAGTTTCATTCTTCTTCTTGAGTCATAGGAACACCGTACTGTTAAGGGGGTCGAGGTAAAACTAGGAAAAGTTTCCAAGTGATGCTCAACTCAAATCCTACACCTACCCAATCCTTTCGAGTGAAGCCATTGGAAATCTCATACGTTTAGTCAAGTTCTTCAGTGACAGAGACGAAGTTTCTGTTCTCTGAGGAATTTGTTTGACTGTGAGGAGTTAGGAATTCGCCAGTGCGGATGCCTACAAGTGAGGAACATGATAGCCCTGAGGAATTGATACTCAAATATCGACGTTGCTGTGCTGCGCGCCAGCTGTCCAAATACTCTACCCACCTAACGCTATCATATATGTAAGGCATTTATGTCTTATCATGTCGGGCTGCTCCCTAGGCTATAAATAGCCGCCCCCTACAACCACTAGCGGTTGGCTGCTCCGAGAGATAGATTGACACTTGTCATTTAGAGAATCCCATCCTCGAGGACTTTGAGCGGAAAATCATCAAGTGAGGAAAAACCAAAAACCCAAACACTACAAACCCAAAGTGATTGAGCATCGATGAAGAGATTGTTCCTGTGTGGAACCAACGCTTGTTACCTTTGAGGACTGTGCATCCTCCAGACGGTTAGGCGTCATGGTCTAGAGCATCCAAGAGGAAATTGTGGATTGCCGAGTGACGAGTATGTGAAGGTTTGGAAGTCACCTGAAGACTTACCACGAGTGATTGGGCGAGGGGCTGGGATGTGATAAGGAGAATACGGTGAGGACTGTGTGTCCGGGACTGTGTGTCCTCAGGTTTAAAACCTAGCCGCTCCAACCAGACGTACAACTGTCACAACAGTTGGAACTGGTCTACCAAATCATTGTCTTACCGAGCTGCTGGTTCATTTCCTCAACCCTTCTTTCCTCGCATACTTGCTATGTATTTGATCATTACTGTTTGAAGACTTTGTCTGAAGACTTTCTCAATTTCCCAGTTCAATTTCTTCTGTCAGTTTGTCTTCAGCATGCTTATCCTGTGTTTACGCTACTCGTGCTCTGTGCTTGTTTTCATTATCATGATGACTGTGCTACTGCTCTGTTATGCTTGCATCTGAGCACTTATTCCGCTGCTGCTAAGTAGTTCGTCGCTTAGGAATTTCCTCACCTTGAAATTCCTCAGTGACGAATTTGTAAAAATCGCCTATTCACCCCCCTCTAGTCGATATAACGCACTTTCAATTGGTATCAGAGCAAGGTACTCCTTGTTCTGTGTGATTTTGGTTTAACCACCTGGAGTTTTAGTTATGTCGACTGCAGGCATGATCAAGGTCTAGCTGGGTGTCCTACCTTCGATGGGACGGGCTCCCCTACTGGAAGAACAAGATGCGCATGCATCTGAGGCAATGACAACGATCTCTGGTATGTTGTGGAAAAGGGTGTTCCCTCTGTCACTCCTTCCGTAAACGCTGCTGATGTGAAGAGATTCAAGCAACTCGACTCTCAAGCGAAGAATATCATATGTGGCCATCTGAGCAAAGGGCAGTATGGCAGAGTGAGTGCTTGGAGACAGCTAAGCTTATTGGGATATGCTGTCCAAGGTCAACGAAGGAGTCTCAACCAACGTGACTCTGAGTTGACGTTCTTCGCAATCTCTTCAACCGCTTCAAAAGACTCGACAACGAAAATGTTCAGCAAACCTTTGATCGCCTCACTGACATTTCAAACGAGCTTCAAGCACTGGGTGCCACTGACATCACCGACCATGAGGTGGTGAAGAAATTGCTGAGGTCACTCGATTCTTCATTCGATACACTGGCAATGAGATTCAAGAACGTGGAGACTACAAGTCACTTGATCCTGCTGATATCCTCGAGAGGCTAAATACTCATGAATTCCAACTAGTGAGAAGAGAGATCTCTACGGATCGCGCTCTGGTAGATCTCGTGCACTGAAAGCCAAGGCAGTCTCTGAATCTGAAGATGAAGATTCTGGTAGCAGCCTTGGTGATCCTAAAGAACTGAGTCAGGAGCTAGCAATGCTCGTGAGGAAATTCCAGAAGTTCTCTAGACGTGGCCGATTTGGAAAATCCTCAAGAGGTGATGACATGAAATCAGATTCCTCATCCCGTGATTACAAGAAGAGAACTTGCCATAAATGCAAGAAACCTGGTCACTACATTACTGATTGTCCTCAGTGGGAGAAGGAATCAAAGAAGAAGAAATACAAGGATGATAGTTCAGATGACTCTAAGAAGAAGAAGAAATCTTCAAAGTCCTCATCGTCAAGATCTTCAAAGTCTTCATCTCACAAGAAGAGCAACTCCAAGAAAGCTCGGGCATTCATTGGCAAGGAAATGGACTCTGAAGCTGAATCTGAGGAACATGAGGAAGAGGAGGCATCTGAGGAGTCAGACTCTGGTGTGGCAAGCCTAGCCCTCTCTACTGCTTATATTAGCAAGTCCATCTTCAACACTGAGGAAAATGGCTTCCCCAACACTGCTGATGACGGCAATGATGACTATGCTCCCACCTATTGCTTCATGGCAAAAGGTGCCAAGGTATTCAAATATCCCTCCCCTGAATCAAGTGAGGATGAATCTGATGAAAACCTCAAACCCAGCTATTCCAAACTTGCTAATATTGCTGTTAAACAACAAAAGGCTTTGGAAAAGGTTCAAAATATGCTAGACAAAAGCGATGATCTTCAGCATGCTTATCCTGTGTTTACGCTACTCGTGCTCTGTGCTTGTTTTCATTTCATCATGATGACTGTGCTACTGCTCTGTTATGCTTGCATCTGAGCACTTATTCCGCTGCTAAGTAGTTCGTCGCTTAGGAATTTCCTCACCTTGAAATTCCTCAGTGACGAATTTGTAAAAATCGCCTATTCACCCCCCTCTAGTCGATATAACGCACTTTCAGATCTATGTATTCCAGATGTAAAAATGACGCCGCTGCTCCCGCCACTATATTTTTGTGAGAAAGCTCGTTAAAGCTACATCTATGCTAGCAATTGTGATAAAGGGGTGTTGAGCTCCGATGAACTATCATGGAAGAAGTACAGATTTAAGGATAAAAAAGGGGATGGTGCACCTGAGGGTTGCAGAAGACGGCGACGACGCTTGGCTGAACTTCAGCGATGGCGCTGCGGTCCTGGATGAGTTCGCTGGTGGTGGATGAGCGGAGACAGCAGCGCGGCGGAGAGTTTCGTTTTGAGGAAGAAGAAGAAGCAGCAGGGGCGGAGTAAAAGTGTCAAAGAGGACCTCCTGTGTGTATTTATAAGGCAAAAGGCCCAAGGGTAAATGGCAGGCGCGAAACACGAGGGGGTGTAGTAACTTTTGGAGCTAAAGATGCCTCGATTTTCGGGATAAATGGATATGTATAAAGATTCGTTATGATGTCATCATGGATTTCTAGGGTTTTCGTATTTCACGTCAGCAATAAAGGGAAAAAATCAACAAGTTTGAAAGCGTTATAAGCCAGCGTTTGATGACCCAAGGAAGATGTGGACCAGACCAAAAGATAAGCCGCTAGGTTGAATGGTGGAGATTGACATGAATAAATTCAAACCAATCTGGGGCCTAATGTTGGGGAATAACCCCACGATATAACCCACCATGATTGGGCCGGGTCATCCAGGCGGCGGCTCAGGAGCAAGACACGAGATGGGCCAAGGAGCCCAGGAGTAAGACCAGTTGGGCGGCTCACAGAGTGGGCCAATTTAGGGCCCAACATCCGAAGATAGGGACTCACGGCCCCGAAATCCAAGTCGCCAAGAGTTTCCTTGCTTAAGAGACAAGTTAGAAACATACCAAGTCACGGGTCGTAATACGACCCGGACTCTTGTAAGCCCTGGGTCTCGACCTGTATATAAAGGTGAGTCCCAGAGGCATATAGGACTAAGTTACAATCGATCAATAGCTAGGTCAAGCGAATCCGCTCCCTTGTAATTGATCTCCAAGCAATAAGCAAACAAGCAGGAAGTAGGCTATTACCTCGATCGTGAGGGGCCAAACCTAGGTAAATCCGCGTCTCTCGATTCCGATCAACCCCGACAAGCTAATCACCTAGTTGCGATGGCCTCACGTCTAAGTCCTCACACTAGGACATCTGTCGTGAAAAAACCACGACAACAACGACACTAGATCGAAAGGCGAGGCCTCTTGCCTGGGACCTCCGGACTGCTCCTGGTCGTCGGTCTCCATGTAGTAGGCACCGTCGGGGTAACCTACATCCATGGTCCTATCAGCTGTTGCAGCAACTGGGTTGAATGAAAATGGTAGCAAAGCAACCGTGAGCACTCATCAGAAGTACTCGCAAGACTTACATCAGATCTATACTAGATATGCATCAGTATCAAAGGAATGGGGTAGTATGTGTGGACTATACTGTAGAAATGCGAGAATAAAGGGGAGAAGCTCATCCTATCGAAGACTAATCATCGACGGTCATCATCTCGCAGCAGTAGAAGAGAGGAGCATATAATAATATATAGTAACATGTTTATATCAACAATGCTCTGAGATGCTTCCTCGACTACCCTGCGAGAAAGTGATCCCAGAGCAGAGCATCATTAAGTTTCAATACAGTAACCCGTTCTAGTTGTAGTAGATCATGGTGCAACTCCAAGCGTCCTATTACCATGGACATGGCTATTCGAATAGATTACTTCCCTGCAGGGGTGCACCAGATTACCCGATACGCTCAATTACCTCTAGCCGGACACACATTTCTGGGTAATGCCCGGCCTCGGGCAATCGACACGCCGTAGACCAACCTAGGCTCTCCAGAGAGGTCAACTGCCGGTCTAAATCCTAAGTGCGAAGGGGTCATGGGCCCATCACCCTAAGCACTCCTGCACGTTGCGTGACTGGCCAGGGACCAATCCTGGCTACCTCTTTATACAAAGCAGGCGCTTATAGATCACCCCAACAATCAGCCCGCATCTCTGAACTATGACATCTGGAAAGCTTTCGGAAGAAATGTACGACATCGAGGGTCCCATATACCATTATCCTGCGTGGCGGTTAGTGCGTATAGGCCAATGGCCAACTCAGATCAAATACCCAAATCCGTTAGTGTATTATTAGCATCTCACGAAGACGACCAGGGCCGTCGCTCTCACTAGGTAACTCGCGGACCACGACCAGGGACCAAGCCCACCTCTCTCTCCTAGATGGTCTCCACTTGCCCTGTCGTTCCGCCACATTATCTCTCCCAGGTTCCCATGGGGCCAACCCATCTTTATCATTGCAACAGTCGGGGTTCAAGTCCATACCATCAAGGTGAAACCGGAGGATTCACCATCGATAGGTTTACCTTGATATACTGCATGACAGAGTCATCACCTAGAGTGAAATGCGAGGAATCACCCTCAGTATATCACACTAGATGTGCTACACTTCAGAGTCGTCATCAAGAGTGAAATAGAAGAAATCACCCTCGGTACATCACACTTGATACGACTCGATAGAGTCGTACAATTGTAAGGGCCTTTAGGGGTGTTCTGGTCTCTGTACAGTGACCCATCATCTCGATCAACCCAGATAGAATGGTATGGCGACACAGACAAGGGTGTAGGGACACTAATGGTACACTAACTTACCTATTCTAAGTAGATAGGATAACATATAAAGTATCAATAGCAGGTTATCAAAAACAGGCTCTGCATCAAAATAGGAGTGATTGCTTGTATCTGCGTTGGTATTTCTCCGAAGAGGAGAGGATGATGCAGCATGACAAAGGTAAGTATTTCCCTCAATTATGAAACCAAGGTTATCAATCCAGTAGGAGAACCAAGCAACACTATGTAAACAACACCTGCACACAAATAACAAATACTTGCAACCCAACGTGTAAGAGGGGTTGTCAATCCCTCCTCGGTATTGAGATAGATTAAATTGTATGAGATTTGATAAATAGATCTAACTAAAACACACAATAAAATAAATAAAGAAAAAATGCAGCAAGGTATTTTTGGTTTTAATATGATAGGAAATAGACCCGGGGGCCGTAGTTTTCACTAGAGGCTTCTCTCGAGAAAATAGAATACGATGGGTAAACAAATTGCTGTTGGGCAATTGATAGAAAAGCGAATAATCATGATGATATCCAAGGCAATGATCATGTATATAGGCATCACGTCCAAGATTAGTAGACCGACTCCTGCCTGCATCTACTACTATTACTCCACAGATCGACCGCTATCCAGCAAGCATCTAGTGTATTAAGTTCATGAAAAAATGGAGTAATGCAATAAGAACGATGACATGATGTAGACAAGATCTATTCATGTAGGAATAGACCCCATCTTTTATCCTTAATAGCAACGATAGATGCGTGTCATGTCTCTTTCTGTCACTGAGATTGAGCACCGCAAGATCGAACCCATCACAAAGAACCTCTTTCCATGGCAAGAAAAATCAATCTAGTTGGCCAAACCAAACCAAATTTTCGAAGAAGAAATACAAGGCTATAACAATCATGCATAAAAGATTTCAGCAAAGACTCAAATAATATTCATGGATAGAACTGATCATAAACCCACAATTCATCGGATCCCAACAAACACACCGCAAAAAAGAGTTACATCAAATAGATCTCCAAGAACATCGAGGATAACATTGTATTGAAGATCAAAAAGAGAGAAGAAGCCATCTAGCTACTAGCTACGGACCCGTAGGTTTGTGGTAAACTACTCACGCATCATTCGAGGGGCAACAAGGATGATGAAGAACCCCTCCGTGATCATTGCCCCTCCGGCAGAGTGCCGAAAAAGGCCTGTAGATTGGATCTCGTGGTTCTGGAACTTGCGGCGGCTGGAATTGTGTTTCCTCGACTCTCCTAGGGTTTTTGGGATTTTAGAGTATTTATAGAGGTGGAGGTCGGTGGAGAAGCTTCCCGTGGGCTCCACTACCCACCAGGGCGCGCCTGGTGCCTCTGGCATGCCCTGGTGCCTAGTGGGCCCCACTGGCCTCCTCCTGTGTGCTCCTTTGGCTCACTGGGTGTCTTCTGTCCAGAAAAAATCTCCAAAAAGTTTCGTTGCATTTGGACTTCGTTTGGTATTGATATTCTGCGAAGTAAAAAACAAGCAGAAAATAGCAACTGGCACTGGTCACTATGTCAATAGGTTAGTCCCAAAAAATGTTATAAAGTTGCTAGTAAATGAATATAAAACATCCAAGATTGATAATTTAACAACATGAAATAATCAAAAATTATACATACGTTGGAGACGTATCAGCATCCCCAAGCTTAATTCCTGCTCATCCTTGAGTAGGTAAATGATAAAAACAGAAATTTTGATGTGGAATGCTACCTAACATGTTCATCACATATTCTTTACTTTTGTAGCATGGACATTTGGACTTTTAGATGATTCAAAGCAATAGTCTATAATTGACATGAGGACATCAATACTCAAGCATATCAACAAGCAACTATGTCTTTCAAAATATCAACACTAAAGAAAGCTATCCCTAGCCCATTATGCTCAATCATTGATCCATTCATGAAACACACTCAAATATTAACTATGCCCAATGCACAAGTATGATAATAGTGCTCCCTAGTTGGTGCTTCATAAGAGAAGATGGAGACTCAAATAAAAATTGCATAAAGTAAATAGATAGGCCCTTCGTAGAGGGAAGCAGAGATTTGTAGAGGTGCCAGAGCTCAAAGCTTAAATTGAGAGAGAACATTATTTTGAGAGGAATGCTTTTCTTGTCAACGAAAACGACTGAGAATTCCCAATACTTTCCATGCTAGATAAATCATAGGCAGTTTCCAAACATAAAATAATGTTTATTCCTTTTTCCACCATTCTTTCACAATCCATGGCTAGCCGTATCCACAGGTGCCCTCCACACCAACACTTTCCAAGAAATTTATTATTGACAACATAATTTTTTTTTATTTCGGGACTGGGCATCCCTATTACCTGTCACACTCTCATGCAATGACAAGTGAATAAACACTCATCTTGAGAATAACATATTTAGCACAGAAAATATTGGCCACCCCTTGCCGCTTCATGAGCGACACGGGTACACAAAAAGGAAATTCATTTTGAAAATTAGAGTTGGCACATACAAATTTACTTGGAACAACATGGAAATACCACATATAGGTAGGTATGGTGGACTCATTGGCACAACTTGGTTTAAGGAGTTTGGATGCACAAGCAGTATTCCTGCTTAGTACAAATGAAGGCTAGCAAATAGATTGAGAAGCGACCAACCAAGAAACAAAAATGATCATAAACGAGCATTACACATAACTAACACCGAATAATGCACCACAAGTAGGATATAACGTCATTGCATAACTATTGACTTTCGTACTTGCATAGGGAATCACAAACCTTAACACCAATATTCTTACTAAAGCATAATTACTCACCAACATGACTCACATATTACTATCTCCATATCTCAAAACTATTACAAGGAATCAAGTTTATAATATCCAATGATCTTCATGAAAGTTTTTATTATATCCCTCTTGAATAACTATCACTTTGGGACTACAAGGCTCACAAACAAATTTAAGTGAAGCACAAGAGCATAAATATTTCTTCAAAATAATTTTCATCTCTCAAAATAATATAAGTGAAGCAATGAGAGGATATTTCTTTAAATTTTTACTAACTCTCAAAATAATCTAAGTGAAGCATGAGAGCATATTTCTTAAAAAATTAAACTTCCACCGTGCTAAAAAAGATATAAGTGAAGCACTAGAGCAATTCCATAGCTCAAAAAATTTAAGTGAAGCACATAGAGCAATTCTAACAAATCATGGCATCATTATGGCTCTCTCAAATAGGTGTGTCAAGAAAGGATGATTGTGCCAAACTAAAAAGAAAAACAAGCAAAGACTCATATAATACAAGACGCTCCAAGCAAAACTCATGATATGTGACGAATAAAAATATAGCTCCAAGTAAAATTACCGATGGTCGTTAAAAGAAAGAGGGGATGCCTTCCGGGGCATCCCCAAGCTTAGTTGCTTGGTTCTCCTTGAATATTAAATTGGGGTGCCATGGGCATCCCCAAGCTTAGGCTCTTTTCACTCCTTATTCCTTCATCCATCGTGATCTCACCCAAAACTTGAAAACTTCAATCACACAAAACTTAACAAAACCTTCATGAGATCCATTAGTATAATAAAGCAAATCACCACTTTAAGTACTGTTGAAAACCCATTCATATTTTATTATTGCATTATACCTACTGTATTATAACTTTACCATGGCTTATACCCCCCGATACAATCCATAGATTCATCAAAATAAGAACACAATGTAACGAAAACAGAATCTGTCAAAAACAGAACAGTCTGTAGTAATCTGAACTTTAACCATACTTTTGTAACCTCAAAAAAATCTGAAAAATTTGTAAAACATAGGCAACTTGTATATCAATCATGTGTAAAAAATTCAGAATTTTATCGCCCTCCAGTGAATTTAAAAAATTCTGCTACTGGACACAAACGTTTCTGTTTTCCAACAGGATCAAATCAACTATAACCCAACTTGATCCTAAAGGCTTTACTTGGCACAAACACTAATTAAAACATAAAAACACAATCATAACAGTAGCATAATTTTGTAAACACACAAGAATGAAAATAAAAAGAGAAACAATTATTTTATTCATTGGGTTGCCTCCCAACAAGCGCTATTGTTTTATGCCCCTAGCTAGGCAAAATGCATAGATTCAAGTATTGTCATATTTAGTTTTTGCTCCATATGTTGCCCTCATGATTGATTCATATGGTGGCTTAATTCTATTTCTAGGGTAGTGTTCCATACCCTTTCTTAATGCAAACTAAAATTTACTATTCCCTTCTTTCATATCAATCACGGCACCTATAGTTTGTAAAAACGGTCTACCAAGTATTATGGGACAAGACGGATTGCAATCAATATCAAGAACAATAAAAATCTATGGGCACATAATTCCTATTTGCAAGGATAAGAACATCATTAATTCTTCCCAAAGGTTTTTTAGTAGTAGAATCCGCCAAGTGCAAATTAAGAGAACATTCTTCCAACTTGGTAAAACCTAGCACATCACATAGAGATTTCAGAATTGTGAAAACACTAGCACCCAAGTCACATAAAGCATTACACTCATTTTTTGATCTCGACTTTAATGGTGGGTTCCCATTAATCATATAATTTTCTAGGAATTGAAATATCTAATTCTAACTTTTCTTCTAAAGCTTTCATTATCGCTTCTACAATATGTTTAGTAAAAGCTTTGTTTTGTTCATAGGCATTGGGTGAATTTAGCATGAATTGCAACAAAGAAATACATTCAATCAAATAGTAACTATCATAATTAAAGTATTTGTAATTCAAAATAGTGGGCACATCACTAGTTAAAGGTTTTACCTCTCCAAACCCACTTTTACCAAATTTTTCAACAAGATTTTCACCCTCCGAATTATGGGGACACCTTCTAGCTAAAGTTGACTCTTCTTCAGTCCACTTATCATCAAGGTTAATATTACTAAACAAGGAATCAATAGAAGAAACACCAATCATCTTAAGATTTTCATCATTATGGTGAAAGCAATCAGGCGAAAACGCTCTTTCTAAAAATTCTCTTTTAGCTCTAAGCATAGCAATTCTTTTCTTACTTTCATCCATGGAAACATATAAAGCTTTAATTAATTCATTGACATCAACCTTGTGTGGACAAATTATAATCTTGAGACTTTCTACATCATAAGTAATTCTATCAATGCTCCTAGACATATCATCAATCTTATTCAATTTTTCTTCTATTGTAGTGTTGAAAACTTTTTGAGCATTAATAAACTATTTAATATTACTCTCAAGATCAGAGGGCATCCTATTATTATTACTATAAGAATTACCATAGAAATTGCCATAATTATTAGAGGAATTTATAGGAAAAGGCCTATAATTAAAATTACCTCTATAAGCATTATTATTGAAGTTGTTTCACGAGACAAAATTCACATCTACGGAATCATTATTTTGCTCAATGAAAGTAGACAAAGGCACATCACTAAGATCAATAGGAGCATTTTTACTAGCAACCAATTTCATAAGTGCATCAACTAATTTCTTCAACAGAATTAACCTCTTTACTAGTAGGTGCTCTTTCAGTATGCCATTGTGAATAATTAGCCATAATATTATCAAGCAATTTAGTAGCTTCACCCAAATTAATTTCCATAAAAGTACCACCCGCGGCGGAATCTAAAAGATTTTTAGAAACAAAGTTCAATCCCGCATAAAATTTTTGTATGATCATCCATAGATTTAAACCACGAGTAGGGTAATTTCTTAGCATTAATTTAATTCTTTCCCAAGATTGCGCAACATGTTCATGCTCAAGTTGCTTAAAATTCATTATTTGATTTCTAAGGGAAATAATTTTCATGGGAGGAAAATACTTGGTAATAAAAGTATCTTTGCACTTATCCCAAGAATCAATAAAATTACGTGTCAAAGATGAAAACCAATTTTTTACACGATCCCGCAAAGAGAAAGGAAATAATTTTAATTTCACAATATCATTGTCCACATCTTTTTTCTTTTGCATATCACACAATTCTACGGAAGTGTTTAGATGGGACGCGTCATCCTCATTAGGATTACCGAACATTGCTCTTTCATAATAAGATTCAACAAAGCGACATTAATATCATAAGACTCCGCACTAGCGGTGGGAGGAGCAATAGGAGTACTAATAAAATCATTATTATTAGTATTAAAAAAATCACACAATTTGGTATTTTCTTGAGACATCGTGACTACACAAACAAGATCACAAGCAAACAAAAAGATCAAACAAGAAAAAGGCAAACGAAAAATATTTTTGTGTTTTTGCAAAAACATTTTAGAAGTGGGGGACATGAAAACGAGAGGGAAATGGCAAATAAAGTAATTGCAAGGAGATGAGATTTGTGATTGGGTACTATATTGATGTTGGTGATGTCTCCCCGGCAACGGCGTTAGAAATTCTTCCTGATTGTTTGTATCTGCGTTGGTATTTCCCCGAAGAGGAGAGGATGATGCAGCACAGGAAAGGTAAGTATTTCCCTTAGTTATGAAACCAAGGTTATCAATCCAGTAGGAGAACCAAGCAACACTATGTAAACAACACCTGCATAGAAATAACAAATACTTGCAACCCAACGCATAAGAGGGGTTGTCAATCCCTGCTCGGTATTGAGATAGATTAAATTGTATGAGATTTGATAAATAGATCTAACTGAAACACAAAATAAAATAAATAAAGAAAAATCATAACAAGGTATTTTTAGTTTTAATATGATAGGAAATAGACCCGGGGGCCGTAGTTTTCACTAGATGCTTCTCTCGAGAAAATAGCATACGGTGGGTAAACAAATTACTGTTGGGCAATTGATAGAAAAGAGAATAATCATGATGATATCCAAGGCAATGATCATGTATATAGGCATCACAACCAATATTAGTAGACCGACTCCTGCCTGCATCTACTACTATTACTCCACACATCGACAGCTATCCAGCATGCATCTAGTGTATTAAGTTCATGGGAAAACGGAGTAATGCAATAAGAACGATGACATGATGTAGACAAGATCTATTCATGTAGGAATAGATCCCATCTTTTTATCCTTAATAGCAACGATACATGCGTGTCATGTCCCTTTCTGTCACTGAGATTGAGCATCGCAAGATCTAACCCATCACAAAGCACCTCTTCCCATGGCAAGAAAAATTAATCTAGTTGGACAAACCAAACCAAATTTTCGGAGAACAAATACAAGGCTATAACAATCCTGCATAAAAGAGTTCAGCAAAGACTCAAATAATATTCATGGATAGAATTGATCATAAACCCACAATTCATCGGATCCCAATAAACACACCGCAAAAAAGAGTTACATCAAAAAGATCTCCAAGAACATCGAGGAGAACATTGTATTGAAGATCAAAAAGAGAGAAGAAGCCATCTAGCTACTAGCTACGGACCCGTAGGTCTGTGGTAAACTACTCACACATCATTCGAGGGGCCTCCTCCCGTGTGCTCCTTTGGCTCCCTGGGTGTCTTCTGTCCAGAAAAAAATCTCCAAAAAGTTTTGTTGCATTTGGACTTTGTTTGGTATTGATATTCTGCAAAGTAAAAAACAAGCAGAAAATAGCAACTGGCACTGGGCACTATGTCAATAGGTTAGTCCCAAAAAAATGATATAAAGTTGCTAGTAAATGAATATAAAACATCCAACATTGATAATATAACAGTATGAAACAATAAAAAATTATAGATACGTTGGAGACGTATCAAGGAGCTACCGGAACAACAACAATAGCAAAATCTAATGCAAGAATAAGAGAGAAAGAATGGGCGATATCTGGATGATCAAGGGGGTTTTGCTTGCCTGGAAGCTCCGCCGAGAAGGAAGGGTCGTCGTCGACATAGTCATACTCGGGGTCTACGGCCGTCTCAGAGTCTACCGGCAAGAATAGACGAGGGTGGGGGGGGGGACGCAAATAAATAATAGCACAACAAATGCATGTCATGGCAAAATGGGGTTAGAGGGGTGTGGCAGGTATGTGAATGGCATATTCAGATTCTTCATATTTTTTATCAACTTTCCTATATAAATTATTTTCATCTGAGTTATAGATTATTTTAATTTTTTTTAAAAGTTTAAATGATTTTCTAGATTTATTTATTATTTCAAATTAAATCAAAAAATGCCATGTGTACCCAAGTGTGTTCCCAGTAGAGGCTTACAGGTGGGTCCAGGGGGGTAGTTGACTGTTTGACCAGTCAAAGTTTGACTGGCCAACAGGGTGTGGGGGGACCCACATGTCATTTTCACAAAATATAATTAAATGATTAGTTAGCAGAGGGGCCCCACATGTCAGTGCCTAATTAGGAGGGGGTTACTCTATTTTTTGTTAGCAACTAATTAAAACGGTGGGGGTGTCCTACTGGGCAGTGGCCCTGGCCGGCCACACAGGCGGCTGGGCATGCACACGCCCACGGCAGAGGCTAGGAACGCACATGGGTGCACCCAGCGTGGCACCGACGGTAACGATGCTCGGCCAGGAGGCGTAGCGCAGGAGCGGACGAGGCGGGCGTGGGCGGTGCGTGGGCGCACGGCCGGGGATGTCAGGGCATGGCCCGGGTGCAGCACGGGCTCACGCGCGTGCAAACGCGAAGCTCTAGCGTGGCCATGGCGAGCGCGCGACGACAGCGGCGGCGCTGCAGGCGGGCGGGCCAGGGGTGAGCGAGCGCGTGTGCGGGTGGCGCAGGTTGCAGTCGGGCGTGGCCTGGGGAAAGGCAGGGCACGGGCAGGAGCGGGTGTGCGTGCGTGCGGGGAGCGGAGCTCTTGGTCATGGCGGCCGAATGCGGTGGGAAGCTATAGGGTGACGGATCGATGCGCGGGTTGGTGTGTTGGGGAGCTGGAGGTGCAGCGCTTCCATTGGTGGCCTCGGGGCTTCCATGGATGCCCTGTGGCGACAGCGGCATACTAAGCAGCGACCGAGGTTCGGTGTTGCGGTCGCCAGTGTTGGGGCACGAGTTCGAGCAAACGGAGCTGCTGGGAGGCATCAACGGTTCACGAGGAACACGTTGGTGCAGCGCGTTAAAGCCGAGGAACTCGTCGGCTAGGCGAGCAACAGCCATGGCGATGGCCGGAGCTCGGGCTTGTGGCCGACGTGGCTAGAGAACGTGCACAAGAAGGGGGACAAGGGGAAATGGTGCGGAGCTCACAGTGGTTTTACTAGAGAAGACGGGGAGGCCGGGGACGCATACATGGTGGCGGATCGAGCAGCGGAGTTCCGGTAGCCGTCCAGGACGAAGGGGAAGCATGAGACGTGGATGGGGTGTCCCGGCTCCGATCCAGAGTTGTAGTCGATGAAGAAGATCCCCGCAGAGCTCCTGGACAAGGCAAGGCGGCGAGGGAAGGCCGATGGCCACGGGATCGACGACGAGCGTGGCGATGGCGGTTCGGCCATGTGTCCGGGAGACGAAAGTGGCGCAAGGGAGAAAGGGAATGGAAGCTAGGGTTTGCCACGTGATCGAGGGGGTCGCTCTTATCTACCAGGGGAGCCGTGGGATGGCCGTCACGGCGCCATCTGTTGCCATGGCGGCCCGGATGGCCGCCATGACCCCCCTGTGAATAGGAGGTAGGAGACAAGGGAAGATGGGCTGGGCCGTGCACTGTGCACATAGAGCCCAGTCCAACAGTGAGGCTTTTGTGTTTTTCCCTTTTTTCTTTTACTGTATTATTCTTTCTTCACTTTTTGCATTTTAAATAAATACCAATTGAATTTTTTCCAACATGAAACTTGTCACATAAATAGTAGACAATGTTTTGAGCTAGCACACAAGATTTTAAGTGGTTTGGAAATAAAAAACATTTGTTTATTTTCAAATGGCTATTTTAGTTGCTCTTGGACCACTTTATAATTTACCAGGGATTAATTGGTGAGTCCAATGATCAGGGGAATTTATAGAATAATGCAAACATTTTATTTTTACTGTTTAAAGAAATATTATTTTGACATGCAATTTAAATTTGACTTTGACTTTGATTTTTATTAAGTGGCAATTTGGCTTAGTAAAATATGATGACATGACATCATTAGCAAGGGATCACTATAGCTTAACACTTGTGGTGTTACAACTAATCTTTGTCGTTGTGTGCAACGGAGCCGAAGGACACGTTCCACACTTGATGTAGGTGTCCATGGGCCGTTTCCCTATGGCAGGCCATGGCGGAACATTGGGTGTTGCCGGATATAAGAGCTGCGAACAAGACATACCTGAAGTGGCTCTTTGGCCTGCTATAAAATCTAAATGAAGTGGATCGCATGCGTGTGGTAACAATGGCATGTCCGGAACAAGATCATCCACGACAAACAACCCCCCATGGTGGAAGCGTCCCAATGTTTTCTCGTTAGCTATGATGATTCACTTTGGTGTATACGACACTTCCCTACCGGCGATATAGTGAAAGGAAAGATGTACTACCGCCTGCGGGGGTACATCTCTCCATGCTCGAATGCTCCATCGACGCAACCCCCAAGTGGTCACCCCCGTCGACCGGTCGTGTTAATTTAAATGTAGATGGCTCATTTGTTGAAGATAATTAGTGGCGGAGCAGTAGGAGCAGGCATGATTCTTTGTGATAGTGACGGCAGCATCATTTTCTCTGCCTGCCGCTCCATCTTGTTCTGCGATGGGGCGCCGCAAGTTGAACTTTTAGCATGCCATGAGGGTCTGAATCTCGCCCTTCAGTTGTCTACACTCCCGGTGGATGTTGAGATAGATCGCATGGACACAGTCAAGCTAATCCAGTCGTCGACTCTCGATAGATTGCCACATGCAATGATAGTGCAAGAAGTTAAAAGGCTCTTTAATGAAATAGATGTCACTATTGCTCATGTTAGTAGGAACCAGAATGCTGTTAGTCACTCTCTCGCCCTTTGGGTTGAACAGAAGGCTGGACAACGACGTGGTTGCACTCTGGGTGTGCAGATGTTCCTCTGCTTTGTAGGAACAAACTCACCATTCTTTGAGCAATGAAATTCCTTTTAATCCTGAAAAAGAAAAGTACACGTGAAGCACGCAAAGGGGCCAGTGAGCCAGAGGCTCCTCTATACGAGGGAAACATACACTTTGTGGTTTTGTCTGGTTTTCTCTTTTCTTTTTGTTTTTTCTTATGTGAATGTAAGGCAGATTTACTGAAAGGAGCGAGTAGGTGTGTTGCACAACGCGTGAAGATGTGTTGTGCGTTAAGGCTGGTCATAATAGGAGTATCATAGCCAGTACCACGCATGCCAACTAGACATTTTCGTTGAGGTGGCGCACGATTTAATGAGAAGAGAGAGGATTGAGTATTAGACTAGCCACAGTGAGGAGTAACTTAGACTAGTAACATGCATATGTTAGTAGTCTATGTTACTACCTCTATAGTGGGAAGTAACATATGTGTGGTGTCATGCAATAATTCATTTATTGTGTTATAGACTCATCTTGTCTTGGTATGTGTGATGTTACTCATAGTATGAGTAACTAGCTATGTTACTTAATTTGTCTCTCTCATTAATTAGCTGCCACATCATCTATTTTACATAGATATGTGTGATGTTACCACTCATGTACTCCCAGTGTGGCTAGTCTTATGATATGATACCGTATCATATTAAATGATGTAGTAGTATGTGTCTTGCATAGGAATAAATGATGTCAATATAATACCAAACTATTATACTATGCATGATATTAGTATATGATACTTCCCATTGTGTCGTGGACTTAACACGGCAGATGCCCTAGCAAAAGGACTTAGGTGTGGAGCCATCACAACTAGGTTAGCTTGAAGGGGTTGAACGGGACAAAGGACACCGAGAGTTTACCCAGGTTCGGCCCCTCTCAATGAGGTAAAAGCCTACGTCCTGCTTTCAGTTGTATTGCTGGAATTTCGATTACAAGGGAGCGAGTACGCTTGACCTAGCTCTCGATTGATTGTTTCTTGAGTTAACCCGCCGCCGGGTCACCCCTTTATATACACAGGTTGATGTCCGGCGGCTTACAGAGTCCCGTCCGGCTCAAACACAACGTGTCCGGCTCGGTGACTAACTAAGCTTGCCTTACAATACAGGTTAATCATGTGGCGGTTCATCCTCTTGGGCCTCAAGTCATCTCTGGGTCTTGGGCCTTCAATAGGCTTGCTTCATGACCCGCCATCTTCATCTTTAAGTTGCCAGTGGTATGACCCAGCCCCTCCTGGGCGGGTCATACCCAATAGTTATATCCCCAACATTAGGCCCCAGGTTGATTTGAACTTGTTCACATCAATCTTCAGTACTTGACTTAGCAGAATCTTGCATCGTCAACCTTATGAACTTGCTATAACCCGTCATGATGTCAGCTCATAGAATCGTGTTAACCCGCCATGACGTCATCTCACATTAATTTCGCATGAAGCCCAGAACATCTCAACAGATCTTTTATCTTTTAATGGACCTCCCAAAAATCGAGGCGTCCGCATAGCCACATAATGATTTTTTCGGCCTCCTCGATTCCCGCGCATGCCTTTTATCCATCTCCTTATAAATAGGGACAGGGGTCCTTTTCATTTTCCCCTTGTCTCCTTGTCTTCGTCTTCCTCCTCGCAACGCTCACGCGCGCCCGAGCTTCGCCGCCGTCGGCCTTCACCAACCGCCTTGACTCCGGCCGCTGCATCACCCTGAACGGACTAGAGCACTGCGGCACACCTCCGCTGTCCAACAGCATCAGTAAGTACTCCTCCTCCCCCATAGCAGATCTCCATTAGGGTTTGCCCAGTTTGTCGGAGTTCTTCTCTGTTCTTCTTTAGATCGAGTAATTTTAATCTGAATATGATACCAAACTTGTGCGGTAGCAGTTTAGCACTCGTTTTTAATACCAGAATACATCCCCTTTATAAAAGATCTCATCTGAGCACACAAACTTTCTGCTGCCGTCACCTTAGGTTTAGAATTTATTTCATTTTCTGAACTGCAGTAGATCCAAAATTATAGCACCGATCTGTGGAATCTATTTGTCCATCACTTAGCAAATCCTCACTTATAGATCTGAAATATGGCAACTATTTGGGCGGCTTAACTGACAAACCATAACCCGCCATGTACCATTAGTCCCCTTTTAAACCGCCAATATGTGTAATATCTTCCGGCTTAATCATGTCATCCTTTATAGCACTTACTTTTCGATCATTGGCCGGCTTAACAGCATAATCTTAAACCGGCAATATTTTGTTTTTAGGCCTTCATCCTCAAAATGACCAAAACTGTCACCTCATGCAACTGGGTTGCTTCCACTGTCACGGAAGAAATCCTTAATGAATTTGTAAACGAAGGCGTCCTGGCTAAAAAGAGTGTGATCCACTGGAGGGCCCCGGAACCGAGAGCGCCCCTGAACCAAAAGAGGGTGAAGTTGTAGTTTTTACTGATCACATGCTCCGGGGGTTCACTCCACCTGGCTCAAAATTCTTTCGTGATGTGCTGCACTTCTTTCAACTTCATCCGCAAGATATTGGGCCCAACTCTGTTTCAAACATCTGCAACTTCCATGTTTTCTGTGAAGTATATCTTCAACAGGAACCCACTGTAGAGCTGTTCAGGGAATTCTATTACTTGAACCACCAGACTGAGTTCACAGATGGGCCCGGCCTAGAACTAGGTGGCATTTCAATCCAGAGGCGCAAAGAAGCTACTTTCCCAGCCGCTGCACTTCCCAGTCATCCCAAGGACTGGAACCAGACTTGGTTTTACTGCCAAGACACATCTCCAGAAGGTGAAAATCCTTTGCCGGGTTATCGTCAGAGCTGGCTTAGCAACAGGCACCCCTTCCCTGACCGGATCAGCACAGCAGAACGAGACAAATATATGCCCATTTTTGGAAAAATCAGAGCCTTAATGGCCAATGGCTTAACTGGAGTTGACCTAGTTCGATGCTGGGTCGCATGGAGAATTTTACCTTTAAGCTGCCGGACCGGCTTAATGTGCGAGTATACCTGTGACGTCAAAGATCCACAACGCCACAGCCGAGTGCAATTGGACGACGAGAGCCTTAACAAGATGGTCAAGACATTGCTGAATGAAAGATTGGCCACTTGCAGCAAGACGGGGCTGAACCCCTTTTGCACCCTCAACAAGCCGCCAGCTGTGAGTATTTGTGAACAGTTTTCATTAACTCATTATCTGTCAATCTGCCTTTTCATTCTTACTTGAATTTCTGCAGGCTGACTCCCCCTTTTGGAAGAAGAAGCTTCAAGATAAACCGGCCAAGAAGACCATGACCAAGAACTTGGCTAAGAAACCTGCTAAGAAGAAATCAGAAGTAGTTGATCCGTTTACTCTTGATGAAGAGTCGGAGGTAGAACTTGATTCTCTTGGCTCCTTTTTTGTTCATCTTATTGACATTGATCACTATCAGGATGATGCGGAAGGTAGCCACGCAGATGGTGAAGAGGTAACTATCCTTTCCTCCGACTCAGAACCTCTGCCAAGACAGAAAATTTGTCAAGCAAGCCGGAAAGTAAGGTTTTCTCACCCTTTAGCTTACTTGGATCCCAACTTTATTTTGAAGAAGCAGCAGCATGAAGCTCGCCGCACAACCCAGAACAGTGGTGGCGGGATTCTTTCTTCCGGCTTACCAAACACGTCGGCTCCTCGCAAGCGTCGTCCAGAGGTTTCACATATTTCCGACTTAGCTTACCCCAAGGCGGGTCTTTTTCGCCAACCTCTTGACCCATCTGATTCAAACTATCAGGGGACCTCTCATTCTTCCTCTGGCGACTCAACTGGGACTCAAATTCTCTTGTTCAAAACTGTTCCTGGGTAAGAAACACTTAAGCCTGTTTGCCTTAATACCTTACTCCATTAATACACTAATCTCATCATGAGTTGTTATTGTCAGCGCCATGGCCAAGCCCAGCAAAAAGCTTAAAGTTAACAAGCCGGCAGAAGATCCCAAGGCTATTGACCCGGAGAAGCAGACCGTGTCTGAATCCATGCATCGAACTTCAGAAACGGCTATGGATGACCCGCCACCAGAAGAGCCTCTTGTCACTATGGACACCATGAATGTTGATCCAGAAATTGCTAAGCCGCCCGGCCCCGCTCAGCCGACTCAAGAGACTGAAGATGTCATAGTCACTGGGATGGCTTATGCAGCACCAGGTAATCCCACCGTCTTATCCAAGCACAGCGCCAAAGAAGAATTTTCTGGTGTTGATAAGGGCAAGTGGAAAGTGGACTTGGAAGGCTATGCCCAGTTCAATGCTCAAGAGATTTATTCAGGCTATCTAAACCGCCTTCACACCAACCGTGACTTTGAAGCCGGCCTGGTCAACCTTATGAAGGAACGTTTTGAGGTAACCACTATCATCTTTTCCATATATCTCTGCCAGCCACCAAGTCTACTGGATATGATAGAATTGAATATACTGTAGACTTCAGATAGCCTCTTTAATCTTTCATTACTGTCATAGCGTCTTGGAGTTGCAGAGTCAAAATGAGTAGCCCTCAAGGGCCGGCTTAAGCTGCATAGCTAAAACCGGGACTTCAAATTGTAGTTCTCAACTTCGCGTATGTAGCCCCCAAGGGCCGGCTTAAACTGACAAGTTAAGCCGGGATTTCAAATTGTAGTACTCAGTTTCGCATGTAGCCCCCAAGGGCCGGCTTATTCAGCATCGATAAGCCGGGACTTATCACCATAATTGTGAATAAAATCCAAGTATGTAGCCCCCATGAGTTGGCTATAGCTATAACAGTATAGCCGGGTCATCATATAAATGTCTTCAAGAAAAGAGCAATGTGCATTAGCCCCCAAGTGCCAAGTAAAATACTTGTATTATGCTTGGGACTTAAAATAAGATGATCATCAGAACGTCATACTGCCTGCCTTTTTATGTGACATGCTGAATTGAACATGAAGGAATCTCAAGTCAGTGACCTGAGGCAAAACATTCAGACCCAGCAATATGAGACTTCCAAGGCCAAATCATAACTGAAGACCACTTTGGAAAATATTGAACAACTGAGAAAGGACTTCAGTGTTGAGAGAAACGGCTGGGAAACCGAGAAGGCAGCTCTACAAAAAAGAGCAGAAGATGCTGAGGCTGCCCTTAAGCCAGTTACTGATGAGTTATCCGGCTTAAAACATCAAATCAATAGCATGACAGCCGCCATCTTTGGCAAGCGATAAATCTTTCATCATCCATTCCTTGAACAATCATTCAGCCGGTTTATCAATCTCTTTGGCAACGCAGGCTCCAAAATCTCCCACTTTGGCTCAGACATGCGCATGAAGCTGAAAGCTGCCTACACTCTTATAGAGCAATTATACACTGGCACTCAATGAGCTATCTCTGCCTCCACCCATAAAAAGCAACCGCCTTCCCTCATCAAGAAAATGTTGGAGAAGCTATCTGTGCTGCCACAAAGAGTTAAAGAATTAAAACGATCAGCCGCCAGAGCTAGTGCCATCACGGCCTTGAGCCGGGCAAAGGCATGGCAAGCAGAGCTCAACCCGACAGAACTAGCCACCGGCTGCCCGAGTTTAAAAGAAGATGGGTCTCCCTTCAGTGCCGAGGACTTCACAAAAATAGTAAGGGAGATGCGTCCCTTTGCAAGCAAATTGGCCCAAGAGACTGATCTCTCCAAATATCATCCGGTTTATGATGCTGAAAACGCCAAAGTGAAGGCGCCGGTGTATGAGGCCGTGGACCTTATCCTGCCAACGCGTAAGCACACCTTCGCTCCTGACATTGACCCGTCAACCCTTATAGATGATGAAGCTGTTTTCAAAGCTTTGACTGGGATCGATTGGTCATCACCTAACTTCCAGACGATAGAGGAGGAAGAAGAATAGGCACAGGATGACCCGGAAGCCTCAACCCTCCAAGACCAAACCGACTGATGCAAGAGCCGGTTTACCATCCACATCATTGGATACTATGTGCATCAAAACACTTAATTCTTTTGGGCCGTCCAATGCCTTGTAATAGGTAGTTGAAAACAATGATCTGCCATGCCATCGTGCATGTTTATGTATAATACTTTTAAGCCGCCGATCCGATGTTGAAGATCTGCCACTTATGCTCATAATATCGTCAATCATGCAGATCATGTTTATCATATTGCCTGCACACAAATAGATAACATGTGCCCTGCGATATTTGTTCATACTGCCAGCTTACCACGCCATATGCAGCAAGGGTAATAGCCCAGCACCCTGTTCCATTTATTCATACCGCCGGCTTACAACGCCATACGCAGCAAGGGTAACATCCCAAGGACTTAGAGCGCAGAACTCCAAGCGTATAATCAAAACACACTGGCGACTTATCGTCCAAAGCCGGGCCGGGTTATCAAAACTCTAGATATACTCAAACATGAGTTAGAAGGATCAAGGCTACATGGCCTGAATCAATTTCAAACCATATGTCAATATGGTACAAAAGATGAACCCAAAAAATGTTCCAAGCAAAGAAAAATCAGATAAAATAAGGCCTTCATAGGCTGCCAAGCCTCAATATCAAGTGCTATTCAAGGGCCGCACAGCCACTGAGTTAATCCTTCATTCAAACCTGTAAACCGGCCCTCACATGACCAATCGCCGTTTTAACTTTGACAAGTTCAGGGTCTTTATAAGATTGACTGTCAAGAGTACGGCGAGTCATTCCAGGATTACCTGGTCGGAGTGGCAGGTATACAAAGGCAGGATAACCCGGATTTTTGGTGAATACACCTGGCGTCCAAGCCTATTACACGGGACAACCAAGCTCTGTTTCATTAAACAAGAAGCCCCCAAGTAATCTTTCAATCCAGGCGTATAAGCCGGAGCAATAGGGTAGTCACAGCTATGCTCAAGGAGCAGGAAGCCCCCATGTTATTTGTAACAAGGCGTGCAAGACGGATCAAGAGGGTAATCATAGCTATGCTCAGTGAGCAGGAAGCCCCAAGTGATCTTATGAATTGACAATAAAGACTCAGATTCTCAGAAATGAAATGACAGAGGCCCTGAATTATCAGGGATGCCGGCTTTATTATACTAATCATAATATATACATTGGTAGAAATATGTACATCACAAGAGCCAGTGGCTCAGGTGTAATAGGGCCGAAGATGAGCAATGTTCCACGGCCGGCGGGTCTCCTCCTCCGACGTGCGTGAGTCCTTGTGGTCTCAAACATCGATAAGGTAGTATGACCCGTTGTTCAGATTTTTGCTGACCACAAAGGGCCCTTCCCAAGGTGGGGATAACTTGTGCATGTCGGTTTGATCCTGGATGAGCCGGAGCACCAAGTCACCTTCTTGAAAGGTCCGGATTTTAACCCGGCGGCTATGATAACGACGCAGATCTTGCTGGTAAATCGCTGAATGAGCCGCCGCAAGTTCACGTTCCACATCCAGAAGGTCAAGAGCATCCTGACGTGCTTTTTCATTATCAGCTTCAACATAAGCCGCCACACGGGGCGAGTCATGACGGATGTCACTAGGGAGAACCGCCTCTGCTCCGTAAACCATGAAGAAAGGCGTGTAACCCGTAGATCTGTTGGGGGTAGTATTGATACTCCATAGCACTGAAGGCAACTCCTCAACCCAACAACCCGGCGTCCGCTGCAAAGGGACCATAAGCCGGGGTTTTATTCCTCTCAAGATTTCTTGATTGGCTCTTTCAGCTTGACCATTGGACTGGGGGTGGGCCACAGATGAAACGTCAAGACGAATATGCTCTTGTTGACAAAATTCTTTCATAGCACCCTTAGACAGATTAGTACCATTATCAGTGATGATACTATGAGGGTATCCAAAACGAAAGATCACCTTTTTGATGAATTGAACCGCCGTCGCTGCATCACACTTGCTGGCCGGCTCAGCCTCAACCCACTTTGTAAACTTGTCAACTGCCACCAGGAGGTGAGTCTTTTTATCCTTGGATCTTTTAAAAGGTCCAACCATGTCCAGCCCCCAGACTGCAAACGACCAAGTAATTGGAATCATCCTCAATTCTTGAGCCGGCATGTGAGCTCGTCTTGAAATTTTTTGACAACCATCGCACTTGCTAACCAAATCCTCTGCATCAGCATGAGCCGTCAGCCAATAGAACCCATGACGAAAAGCCTTAGCCACGAGAGACTTAGAGCCGGCATGATGGCCACAATCTCCTTCATGAATCTCTCGTAGAATCTCACGGCCCTCCTCAGGAGAAACACAACGCTGAAACACCCCTGTAACACTGCATTGGTGCAACTCACCATTGACAATAGTCATTGACTTAGACCATCGGGTTATCTGCCTGGCCAACGTTTCGTCTTCAGGTAACTCGCCCCGGGTCATATAAGTCAAATATGGAACTGTCCAATCAGGAATAGCATGAAGAGCCGCCACCAACTGTGCCTCCGGGTCAGGAATAGCAAGATCTTCCTCCGTAGGCAATTTAACCGAAGGATTATGCAAGATATCAAGGAAGATATTAGGTGGTACCGGCTTATGTTGGGACCCTAGCCGGCTTAAAGCATCAACAACCTCATTTTTCCTGCGATCAACATGCTCCACTTGATAACCCTTGAAATGACCAGCAATAGCATCAACCTCTCGGCGATAAGCCGCCATGAGTGGGTCCTTGGAATCCCAAGTGCCTGAAACTTGCTGAGCCACCAAGTCTGAGTCGCCAAAACACCTCACCAGGCTTAGATTCATCTCTTTAGCCATCCGAAGACCAAGGAGCAAGGCTTCATACTCAGCCGCATTGTTAGTACAAGGAAACATCAACCTTAAGACATAACAAAACTTATCACCTTGCGGGGAAGTCAAGATGACTCCAGCCCCCGAGCCTTCCAGCTGCCTGGATCCATCAAAATGAATAGTCCAATACATATTATCAGGCTTCTCCTCCGGCATCTGTAACTCTATCCAGTCATTGATGAAATCCACAAGTGCTTGAGACTTGATAGCTGTCCGAGGCATATACTTCAAACCATGGGGTCCAAGCTCAATGGCCCACTTGGCTACCCGACCTGTGGCTTCTCTGTTTTGGATAATATCTCCCAAGGGAGCAGAACTAACCACAGTGATGGGATGACCAAGGAAATACTGCTTCAACTTATGACTAGTCATGAACACGCCATAAACTAGCTTCTGCCAATGTGGGTATCTCTGCTTGGATTCAATGAGTACCTCACTGACATAATAAACCGGCCGCTGAATCGGATATTCCTTGCCTGATTCCTTTCTTTCCACAACAATTGCCACACTGACGGCTCGGCTGTTAGCAGCTACATATAACAACAAGGGCTCCTTATCAATAGGAGCTGCAAGGATTGGCGGCTCAGCCAACTGCTTTTTCAATGCCTCAAATGCCTGATTAGCAGCATCACTCCAGACAAAATGATCTGTTTTCTTCATCATCTGATACAGAGGGATAGCCTTTTTGCCCAAACGGCTTATAAACCGGCTTAAAGCCGCAATACGACCCGCCAGACGCTGGACATCATTAATACACGCCAGCTGAGCCAAAGAAGTGATAGCCTTGATTTTCTCCGGGTTAGCCTCAATGTCTCTTTCAGAAACCAAAAAACCCAATAGCTTGCCTGCTGGCACACCAAACACACACTTGGCTGGGTTAAGCATCATCTTGTAGACCCGGAGATTGTCAAAGGTCTCTTTCAAATCATCTATCAAAGTCTCTTTCTTCCTGGATTTCACAACAATATCATCCACATAAGCATGAACATTGCGTCCAATCTGGTCATGGAGGCAATTTTGAACACATCGCTGATAAGTCGCCTGGGCACTCTTGAGCCCAAAAGGCATAGACACATAGCAGAAGGCTTCAAAGGGAGTGATGAAAGCTGTCTTCTCCTGGTCCTTAACCGCCATCTTGATCTGATGATAACCAGAATAAGCATCCAGAAAGCTCAAACGCTCACAACCCGCCATAGCATCGATGATCTGATCAATTCGAGGGAGAGCAAAAGGGTCAGCCGGACAGGCCTTGTTAAGGTCTGTGTAATCCACACACATACGCCAAGTGCCATTCTTCTTGAGCACTAGCACCGGGTTAGCCAACCACTTAGGATGAAAAACTTCAACGAGAAACCCAGCCGCCAAGAGCCGGGCCACTTCCTCAACAATGGCCTTGCGCCTCTCTTCATTAAAACGACGAAGGAATTGCTTGACCGGTTTAAACTTTGGATCAACATTGAGAGTGTGCTCAGCGAGTTCCCTCGGTACACCTGGCATGTCTGAAGGTTTCCATGCAAAGATGTCTCGGTTCTCACGGATGAACTCGATGAGCGCGTCTTCCTATTTCGGATCCATATTAGCATTGATACTGAACTGCTTGGATGAGTCGCCAGGAACAAAGTCAACCAGCTTGGTATCATCTGCCGACTTAAACTTCAACAAGGGATCATGCTCCGTGGTTGGCTTTTTCAAGGGGGTCATATCTGTCGGGTCAACATTATCCTTGTAAAACTTCAACTCCTCTATCGCACAAATAGACTCAGCATAAGCGACGTCGCCTTCTTCACACTCCAGGGCTATCTTCCTGTTACCATGCACCGTGATGGTGCCCTGATGACCCGGCATTTTGAGCTGCAGATAAACATAACAAGGCCGCGCCATAAACTTGGCATAAGCCGGCCGCCCAAACAAGGCATGATAAGGGCTCTTGATCTTGACCACTTCGAAAGTTAACTTTTCATCCCTGTAATCGTGATCATCGCCAAAAGCTACATCCAAAGTTATCTTACCCACCGGATATGCCGACTTACCAGGCACCACCCCATGAAAGACAGTAGAAGACGGCTTAAGATCTTTGTCAGTTAAATTCATACGGCGAAAAGTATCATAGTAAAGGATATTGATACTACTGCCTCCATCCATAAGCACTTTAGTAAACTTGTACCCTCCAACCTGAGGCGCAACCACCAAAGCCAATTGACCCGGATTGTCAACCCGGGGCGGGTGATCCTCACGACTCCACGCAATAGGCTGTTCAGACCATCGCAAGTAGCGAGGAACTGCCGGCTCAACCGCGTTCACTGCTCGCTTATGAAGTTTTTGGTCTCGCTTGCATAAGCTCGTGATGAACACATGATATTGACCACTATTCAACTGCTTTGGATTACTTTGATAACCAGACTGTTGCTGCTGATTCCCTTGACCAGATTGCTGATTAAAACCACCTTGATTGCCTTGGCCCTGAAAGCCGGAGCTTGAGCCGCTATGCCCAAAACCAGGCCCGTGAGAGCCGGATCCTGACCCGCCATGCGGGCCATGGTTGTTCTGGAAAAAACTAGAATTTCTATATTCCCTCATGATGAAGCAATCCTTCCACAGATGGCTGGCCGGCTTATCCTGCGTACCGTGCTTTGGGCAAGGCTGATTCATCATCGCCTCAATGTTGAACTTTGGCCCGCCAAACCGGGGCATTGATGACTTCCCCTTGCGACGTTGATTATTATTCTGCATATTGGTGTTCGCCACAAAATCTGAACTGCCGTCCAACTGCTTGCGTTTACCATTGTTACCTTGACCCGCCGGACTATGTTGCTGCCCCTTTGCATTGCCATTCTTCTTCCCCTTCCCAACTTTCTCCTCATCGGACTCGGGTTCCTTAGTGCTATCAGAATCAACATATTTGATGAGAGCCGCCATGAGCTCTTCCATATCATTGCAATGGCGCTTAAGCCGCCCCAGCTTCTGTTTAAGGGGGACGAAACGGCAATTCTTTTTCAACATCAGGACGGCTGAACCGGCGTTGATACTGTCCGACGAGTGAATAATAGTTGATATCCGGCGCACCCAATTGGTGGTTGACTCGCCCTCACCCTGGACGCAAGAGTCTAAATCAATAATCAACATAGGCTGCTTGCACGTGTCTTTGAAATTTTGGGTAAAACGCGTCTTCAATTCAGCCCATGACCTAACGGAGTTAGGGGGCAATCCCTTCAGCCAAGTGCGCGCCGGTCCATCCAACATCATAGTGAAGTACTTAGCACACGCAGCATCACTAACATCCAACATCTCCATAGCCATCTCATAACTCTCAATCCAAGCCTCTGGGGGCTGATCCGCCGTGTAATTAGGCACCTTGTGAGGGCCCTTAAAATCCTTGGGCAGACGCTCATTACGTAAAGCCGGCACTAAACATGGCACACCAAGGGTTCTAGAGGTCACTCCCGCCTCCACGGACGCCGGTGGGTAAACCGAAGATTGTTGATGAGCTGTCAACTGAGCCGCCAGCTCAGCCTCCCGACGTGCCCTGCCCTGATCTACCAAAGTCTGAGCATCGTTACCAACACGCGGCGGGTCATGCCTACGAGGCTGGTTATGGTGCCGCTCACTGCTTGAAACCGTTGGCGAGTCAATATGCCTGCTATAACTCGGGCTTGGCCGCGGGGTTGAATGAATCCGTTTCCGACTATATGAATAAGCCGCCTGCTGTGCCACCGCTGTCTGAAGAAGCTCTCCGGATCTCCATCGCGGCTGGTGACTCGCCTTCAACAGGGAGAG
Source organism: Thinopyrum elongatum (assembly GCA_011799875.1). Taxonomy (NCBI): domain Eukaryota; kingdom Viridiplantae; phylum Streptophyta; class Magnoliopsida; order Poales; family Poaceae; genus Thinopyrum; species Thinopyrum elongatum. Next base: position 368,876,756 of record CM022299.1, on the reverse strand, counting down.
CTGCCAACCGCGTAGCTGCCGCAATCATATTGTCCAAAGGGTTAGAATAATGACCCGGCGGTGTTGGAACGTGCTGAGGCGGGGTCAAATTCAAACGAGTCGGGTCTGCAGCACGTGGTTGAACCGTCGCTCCGGTCCCGGGCGCCTCAACAACCCGGTTCACCACGGGCGGGTTACTAGTTCTAGCCCCAGGTGTGTTGAAAATATTCCTTGCATCATACTCCGGAGGTAGACGACTCTGGTGCCTTCTTCGCAGAACGGCGTTAGATGCATTCTGATCCAGGATTAACCGGAAATTCTCTGCTTGAATCCGTTGCGACGCAGCGTCCAGGGCGGCTCGTTCTGTCGCCATCCTAGTATTTTCAGCATTAAACTCCTCCTTGGTTTGAGCTATCTCATCTCGCAGCTTCGCGACATCCACCTTATGCTGTGCTTGATTCTCCGGTGTTACCTCTGCAGCTAATAAGGTCGCCAAAGCCTCCAAGAGCTCAGATAAAACTTGAGCCGGCGAGCGCGCAGAGTTACTCGCCGCGGCCGTTGAACCGGAAGTCATGGCTGCAGCAGTTGATGAATTGAGCACCGGTTGAGTGCCGGCCATGAAGATCGCGACTCTGTTCGACGGCTCATTGGGGTCCGGAATACTGTCACCATCGGAATAGCCCCCAAGCCGGCCGTCTTGTAACTAATGCATTGAATCGTTCTCGCCGGTTGAGGACTCATCACCAGAGTAGATGGCCGTCTCTCCACCGGATACAGTTCCTTCCTCAAGATCCGCCCCGTGGATGCAACCAACAAATGCGCGCTTTATGGCGGGTTGAAAATTGACGGGTCGTGCACGCTGAGCCGTCTCGACGATGTCGGTGCAGGTGTCCGGCTCAGGCTCGGACTCACCGATCTTGCCAATGAAGACATGGATTCCGCCGAAGGGGACCCGGTACCCGTACTCGATTGAGCCGGCCTCGGGGCCCCAGCCTGCGTCGTCGATGTAGAGCTTGCCGCGACGACTATTGGTCATCCGGCCCACAGCGTATCCCTTGATCCCTGCGAAGTTACCATTCAAGAACTCGAAACCACCGTGCGCTGGCCCCACGGTGGGCGCCAACTGTCGTGGACTTGACACGGCAGATGCCCTAGCAAAAAGACTTAGGTGTGGAGCTATCGCAACTAGGTTAACTTGAAGGGGTTGAACGGGACAAAGGACACAGAGAGTTTACCCAGGTTCGGCCCCTCTCAATGAGGTAAAAGCCTACGTCCTGCTTTCAGTTGTATTGCTGGAATTTCGATTACAAGGGAGCGAGTATGCTTGACCAAGCTCTCGATTGATTGTTTCTTGAGTTAACCCGCCGCCGGGTCACCCCTTTATATACACAGGTTGATGCCCGGCGGCTTACAGAGTCCCGACCGGCTCATACACAACGTGTCCGGCTCGGTGACTAACTAAGCTTGCCTTACAATGCAGGTTAATCATGTGGCGGTTCATCCTCTTGGGCCTCAAGTTGCCTCTGGGTCTTGGGCCTTCAATAGGCTTGCTTCATGACCCGCCATCTTCATCTTTAAGTCGCCAGTGGTATGACCCGCCCAGGAGGATGTGATATTGGGCCTCAAGTCGTCTCTGGGTATTGGGCCTTCAATAGTTATATCCCCAACACATTGTGACCAGCCTAATTAAGGTGTGTTGCACGACGCTTGAAGATGTGATGCGCGACACATGAAGGTGTGTTGCGCTGCGTGCCGCTTACGTGAAGTTATGATGTGTCGCATGCAAGGTGTGTTGTGCGGGGCGCGTAAAGGTGTATTGCATGACGAAGCACAAGCACACCACGAACAGGGAGCATAAGTATGATGATGTGGGGAAGCACAAGTTTGTTATATTTGGTAGCACAAGTTACGTCCGAAAGTAATTTGTCGAAACTTATCAACACGAAATCTAGTTTCAAATACCTCAACACTAAGATGGCTTAGTATCCCAAAACATTAATTAGAAATTAATCTTGGTCGAGGGAGCTAAGTCATCTGCCCACTGTAACCAGATGGATCTCCTTGCTTCCCACCTACACAAAACCAGACACAAGCCAGAGCCAGAGGAGCCAAGAGGAAGCATACGGCGGGAAGGAGACGGTTAGGCCAACCGTTTTTCCCCCTTGGTTCACCCCTCCACTCTTGGCGCCAAAGCAAAGCCGTTAGATTATTGGTCACCATCTCAAACCCAACTCGCCTCTTCCCTCCCACCCATTTATCCCTCGAGGCGCGAAACCAACCATGCCAATGCCCGTCGTCCCCACCACCGACCACCAAAATGCCGGCCGCTTCGTCGTCGGCCGCGGCAACGCCCGGAACCAGCCGCGGCAGCGGTCGGCTCTCCGCTTTCACGATGCGCGCGGTGGCACGCATGTCGAGGGCGCGGTGGTTCATCTTCCTGAGGCGGGTATACCAGTACCAGAACGGCCCGAGGTCCGACCTGGGCTCCAACCCTTTCAACTCGTCCGGCTGGCTCGCTCTCGAGCTCGGCGTGATCGTCGCGCAGATGGTCATCACCACTGCCGTCGTAACCACCTCCCCAAAGGAAAGCCCCGCGTGGCCGCTTCGCCTCTGGGTCTGCGCGTACAACGTCGGCAACGTGCTCAGCCTCCCACTCCTCTACTGGCGCCACCGACATTCATCGGCCGCCGGACGAGGCGACGACCCCGAGATGCACGGCGCCGGTGACGCTCTAAGGTTCAAGCTTGATACATTACTGTTGTGCGGAACGTACAAATTTAACATTACATGCTTAAGTTTCTTTCTTTGTGTACTGATTTCAGGAACAGCTCGTATCTGATGAACAAGGCTCGGGCGTTCCTGGAGCTCTTCTTCGCGATGTGGTTTGTGATGGGCAACGTGTGGGTGTTCGACGCGCGGCTCGGGTCGTTCCACCGCGCGCCGCGGCTGTACGCGCTCTGCATCGGCCTGCTCGCCTGGAACGCCGTCGTCTACTCGCTCCCCTTCCTCCTCTTCCTCCTGCTCTGCTGCTTCGTCCCGGTCGTCGGGTACGCGCTCGGGTACAACATGAACTCGGCCTCCGTCGGCCGGGGCGCCTCCGACGAGCAGCTGGACGCGCTGCCGCGGTGGCGGTTCAAGGAGCCCGACGTGCCGAGAGACCGCGAGAAGGACGATCAAGTAAGTACTTGCCGATTTCACCCGCATTTCTCTGCATATTTTCAGGCACAGGTCCTGGTCTGGATAAGTAGAAGCAAAGATAGCAGCATTTTCTTTTAGGCGAGGTCAGAAAATGGAGTACCAAAGAGGATAGCAGAGATTCACCAAACACTAGCGACCTAAACTTATAAGGCTATCCTTAAAAGTGATAAACGTGCGCGAGCAACTCGAACATGATTCCGTTTTGGGCGATACTAAGATAAGAAGCACTAACTCTGCCTTTTGGGACGGTGCCTAAGATCACAAGCATCTCCTTGCAATTTAGCAACATGGCAAAACATGGCCTGTTCCTTTTCTCTCTCGTTGAAACATGAACTGGTGCTATTCGTCATGGTGAACATTTGGCATGCGTGTTTAGTCCATGGTTGAAAATATTGTGTAATTAACTTGCTTCAATTCAAAACAAAAACATATTTTTCTCTCTGAAATTGTTTCGTGCATAAACGCAGGAGTGCTGCATATGCCTGGCGCAGTACAGGGAGAAGGAGGAGGTGAGGCAGCTGCCGTGCACACACATGTTCCACCTGAAATGCGTGGACAGGTGGCTGAGGATCATCTCCTCTTGCCCTCTCTGCAAGCAAGAGCTCAGCTGATCGATGGCTGCACATATACGGCGCAACGGTGATTGATCAGTGGAGCTTGCATTCCAAGCCAGAGATTCGTCGATCGGATGGCGCGGCGCGCTCCGATGCATGCAGCGCACCTCACTGTGACCTCTTTCGCCAACCCTCTACTAACCTAGACACTGACCAGCGATGGAGACACCTCTGTTGCAGCTCGAGATAGATTAATTTACCAGCTTGGGCAGGTGGGAAATGTGTAAAGAAATTGTTGTATCCATGAGCAGGCGGCCTACAATACAAGTACTGTTTGTTCTCCGCTCAGCTCATTAATTGTACCATGCCAACAGCCAAGAACTGCCAGATGCTGTTGTTCTTGCGAAAGCACATCTCAACAATTACAAGAACATAGATGGACACAAAAACAAGGGGAAATAAGAAATAGGTCACTGCAATTCTTTTATCAATAATCTCGTAGCAAATACATGTGTATATGTATAAGCTCTGTTTTTTTTTCTTTAACAAAATGTATACTCTCTCTTCAGAACATAATTAATAAATACCGAGGATCACACTTATCCCGACAAAGTGCCTGCTAAGAGCATCTCCAACAACCTTTGTATATTAGATTGCTAAAGACTGATGATAGAAAGAGGAGAGAGAAGGTTTAGCAATCCAATATGTTTTTCTTGCTTTGGTAGCCTTTGTATATTGGATTGCTATATTTGCACAAAACACACAATGGCATGTGAAAACAGTTTGTCATAGACACACACTAGCATACCTACATTTATATATATATATATACTAGCACAACTCACGTACACGTACGCACGCACACACGCGTAGACGTACACACGCACACACCAGTATGAGTACAACACACAAGCACACACACGTACACATCACACTCACACGTGTACACACACGTACATGAAATAAAAACACGTACTCCCTCCGTCCGGTGAAGAGTGTACATCTAGCTTCAAAATTTGTCCACAAAATAGTGTACTTCTATCTTCCCAATGCATTTTAAAGTAGAAAAAAATACTTCTCTCTCATCACATGGTAATCAAGGTCAATAGCAATCTACACATGGTCTTCTTAATTTCCACATGCACTTAGCTCATTGGGGGTTGGGTAATTAAAGAGGAGAGAGATGGTGGCTTGCACCTTTCCAATGCATTTTTTATTTAACTCCATAATTTGTCCTAAAATTTCTAGATGTACACTCTTCACCGGACGAAGGGAGTACACACCACGCACATGTATACATCGCACACACACAACACACTAGTCCACGGGCTCACCTGTCATTGAGACGAAGTGAAGAAGGGGACCACTTTTAGGATGCTTGCTAAAAATCTACAATGTGGCCTTTGGATTGGCAAATATGCAAAGTGGGAGGTCAGATTTGCTAAGCTTTGTAAAAAAAAATTGGTGGGGTACCACCTATACAAAAGTTGTTGGAGGAGGTTTTTTGGTCAAAATTGCTAAAATAGCAATTGAGTGCAAATATACAGAGCTTATTGAATATGCTCTAAACAGTTATCAAGGCTAGACCAAGTCAACACAAGTCAAGCCCTTAGTTATGGTCAACAAGTCATCAACAAAGAAAGAAAAAAGACAAAGCCAAAGAGGGGATTTTTTTTAGAATCTAAGCCAAAGAGGTGGTGGAAAACAAAGAAGCCGAAGTAAAGAATTGAGCACAAGAAGGAAAGCCTACCATGGTGGAGGACAGGAGGGGTGAAATAGAATGGTCCACCATTATCATGGACTTACGCGAATGCTATGTCTCGCTCATAGCTCATGCGTCTAGCTGAAGCTTTACTCCATGGCGTGCGCGTGTGGGTCGGCCCAATAGAGTGTTATTCGCTTCTTTCGTTCGTCGTTCATTCGCTGATGTGTTTGTTCTGGTTTTTTCACTTTTTGTTTTCTTTTTCTTTTTTGTTAGGTTTTCTTATTTCTTCTCCGGTTTTCTTTGGTTTCCTTTTTTCGTCACTATACTTATTTTTTTCTTTTTTCTTTGGTTTCTCTTTTCTTTCATGGTTTTTATTTTTATTTTTCCTTCTCATGTTCCTTCTTTTTTTCTGTTCTTTCTTGGTTTTCAAAGTTTTTTGTTTTTCTTTGTTCTTTATCGGTTTTCACTATTTTTCCATTTTGACACTTTTTTCTTACCTTTTCTTAGGTTTCTTTTTTGTTTTCATTATTTTTTTTCCTTTTTCTTTGTTTCTTTTGGTGTTCTTTCTACATTTTTTGTATACTTCAAGTACATTTTATAATACATGTTTAACATTTTTTAAATACAAGTTCAACAATTTTTTTAATACATGGTCAACATTTTTTCTATACATAATTTTTTCCAAATGTTGATTAAATTTTTTAAATACAAGCTTTACATTTGTTGAGTACATGGTCAACATTTTTTCTATACACATTTTCAATATTTTACAATGCTTGATTAACATTTTTCAACTACAAGATTAATATTTTTTAATACATGGTCAACATTTTTTCTGTACCCATTTTCAAATGGTTGATTAACGATTTTCAAATACAATATTAACAATTTTAATTCATGGTCAATATTTTTTATGCACATTTTAAAACTTTCAAATGCTTATTAACATTTTCAAATACTTGTTTAACATTTATTCAATTGCTTGGTTAAAATTGTTAAATGCATGATCAACTTTTTCACACACAAAACATTTTCTTTATACACATTTAACAATTTTCAAATGCTTGGTTAACATTTTTTGAATACATGGTCAACATTTTTCTATATACAACATTTTTCAAATATAGTATTAACATTTTTTGAATACATGATCACATTTTTCCTATACACATTTTAACATTTTCAAATGCTTGATTAACATTTTTCAAATACAAATTTGACATTTTTTTAATACATGGTCAACATTTTTTATATACACATTTAACATTTTTTCACATGCTTGATTAATATTTTTCAAATACTTGTTTAACATTATTTTCATATGTTTGATTAATATTTTTAAATACATGATCAACTTCTTTCACACATACTGTATATTTTTTGCATACATTTTTCGTATACATGAGAAACATTTTCTTTATACACATTTAAACATTTTTCAAATGCTTGGTTAACATTAGTTCAAATGTTTTATTTATAGTGCTTTTTGTAAGATATATATTTAGAATGTTTGAAAGTATAAACGAAAATAAAAGAAAGAAAGAAAAATAAAAAAATAAAAAACAAAAAATGAGGCCATGGGCTCCCACACGCTTGGGCCGGTCCATTTAGGGAGGCGCCTAACGCGAGAGCACGCGAAGTCTCGCTATAAGCGAGACATATCTGCTCCTTGACTCGTCCCCTCTCCGTCCACCATTGATCAATGGATCAAGAATTGCCTACGCTACATTTTCCACCGAACATCACAAGGAATTAATTACCCTAAAAACACAAGGAATTGGTCAATTTTCAATGCCCCATAGCCTATATAGGGCACATGCAGGCATGTAGTTCATTCACACTCACTTGAAAAACTCAAGGTAGGGAAGTAGAGTTTCAAGACTCGTTCGGGGAGCTCTAGGGTCAAGTCGAGGGTTCTCATATGACTCGGCCTGACGTCGGCAAAGATGAGTTTGGATAGGGTGACAAAGAGTCTTAAACGACTCGGGCCTGTGAGACAACCACTGGTACAGCGAGCTGCTATACAAATGGTTTTTAACCCCTTTCCGCGATGGCATTTTAAACCATCGTCTTGCCTGTGTGTGTGATAGGGGGGTCCTTCCCACACGATCCAGAAACCGTCGGGGATAGGGAGTAGTAATGCATGCGTTTTGCATAACTAAGCGTATGTGATGACGGCATCTTTCCCAAACGCGAGTCTTCAGACAACTGTTTGTGACATGTCGAATATCCCAAACGCTCCATCCTTGCTACTCGTTTGTGCTCGCATTATCATCGCAGTCAGTATTATGTGGTCCAACGTTTACGATGCGCGCCCCATCACAAACAGTTCACGATTATAGAGCGTATATGATAAGGAGACCACACATTCACTTCTCTCGAACCGTATGCGGTATATAATTAAGAAGATTAGCTAATCATCGTACGAGTGTCGGATAGGATTACGAAACGTCGGACCGTCGTACCAGTGTCATATAGGATAACTATCGCACACACTATTTTGTGGTGCAACGTTTACGATGCGTACGACATCAGACACAGTTCATGATTGTAAACCATGTATGATAAGGGACTATCACAAACATTTAGTTTATGCGCACCGTTTATGATATTCTCTGACATCACACACGCTTTGCAAACAGCAACTGTGTGCATGGTCACACACATTTCTTCTCTGTGAACCATGTCGGATTATGATGTCTATCACACACGTTGTGCTTTACAGACCGTGTGCGCCGTAATGACCTGCAGATTGTATTTTCACCCTAATTTAATTGCTGCTATTTAAAATTGTACCAAATTTGAATTTGAAAGTAGGCTATAACTTTATTCATATCCATCCAGTTCAACAACCAATGTATTATTCGATTCACAGGTACGTATGTTCAAGATTTACATAAAAAAAATTACATAAGCACCAAATAAAGTATGATGAGCCAGGGTTGTATACTTGTACTATTAAAGACGGTAAAGAAAGAGACGAAAGACATTCTGGTTGCTGAACAAGGTGAAGTGGAACGTCCATATTGTGCCCTCCTCCATGCAGAAGGCAGGCACGACTCTAGTCCAACCCCTTGTGATGGCCGACCGTCCATCCTTCATTGTCTTCATGAGGACACCTAGATAGTCATTGTGTTCTGGTAGAAATACTTTAACTTTTGAATGCCCACCAATCATGTAGTTTAAGAGGTAATCTTGAGTAAACTGCTTTGCGAACCACTGCAAAGGAAAAAGATTCATACATTGTCATCTAACATAACTCATTATGGGCATTAAAAAGAAGGTTGCAGAGTTCCTACTTACCATCCTGCAGTTCACTGTTGTCTTGGATAAAGTGTAAACAAATAGTTTAATTGCCATCTTTTGACCCATTTTACTAATAATCTTTATCAGTTTCCTCATTTGATGTTGGTTCATGAATATCTCATTGCCCCATACGCAAAAAGGGTCGAAGCGCGGATCTTTACCAATGACATATGTACCTAAAAGCATCAAGTTAATATTAGAAGCTAAACAGCAATTGCATAATGATGTAGTACAACACTTCCATTATATAAGATCTTATTACATCCAATATTCTCACATATTGAATGAATTAACATCTTATATTATGTGGCGGAGGGAGTTTATTACATTGTTACAAATATCGACCGATTAACTGCAGTTAACTACTGCTGCGTTTTTGTTGTTGTTGTTGTTGTTGATGATGCTCTTCTATGTATATCTAGACATCATCAGAACATTAATGTAACACTCTTCCTTGTTACTATGTAGCCTAAGATTGCATATTTAGATATTCAGTACAATGTATGTTGCTATGTAGCCTCAGATATATTAGACATGTCTCTAGTTAACCTACCGATAAATGGGTTACAGATATATTCAGTTAAATGTCTGATTCGTCGATTAATCCCTTATCATCCCCCGGCCTATATGGTACCAGCTACCGATATCCTGAACAATGAGTACATATAAACCATGGGATGAAACTAACCTTAATGGAAAACAACAATCGTTCTCAATATTGTCTTGTGTAAGTACATTGAAAGGCATGTTAAGCACAACAGGCTAAACATCAACCAAATATATCCATGGTAGACAACATAATATCCAAATGATAGCTTTAGTGTGCAGGTTTAAGCACGCTAGTTAAGCAAAACAAGAAGTGGAAAGGTGTGTTAACTACAACAGGCCTAACATTTAACAACAAGCAAATATAGTCATTCAAACTGGTATTGTGCAGGTCTAAGTACACTAGTTATTGTTAAATAAAAATGAAAAGGAGTGTTAACTACAATAGGCTTAACATCAACCAAATGTAGTCATTCCTATTGGTATTGTTGAAACAGGTATTGATGAAATTGTACTGCACAGTAAATGGTTGCACATATAGAGCATCACTTTGTGAATAACTGAAATAAACCAGGCATACTACGAACAACCAAAGATAGCAATTGAAACTGGACATATGCTAACTACAAACAACCGAACAACCAAAAACCGTTAAAAAAGGCATATGCTCGCTACAACAGGCTTAACAGCAACCAAATATAGTCATTCATATTGGTATTATTGAAACCGGTATTGATGAAATTGAATTGCAGAGTTCATACTTACACATATAGAACACCACTTTCTGAATAACTGAAATAAACAAGGCATACTACGAACAATCAAAGATAGCAATTGAAACTGGACATATGCTAACTACAAACAACTGAACAGCCTAAAAACGTTAAAAGAGGCATATGCTCGCTACAACAGGCTTAATAGCAACCAAATATATTCATTCCAATTGGTATTGTTGAAACTGGTATCGATGAAATTGTACTGCATAGTAAATAGTTGCACATATAGGGCATCACTTTGTGAATAACTGAAATAAACAAGGCATACTATGAACAACCAAAGATAGCAATTGAAACTGGACATATGCTAACTACAAACAACCGAACAACCAAAAATCATTAAAAGAGGCATATGCTAGCTATAACAGGCTTAACAACAAGCAAATATAGTCATTCCTATTGGTGTTGTTGAAACTAGTATTGATGAAATTGTACTCACAGTAAATAGTTGCGCATATAGAGCATCACATTGTGAATAACTGAAATAAACAAGGCATACTGCAAACAACCAAATATAGCAATTAAATTGGACATATTCTCACTACACTGCAAAAGGGGCTCGACAAAACAAATCATGTGTTCCCCTCTGTGAAGAGGCACGACAAAACAAATCATGAGTTTCCTCACTTGTCACAGACGGGTTCGTTCCCATGGGAAGAGCACAGACTCTGGGTGCGCTCCATGTTGTCGCAGATGGGCTCGTCCCCTTGGAAGAGCACAGATGTAGGGTGCCCTCCCTGATGTCGTAGATGGACTCTTTCCTCTTGGAAGAGCCAGAGAGGGTGCCCTCCTCGTGGTCGCCGTCCATGAGGTCTGACTTGGAAGCTGAGGATCCCAAGCCAGCGTCGCAGAACATGTCCTTCAGAAATGACAAGGGCTCGATGGCGATGTAGGATGGTAAATTCTTGATAGCGAGTCAAAGGAGATCAGTGGTGGGGCCATGGATGAAATCGACAGCGGTTGAACCCAAGGGGTTGGGGGTGGGCCACTTAACCTATGACGTAGCCCGCGTCAGGCCGTCGCTGTCGATGACCACGATGTCGTAGCCGGCGTCCGCGACATACCAGCATACTCTAGCCCGATGATTGAGAGCCTACGGCCAGTAATCGTCGTCAGCTTCCTCGGCGGCCACCTCGGCAACGTCGGGCGAAGAGGCTGCGATAAACCTATTTTGGGCCATTCGCTCTCCGAGCCCCATGAGAAGCATAGCCGGGCTTAGGCTGCAACGCTCTGGAGTGGGGGATGGGGATGGGGATCTATGGGAAAGGGGGCATTTGGCAGGCGTCATCTAAGAAACTCAGGGCAGCTAGGGTATGGAGATCGGTGGGTAAGCTGCATGGGCAAACCAGCAGATGTTGACGATGGAGGCCTTGCGACGGCGGCGGCGGTCTTGCTAGGGTTTCAATCGAGGGAGGGGTGGTGTGTGTGTGTGTGCGCACGTGGAGTTTTTGGGGTGTGTGTGTGGAGGGGGGGGGGGCAAGGTGGTGTTTGAGGAAATGACGCAGCTACTGAAAAATTTACTAGGCGGGAGTAAAATGCCGAGGCTATTGAAAATTTGGATGAAGGGATTGGGCAACAACCATCGCACACAGTCCTAAAATAACAACCGTGTGCTATCAAACAGAAAAATCCTCCAGCCGGGTAGATATTTTCGAGGGATGCAGGAAGGAGCGGGAACAGCAAACATCACACACAGGCGAAACATAATAACCGTGTGTTATCAAACAGAAAAAAATTCCAGGCGACTAGATATCTTTAGGGGTGCAGGTGGGAGCGGTAGCAAACAACATCGCACACGGTCCAAACGTATTAACTGTGTTCTATCACATAGAAAACCCCTCCAGGCGGGTAGATATTTTTGAGCGATTTAGGCGGGAGCGGGGGCAACAAACATCGCACCTGGTCGAAACATAATAATCATATCAAACAGAAAAACCCTCTAGGCGGGTAGATATTTTTTAAATTGCGAGGGAAACCTTGTGGAGCCCAATGTACTGTGCTGATGTGAGTGATAGGGGCACGGGCGTGGCACACGGGTAGTCTGAGGGAATCATGTCTATTGCGTCATCCGACTTGTATACTATTTATAAATTTGGCAAAATAACGTGGGAAAGGGTCATAGCACGAACACACTTGTATGTGGACCAAAAATATGTATGAAAAGGGTCGCTTGATGTTCAAATACCCAATGCACAACTTTGATGTGGCACCTGTCTCACAAAGCGCACAATATTGCTAGTCCTCCCCCTCTTCGTATCGACAAGAGGGGAATCCTAGCTATGAACTCATGCCCCCAAATAGCTATGTCTAACATCTCACCCTACCGTAACACTAAACCTATAGGAGTCCATCATGGTCAAAACCCGACCCCCTTTTGCTTCCAATCCAAGATGGACCATGTGCGGGCCCACAAATGTGTGCTTGTGGCATGAGATGGGTGAGACCACATACGAACCACCTGCGGGTAGCCCAACTATATGTATGAAAAGGGTGGTGTGATATTTAAATACCCAATTCACAACTTTGATGTGGCACATGTGCCTCGCAAATTAGCCGGACATCCCTGACCCCACGGAGGTTCAGGAATTGCGAAGTAGTCCCCCCCACCCACACACTTTGAGTCGATGGGAGAGGGCATCTCACCAAGATGTATTGTAACATGGACCGAGAAGAACATACCTTGGTCGTAACCTCTCTCTTGTTGTTGGTCAAAGTGATGGGCGTCCACGTGACCCCACAGATGGGCTAGCTCGCCGATAACCACGCAAGGAAGTAGTGCCCGAAGACAACCACTGCCTGCATGTGGCCCAAACATATGTATTGAGTGTTGTGTGATGTTTGAATACCCAATGCACAACTTTGATGTGGCACCGTGCTTTGGAACCGGAAAGTCCCCACATGGAGCGAGGGTTCACGACGCGTAGTATGTATGTCACCCCACTTCAAGCCGGTGATGGGGATTCATGCGTACGTATGCGCTCAAACTTAGGCCTGGAATCTCACCATGACCTACTACGGTAACACGAACAAAAGAAGAAGAATCCACCGTGGTAACCTCTCTCGTTGTCGTTCAAAGTGATCATGGACATCCATGCGGGCCCATGAATATATAGGCTTGCCCGTCGAAAACCACGTGAGGGAGAGTACTGTCCGAAGACAACCACTTAGGAGGTGATACATGCATGTTTGAATACCATGCACAACATTGATGTGGTGCCTACGTCAAAAATCATACAGTACCCTCACAGAGCGAGATCGGTTCATGACGCGTCGTGTGCTGTCCCCCCCCCACTTCGATCTGGTGGGAGGGATTCATGCGTACACATGCATGCGCTCAAACTATATTATGTAATCTCACAACATGCCCTATACTGTAATACAAACTAAAAATTAATCCCCTCCTAAGTCAAATTAATGTCTCTTGATATCGATCAAAGTGATGGACCAAGCGGGCCCACAGATGAAAAGCATCTATCTCGCCGATAACCGCGTGAGTGAGTTCCAGAGGAGAACCACCATCGCTTGCATGTGGGCCAAACATATGTATGGAGGTATGTGTGGTTGTGATGTTTGAATACCCAAAATGCACAACTTTGACGTCACACCTACATCAAAACTATAAAGTCCCCACACGGAGCGAGGTTCATGAGGCGTAGTATATGCTAGTCCCCTTCCCCCTCTTCGACGCGTACTATATACTCCTACCGTAACACAAACCAAGAAGAACCCTACTTGATGGTCAAATTAACCTCTCTCGATGTAGGTCAAAGTGATGCATGCATGGACGACGACCTCGCGGGCCCACAGATGGAAGCGTCACACATGAGTGAGTGTCCAAGGATAACCGCCACCTACATGCATGTGGCCCAAAGAGGTGTTGTGTGATGCTTGAATAGCCAATGCACAACTTTGATGTGGCACCTGCCTCAGAAACCGGAAAGTCCCCACATAGAGTGAGGTGTTCATGACGCGTACATAGTATATATTGGTCCCCTCCCACCTCTTCGATGCATACTATATACTCCTACCATAGCACAAACAAAAAAGAATCATCCTTGTTGGTCAAATTAACCTCTCTGGTTGTAGGTCAAAGTGATGGACGACGACCTCTCGGGCCCACAGAAAGCGTCACACACGAGTGAGTGTCCTAGGACAACCACCGACTGCATGTGGCCCAAACATGTATGTATGAAAGGGTTGTGTAATGTTTTATATAACCAATTCATGACTTTGATGTGGCACCTGACTCACAAAACGGTCAATCCCACACGGTGGCTTACCCCCCCCCCCCCCAGACACACACACCGCACATCCACCGCCACTACGAGGCATGTTAAAATTTTCCGCGGTGAGCATTGATACGTCTCCAACGTATCTATAATTTTTTTTATTGTTCCATACTATTATATTATCCATCTTGGATGTTTTATATGCATTATTATGCTATTTTATATCATTTTTGCGAACTAACTTATTAACCTAGTGCCAAGTGCCAGTTGCTGTTTTTTCCTTGTTTTTATCTTTTACAGAAAATCAATACCAAACGGAACGAAACTTTTTGAGGATTTTTCTTGGATCAGAAGACACCTAGGAAGCTTCGGGAGGAGGCCAGAAGAGCCACGGATGAGCCACAAGCTCGGGAGGGGCGCCCCCAGGCTTACGGGCCCACCGTGGCACCTCTAACCCTAATCTCAGCTCTATAAATACCCAAATATTCCCTTTACACCGTGGGGTACACCAAAAATACTTTTTCGCCACCGCAAGCTTCTGTACTCGTGAGATCCCATCTTGGGGCCTTTTCCGGCGCTCCGCCAGAGGGGGATTTGTAAGTGCATCTAGTGCCCCTTAGTGATTTTGGTGTATTGAAGACTTATAGGTTAAGGGACTAATGCGTTTGTGAGTGTACACAGGTTCTGTAAGTCTATGAGGAGTTTGTTATTTACGATGAAAGTCGACCCCTAAAAATGAATGTCTTCAGTTGAAGACTTTGAAAGTGAGGAAATTGGTGTGACCTTGAAGACTTGATATTCATGCGAGGATTATGAAGCGTGAAGACTTTTATTTTCGTAGTTTCATTTTCTTCTTCTTGAGTCATAGGAAACACCGTACTGTTAAAGGGGGTCGAGGTAAAACTAAGGAAAAGTTTCCAAGTGATGCTCATCTCAAAATCCTACACCTACCCAATCCTTTCGAGTGAAGCCATTGGAAATCTCATACAGTTCAGTCAATTTCTTCAGTGACAGAGACGAAGTTCTTCTGTTCTCTGAGGAATTTGTTCTGACTGAGGAGTTAGGAATTCGCCAGTGCGGATTGCCTACAAGTGAGGAACATGATAGCCCTGAGGAATTTGATACTCCAATTTCCGACCGTTGCTGTGCTACACGCCAGCTGTCCCAAAATATCTACCCACCTAACGGTCATATCATTGAAGGGCATTTATGTCTTATCATGTCGGGCTGCTCCCTAGGCTATAAATAGCCGCCCCCTACAACAACTAGTTGGTTGGCTGCTCCGAGAGAAACTGACACTTGTCATTGAGAGCATCCCATCCTCCGAGGACTTTGAGCGAAAATCATCAAGTGAGGAAAAACTAAAAAACCCAAACTCCTACAAACCCAAAGTGATTGAGCATCACTGAAGAGATTGTTCTTGTGTGGAACCGACGTTTGTTACCTTTGAGGACTGTGCATCCTCCAGACGGTTAGGCGTCATGGTCTAGAGCATCCAAGAGGAATTGTGGATCGCCGAGTGACCAAGTCTGTGAAGGTTTGGAAGTCACTTGTGAAGACTTACCACAAGTGTTTGGGCAAGGTCTGTGTGACCTTAGCTCAAGGAGAATACGGTGAGGACTGTGTGTCCGGGACTGTGTGTCCTCAGGTTTAAATACCTAGCCGCTCCAACCAGACGTACAACTGTCACAGCAGTTGGAACTGGTCTACCAAATCATTGTCTTCACCGAGCTACTGGTTCTATTTCCCCAACCCTTTCATTTCCTCGCGTACTTGCTGTGTATTTGATCGTTACTGTTTGAAGACTTTGACTAAAGACTTTCTCAATTTCCTCAATCCTATTTCTTCAGTCACTTAGTCTTCAGCCTGCTTATCTTGTGTATCACGCTACCTGTACTCTTGCCTATTTCATTTCATCATGATGACTATGCTTATGCCATGTTATGTATGCATCTGAGTACTTATTCCGCTGCTAAGTAGTTCGCTGCTTAGGAATTTCCTCACCTTGAAATTCCTTAGTGACGAATTTGTAAAAATCGCCTATTCACCCCCCTCTAGTCGATATAACACACTTTCAATTGGTATCAGAGCAAGGTACTCCCTTGTTCTGTGTGATTTTGGTTTAACCACCTGGAGTTTTAGTTATGTCGACTACAGGCATGATCAAGGTCTCGGCTTGGTGTCCTACCTTTGACGGGACGGACTACCCCTACTGGAAGAACAAGATGCGCATGCATCTTGAGGCAATTGACAATGATCTCTGGTACGTTGTGGAAAATGGCGTTCCCTCCGTCACTCCTTCCGTGAACGCTGCTGATGTGAAGAGATTCAAGCAGCTCGACTCTCAAGCGAAGAATATCATATGTGGCCATCTGAGCAACGGGCAGTATGGCAGAGTGAGTGCTTTGGAGACAGCTAAGCTTATCTGGGATAGGCTGTCCAAGGTCAACGAAGGAGTCTCAACTCAACGTGACTCTCGAGTTAATGTTCTTCGCAATCTCTTCAACCGCTTCAAAAGACTCGAAAATGAAAATGTTCAGCAAACCTTTGATCGCCTCACCGACATTTCAAACGAGCTTCAACCACTTGGTGCCACTGACATCACCGACCATGAGGTGGTGAAGAAATTGCTGAGGTCACTCGACTCTTCATTCGATACACTGGCACTGATGATTCAAGAACGTGGAGACTACAAGTCACTTGATCCTGCTGATATCCTCGAGAGGCTAAATACTCATGAGTTCCAACTTGCTGAGAAGAGAGATCTCTATGGACCGAGCTATGGTAGATCTCGCGCACTGAAGGCCAAGGCAGTCTCTGAATCTGAAGATGAAGATTCTGGTAGCAGCCTTGGTGATCCTGAAGAACTGAGTCAGGAGCTAGCAATGCTCGTGAGGAAATTCCAGAAGTTCTCTAGACGTGGCCAATTTGGAAAATCCTCAAGAGGTGATGATATGAAATCAGATTCCTCATCCCGTGATTACAAGAAGAGGACTTGCCACAAATGCAAGAAACCTGGTCACTACATAACTAATTGTCCTCAGTGGGCAAAGGAATCAAAGAATAAGAAATACAAGGATGACAGTTCCGATGACTCAAAGAAGAAGAAGAAATCTTCAAAGTCCTCATCGTCAAAATCTTCAAAGTCTTCATCTCACAAGAAGAGCTGTTCCAAGAAGGCTCGGGCATTCATTGGCAAGGAAATGGACTCTGAAGCTGAATCTGAGGAACATGAGGAAGAGGAGGCATCTGAGGAGTCAGACTCTGGTGTGGCGAGCCTAGCCCTCGCTACTGCTTACGTTAGCAAGTCCATCTTCAACACTAAGGAAAATGGCTTCCCCAACACTGCTGATGACGGCAACGATGACTATGCTCCCACCTATTGCTTCATGGCAAAAGGTGCCAAGGTACTCAAATATCCCTCCTCTGAATCAAGTGAGGATGAATCTGATGATAACCTCAAACTCAGCTATTCCAAACTTGCTAATATTGCTGTTAAACAACAAAAGGCTTTGGAAAAGGTTCAAAATATGCTAGACAAAAGCGATGACCTGTTAGGTGAGGAAATGGATCGAACTCAAACACTGACTGATAATCTTCAGCAACTACAGTCTAAGTTTGACAACCTTCAAAGTCGTCATGAAACTCTCTTAGCCGATCATGAGAAGCTTTCTTATGAATTTCTTCAAAGAAAGCAAGATCTTGAGAAGCTAAGGGTGAGTCATGAAGATCTTTAGAAGGAAAATGATTCATTACTTGCTCAACAAATCAGTTCCGCTCAGGAAGAATTTGTTCCACCATGCTTGAAATGCATTAAACGTGAAACTGCTAATTCTTCACCTGAAAGTTCAAATGCCTCTATTGCTGCAATTTCTTCAACTATCTCTGTGGTCACAAATTTCTCATCTGAGGATACCACTAGTATCACTGACGAAAATGCAGGGTTGAAGGAATTGTATGTGACAGGCATGTACAAAAGCCTCAAAGGGCATCAGACTCTTTGTGATGTGCTCAAAAAGCAGATCTTGAATAGGAACCCTAGGAAAGAGGGTATTGCCTTGGAGAGGAAACTCAATGCTGATGGAACCTACTGGAAACCTGAGCAGTATCCCAAAACCTCATGGGTTGCTGCGAAGGGACCTCCCGCAGATCCATCCACTTTATCTGGCTTTACTTGTGAATCCTCATATTCATCTGATGAGTCATTTGACTCCAACTATAAACTGTTCAAAAATCAGAATGTTGAAGTATTTGCTAGATATGTTGGAACTAACTGCAGGAATGGTCCCCCTATGAAGAAAATCTGGGTTCCCAAAAGGTGCCTTGAAAGTCTTCAGGTGAATATCCTCATGACACCACCTGTGAAGAATAGGAACCCCACATCAAATTATTCATATGGACCAAAGTCTTCATATGGATCCAAGTCCTCTTATGGATCAAATTCCTCACATGGATCCAAGTCCTCATATGATCATCATGCTAATGCTTCTGTTTCGCAAGGAAAATCTAAGAGTTCTGATTATGTGCATTATTCTTCAAATCATTATGTTCATAAGTCCTCGAAGAATTTCTCTGCTTACTCATATGCCTATACTAATCCCTCTCCTGTGAAACGAAGCGCTTTGGCTTCAATACCACCTTTCTCTTATGAAGCTCGCAGAATGATGAACTCTTTGCCACCCCTCCAGATGTGGGTGGTGAAGAAAAAGAACTAACCTCTTATGCAGGGTCAGGTCTCCAGACGAACTAAATCGTCTGAAGAATTTGCTGGAGACCTGAAATGCTTGAAAGGACGCAAGCTAATCATGAAGAAATGATTTATTCATCTCTCACGTCCTCATACTACTATATATACATATGTTGAATTATTTGATGAAATTCTATCTGATGAATTTGATGTCATATTCTTCACTCTGAAGTATATGTGTTCGTAAGATGCACTAATTCATCTGCAGGATGATTTACCCAAAGCTACTGAGTGGGTCCTCGACAGTGGATGTACTAATCACATGACCGATGACAAGAGCTTACTGATGAACACTCCTTTATCTCCATCACATTTGAAGCATATCACCTACGCTGACAAAGGCAAAAGAAAGGTATTGGGTCTAGGTAGGGTTGCAATCTCAAAGGATCGGCACATGGACAAAGTCATGCTTGTCGAGTCCCTCGGATTCAACCCCATGTCAGTCTCAATGCTTTGTGATCTTGATATGGTTGTTGTCTTTGGCAAATATCGCTGCTTAGTGCTCATGGAATCTGACAATTCCAAAGTCTTCGAAGGCTTTAGGAGAGGAGACTTGTATATTGTTGATTTCTTTGCAGGACCACATCCTGCCACATGTCTACTTGCAAAAGCTTCAGAAGGCTGGCTATGGCATCGACGACTGGGTCATGCTGGCATGAGGAACTTACACACGCTCGTGAAGAAAAAGCACGTCATTGGCATCGAGGGTGTCAAATTCCTCAAAGATCATCTTTGTGGGGCTTGTGAGGCTGGAAAGATGACCAGAGCCAAGCACCCCTCGAAGACTATCATGACTACCTCTCGTCCTTTTGAATTGCTTCATATGGACCTCTTTGGCCCTACTCATTATGCCACACTAACAAATGCAGCATCTCTATATGGCTTTGTCATTGTTGATGATTATTCTCGTTACACATGGGTGCATGTCATTACTTACAAAACTGAAGTGCAGGAAGTCTTCAGACGATTTTCTTCAAGGGCTTCGACGAATTTCGGTGTGAAGATCAAGCATATACGTAGTTACAATGGGACCAAGTTCAAGAATACTGGTCTTGATGACTATCTCGATGAACTTGGTATTACTCATGAGCTATCTGCCCCATACACTCCTCAGCAGAATGGCGTTGTGGAGCGCAAGAACAGGACTCTTGTTGAGATGGCTTGCACCATGCTTGATGAATACAAGACACCTCGTCACTTCTGGCCTGAGGCAATTGATACTGCATGCCACATCATCAATAGGGTATATCTTCACAAATTCTTCAAGAAGACCTCATATGAACTCCTCACTGACAAGAAACCCAATGTGAGTTATTTCAAAGTCTTCGGTGCTAAATGCTGGATTAGAGATCCTCATCACAATTCTAAATTTGCACCGAAAGCACATGAAGGTTTTATGCTTGGTTACGGAAAGGACTCGCACACCTACAGGGTCTTCAACACCTATCACAACAAGGTTGTTGAAACTGTAGATGTGCGGTTCGATGAAACTAACGGCTCGCAAAGAGAGCACCTACCTCCTGTGCTAGATGAAATGTCACCTGAGGAATCCATCAAGCTAAAGGCTACTGAGGATGTTATTCCTACCGAAGAATCTGCTGAAGAAGTCATTCCAGATCGTGAAGAAAATCATGCTGGTGCAGCTGAAGAAAATGGCTCTGAAGAAAATGCTGAGCCAAATCAAAGTCGTCAACCTGCTCATCCTCGCGTTGCAA
Organism: Thinopyrum elongatum; assembly: GCA_011799875.1. Classification (NCBI taxonomy): domain Eukaryota; kingdom Viridiplantae; phylum Streptophyta; class Magnoliopsida; order Poales; family Poaceae; genus Thinopyrum; species Thinopyrum elongatum. Next base: position 368,856,001 of record CM022299.1, on the reverse strand, counting down.
ATGAAGTACAGATTGAGAGAATCATCAACGACATCAATGCACCAGGTCCTCTTACTCGCTCAAAAGCTTCACATTTGTCTAACTTTTGTGGGCATTTTACTTTCGTCTTTATCACAGAGCCCATCAAAGTTGATGAGGCATTTCTGGAGCCTGAATGGATTCAAGCGATGCAAGAGGAATTACATCAATTCGAGCTGAACAATGTGTGGGAGCTTGTCAAGCGACCAGACCCACGCAAGCACAATATCATCGGTACCAAATGGATCTACCGCAACAAGCAAGATGAAAATGGCCTTGTGGTAAGAAATAAGGCTCGTCTTGTAGCTCAAGGCTACACACAGGTTGAAGGAATTGATTTCGATGAAACTTTTGCACCTGTTGCTAGACTTGAGGCTATTCGCATATTGCTTGCTTATGCTAACCATCATAATATCATCTTATATCAAATGGATGTGAAAAGTGCTTTCCTCAATGGTAAGCTTGAGGAAGAAGTATATGTTGCTCAACCCCCAGGTTTTGAAGATCCTAAGCATCCTGACAAAGTCTTTAGACTCAATAAGGCCCTCTATGGCCTCAAGCAGGCCCCTCGGGCGTGGTATGATACTTTGAAGGAATTCCTCATGAAGAAAGGCTTCAAACCCGGTTCACTCGACCCAACTCTTTTCACCAAAACCTATGATGATGAATTATTCGTGTGCCAAATATATGTTGATGATATTATCTTTGGCTGTACTAACCAATATTACAGTGACGAATTTGCTTATATGATGAGTGAGGAATATCAAATGTCCATGATGGGAGAATTGAAATTCTTCTTAGGTCTTCAAATTCGTCAACAACGCAATGGCATCTTCATTTCTCAAGAGAAATACCTCAAGGACGTTCTGAGGAAATTCGGTATGCAAGAGTGCGAAGGAGTCAAAATCCCTATGCCCACAAATGGCCATCTATGCACCGATGAAAATAGACTTCGATCAAAAGGTCTACCGCTCCATGATTGGCTCTTTATTGTACCTATGTGCATCTAGGCCAGATATTATGCTTAGTGTTTGCATTTGTGCCCGTTTTTAAGCTACACCAAGGGAATCACACCATAAGGCTGTGAAACATATTCTTCGATATCTAGCTCACACTCCAACACTTGGATTATGGTATCCCAAGGGCTCGGCTTTTGATCTCATTGGATATTCTGACTCTGACTATGCTGGTGATCGAGTGGATCGCAAGTCAACATTAGGCACATGCCATTTCCTCGGACGATCCTTAGTATGTTGGTCCTCGAAGAAGCAGAACTGCGTATCACTCTCTACTGCTGAAGCTGAGTATATTGTTGCTGGTTCTTGCTGTGCTCAATTGCTGTGGATGAAGCAAACCCTCAAGGACTACGGCATCAACATGAAGAATGTGCCACTCTACTGCGACAACGAGAGTGCCATCAAGATTGCTCATAACCCAGTTCAGCACTCAAAGACAAAGCACATCCAGATTCGTCATCATTTTCTTCGAGATCATGTGTTGAAGGGCGACATCTCTATCGAGCACGTGAAGACTGAAGAACAGCTAGCCGATATCTTCACAAAGCCCTTGGATGATAATAAATTTAGCAAGTTGCGATGTGAGCTAAATATCTTAGAATCTTCGAATGTTCTTTGAAAAGGACACACATCCTAACACTTATGCAAAATTGATGACTTAGATGTGCAACACACGAAGTAACATTTTTCTTCAATCAATCCCGCTAAGTGTGAAGAAATTAATGAAGAATTTGATTCTCAGAGCCCTACGACAATTATACACGGTGTCTGAAATCATCATTCTTATACGGTGGGTCACGCCACCACAAAAGTGAAAATCTTCAAAATTGAGTTTTTCTTCATTTTGCAAATTCTTCAAATTTTCAAATTCTTAAACTTTGCAAAGTCTTTGCTCTTTTCGACTGTGTTCTTCATTGACTATATATATATATATATTTGAGTTTTTCAGTCCTCTACAGCATTCACTTATTGCTAATTCTTCAAGTTGACCTTTACCTAAGTGAATGTGATCGGACCCTTTCCCCCTCTATGCTAAACTCAACCCAGTCTGTTCACAAATTCTTCATGTGCGTTCTATTTGAAACCCGTTCAAAGTCTTCACTGTGTCCTTGACAGCTGAAGAATTTGTGAACGAAACCTTAAAATATTCTTATCTGAATTTTCGGCTCTTGCCGCTCAAACCGTTCCACATCCCTCGATAAAGATTTATCTATTCACCCACGATCTAACACGATCTCCACTTCACAGTACGTGGGTGACACATGTCGCTAGGATGAGAAGGGTCAGGGGCACGTTCGTCCATTTTCCTCGGACGAGCGGTTTTTCACCTCGGCTATAAATACCCCTCGCCCTCCTCAGATCTCATTTACCCCGCTCGATCTCACTCCCCTCGCTCGAGCTCTCAGACCTAGCGCCGCCGCTACACTCCATCGTCGCCGGCGAGGAAGAGCTTCACTGCCTCGACCTCGTCACCGTCGTACTCACGCCGGCCGTGGAAATCTTCACTCCGCCGCCGCCGTAGCTGTTTTCCATCGCCAAGTTAGGGCGTGGAAGATCTGAACGGACGAACTTCTCCACTGCTACTCTTAGTTCGTCGTGTTCTTCGTCAAGGGTAAATAAAAACTATTTTTACTACCCTTGTTGATTCTGATGATTTCCACAAAATCCTCAAAAGGTGTTTATTCTTCAACTTTCATGTTCTTAAACACCAACTTGCTTCTGTTCTTGATCTGTTTCTCTAAGCAACGTTTTTCTTCAAGATTCCTCAATTGTGTGGATTCTCAATCTATACAACTCTGGAACCTAAGTCAAAGAACACTTAGTGAAATTCCTCAAGAAACTCCTGGTCAAATTCCTCAAACTTGATATTTTTGAAAAACTTCTGAGAACGCATATGACCTCTCCAAATTCTTTGCACCTATATTCTATTCACAGGTACACATGTCCGCTGCTGAATCTCTAGGTTCTCATCAACTTAACTCATTTGCAGCGTTCCTTGAAGAAAAATTGCATACCTCGTCAGAAAATTTGATTGTTCAAAATCCTCAAGTGAAGAAGATGGCTGATGGTAAAAGACCTCAGAAGGGAGGAAAGAGGCCAGAGACAAACACTGCTTTTGAGATCCCTGAAGATATCTATGCAGGGTACTGTACTCCTAATGAAGCAACTCATGGCAAAGATACTAAGAATGAGCGCAAAGTGTGCATTCAGAAGATTGAGAGGAGATGGGCAAGAGAATGGTGGAGTATCGATATGTGACTCCAAAGTACATGAAGAAATTCGCTGTTAACCCTCCATGTCCAAGACCTCCATTGGCTCCAGGCCAAGAAGCTGATCCCACAAGCATCAGAAGAGGTGAGGAATTTCCCAAGGAGTGGGCTAAGCGTCAAGCCAAGCTGGCCAAAATGGCTAAGGAGGCAGTGAAGAAATTCAATGAAGATTCTGTTGCTGCCGCTGCTGAGGCCTCTGCTAGCAAGCCTAAGAAGGCTATGACAAAGAAACCAGCTGTCAAGACAAGTTCCTCAGCTGTAATGCCCTCACGGCCAAGCTCTTCAATGCCCTCATGGCCAAGCTCTTCAAAGCCCTCACGGCCTGATCCTCTAGCAACTTCTTCAAAAGCAGGTCCAACTCCCTCAGTTGCAAAATTCTCAGCTACTCCTACAAAGTCCTCAGCACCTGTGCATCTTGCCACGTGCCAAAGGACAACTGGAATCTCAATTGCTTCAGGAGCCTCTGCAAGTTCCTCAGCTCCACCTCAGTCTTCAACAGCTCCGACCTTACTGAAGAAAAAGGCCACTGCTGGAGGAGGCACAAGGCCAAGTCCTCACAAGAAGCAGGTCGCCTTTCAGGTTCCGTCAAGCGAAGATGAAGCTGATGATGAAGAATTAGCTGAGATCATCAGAGATCGACAACAAAGGGCCGCTAGTGCCAAAGGCAGTGCTGTGCCCCTCATGCTAGATCCAAGGAAGATCCTTGATTTCATTGATCTATGGCACAAGAACCCTAACACACCTTTGCCTGAATTAAACCTCACTCCTGGTCAAAGTCACATGTTGACGGCCTTCATTACTGAAGAAAAATGGAAATTTGAAAAGGCCAAGCAGGTGAAGAAGGCTCAGTACAAGAAGGAGCGTTTTCTGAAGAAAAATGTTGTGAAAATGTCTCCTGAAGAACTTGTGACTATGCAGGCTGAGATCAAAGCCCTCAGTGATGAATTTAACGCATACCATGCAGATTGGCTAGGTGCCAAAGTCAGATTCGTCAGAATGGCAAAGGGATTCACTCCAAATGTTGCAGCTTCATCGCAACCCAAAATTCCTCAGACTAAAACATCTGCTCAGCCTACTGATGAACATTCAAGCACTGCTGATGAAAATCAAACTGTTGAAGAAAATGAAAGCACCAGGGCTGATGAAGAAATTCCAGTCTCTGAAGAAAATGCCAGGGCAACCTCCAATGTTGTGCCTGAAGAGCAATCCAGGCCAGTTGATGCATCTGCTACTGCGCCTAAGGAATCTGAACAAGCCAGGGCAACTGCATCAGTTGTGCCTGAAGAAATTCAACCAATTTCATCTGCTCCTCCTGCAAAGTCATCACAGATGAAAGATGTCCACCTTCCTTCTGCATCAGAAGCGAAGAAGACCAAAGCCGCAAAGAAGGCTGTGGTGAAGAAAAGGAAAGCATCAGCATCTTCAGAGTCTTCAGCTCCCAAGAAAGTGAAGACTTTGACGAGCTCATCTGAAAACCCAATTGATGTTGTTCCAATATCAAGCATGCCATCAAAGGAGATTGTTCCCTTTGGTGAGGAATATGTCATACCTGATGACGGTGATAAAGAAAATCCTTCTGCTGCTTTGTCAGAGCAGCTGGATGAAGACATTGAAGTGGATGATATCCCTTCAACTCCGCTGGTATCATCGCCCATGCCTCAGTTCACAGCTGAAGTGGCAGGCGTCGAAGAAATTGATGAAGAAGATGAGGATGTGGATATTGGGTCTACAACTCCTATTCTGAATGATGACTTTTGGGAAAGTCATCACCCCAATTCACCTCTGACAACCCCGCTACATCAAGTTCCTCAGTCCCCTGTGCCAACTGAAGAAATTCATACGGGCTCTGATGGACCTCAATCTTCACTTCAATCTATTCCTGAAGAAGTTCCAGCCGCTAGTGCTGAAGAAATGGAGGACAAGGCTGCTGCTGATACAACTACTGAAATTCCTCAGCCTGTGGCTCCAGAGGTTGTGCATCAAGAGGCTGTGAAGACTTCAACTGTAAATCTTCAGCCCAAGCCACAGGATCCTCATACCAAGAAGCAGAAGTTCAAGGCTGATGACTTCTTTACTGAGCATCAATTCTTCACTGACTACAATCCTTATGACTCTGCTCGACTTCGTCGCAAGCGTTTCTGGACGGTCAGTCAAATGAATTTCTATTCCTCACTGCTGTTTGATAAAGACAAGATCTTTGCACATGAGCAAATTCCTCATGTGGATATGGAGTCTCTTCCATGCTTCACCCCTGTCCTCAGTGTTCTTCATGACGCTGGGCTACTCAACTTCTGCACCGACATCTGCGATTGGAACGAAGAACTCATTCTTCAATTCTACGCCACACTGCATATCACTGGAAATGTTGAAGATGTAAATTCATGGGTGCTAGACTGGATGACCGAAAATACTCATTTCAAAGCACCGGCCTCTGAATTGCTTCATGCCGTCCCAGTCAGTCCTCCCACTGAAGGTGCTAGGCTCATCTATGAGGAACCTGAACTCTCAAATCATTTGATGCAAGTACTGATGAAGCCTTTGAAGGCTGGCCAAATTCCAAGGACCACTTTCCTCGTCAAGGAATTGCTTTAAGTGCCAAGGACAGTTTATCGCATATTGACCAAAACCCTCAGTCCAATCAAGGGCCACAACTCTGATGACGAAGAGGTTGTTGGCATTATGAAGAATCTGCTGTTCAATATCATTCATGGTATTCCTATCAACTACCACGATTTCTTCATGAAGACGTTGGCCAATGCTGCTCTGTCACCTTTTGAGTTGAAGCCTTATGCTCCCTGGATCATGAAATTCATCAGATCAAGGTCTTCAATTCATTATAAGGCTGACTTTCAAAATCATCTCAGCTATTTGCCCCCTATTGAAGTCCTCAAATGGACTATTTCCTCCACTGATGAGAAGGGCAAGGCTGCTATTATAGATGAAGGCACTCTCCATTGGATGGACAGTTTCGCAAAGCTACATCCTATTCCACCAATGATGACTCTGCAACACAAGATTCTGCCGCCAAAGCTTCAGAACAAAATCCTCAATCCATAGCTCCGCGTGTGATGAATGATCATGAACTTCTCCTTAGTCTTCATCAGAAAGTTGATCGAAATCACAAGTGGGTCAAGCGTCAGTTTGGTGCAATTCTTCAGAACATGACAGTCACTCAAAATACTGTGAAGAAGAATCACTACTACTTGCATGAAGTCTTTGACCGCACTTGGGCTATTCTGTCGAATCTTTATAGTGCTGAAGATCTCAAGGAGATGGGCTTTCAACAGGACTTTGACTGGTCTCAGCCACCTTCGAAGAAGTTCAAGAAGGTCAAAGTTCCTCAGCTCGTCGCCAGTTCATATTCTTCATCGCGTGAGACGGATGAAGCTGAAGACTTGAATGACACCACGGCAGGCCCTACTCCAACGGACGACCCCAACAACGCTGGAGCTCCTCCATCGACATCATGATGATATTCTTCAGGGGCGTTAGTCCTCATTTTTCGTCCCTTTTGGTCATTCGGAGACAAAGGGGGAGAACTTTGAGTTAGTCTTCAAGCGGGTCTATATATATGGGCGTTTTTTTGTTAAGTTACAACTCTTGCTCTTCTGAAGTGTTTGCTCTGATGAGTTGTAAACTTAAGTCCTATGGTGCTCTGACTCTTCTGAACTGCTTTTCTGCATGCTTATTCCTCAAAGTACCTTAATGCACGCATGCTGAATTTGTCAGACACCATATTTCATCATGCATTTCAAATTCTTCATATCATATGTTAAATGCGTGTATGAATTACAAGATATAGGGGGAGATCACCATGATATTACTCTACAATGTGCATTTGCTACTTAAAGCAAATTCCTCAAATATGCACATCTTCAGGGGGAGTTCTTCTATATCTTGCAATCAAATTCCTCAATATCAGTATTTACACTTCATATGTTTATCCCCGTTGAAAACTTAACCTATATTGTCATCAATCACCAAAAAGGGGGAGATTGTAAGTGCATCTAGTGCCCCTTAGTAATTTTGGTGTATTGAAGACTTATAGGTTAAGTGACTAATGCGTTTGTGAGTGTACACATGTTCTGTAAGTCTATGAGGAGTTTGTTATTTACGATGAAAGTCGACCCCTAAAAATGAATGTCTTCAGTTGAAGACTTTGGTTTTCTTGAAGACTTTGAAAGTGAGGAAATTGGTGTGACCTTGAAGACTTGATATTCATGCGAGGATTATGAAGCGTGAAGACTTTTATTTTCGTAGTTTCATTTTCTTCTTCTTGAGTCATAGAAAACACCGTACTGTTAAAGGGGGTCAAGGTAAAACTAAGGAAAAGTTTCCAAGTGATGCTCATCTCAAAATCCTACACCTACCCAATCCTTTCGAGTGAAGCCATTGGAAATCTCATATAGTTCAGTCAATTTCTTCAGTGACAGAGACGAAGTTCTTCTGTTCTCTGAGGAATTTGTTCTGACTGAGGAGTTAGGAATTCGCCAGTGCAGATTGCCTACAAGTGAGGAACATGATAGCCCTGAGGAATTTGATACTCAAATTTCCGACCGTTGCTGTGCTACACGCTAGCTGTCCCAAAATATCTACCCACCTAACGGTCATATCATTGAAGGCCATTTATGTCTTATCATGTCGGGCTGCTCCCTAGGCTATAAATAGCCGCCCCCTACAACCACTAGTTGGTTGGCTACTCTGAGAGAAACTGACACTTGTCATTGAGAGCATCCCATCCTCCGAGGACTTTGAGCGAAAATCATCAAGTGAGGAAAAACCCAAAAACCCAAACTCCTACAAACCCAAAGTGATTGAGCATCACTGAAGAGATTGTTCCTGTGTGGAACCGATGCTTGTTACCTTTAAGGACTGTGCATCCTCCAGACGGTTAGGCGTCATGGTCTATAGCATCCAAGAGGAATTGAGGATCGCCGAGTGACCAAGTCTGTGAAGGTTTGTAAGTCACCTGTGAAGACTTACCACGAGTGTTTGGGCGAGGTCTATGTGACCTTAGCTCAAGGATAATATGGTGAGGAATGTGTGTCCGGGACTGTGTGTCCTCAGGTTTAAATACCTAGCCGCTCCAACCAGACGTACAACTGTCACAGCAGTTGGAACTGGTCTACCAAATCATTGTCTTCACCGAGCTACTGGTTCTATTTCCTCAACCCTTTCATTTCCTTGCATACTTGCTGTGTATTTGATCGTTACTGTTTGAAGACTTTGACTGAAGACTTTCTCAATTTCCTCAATCCTATTTCTTCAGTCACTTAGTCTTCAGCCTGCTTATCCTGTGTATCACGCTACCTGTACTCTTGCCTATTTCATTTCATCATGATGACTGTGCTTATGCCATGTTATGTGTGCATCTGAGTACTTATTCCGCTGCTAAGTAGTTCGTTGCTTAGGAATTTCCTCACCTTGAAATTCCTCAGTGACGAATTTGTAAAAATCGCCTATTCACCCCCCTCTATTCGATATAACACACTTTCAGGATTCGATCACGGAGGGCTTCTACATCGACCTTGCTGCCCTTCCGATGATGTGTGAGTAGTTTACCACAGACCTACATGTCCATAAATAGTAGCTAGATGGCTTGTTTTCTCTCTTTTATCTTCAATACAATGTTCTCCTCGATGTTCTTGGAGATCTATTCCATGTAATCTTCTTTTGCGGTGCGTTTGTTGAGATCCGATGAATTGTGGATTTATGATCAGATTATCTATGAATATTATTTGAGTCTTTTCTGAACTCTTTTATGCATGATTAAGATAGCTTTGTATTTCTCTCCAATCTATTGATTTGGTTTGGCCAACTAGATTGATTTTTGTTGCAATGGGAGAGGTGCTTTGTAGTGGCTTCAATCTTGTGATGCTCAATCCCAGTGACAGAAGGGGACATGACACATATTTGTATTGGTGCCACTAAGGATAAAAAGGTGGGGTTTATTCATATTTATTGGATCTATCCCACTACATCATGTCATCTTGCTTAAGGCGTTACTCCGTTCTTGTTCACTTAATACACTAGATGCATGCTGGATAGCGGTCGATGTGTGGAGTAATAGTAGTAGATGCAGGCAGGAGTCGGTCTACTTGTCACGAACATGATGCCTATATTCATGATCATTGCCTTGGATATCGTCATAACTATGCGCTTTTCTATCAATTGCTGAACAGTAATTTGTTCACCCACCGTATGCTTTCTTTCAAGAGAGAAGCCTCTAGTGAAAACTATGGCCCCCAGGTCTATTTTATCATATTATTTTCAGATCTATAAAACCAAAAACACAAAAATACCTTGCTGCAATTTATTTACCTTTACTTTATTTTGCACTTTTATTTATCTCTTATATCAATCTCTATCAGATCTCATCCTTGCAAGTGACCGTGAAGGGATTGACAACCCCTTTTTCGTGTTGGGTGCAAGTATTTGTTTGTTTGTGCAGGTGCAACTGTTGGGGACTTGTGTGTTCCTCCTACTGGATTGATACCTTGGTTCTTAACTGAGGGAAATACTTATCTCTACTTTGCTGCATCACCCTTTCCTCTTCAAGGGAAAAACTAACGCAAGCTCAAGAAGTAGCAGGAAGAATTTCTGGCGCCGTTGCCGGTGAGGATCTACATCAAGCCTACCAAGTACCTATCATAAACTCTCATCTCTTGCACTTACATTATTCACTATTTGCCTCTCGTTTTCATCTCCCCCACTTCTAAAACATTTTCAGAAAAACACAAAAATATTTTCCTTTTTATTTGCCTTCTTTCCGTTCGCTTTTTGTTTGCTTGTGTGCTAGATTGCTTTCTTTGTTATCATGGCTAGTCCTTCTCTGGTAGCATGTACCCCGGAAAGTGAGGTTCTTAATTTTAAACAAAGGGGAGGGGAGAATTTAAAATATGCTTGGTATAGAATTTGCGATGCTCAAAATAGATCTACTCGTAGCAATCCACTACCGTTCTTCTTCGAAATTTTTATGTGGGTGTTACTACTTGGTATAGATTTGTGCTAGACACCATTACTGGGGGTAATTTCTTGGGTAGTCACCCTATGGATGCTTATAATGCTATGGTAAATTTGGTGGGATCACCACCAATCATGGTTAATGAAACAACTTTAACCTTGGAACATGTGATGCAAAGGCTTGATATTATTGAGAATAAAATTTCTACCATAGAGCATATTGAAAATTTGAATAAAAAGATTCATAATCATATTACTCAAATTGGATCAAAGGTAGGAATCACTTTAAAAACCCTAAAGGAGAAGGAGCCTATAATTGATGAGAGGGTAGAAAAAGGTTCCGCTAGAATCGATAAGTTGGAGGATATTATTACCAATCTAGGTTCTGCTTTTGCTTCTGTCAAGAATACTCCAAAATTTCCTCCAAATAAAACTACTAAGTTTATTTATGTTCCTAAAAATAAGGGTGGATCATCTAGTAGAGAAAACTAGGATCTTAAGATGATAAGTATTTGCCCTAGTTTTATCAATATAATTAAGGAACCTATTCTTATGAACGATTATCTTGATTTCCTACCTAGGAGTGTGATCATTAACAAACCCAATGAAATCCCTAGGAGGTATGGATGTGCAATTGAATAATTGAATACCAAAGATGGCAATACCCATATCTATGCATTATCCCTAGCTAGGGGCATAAAACAATAGCGCTTGTTGGGAGGCAACCCAATGTTATTTTTGTTTTTGTTCATTTTGCTTCTGTTTTTCAATAAATATGCAATTATACTTCTGTTATGATTGTGTTTAATAGTTTTAATTAGTGTTTGTGCCAAGTAGAGCCTTTGGGATGATCAATGGTGATAGTTGATTTGATTTTGCTGAAAAACAGAAACTTTTGCGCCCAGTTCCAGAATTTTTTAAATTCACAGAAACGTGAATTCTATCTGAATTTTTTACACAAGATTGATATACAAATTTCCTACATTGTCCTAATTTTTCAGATTATTTAGAGTTACTTAAGTATGAGCAATATTCTGGTCTTCACAGACTGTTCTATTTTTGACAGATTCTATTTTCTATGCATTGTTCTCTTGTTTTGATGAATCTATGGGTAGTAACAGAGGGTATGAACCATGGTGAAGTTGGACTACAGTAGATATAATGCCAATATGAAATTGGAATGAGTTCACAACAATACCTAAGTGGTGGTTTGCTTTTATTATACTAACAGAGCTCACGAGTTTTCTGTTGAGTTTTGTGTTGTGAAGTTTTCAAGTTTTGGGTGCAGTTTCGATGGACCAAGGAATAAGGAGTGGCAAGAGCCTAAGCTTGGGAATGCCCAAGGCACCCCAAGGTAATATTCAAGGACAACTAAGCATCTAAGCTTGGGGATGCCCCGGATGTCATCCCCTCTTTTGTCTACAATCCATCGGTAAATTACTTGAGGCTATATTTTTATTCACCACATGATATGTGTTTTGTTTGGAGCGTCTTGTATTATATGACTCTTTGCTTTATTTGCTTTTTATTTTTCCACAATCATCCTTGCTATACACACCTTTTGAGAGGGACACACATTAATTGTGAATTTATTAGAATACTCTATGTGCTTCACTTATATCTTTCGAGCTAGGCAGTTGCTCTAGTGCTTCACTTATATCTTTTTAGAGCACGGCGGTGGTTTTATTTTGAAGAAATTGATAAACTCTCATGCTTCGCTTATATTATTTTGAGAGTCTTATACGTAGTATGACAATTTCCTTGGGTTATGAATTTGGTCCTAATATGATGGGTATTCAAGAGGGATATAATAAAAACTTTCATGAAGATCATTGAATATATGAGAAGTTTGATTCCTTGCATTTGTTTTGAGATATAAAGATGGTGATATTAGATTCATGCTAGTTAGTAATTGTGGTTTAGTAAGAATACTTGTGTTAAGGTTTGTGATTCCCGAAGCATGCACGTATGGTCTCTCGTTATGCGTTGAAATTGGAGCATGATTTATTATTGATTGTCTTCCTTATGAGTGGCGGTCAGGGACGAGCGATGGTCTTTTCCTACCAATCTATCCCCTTAGGAGCTTGCGTAGTAGTACTTTGCTTCGAGGGCTAATAAACTTTTGCAATAAGTATGTGAGTTCTTTATGACTAATGTTGAGTCCATGGATTATACGCACCCTCACCCTTCCACCTTTACTAGCCACTCTAGTACCACACAACTTTCATCGGTGCATTAAACCCTCCTTATACCTTTCCTCAAAACAGCCACCATACCTACCTATTATGGCATTTCCATAGCCATTCTGAGATATATTGCCATGCAACTTCCACTGTTCCATTTTATTATGACACATACCATCATTGTCATATTGCTTTGCATGATCATATAGTTGGCATAGTATTTCTGGCTTGGCCACCGTTCATAATTTTTATACATGTCACACTAGATCATTGCATGAGGCATTCATATAGAGTCATATATTTGTTCTAGTATCAAGTTGTAATTCTTGAGTTGTAAGTAAATAAAAGTGTGATGATCATCATTATTAGAGCATTGTCCCATGTGAGGAAAGGATGATGGAGACTATGATTCCCCCACAAGTCGGGATGAGACTCCGGACTTAAAAATAAAAAAGAGGCCAAAGAGCCCAAAATAAAAAAAGAGGCCAAAGAGCCCAAAAATAAAAAAATAAAATAAAAAAATGAGAGAAAAAGAGAGAAGGGACAATGTTACTATCCTTTTTCCACACTTGTGCTTGAAAGTAGCACCATGTTCTTCATAATAGAGAGTCTCGTATTTTGTCACTTTCATATATTACTAGTGGGAATTTTTCATTATAGAACTTGGCTTGTATATTCCAATGATGGGCTCCCTCAAATGCCCGAGGTCTTCGTGAGCAAGCAAGTTGGATGCACACCCACTTAGTTTTCTTTTGAGCTTTCATACATTTATAGCTCTAGTGCATCCGTTGCATGGCAATCCCTGCTCACTCACATCGATATCAATTGATGGGCATCTCCATAGCCTATTAATTTTCCTAGTTGATGTGAGAATTTATTTCTCCTTTTTGTCTACCACCACCTTCTATTCCACCCATAGTGCTATATCCATGGCTCACGCACATGTATTGCGTGAGAGTTGAAAAAGCTGAAGTGCGTTAAAAAGTATGAACCAATTGCTTGGCTTGTCATCGGGGTTGTGCATGATAAATACTTTGTGTTAAGAAGATGGAGCATGACAAGACTATATGATTTTGTAGGGATAACTTTCTTTAGCCATGATATTTTGAAAAGACAAGATTGCTTTTTAGTATGCTTGAAGTATTTTTGTTTTTATGTCAATATTAAACTTTTCTTTTGAATCTTATGGATCTGAATATTCATGCCACATGAAAGAAAGATTACTTGATAAACATGTTAGGTAGCATTCCACATCAAAAATTCTGTTTTTATCATTTACCTACTCGAGGACGAGCAGGAATTAAGCTTGGGGATGCTTGATATGTCTCCAACGTATCTATAATTTTTTATTGTTCCATGCTATTATATTATCCATCTTGGATATTTTATATGCATTATTATGCTCTTTTATATCATTTTTGAGGACTAACTTATTAACCTAGTGCCAAGTGCCAGTTGCTGTTTTTTCCTTGTTTTTGTCTTTTACAGAAAATCAATACCAAACGGAGTCCAAATGGAACGAAAATTTTTGAGGATTTTTCTTGGACCATAAGACACCTAGGAAGCTTCGGGAGCAGGCCAGAAGAGCCATGGATGAGCCACAGGCTCGGGAGGCGCGCCCTAGGGGTCGCATCCCCAGGCTTGTGGGCCCATCGTGGCACCTCTAACCCTAATCTCAGCTCTATAAATACCCAAATATTCCCTTTACACCGTGGGGCACACCAAAAATACTTTTCCGCCGCCGCAAGCTTCTGTACTCTTGAGATCCCATCTTGGGGCCTTTTCCGGCGCTCCGCTGGAGGGGGATTCGATCACGGAGGGCTTCTACATCGACCTTGCTACCCTTCCAATGATGTGTGAGTAGTTTACCACAGACCTACGGGTCCATAGCTAGTAGCTAGATGGCTTGTTGTCTCTCTTTGACCTTCAATATAATGTTCTCCTTGATGTTCTTGGAGATCTATTCGATGTAATCTTCTTTTGCGGTGCGTTCATTGAGATCCGATGAATTGTGGATTTATGATTAGATTATCTATGAATATTATTTGAGTCTTTTTTGAACTCTTTTATGGATGATTATTATAGCTTCGCGTTTATCTCCGATCTATTGATTTGGTTTGGCCAACTAGATTGATTTTTGCTTGCAATGGGAGAGGTGCTTTGTAGTGGGTTCAATCTTGCGGTGCTCAATCCCAGTGACAGAAGGGGACATGACACGTATTTGCATTGTTGCCACTAAGGATAAAAAGGTGGGGTTTATTCATATTGATTGGATCTATCCCTCTACATCATGTCATCTTGCTTAAGGCGTTACTCCGTTCTTGTTAACTTAATACACTAGATGCATGTTGGATAGCGGTCGATGTGTGGAGTAATAGTAGTAGATGCAGGCAGGAGTTGGTCTACTTGTCACGGACGTGATGCCTATATTCATGATCATTGCATTTTATATCGTCATAACTATGCGCTTTTCTATCAATTGCTCAATAGTAATTTGTTAACCCACCGTATGCTTTGTTTCAAGAGAGAAGCCTCTAGTGAAAACTATGGCCCCGGGTCTATTTTTATCATATTATTTTCAGATCTATAAAACCAAAAACATAAAAATACCTTGCTGCAATTTATTTACCTTTACTTTATTTTGCACTTTTATTTATCTTTTATATCAATCTCTATCAGATCTCATCCTTGCAAGTGACTGTGAAGGGATTGACAACCCCTTTTCCGCATTGGGTGCAAGTATTTGTTTGTTTGTGCAGGTGCAACTATTGGGGACTTGTTTGTTCCTCCTACTGGATTGATACCTTGGTTCTTAACTGAGGGAAATACTTATCTCTACTTTGCTGCATCACCCTTTCCTCTTCATGGGAAAACCAATGTAGGCTCAAGAAGTAGTATGCATATGTGACCAAAGGAGTGTCATGTTAAAAATTGAAAAAAGATTATCAGAGATCATTCAGACGTTTTTTTTTACATTGATTGATTTCCTAGGGATATAATATGCGAAAATCAAATTTGAGCTACATGCACACGTGATAGTGCACCAAAATGGATTGGAAAATCATTTGTGTGTCCCTGGGTGCATGTTTAGTCCCCATGCAAGAAATTTCAAACATTGAGAATCTTGATTTTTAAAATCTAGTAAATCCATAGCTTATTTGAAATTCATGAAACTTATCGTGGTGTCATATGGACACCAATAGACTATGATATTGTACCTTTTGTCAAATTTCAGAAAAGTTTTGATGTAATCTTCTTACAAACAGGAGATGATTAATAATTGGCAACCAATATCAGAAACGGATTATTTATTCGAACCGTGAGCGTTAGAACAAGAATTTATGTGCAATGCTTTGGTTAAATAATATAAAGCGGCAGAATTAATCATCAAAAAAGAAAAACAATATACGTGTCGCCACGCGTCCCGTGTGCCGTGCAAGTAGGCATGAGTTAAGGGGACGCATGTGAGCAGTCTGCAGTGCAGGTAGAGCGGGAGGCGTGTGTGCAGGTGTGTGAATTGAAGGTAGGCATGTTCGCTGCATAGTGTCACCAGGAGGCGTGCGAGTAGCTGTGTGAAAGGACGGTAGGCATGCCAGCAGTCCGCTGCCCAGGCTCACCGGGAGGCGAGCTAACCCTTTGACTGCCGCCCGCCTCACTCCCACTGCTCCATATTAATGGCGCGCCCGAGCCGCTGGTCATAATAGGCGACCGCACTCCCCATTCTCGCTACACACACAATCCTCTCTCTCCACTCTTAGTCGTCACCGCCGTCAGTGTATGAGGATGCCGCCGAAGCACACCTCAGCATGACGTGAAGCTGGAGACAGAGGTTACCCTTGCCGCCGCCGAGGTCTCGCGCGAGCTTGACATCATCGACGATGTCATGCTTCCACAACCGGAGCCGGAGGTCCACAGCGACTCCGGCGACGACTGCAACAACGACGGAGAACCGGTTAGTCAGCTATACCCATTTATGTGGCAAATATATCCCATGGTTTCTCTGGTTAGTCCTGCCTCCCCCTTTTTGGAATAGAAATCCTATGATTATGTTCTCTCAATCTATGAAATCTAAGTAAGTTTTGTTAGATCCGTGTAGTGTATTGGTTGTTTAATGGTACAAATGATAAGTGATTAATGTTTTCATCTGTACAAATGATTTCTGCTAATAATCCCACTAGGCTTAGTGTTCGTGCTAATAATTCCTAGCTAGATCTTGACAATTGATTTTGAATGTCCTACATATATGTTTGTGCCAAAAAAAATCAAGATCGATATCTACATAGATGATTGTGCTAAAAAAATCAAACCATAATCTTTGGATATGTCTTAAAAAATAGCCAGAAAATCCATAAAATCCTAATCCTACTTTATGGCATGTAAAAATTGATTTGATGCCAAATTTTGGCAACTGCCAAATGTTCGCTAGAGATTATTTTGTATTCCATTGTTCATTTGCCAATCTCACAAAAGGTTGCCAAGTGTTGCAACTTTTGATTTTGCCAAATGTTGGTAGCAAACCAATCAGACTCTTAATTTTGTTGCAGTAAGTTGTGTGCTCTATATTTATGCATTTCTTTCATCAAGATCACTTGATGATTTAGGGTTCACGCTGCCACGGAATATATTATGTTTCATAAACTCTGCCTGCTGAATTCGCATTATTATAAAATATACTGACGCCACATTTTTTACTATATGTATATGTGCTATCTGACGATGTCGACAGCAAGGATGAAGATGGCCAGAGGAGGTACAAGAGGCAAAAGCTCAGGGAGCCTTATGCGGGAAATCATAACAGGCGTATTAGGACCTGGGATAGGGGCTTTGGATGCCCATTTTGCAACCAAAAGCTTCATAACGCGTATGAAGTGCTCTGGCGCATGCAAGAGGATGACCCGTTCGCTCCTTTAGGCAAAAGTATTCTTGCAGGGTGGCGCACGCCGCGTATGCTGAGTACCTGGTGAAGCTTCACCTTCGTGCAGGCCTGTCGGCAGATGAGATGTAGGATTGAACTATATATGGCTATGTAATATCTTAATTATAACTGTGCTTGAGTATGCTTAATATCGGTTGAACTATATATGGTTCAACTATACTTGTGTACGCTTATTAATATGCCTCAGTATGCTTATATCTATGTTTACTTATGTCTAAATGTGGGATATGGATGCAATCAGTTTGGTTGATGAAATTTACTGCATATTAGGGTGAATGTTTAGCATGGGAAAAAATTTCAGATTCAACGAACGAAGGAATTGTGGACCCACCCTGAAACTTGGTTATTTTTTCAGATTGGAACCATGTGCGATGACTTCAGTTTCCCAGTTTTTTTTTAAAATAGACGTTAATCACACACAGTTGGCTCTAGCAAACCGTTGCCTCCGAAAAGGAAAATCCTCACCACCCAATTCAAAAAGGAAAAAAGAAAACCCTCACCATCCCCACGTCACAAAACCCTCATCCCGCCCGCCACCTCCTCTAGTCCCCATTCACACATGCACTAGCTCCTCCGCGACTCTACATGTCACCGCCTAATGTCGCGGCAACTACTTAGCTCAACGCATGTCGCTGCCGCCAGCTGCCGGCAAACCCCACCGCATTTTGCCACTACCGCTTGCCACCGCTGATACGTCTTCGTCGTATCTACTTTTCCTAACGCTTTTGCTCTTGTTTTGGACTCTAATTTGCACGATTTGAATGAAACTAACCTGGACTGACGCTGTTTTCAGCAGAACTACCATGGTGTTGTTTTGTGCAGAAATAAAAGTTCTCGGAATGGAACGCAACTTTTTGGAGAATTATTTCAGAATATATAAAAATACTGGAGCCAAGAACTACCGGAGGGGGCCCCTGGTTGAGCACAGCCCACCAGGGCGTGCCCCCCCTCCAGGTGCGCCTAGGTGGGTTGTGCCCACCTGGTGGCCCCGCAGACCCTAATACCAACGCTATAAAATCCTATTTTTGGAGAGAAAAAATCAGGGAGAAAGTTTCATCGTGTTTCATGATACGGAGCCGCCGCCACCTCCTGTTCTTCATCGGGAGGCCAGATCTCACTACAAAAAAAATACACTTCCGTGATGATACATCTTTGTCACAGTAGGTCATGTTTTCTGTCATGCATGTACATCCATGACGATTTTATGACAGAATAAAGATAGTCATACCTGTGCTGTCGTAGAAGTGTTCCATGACAATACCAAAATTACCATCACAGAAGTGCCCACTTCCATGATGATAAATGGCGCGTCATGGAAGTGCTTTCGTCAAGGGTAACTGACACGTGGCATCCACCGTAACGGGTCGCCGTTAAGCTATCGGGTTCCGGTTTGGATCCGATAACCCGTTAACAACTTGGACCAATGGGGATTTTCCACGTGTAAAATTCTCATTCGCCCGCGGATCCACGTGTCGGCCCAGCATTGGGACAGTTGTCATCCAGCGAATGGACGGGACGCGCCTATGATACGTCGACATGTGGCTCGGCCCAACAGTAGCCCATTCAGGTCAAAAGGCCGTCCCGGTTGACCTGGTCAAAAGGTAATGACCGACCCACTTAAAGCCTGCTAGCGGCCTGTTCGCATATTGCCCATTTACAGCCCGGTAACTCACGACCCATTATGGCGTATCCGAATTAGGCCCAGTAGCATCATCTGGGCCGTCCACATGATTCTAGCCCGTTGTAACTTCCGGCCCATGTATGGCCCACGACATCCTTTGGCCCATATGAGGCCCTTTGTAACTCTTGGCCCATTAACAGCCCGTGGTGAAACTGGCCCGTAATGAACAGTGTATCAATTTATACCCATTAACGGCTCATTATTCCATTGGGCGGTTTCCAGCCCGTGTTATCTTTCGGCCTTCTCATGGCCCATTTATTCTTGGGCTGATTTGCAGCATTCGATTACTTATGGTTCGTTACTGTCCTGTTTCGGTTGTGGGCCAAATTCAGCCAGTGGTTAAAGTCGGCCCGTTTGTGGCCCGTTAATCCGTTGGGCCATTTTCATAGCGTCATCAAATACGGCCGATTAACGACGGCCCGTTATGGTCGCCCATGAACGGACGATTCCAACTCTAGCCCGTTTACGGGCCATAATGCGGTCCGTTATTGGCCCATGTTTGGCCAATCGATCATACGGCCCGTAGAAGGCCCACTGATTCTACGGCCCGTAGAAGGCCCATTGTTTGTATGGCCCATAGAAGGCCCATTGTTTCTATGGCCCGTAGAAGGCCGATTGTTCTACGGCCCATAGGAGGCCCATGGTCACTACAGTAAATATGTAGCCCATGGTTATTGTGGCCTAGTTTTAAAAAATAGGTTATTGCGGCCACTAGCAAACCCCGGAAAAAGAACTGCACTAACTACAAGCAAACAAATAAACAAGACAACGAGGAAATAAATAAGCAAGCAACTTACGCTAGGCTATCACGGCTATTACACATATTACAACCACTGGGCATCAAAGTTCGCCACCAGTGCAAATATGGGGAACAAAGCAGCATATTACATACACTAGTTGTCAAAGTTGGCGACCAGTGCAAATAAACGCCGCAACAAAACAAGTCCAGCACTGAAACCACTTCACAAGAGCTCAAGAAACAATATCCTGGGTATCCACCATGCTGGCAAGACACTTAGCAAGCTTATTAGCTTTCTCTTGTTTGACGCTTAAATCCTCCAGCGCTTGCTGTTGCACCAGAAAGTATGCATCTGAATTCTGCAGGGACTTCCTCAGTCCTTCGGCTTCCTGTCGCAGCACATCTGATCGATGTCTTTCAACTTGAAGTTGAGACTCAAGAAGCCGAACTGATTCAGGCAGCGAGTTCGAAGAGCTGGGGCAAGCAGTAGTGGCCAGTAACTCGAACACTACATCAAGACAGGACTTTGGGGTTGTCTCAGTGTCTTCAATATAGTTTTTATCAGCTTTCTTGGAGACCAACAGGGATGTCTCACTATCTTGAACCTTATCTGCATTACTTCCTTTACCATTGCATAATGGGGTACTCTTCTCCAATATTTTGTCTGCATTCTAAAAGAGAAACAAGCAGACAGATCACAGGTTTACCATGTTGTATATGAAACTCATTTTGGTAAACCAGTTCAGTAGTAAGGTGGACAGGATAACAGCATGAAACAAACATATATCTATGTAGTATGGTCACTGTATGGTCTATATCATTCTAATTTATGTGGACAAATCAAGATAGAGACAGTTCAAATCATATTTGTTTAAGACAAAGCAGCATAGACAGAATATAAGTGTGGGAAACTACACAGCAATAACAACACTTGTAATGTGCATGGCATGAGAACATGATTGTTTATTCAATTGAAACTGAAATCAACATAGAGCAAGTTACAACAGCAAATACGTTAAAGAAACAGGTTTAAAACATACTTGTTGCACCATGGGAGTTTTAATTGCATCCTTCAAATTTGAAATTAGTTGGTATGAGTAACTACAGTGATGCAAGAGCAAAGGAGTATGAACCATAGCTACGGAACCTAACCTGAGAACAATTCTTCTTCTGCTTTAAGCGTTGACTTGGGGTTCGGAGTGGTGGTCCTCGTGCTTTGGGCACTGCAGTTGCCTTACTAACTGCTCGTGTTTGGGTGCTCTGTGGTGGAGACGGTGCTGTGTCAACTGGAACTGGATTACTATCTGCTGGGGTTGGGGTTAGAAGGGGTGTAGCTGGTTCTCTGTCCAACTAGGTAGGGGTACAATCTGCGTGAGTCTGGGTTATGTGTGGTGGGGCTGGTTCTTGGGCAAGTACAGCCGTGGTTCTATCTGCATTGATGGGTAGCATGATCTTTTCTGAAGACCGTGTTTTTACTCCCATAGATACGGCCATCACCCCCTCCAATTCAAATGGCTGATAAAAAAGAAAAGTAATTGAATGTACAGACATTGTAAGATAGACAGGTGCAATGGATAGTAGGGAAGAAAACAGGGCATGAAATAATTCACATTTATGTTGTCTAACCAAACATGATAGCATGACATAATTTCACATATATGATGGCTAATTAAACAGGATAGCATGACACAATTTCACATATATGATGGCTAACTAAACAGGATAGAATGACATACTTCAAAATATGATGACTATGTAAACATGATGACATGATATAACTATACGATGTGTCTATTAAAGTGGTTGGCATGCCATAATTCACAAACATGCCATCGATGGAAACATGATGGCATGATATAATTCATGGATAGAATGACATAATTCAAAATATGATGACTATGTAAACAGGATGAGATGATATAACTATATTATGTCTTTAGAAAATGGGTTGGCATGCCATAATTCAGATACATGCTGTCTATGTAAACATCATGGCATGATATACTTCAAATATATGATTTATATACTAAGCAAGTGAGCAGAGGGCAATCGCATATATGATGTGTCACCTAAGGAGATGGCATTCAATATTGTGTATATGATGTAAAAACTAAGCATTGCAAGACAACATATGCATGATATGAGTAATATAACCCTGCCAAGTTTGAGCATACACCTCAGGGGGAAAATAGGACTGGTCATATGCCTCTGAATCCTCCTCTAAGGAGCTATCTGTAACCAGCACGATATCTGCTTCAGTAGGTAGCATTGTCTGCTCTGAAGACCTTGTTTTCACTCCAGATTTCTCCAACACCAATTCAAATGGCTGATGCACAGGAAGAGCAGTTGAATATACAAACATTGTCGACAAATGGAATGAGTAATACAAAAAAAGGATGGCATGATATAATTCACATATATGATGCTTGGCTAAACAACATGGCATTGCATAATTCATATACATAATGCCTTGCAACAAGATAGCATTGCATAATTCACATATATAATGTCTTGCAACAAGATAGCATTGCAAAATTCACATATATGGTAATTAGACACTAAACAGGTGGCACTCACACAAAGCATGTCTAAACTAAGCAAATGACATGCCAATTCAAGACACCATATGCATGATATGAGCAATATAGCCCTGCCAAGTTAGAGCATGCACCTCGGGGGGGGGGGGGAATACGACTGGTCATCTGTCTCTGAATCCTCCTCTGAGGAGCTATCCGTAACCAGCAAGACATGCGCTTCGTCAAATAGCATTGTCTGCTCTGAAGACCTTGTTTTTCTCTAGATTTTTCCATGACCGTGTCGAATGGCTGATGCACAGGAAGAGTAATTGAATGTACTAAAATTGTTGACAAATTTAATACGTAATAAAAAAAGGATGGCATGATATAATTCACATATAAGATGACTGGCTAACCAGGATGGCATTGCAAAATTCACATATATGATGCCTGGCTAAACAAGATGGCATTGCATGATTCACATATATGATATAGAAACTAAACAGATGGCATTCACACAATGCATGTCTAAACTAAGCAGATGACATATTTTATGTATAAAGTAAGCAATGCAAGGCACCATATGCATGATATGAC
Source organism: Thinopyrum elongatum (assembly GCA_011799875.1). Taxonomy (NCBI): domain Eukaryota; kingdom Viridiplantae; phylum Streptophyta; class Magnoliopsida; order Poales; family Poaceae; genus Thinopyrum; species Thinopyrum elongatum. The sequence continues at coordinate 368,833,082 of CM022299.1, read as the reverse complement.
CAACATCAGCATGCCAAGTTAGAACAAAAGACCTCAGGGGGTAAATAGGAGTGGTTTGCTCCCTCTGAATCCCCCTCTGAACAGTTATCTTCCTCTTGATTACAGTCTGGAATGGGGGGAGGGGGGGTTGCTTTTGCGCCGACCATGGAGCGACATCTGCATGAAATTTTATTGCCACGCAAGGCTCGTCTCTTTTGCTCTACATGTTCAGTACCATTGTGTACAATAACTGACATGCATAGGAATAAAACATAGTGAGATTATGTAAGGAGTGCATGCACAAATTCAGAGTGATGGTAGCAAACTGTGGATAGACCCAAAACCAATGATAGCAGGCAGATAATAGCTTCAGTTAAAAAATACAGATAATGGCTCCTTTAATGTTTGTTTCCACCCAACATGAAACTCATAGTAGACACCCGAGATTAACCAGATAGTAGACATATAGTATTGATTGCTGCCCCAATATGTACCCCACAACCATTTAAAAACTCAAGTTTGAGCATTAGTTTGGACCTGACTCGGAGTCTAATCAGTGAACAGGACGATAAAGTAGCATGTCATCATATTAAGCGATGCATAACGAAAGTAGACACGAAAGAGTGTGACCTCTCTTGCGGACCCATGTAGTCCTCAAGGTCATCTGCTTAGTTGATGATGGTAATGCAATTGTAGTGGCTGCCGGCGGCGGGGAAGAAGATCTGAGGCGGCGAAAGACAGTCTGGAGGGCGAATCCCTGCTGTGGTGAACCCGTCCATCGTTGGAGCAGCTGATCTGGGGTGGACCACAGCGCAGCAGGAGCGGGACAAACCACACAAGGTTTTCTTTGACACATATCTGTAACAGAAGTAATTCTGTAAGGGCTTGTTTGAATTGGAGGATTCTAACATTGCAGGGATAGGAAATACACAGGAATACGATAGGAATGCACGTGCAAAACAGAGAATTTAAAAACACAGGATTTCTGCCAATCTGGGTGTTTGGTTCACAAGAATTGGAAGATCACAGGATGCAAAGAAGCATGGTGAGATTAAGTCAAACCACAAGAAAATGTACGGTTATAATGCTATTATCCTACTATCTCTTAGTCTTGTGCTTCATGAATAGGAATTTGAAAAGGAGGACAAGTGGATATTAAAATTCCTACGGTTTTTCTTTCAAGGAGGCACTAAAGGAACAAATCCTACAGTTTTCCTTTGCTCCATTCCTTTGTACCAAATGCATGAATAGTAGTACCATACGAAACTTTCCAATTCCTATGTTTTTCCTTCACTTTTCCTTTCAAGCACTAGCGATTCTAGTAGGCAGGCTTGAACAGGAAAAATCCTACACTCAAAAAATGTTTTTGTGCTACTTCTACTACTTTGGACCTAGGCCACTGCCCTACTAGCTCAACTCCCAGGCCCATCTACAAATGCACAACTCAAACGCGCAGAAATAAATAATGATGGCGTTCAAGAGAGTCCATCACGGATAGCTAAGTTGCCTGGTACCTCACTGCTTGTCATATAGTAGGAGAAACTAATCGTATTTCACGTTACTACGTGTGCTCAGTGGACAATATATATAACATGTAGAGTAAAAAAGTGATGCAACAAGTGTACAACCTCTTTGGCGAAGCCATGTCGATCTCAGCATGATTGGGTTCGTCGGTGAGGATGCTTCGGCTGATTTGGCTGTCGGAGGAGGGGAAGAAGATCTTAGGCGTCTGGAGATGGAGCCGGGGGTACTGCTCCGCTGTGATGGAGGGTTTCATCGTTGGAGCAGCTCTGGTGAGTTGTACGACGGCGAGGCTGAAGCAGGACAAGAGAGACAACGTTAACCTAAGTGGAATTCTAATAGCATCTCTAATAGATGATGTAAAATACATAACCACAAGGTGCTAGATGTAAAATACATCAGCCTCTCATCTCTGAACTTAACTGTCGAAACTGAATTTAACTGTCGAAACTGAATTTTACTGTCAAAATTGAACGCACTAGTAGCAGAAAAGCAGTAGTATCAGCAGCAGTGCCCGGAGCAGCAGCGCGTGCGAGAGCCGGGGCACCTAGTCGTGTAGCAGCATCTTGAGTAGCAGCTGCAGGGGCTCGAGCGAGAGTAGGATCTGCTGCTCGTGCAGCAGCAGTGCGAGCAAGAGTAGAGCAGCAGCGCAAGCAAAAGCAAGAGCGAGAGCAGCATCGCGAGCAAGAGCAGACCAGGCAGGGGACCGAGAGCAAGAGCAGAGCTGCAGCGTGAGCGAGAGCCAAAGTAGCAGCAGCTCCTACTGATGTGGACGTCGTCGCCGAGGGAGCGACGCCGTGGAGGAAGTGGCCGGCGACGCCGCCGTAGATGGAGCCGCGCCATGTCGGCTCGGGACCGAGCGCTGGCAGCACCGTGAGATCGAATCAAGAAGAAAATGTAGCCATTAGTGTAGAACCTCTTTGGTGGCGCCGATTAGGCCTCAGCTTCATCCGAGGAATCGGTGATGATGCTGCTCTTCCGGTGGTGCAGGTGAAGACGGCGGTGTGGGAATGGAGGTGGCGCAAAAGACGAGGGGAACATCGGGGCAGCTCCTTGGAGGTGGAGGACGGGGTGGCTGAACCGGCGGGACGATGAGATCGACGATGGATCCTCATCCGGTGTGGTGGATGAGGGACGTCGAGGTGTTGCTGTGGACGATGTTGTCGGGGAAGAGGCTCCGGCTGGGTGGCGGACGGAGGAGGGTGTGGGGCTTCGCGGGTTTTCACGGCCTCGGTGTATGAATGGGGGGCGCATGGGATGGGAGGGGGGAACCATGGCTTAGGAACGCGCTTGTCCGAAATGTGGGGTAAGTTAAGAAAGTCCCCCACCGATTTGAGCTAGGCGGTTCTTTCAGTTCAGGGGTATCACAGGCATTTCACCTGTCGGGATTTCGCAGAAGGTGGGAGTTTTCGCGCGCGTTGTAATTTTGGGATAGCAAGGCTCGGGTTGAGATGGAGGGAGTTTTCGGATCACAACAAGACAAAGAGCTATCTTTAAATTTTGGGGTAACAAGGCGCGGGTTGAAGAGGCGGGAGTTTCGCAGCACGATAGACAGAGATGCTAGTTTGGAATTTCGGCATAACAAGGCGCGGCTTGAAATTTCGGGAGAACAAGCTTAACGTGTACAAAAAAAAGACAATTCGCACCTCACTAGAGAGAGCCATGTCCCGTTTTACTACATTATTTGAAATGCATTCAAATACAACAACAAAAAACTAAAAAAATTGGGACAACAAACTTAACGTGTACAATACCAAATCAATTTGCACTTCCCTCAACAATAAAAAAAATAATTCGTGTTGTCTAGCATATGGACTAAATTTGAGTACATTTTCCCTGTTTGAATGGGATTGTACTCGGGTTAGTTATACAACCATCTAAATATTATCTTCACAACACATGACACGAATATAGGAGTAGTAAATTCCCATATAAATATGAACTACATGTACATACGATCTCGAATTCAAATATATGTATCCATTTTATGTTTAATTCAAATCATAGTACATGTATGCTCTAGCTAGATGTTCGGAATCTAAACCATGTATGATACTACGTACAATGTGTTTAACACACACACACACACACCATTTAGACTAGTAAGGTACACGTGCATTGCACGCATGAGATTTGGCAACCAAATTATGAATAAATATCACATTATAGCATGTAAGCTTTGAGTCATATATGCATGATGTAGATGTTCGTTTAATTCGTATAGTTCATCTCATTCAAAATCAATTAGTTTTTGTAAAAAAAATAATCTATTTTAAGATTCATGGAATTGTGCGTTGTAAAGCATAAAGTAAAAACAAATAATGGCAATTCATCTAGAAAAAAAATTGGGCAATTATGATACGGAAAATTCTAGAACAAAGGAGAAGTGCTTGTGTTTTGAGGTTTGTGCATTATGCTTAAGTTCAACCATGGAGTCTTCTAGATTGTACATGTGGCAAAATCTGGTGGAATGTAGATGATATCCAACGGCCAGTAGTGCTCGGATTTGCCATCTCTGCACCGTCGGATTGGCTTCATCCAACGATCATCTTTCAAAGTTATTCGCACACTATATAGGGGTATAGATATGTGATGCGAAAGTCACCCATCATCTCCAATTTGAATAGTGTGTCCATGCACGGATGCAATGTGGCCAAACGATGCCTGCCATTGGTATCTCAAATTCAAATCAGCCTGACCTTGTTCAATGTGTATACAGTATAGCAGGCTTGTTTCCAAACCACACCACGCATATCTAAGTTATATTCATGCATGCATGGGTTTCAAACATCATGATCTCTTATTCAAATATTTGAATTCAACTTTACATTGATTATGACCTCACCTAGTCTTTTACACCCACACAGTCGTCTTCTCTTTATAATTGTACCACTAACTTTCTCTCGTGCATGCATGCACACACACTACCACTCGGCATTATCCATCGCACACATGCAATCTTTTTCTTCAGGTCGGTCTCCCATGCATGCACACACACACCTCCCACTCTTCATCACTTCGGGCATTCTTTATCTCTCACATGCATGCGCAACGACCGATGTTCCTCTATGTGTGTATATATATAGCAAGGTCTTTCCCAGTTTTCCACACAAACCGATCGATCTATATATCTAGTAAGGTCTCACCCTCTTTCCCACGTACACATCAATCAATCTATACCTCTCTATATAGGATTACATAGATGATACACCCACATTATCTATCCATCGTCCCCCTCTCATCATCCATGCCTTCCGCTTCATCTCTCAGACGCGCGCACAGTGGCGAAGACAGGGGCAGCAAGGGCCCTGCCCCCCTAACATCACTATATACTGAGGCTAATATGAATTAATGTGATCAGTAGATCAATTGTTGGTAAAATGGTTTAAGTTGATGAATTGGCCCTCCCCGTAAAGGATTAGCAATGCTTGGCCCCCTAGCTCATTTGTTTTTCATGGCTCCGCCACTGCGCGCAACCGCGCACGTTCTCGCCCCCTCTCTTTAAATATCGATCTCGCACTTGTGCACTCCTTCATAGTCTCCCTCCACTTGGCCCCTCACACCATCTTCCAGCACCCCACCCCCCATATCCCAGTGCTTGTACGCTCGTAGAGCTCTTCCCTCTATCTATCTCTATCGATATCTTGCGCGGTCGACCCCCCCCCCCCGCTCCCTTCTCGTATATCACCCCGGCCCCATGCACATACATGTATGTATATAGGCCTCTCCTTCACACAAATTGCATTGACATGTATCCCTCACCATATCTTAGTATCTTTCACACACACGGACTACGTGTGCGAAAGAGAAGAGGTGCACACACGCATTTGTTCCCACATACAAACGGGCGGGTGCACGGTGGAGCACACTTGTACAAAAAATGAGCGTGTAGAAAGGCTTTAGATGATGTGCCACTAGTCTATATCTATACCTCTATATCTATATCTATACCCCTATATTGAGTGCGAATAAAATTGAAAGATGGTCGTTGGATGAAGCCAATCAGACGGTGCAGAGATGGCAAATCCGAGCACTACTGGCCATTGGATATCATCTACATTCCACCAGATTCTGCCACATGTACAATCTAGAAGATTCCATGGTTGAACTTTAGCATAATGCACAAACCTCAAAACACAAGTACTTCTCCTTTGTTCTAGAATCTTCCATATCATAATTGCCCAAACTTTTTTTCAAGTTGAATATGCATTATTTGTTTTTACTTTATGCTTTACAACGCACAATTCCATGAATCATAAAATAGATTAACTTTTTTATAAAAACTAATTGATTTTGAATGAGATGAACTATAAGAATTAAATGAACGTCTATATCATGCATATATGACTCAAAGCTTACATGCTATAGTGTGGTATTTATTCATAATTTGGTTGGCAAATCTCATGCGTGCAATGCACGTGTACCTTACTAGTACTTCCAGTATGTGCAAAACACGTAAATTAGAATTCCATTGGCATGCTACACAGTGTCTCTCCCTTTTTCAGTTAATATATTATGATTAAAATGATGTGGGGGCATCCATGAAGCCACGTGGCACATGTGGAGGCGTTGTCGCGACCTCCTTGTGTGGATTGATCACAGTGACGTGCTGCTGGTTCCAGAAGAATGTACTCGTCCTCTCTCACGCACACTGGAAGTACATGCACGAAGCGAAGATGTGCACGCACGCACTCATTCCCTCGCACGCACACGCGGGAACACGGTGGGACGCATTTTTGTACGAAGATCCACCCCATGTGATAATTTGACACGTGTAAAGTCGTTCACTTCATTGATGGTCAATTAATACAGTGCATGTAAATTGAGTGGACTTGAGGGAGGAAATAGTTGAGAAAGACATTACTACTCCACTGCGTGCATGCGAGTAGTTAAATCATGGGTTGCTACTTCCATTGGTCTCCTTCGTATTTTGTGCCAATTTTTGACCATAATTTTAAGTAACACAATATTTATGCATGTCATAAAAATTAATGTCATCGAAAACTATGTTCAAATGTGATTCCAATGATATAATTTTTGGTGACATGCATTAACATTTTCTTAGTTAAATTATTGGTCAAAAATTGGCACAAAATAAAAAGGGGGCCAATAAACCAGGACGCAGGCAGGATGATCAATTTTTGCCTGGGTTACTGTTGGTGGCCTTTGTATTTAAATATGGACGGAGTGGAGTAGTACTATCTTTATCTTAGCCTCGTAGGGCTCTCCCAGCGCCTACGCTCGCCTCCCCGTCTCGCCCACCGAATCCCGCCATGGAGGATCCCGCCATGGATAATCCCTTAGATCCCAGGATCCCGCGGGCTGCTCTCTTGCTGCGGCCCGCAGCACTGCCGCCTTTGAGCGAAACCCATTTGTGTTTCATAGGGGATCCATTGCTCTGGAATCACAGATCGGTGGTGCCGGAGGACATGCCAGGGCTGCGTGTCAGGTGGTGGGCTGCAAGGGCACATCGGATCGAGGAAGCGTCGCATCGATTGGAGACAAGTTCAAAGGAGCTGCGCCTGGCGAAGCACAAGGCAGAGGCGCAAGTCGATCTCAGGGGAGAGATGCTGAGGGATGTCAGCATCTGGCAGCATCACATTGATTTCGAGCTGGGGCTAATGGCAGAGATCATATTCACGGAGTCGACTGCGGAGGAAAGAACACGCATGCCTGCGGAATGGCATGAGCGGCCGGTGCAACTGTTCAAATGGGCGGTAGGAGAAGCTAAATCGCGGGACCAGCTGCGGCGGCGCCGCTGGGCATGCATCATAGGCGAGGTGAGCTGCCCTCCTTTGCCGCCAGTGATGCAGTGAGCTAGTCGGTTGCTGCTGCAGTGAACTTGTGGCGCCATGGCGGTTTGCAACCATGACAATCACTCCATCTATATGTATTGTATTCCTGTGAAAATACTTGGTCATTTGGAAAAAGATGGTAATTGATTTATCACTAGTTTTTGAATGCTTGGTCGTGACAATCACCCGAAGCCACAACCAGAAGTCTCCCTCGCGTAATACTTACGGTCGGTCGGACCCGCGTCTCACTGAAGGGACACGCATCGGCTTGGTCTGACATGTACGACCAGTTACATCACTGACTTGTGCGACTGCATTTGAGCAGTAGTACTTGAAATTTGTGTTCCAGGAAACTCATCGAGAGCCGTTTCGGGCCTCGAAACCAAAACCATCAATTAATCTTTAGCTTGTTCCCATCACATTCCAAAATAGTACTACCATGCTATAATTAAGTGCAAACCTGCTCACACCTAGTACGTATCAAACCTGAACGTGTTCTCAGTATGCAGGTTTTAGTACTAGTGCTAGTACTAGGTTATAAAAAGGGGAACTACCTAGCCGAAAATCACTCTACCTTCCTCCTCATAAGTCTTTATTGTTCGTCTGTCCTTGCCATGGCCGGTGTGCAGAGCTCTAGGTCGAGAACTACTCGTAACAAGGGAGCGGCGACCAAGGTCGCGGAAAAAAAGAGACGGCTCGTCGCCTCACAGAGACCTTGAAAGATCTCTCACGGGCAGGCGAGGGCTCCCAAGAGCGCCCTAGCTGCAGAGGCAAACATGCCGAGCTGGCGGTGCTGGAGTCGTTATCCCTCGACGACATGCCCGATCAGCTCAATAAGCAGAAGGAGTTCATCGACGGCTTGGTGGAGCTGCTGAAGGAGAGCCTCGACGACATGCCCGCCGAGCTCAATAAGAAGGAGGAGTTGACTGCCGGCTTGGTGATGCTGCTAAAGGAGAGCATTGCCTCGGGTAAGAAGGCGACCAGTGAAATCTTGCAACTTCAGGAGGACAAGGCGAAGCTCCGCCATGAGCTCGACCTACTGAAGGAGGAGAACGCCGGCTGGAAGAAGCTGCACGAGAAGAGTGGTTCCTCGGTGAAGATGTTGCACGCCCTCGTCATGGAACAGAAGGAGGAGTTGGCGAAGCTCCGCATTGAGCACCCGACTGCTGTCAAGGTACGTAATGCAGCCGTGGAACAGATGATGAAGGCTCGCATCGAGAAATCCCGTGTCATGGACAGAATGAAGAAGATGGCGGAGGAGATGCGCGAGGAGATGGAGGTCGTGGAGGTGATGAAGAAGCAGGTACGACTCCGCGGCCAGCAACCCTTCATGTAGTAGAGAGCAGCGCCCTAGACTTGTGTGTGCGTCTTCCTTCTTTTTTGGGGGGATAATCTTCCTTCTTCTTTTGCTCCTGTGTTTCTTCTTTTGCTTCGGGTGTTTTGCCGCACGTGTCACGTTCTCTACGAGGCATGAATAGAATAATGCTAACGATGAGCGGCACCATGGGATCGATGACTAGCAAATTAGATCAATTTTTATCGCCATATCGCAGTGGGCTACCGTGTTTTGTGCTCCTCCGTCGTACTAGTACTCCAGTGGGAAAATTGAGTAGACCGCACGGTTCTTTGCTCCTCCTCAGGTCATCGGCAACATTTATACGAGCAGTCAAATCACAAGGCCTCGCCTTCCAGCAGTAATGAGCCGTCAAATCACAAAGGCCCTCGCATCTCGTGAAACCGACCAAGCGATACTGCCCCGCCCTCTAGCCTTTTAAATGTATACTTTTGTACAATAGTAGTATTGATGGATTGCGCCATGGAGCAAAACTAACAAGATGAAATTAAAGAAAAAAGGTGGTACATATAGAGAGCGCTCATCGCCAAATTATGCATATAGTACTATTAAGAAAGCTAGTACGTGCTTAGATGGGGTGCTAAAGTCTATTAAAGAAATTAGCATACCTATTTAATTCTGTGACAACTAAACTCCTTCATGCTTTGGGTAAACTTCTCTCATTTAAGTTTTTTTTAGAATTACATATCTCATTTAAGTGTTTTGCGTATGTGGCATGCTTAGAGCGTGGTTAATAGTATAGCCAACTGCCGGCTATATGATGTTGGCCATATATATTGTACGTATATAATGTGAAGAAGTGAGTGGTAGTACTACCAACTACAAGATGAACTGTAAGAAATACAAGTATGTACGTACTGAAGAGTTAAAGTAACGAGAGGGAACATAACATAGTTCTGCTGGGGCTCAGCACAACACACCCCTCAAATAAAACTAAGCACCCTGAAATTAAACTAAGCAACTAATCCGGTAGACACTGCATTAGAACCACCATGAGCAACGACACTGCCACCTTACTCGGACTCCTCGTCCATGTGCTCGACTTCGTCCTTGTCCCTCTTCCTCTTGGCTGATACTTCTTTGCTTGAACCACACACTTGGCTCTCGCTCTTCATCCAACCCTTGTAGATATTGAAACAAAGGTAGGCATCCATTGCAGCGTAATGGATGTGGTCTCTATCTAGTACATTCCACTGCCATGTAAGATGAAACTCGGGCGGAGGTTTCGTTAGTTTACCATACGAAGGATCAACCATGGCTCCTGCCAGGGTCAGCATTGAAGGCTGACGGGAGGGCACCAGCCCATTCTTTTGGAGGTCGAAGGGCTGGCCTACAACGAGGCCTATCCGACTCAGGACTCTTCTATCGTTCGTAAAGTCTACAGTAATGAATTTGACTTTGCCGCCCGCGAGGTAGTTCTTAAAATCCTCGCACTCAACGTCGGCATGGCATATGTGGTAGACCAAGCACAAGTTATGCACGCAAACCTGGATCACGACAGGCTTCTTCCTCTCTTCCTCCTTTAGATTCTTCTCTTTTCTCAGGACTGTGGTGTACTCAACATCTAGCCCAGCTACCCACTCATCACCATTTGACTTTTCGAACATGCGTCTGAAGCGACCAAGGCATCCTTTCACCATCGCGGAAGAACGGGTGTAGATGACGTCGAACTCTTCGCCGGTGATGGTTCTAACCTTTTACTCACCGCTGATCATGGAGATTTGGGATGCCATGGATTTGGGAGGGTTAGGATTAGTGGAACTGCTGTAATGTGAAAGGACGAGACGACTAGGAGCAAACTGCCGTAATGTTAAAGGACGGCTAGGGATGAGTAGGAGCGAACTGTTAGCGGTTTTCTGATTGTAAAAATGCTTGAGTGGGTCGTGCGAATGGCATGGTAGTGGCTTGTCCGATGGATAAATGGATTCGTGCATGGTACTATGGGGCCCAATTAGATGTCTTGTCTACTAGACGCCCAATTAAATGGCTTCATGCATCCACGTGTTCGCACGTCAAGCGTCGGGAAAATTACAGGTGATACGAAGCTTTCCATGCTCCCATGATACGGGCTTCCGAGAGCCCTTGGATCTGAGATCGAACGGCCTTGCTATACTGCCCCAGCTCCTGACGTCACTGCATTTGTATCTTTTACTATTTCTCAGGCCCCCTCATAGATAGGGTCGATCTGCTGTTCGAAAGCCACCTAAATTTTTACTGTTAAGAGGTAAAACTACTTCATGCAGTCGAATCTAGTACTACTTGGTTCAAACAGGGAAGAAAGGGGGTGGGGGTGGGGGAAGATTTGTTTCCTGAATCTAGGACTTGGTCGAAAGAGGAAATAATGGGGGTGAAAAGTAGCAGAGACTGGCTATCCAACTGGTCTCTTGGTCTAATAGGGAAATAAAGGGAAACACAGTACAAACTCAATATAAACCGATCTATTGGTTGAAAAAGGAAAGAAAGTGGGGACCGGGGGACAAGTCAACAGAGTATGTCCAGCACTAGATTTGCTAGCCTCACACAGTATAAGGTGGCTATACCGAACAAAAATGGGACCAACCCAGATATCCTGTTCTGATGTTTGTTGCCACGAGCCCCTCTTATGTAATGCCACTGGTAAAATATAGCAGTCTGTAAAGCCACTGGTAAAATGTAACAGTCCCACTATTAAAAGTAAGGACACGTTAAACCAATGTTGTTTTCAATGTAATGCCTCCAGTAATATGAATCAATAGCACTGTTTTTCATGTCCTGCCAAATTTTCCATTAAGATAAGTTGCTTCTTTTCATTAGAAATGCAATTGTCCTGGTCCGCCTACTCTCCCATGCCCAAATACCAACTCTTTAGTAGCTGTTAATGTAATGTTGCTGGTAAAATGAAGCAATGGCACCATTAAAGTAATGTCGTATTTAACAGTTGTCATAGTTAATCCTAATGCCCACACTAATATCTAGCAACGCTGCTGCTTTAGAAATTGCTACTGTCCTTGTAGGATCGCCATTCAGATAAGGAACATGCTTCTTTTCATTTGATGTATGTTTCATCACTTGTTAGTCACCCTCCTTTCCACCTTTTTGTGCAAACAGTGATATACATTTCACGCTTGATCTTAGTTGAACTGCACAAATGATATCCAAATTATGGTTGAACATTCCACGAGCTTCACGACCAACCTTGATGTTGCTCAATTTTATTGCAACTAATGAAGAAGAAGCTGCTAGCTCATGGGACATTGCTTCATTTTAGGTGAACTGCACAAAAAGGTCCCATGAATTGAATCATCCATGTTGGTGACTGGTGTCATCCCTTCTATGATGGCATTGACTGCAGATATGGTTCCCATCGCGAGGTATCTTCCTTTTTGGTCCGACCGTTTGCCAAAGATCCTGCATGTTGACTCTTCTCTTGTGCTACTGTTTTGGCACTGCCATGATAAAGCAATAATGTTATTATTTTGCACCTTAATCTAGTGGCACTATTAATTTGAGGCAATGTTTTGGCACCACTAGTGCCACTGATTTTTTTTATATATCGAAAGAGAGGGTTTCCTCCGATTTCATTAAAGAAACCCAAACATAGAGAACCATTATCAAACAACATCTCAGTGTAAACGGGCAGTTATGCAACTACTACTAGAACGGACTAAGTACTAGCAGGAGACAAGTTCGCCACATAAGCTAGGCAGGTAGGGGGACGCAGCACCAGCTCGACCAAGTTTGGATTACAACCCAAATGCTACCACATAAACATCAGGGGGGAAGATAGGGACTGAAAGAGCCAGCTTCAGCATCCCAGTCTAAGCACCCCCGGCCTCCATCCTTGCGACGCACGGTACACCCCGCTTGCCACCTGCTCGACCCTAGTGCCACTGATAAAATGAAGTAATAATATAGCTAAAATAGACTGAGTGTCCTCTCTATCATTTCATTTCCAATGTAGATAAAGAAAGTGCTTCTCTTTGTTAGTATATGTTTCATCAAGTAGTCCCATTGTTAATGTTTATGTGTTTTGGAAAACTGGGGTGCTTAATTTTAGTTGATCTGCACAAAAATAGAGATTGGAATGTCTCAAGGCCCCTCCTTGTACTACCGTTGTACACTGATGTTCATCACTAGCAGATCGTGTATCGGGGAGAATTGGGTCGATTTCCAGTATGAGGCCTACCGTATGAGGCGTCGTAGGGCCCATCTCGCCCTCGCAGCATGGCATACTGTGATACTATCGCAATATTTTCCCATTAAGAAAATGAAGTTTCTTCTATTTATTAGTGTATGTTTCATCAACTAGTACCACTATAATGTAATCACGCTTTTTCATTATCTGTGCAAACAGGGTTATTCAGCTGCATTTTGGTGGAACTGCACAAATGTACGGATGGAACCGGCATATATGCAGAGTGCAAGGTGCCAAGTAAAAATTATCGACACCAACCATGCTCCATCTAAGCATTGGCATCCACCACCAGTGGGATGGGTGGCGCTCTCTGTGGACGGATCTTTCTCGGCAGCAAATCCTCTAATCAAATACTAGTAGCTTATATTGGCACTTTTCTAGGGAGTACTCTTTTCTGAAAGAAGCACCAATCTATTTTTCTTTATTTGTTCACAGTGTCACAACTTTGTTTTTGGTCCAGAGCTATTTTAGGGTGATTGGCGTAGTACTCGAAGACTGATTGTAAGCATGATTTTCATTAGCCGTCACACTGATTGTAAGCATGAGCAGATGGAAGATTAGGTTAGTGCGAAGCTTACCTTAAGCCCTACCGCCGCCGTTGAAACGAGGTGAGCGGCGAGGGAACCTTGGAGAACGGTGGGGAAGTGACGTTGCGCCATCTGGCCTCCTCTTGCGGTGGGAGAACGAATACTCCTGTGGCTCCGGCTGGCACTGCACCCTCACAAACGGCACACCGTACTCGATCGATTCGTTATCCTCTGGATGCTTGACCTTCGACCTGTATGCCCACCACCTCCGCCTGACTTTAGCGTCGGGCGATTCTGTCTGCTCCATCGCCCAGAGGAGATACTCAAGGAACTCGAACGACTGCGGTGTGACTGCTGCCAGGGAGTACATCGCCGCCCTCATCGCCACCATCTCGCTCTTTCGCATACATTGCCACATGGCCCTCACCGTCCTTGAAATCTCCCACTCGTTGTCAAACCAAGTAAGGATCTCCTTCAACCTGGCTAACTTCGCCTGGTCGCCACCGGCGATCTGCCCGATTCGCTACTGCATCCTCTCCATAGATGTCCTTCTGAGAGGTCCGGTGCTAGCTTTAGAAGATGGGAGGTGAGACGGTGGTCTTGCAATGGAGAAAAGGGAGAGGAGAGGGGGTGGTTTTGCAATGGAGAAGAGGGAGAGGTGAGACAGTGGTTTTGGAATGGAGATGATGGAGATGAGAGGGGGTGGTTTTGCAATGGAGAAGAGGGAGAGGAGCGTGCGGCAGCGATTTAGGATTGGACGAGAGGGCCGGCGTGCTGTGGCTGGATCAAAATCAAAATCAATTTACCCTTCAATTAAGAAAGCGACCCCACATTAACTAGTCTCCCTTGTATTCTGGATCATATTTGACCATGATTTTCATAAATAAAATATATGTTATTCGTTGCAAAAATAATATAATTTGAAAGTACATTCAGATACGAACCAAACGATACAATTTTTGATGACATGCATTCACATTTTGCTTGTCAAATACAGTACGTGGTCAAACTTTGAGCCAAAATACGCAAAGCAAAAAAAATATTTCCAAGACCAACGCCGCTCCTCTCCTCTTAAACCACCGCCGCTCCTCTCCTGTTCCAATCCAAATCCAGCGCCGCTCCTCTCCTCTTCCATTTCAAAACCACCGTCGCTCCTCTCATGTTCCAATCCAAAACCAGCGCCGCTCCTCTCCTCTTCCATTTCAAAACCACCGCCGCTCCTCTCCCATTCTAATCCAAAACCAACACCGCTCCTCTCCTCTTCCATTCAAAAACCAACGCCGGCGAGTGAAGGTGCTGCAGAGAAGTAGATCGATGGAGGAGTACAACGATACGTGTGGCTCGCAGGCGGCGACCCTGTGAAGCTAGCTAGGATGTTGGAGATACAGTCTTGGTTTGACAACCCGGAGCAATTAGCGGCGACGGCGAAAGCGATGGCCAAATATTTGGAAAAGAGCAAAAAGGAGGCGATACACCGGGAGGGAGTCGCGCGGGAGTACATAGAGCTGCTCCTCTGGGCCATGGAGCAAACAGATTCACCGGATCCGATCGTGAGGCTGCGGTGGTGGGAGTATTGATCCAAGATGGAGTATCCACCCGAGATTGAAGGATCGAGCATCTACACGGTGCTGTTTGTGAGTGTGCCGTGGCAGAGCGAGCCGATGGAGTCTTAGTCGACCGAACCCAACTGCAAGAGGAGAAAAATAGTTGGCGCGATGACGCTTCCCCGCCATCCTCTCCCTCGTCGTTCACCTCATCCCATGGGGTGGCTGTCTGCCACCGAGGAATAGGAGGGGACTCCCCCCCCCCCAAATAGTCTGAGGAGGAGCTTAGGGTTGTCCAGTATTTGTAGGTTGTGTTTTGTGTTTCAGATTTGAGAGTACTTTCAGATATGAATATCTTTTGAATTTCAGATTTGCTGTATTGAGCATATGAAGTATTTTATGAATTGTAGAGATCTATTTTTAGCACTTTTAAAAATGTATTTTCATATAAAAGTGCAGACAATGTGATTCTCAGAGAAGAAACTGCAAGTTTCAGTTTCAGATAAGAAACTGCAAGTTTCTGAGGCAGAGCATTTATATTAACATGCCCTTTCAAACAGGAATAACATCATGTTGGAAGTTTTATTCATGGTCAAAAATGGAACTACCAGCTAGTTAACATCATGCTGATCAACATTCATGCATAGCACATCTTCATATGATGCACAGTAAAAAAGATATGCTATTTTCAAAATGCCCACACAATGTTGAGTGTGTTGGAGGTGGTGTGTGTAGATGACAATGGGCACCCACATGTCAGAGGCAAAGGCAAAAATTTGTGGATATTTTCATTGCATCAGGTGTAATCGAACCCGGGCGGAGCAGCGGTTGGGGAATGGAAGTTGGCCACTGGGCTACTCCAGTACTTTCGCTAGAAATTAGGCACAACATCTACCACTACTGTAGCACGTCTATGGCCCTACCAGGTCCATGGCCGTACGCAAGAAAGTGCCTCATTGAAAAAATACTTCCTCCTAATGCTATACTGACGTTGGGGGCCACGGGTTTGTCAACGTAGTTACTAAAGGAGATAAATTTACAATGAAGTCATCGGGGAGCTGGCATGTATCATTTATTATCAGTGGGCAAACAAGTATCAGTTGGGTTGTGGGCTGCCCAGTCTAGGCTTTCTTTTTTAACATGTGCAGCCCACGACATGCCGGTTTGTATTTGTTTGAGGGCCGTCATGTATCGACCGGCCTATGGCCCTCCCATCCTAGGTTTTATTTGTTCTTAAACATCCGCAGCCCAACTTATGTATTTTTTTGAAGAAAACACAGAGGTCTGTTCTATTTTTCTATATAAGAATAGGAACGCCTGGTCCAACTTATGTTTCCCTTCTAACTATATTATATATATTTATATTATTTTATATTATTGTTATTATCATTATATATTTAACATATACTTACATATATAAGAAAAAAAATATCCCATGTATTATGAACTTATAAAAATAAATGTTTAACAATAAAATCCTGGTTTTTTTACTTAAGGTCAACGAAAATACAGGTGATTGTGTACAAAAGCTTGGTAAGATTTAAGGACCAATGTAAATAAAGCACTTATTATTTAAATATATTTATAACAAAATGCTCAGCCCCTGTTTATTTTTTGATAACATTGCTGCGCCCAACCCAACATTATAATTAGAACCAGCCCAGCAATATCGTGTATTTCAAGAAAGTGCAAATGGGCTGTAATTTTTTAGGAAAAAATAAATGGGCCGCATGGATGCTACATTATTTGTTCACCCAAGCCAGTAAATTCGTGTATTTCTAGAAAGTGCAAATGGGCTGTAGTTTTTTAGAAAAAAAATAAATGGACCGCATGGACGCTACATTATTTGTTCACCCAGGCCAGCAAATTTGTGTATTTCTAGAAAGTGCAAATGGGCTGTAGTTTTTTTAGAAAAAAAATAAATGGGCCGCATGGACGCTACATTATTTGTTCACCCAGTGCAGCGAATGGACTGTAAATTCTAAAAAAATGGGTTGAATATGTGCGACATTTTTGGAGGCTGAAATGTAGGCCAATAGGTCGAAGCCAACGCAAGGCGTTGTCAACTTAGTCAACAAATGATTCTGACATCGATAGCAGTTGGATTTACATCCAACGGCCGGCATTCATCTTCAATCTCTCGTCTTCTTCCTCCAGCGCCGCCGGGACCAACTGCTGCTGCCTCCAGCTGCTAGCAGCTCTGCTTAGCACGCTTCCCTGCAAAGTGCTACCCCACCGCCGGCCAAGCCATCCCTCCACCCCTCCACAGCTCCTGTTATTCTCCGCCGACTGCAGAACCACGCCGCACCAGAACCAGTTAACCCTCGTACACCTCTCCGCCTACGACTCCACTGCCGCGTCTTCCCATCACCGGCTCGTTGCCGTCCGGGGCCTCGCTGTCGTCCACCGCCTTGGTGCGCTCGGCGCGGCGTGGTCAACATGGTCAACAACCGAGAGTCATCGGAAGAGGACTGTACGTGGAGAGGCTGACAGTGGGGACACACCAGGTCCATGGACGCACGCATGCAACCGCCTCCTTATTACGTGAAAACAAAATTATTCCTTCCCCTGAAAGCTGGGACCCACCACGTATATCTTTGCAAGGAAGGAAGTGCCTCCTTATGCCTGCCCCTGACAGCTGGGACCCACCAACAACATCTTTGCACGCAAGGAAGTGCCTCCTTATTACGGGCAAAAAATATAAGATTCCGCCACTGACCGTTGGGACCCGCCAGCTATATATTCGCACGCAAGGAAGTGCCTCCATGCCCTCCCTGACAGCTGGGACCTACCCGGTCGAAGCGTACGTAGCGTTGTCTGTGTACATACCGGTCGATCGGTCCGTCTGCCATGATGAACCGTGGCCAAGTAAGGAGCGGTAGCAGTTCAGGCAGTCCAGTCAAAACTGTGTACATGTACGTATAGCCAGATGCCAAAAAATACGGCCACGTATGTACATGCTGTCGGTGTTCTGGGAACGGGGGTACCCAGACTTGCCTGCCTGCGGCCCACAGCATGGCTCCATCGACGGCCTGGTACGGCCCGGCTTCAGCGACAACAACTCAAGACCCTCGCGAGGGGCCAAACCTCGTGAGGCGGACGACACCAAGACCTCCACGAGGAGCGGCCTCCTCAGGATGGCTCCCGAGGAGCGGAGATCTCTATGAAAGCCTCACCTCGTGAGGTCCGGATGACGTGAGCCATGACGACCAAGGCCAGGCGGGCGCCAGCGGGCGCAGTGTACCAGTTTCCTCTTCGGTGCTGAAGAGGCAAGTGCAGGCACGGAGTCCCAAGGAATCAGCCAAAGGTTTCCATTCCCGTGCAACAAGACCAAGACCGCCAGGATGGAGGTCATCACCGAGCCCATCACGGCGTCACAACCAGAGGCTTTCGCAGGCGAAGACTACTTTTGTCAGGATAGCATGTACTAGTTGTCTCCCTTCGAATTTGGCCGCTGTGGGATCCCTTCCCGCCTTTCATTTGGGAAGAGGACCAAGGCCACTATAAATAGGACTTAGCCACCACCGTAGAGAGGGATCGGACCCCCAGATGGATCATTCAGATCACCCCCACTCCACCAGCTTACTCGAGCTCAAGAACACCTCTCCTCCTGAGGCTGTTCGTCACTGTACTAGTTCATCCTCAGCCCCTCGAGGCCAATCCACCACAAAGCAGGAGTAGGGTTTTACACCGCAAGGTGGCCTGAACCTGGGTAAACTGCTGTGTCTCTTTTCCTTATAGTTCGTCGAGCTAGGTTGTGAGATTAGCGACTAGGCAGACTGGGGAGGATGAGTTCTTTGCACGCACCCCAGAGTTTGAACCTCTCAAGGGTTTACGGAACCCGAAATCCGACATTTGGCGCGCCAGGTAGGGGTGCATCGAAGCTTCGCCTCTCCGTCCGCCGCACTCCGCCCTCGCCGTTCAGCTCTCATGGCGGGTGCCTCTTCTCCGACTGGATCGACGGGCGCACACGGACGCGCCGTGGGTCTCTGAGCCTTCACCCCTGCCTTACGGCGAGTGCAGTGGCCGCCCAAGTTCAGGCCAGCGATGCCGCGTCGCTATGACGGCGCGCAAGACCCGGTGGGGTTTCTCCAGGTCTATGAGGAGGCGGTTCTGGCGGCCGACGGCGACGACAAGGTCATGGTGAATTGGCACCCATGGCCCTCACGGGCGCGCCGCGCGCTTGGCTCCTGGGCCTGCCAGAATCTTCGGTGGCCTCCTGGGAGGAGCTGCGTGGCCTTTTTGTCACGTAATTCGCGGCGCCGGCACCTCACATCGTTGCAGCCATCCTCGGCGGCTCGTAGGCGCCACCCTCGGATCGCCACATTAAGCAGTTCTTTCGCCAGATGGGTGATGCCCACGTGCAGTGGGCGGCGCCCAAGGCCGACCTCACCTTTGACTCCGGGGAACACCCCGCGGTCACGGCCAGCGCCGGCGCTCTCCCGATGCTCTGCACCACCACCATTTGCAACGTGGCGGTCACCAAGACCCTCATCGACGGAGGAGCCGGCCTCAATGTGCTCTCGGTGGAAGCATTCGGCCTGCTTCATGTGCCCCATGGCCGGCACCGCCCCACGAAGCCCTTCTCTAGAGTCGTCAATGGCTCCACCAACCCTCTCGGGCAGATCCGCCTCCCCATCACCTTCGGCACCCGCGACAACTACCGCACCAAGCTTATCGACTTTGACATCGCCCGCATCAGCCTCCCGTACAACGCCGTCCTCGGGTACCTGGCCCTGGCCAAGTTCATGGCAGCGACTCGCCCTGCCTACAACCTCATGAAGATGCCGGGAAGCAGCGACGTCCTCACCGTGGCTATTGTCCCTCAAGCTCGCCTTCAGGGCCGCGGTGGCTGCACAGCCGACTGAGGAAGGGGCCCCAGAGGCTCCGGGGGCTGCGCCAGCGAAGAAGAAGCAGTTGTTCTCTCAAGATCGGGCCGAGACGAAGCAGGTGCCGGTCGATGAAGACGGGGCGTCGGGTGCCACCTTCACCATAGGTGCCAGCCTCCCTCCAGATCAAGAAAACGCGTTGGTCGACTTCTTATGCACGAACAAGGAGGTGTTCACATGGGAGCCCAAGGATCTGGTTGGGATCCCGAGGGGAATAATCAAGCATCACCTGAGGGTGTGCCCTAACACACGACCGGTTAAGCAGAAGGCGCGGCGGTAGTCCACAGAGAAGCAGTCGTTCATCATCCAAGAGACCCACATGCTGCAAGAGGCTAGTGTCATTCGGGAGGTGCGGTACCCAGAATGGTTGGTGAACCTGGTCATCGTCCCCAAGAAGGGCGGAAAGGAGCGTATGTGCTTCGACTTCACTAACCTCAACAAGGCTTGCCCTCAAGACCCCTTCCCGCTTCCGTGTATCGATCAGATCATCGACTCCACCACCGAGTCCGACCTGCTGTGCTTCCTGGATGCCTTCTCAGGCTATCACCAAATCAAGATGGCGGTGCAAGATGTTGAGAAGACAGCTTTCTTGACCCCGTGCAGGGTGTATTGCTACACCTGCATGCCGTTTGGGCTGCGTAACACCGGAACAACCTTCCAGTGGCTGATGCACATCGCTCTGGGCCGGCAGCTCGAGAGGAACACAGAGGCATACGTCGATGACATAGTGGTGAAGTCTCGGGAGGCAAGAACCCTTATTGAAGACCTGGAAGAAACATTTGCCAGCCTGCACAAGGTGGATCTGCGACTCAACCTGGAGAAATGTGTGTTCGGCGTCCCATCCGGCAAGCTACTGGGTTTCTTGGTATCGCACAGAGGGATCGATGCTAACCCAGAGAAAGTCAAGGCCATAGAAAGGATGAGCCCGCCGCAGACTCTCAAGGAGATGCAGAAGCTGGCAGGTTGCGTGACCTCACTGGGGCGTTTCATCTTCATGTTGGGAGAACGCGCCCTCCCATTCTTCAAGGTGATGAAAAAGAAAGGACCATTTGAGTGGACTCCGGAGGCTGACGCGGCCTTCCAAGACCTCAAGAAGTACCTCACCAGCCCGCCGGTGATGGTAGTGCCATGTCCCCTTGAGCCCCTGGTGCTCTACTTGGCCGCCACGCCTCACTCAGCCAGCGCAGCACTGGTGGCAGTGAGGCAGGAGCGCCTGGTCAAGGGCTCACGACGGGGCACCCCGTCACCAGATGGGGCACCGCGGTCTCAAGAAGGCACTCCTGAGGCTCCGACTCCACCACCGGCCAACAACGCTCCTGAGACCTCAGCCAACCCCCCTGGCAGTGGGTCTCCTGAGGACGATACTCCTGAGGGCACGGTTGCCATGGTGGATGATAAGGCTCCTGAGGGCCCGCAAACTCAGGAGTTGCAAGACCTTACCAATGCTTCCTCCCTCGTGAGCACCCGGTATACTTCATCAGCACGGTGCTGCGAGACGCGCGGGCACGCTACCCCATGCCACAGAAGCTGCTGCTCGCGCTCCTCGTCGCCTCCCAAAAGCTGCGCCACTACTTCCAAGGCCACCCCATCAAGGTTGTCTCAGATTACCCTCTGGAGAGGGTGCTCCGGAGCCCCAATGCTGCGGGAAGGGTCGCCAAATGGAACATTGAGCTGCAGGCGTTCCAGTTGGAGTTCAGTACCACCAGGATCATCAAGGGTGCAGCTCTCGCTGACTTCATGGCAGAATGGACTGACGTCCCTGACCGTGAAGTGTGCGAGGACCGCTCCCTCATACCCGGCGATGAGGCACCAGATGGCTGGATCATGTACTTTGATGGCGCGTTCTCACGCCAGGGCGCGGGGGCTGGAGCTGTGCTTATTTCGCCCACCAAAGACAAGCTCTACTACGCCGTGCAACTCTGCTTCCAACACGGCGAGAAGGTCTCCAACAACATTGCGGAGTACGAGGACCTGATCGCAGGACTCAAGGCCACCGCAGCACTGGGGGTCAGGCGCCTCACCATCAGGGGCAACTCGCAGCTCCTCGTCAACTTCTCCAACAAGGAGTACACCCCCAAGGACGAGCACTTGGAAGCATACCTCGAGGAGGTACGCAAAATTGAGAAATGATTCTTGGGCCTAGAATTGCAGCACGTGCCGCGAGGCACAAACAAGGACGCGGATGACATCGCCAAGAGGGCGTCCCGGCGTCTGCCTCAGGAGCCTGGCGTCTTCGAAGAGCGGCTCTTCAAGCCATCGGCAGCTCCACCCACCGCAGAACCAGCACCGCCTCACGAGGACCTCCCCCAGGCTCCTCCGTCGGGCGCCCCAGCTTGTGGCCCGACCTCAGGAGCTCGCCTCCTCCTCGTGATGGAACCTCAGGAGGGGTGTTGGACCGAGGAGTTCAAGGCGTACCTACTTCGGGGCACCCTGCCGGAGAAGGAGGAAGACGCGGAGCATGTGGCCCGCCAGGCCACAGCATACTGCATCCAGGACGGTGAGCTCTATCGGAGGTGTCCAAACGACGTTTCTTTACGGTGCATCTCCAGGGAGCAGGGAGGCGAGCTGCTGGCCGATATACATGGGGGGGACTGTGGGCATCACTCTTCATCACGCACCCTCATGGGCAAGGCATTCCGCAGTGGGTTCTACTGGCCCACGGCGCTCAATGACGCCACCGAGCTGGTGAAGTCCTATGAAGCCTACCAGTTCCACGCCAAGCAGATCCACCAGCCCGCTCAGGGCCTCGAGACCATCCCGCTCACATGGCCGTTCGCGGTCTGGGGGCTGGACATCTTGGGGCCATTCCCACGGGCGCCCGGGGGCTACCGCTACCTCTACGTCGCCATCGACAAGTTCACCAAGTGGGCGGAGGTGGAAGCCGTCCGCACCATCCCGACCGGCTCGGCCGTCAAGTTCATCAAAGGCCTTGTGAGCCGGTTCGGGGTTCCTAACTGCATCATCACCGATAATGGCTCACAGTTCACCGGCAACCTTTTCAAAACATGATGTGCTAACCTTGGAACGCAGATATGCTACGCTTCGGTGGCACACCCCAGGAGCAATGGCCAGGCCAAGCGCGCCAACGCAGAAGTCCTGAGAGGCCTGAAGACAAGGACCTTCAAGAAGAAGCTCGAGGCTTGTGGTAGGGGCTGGCTCGACGAGCTCCAGTCCGTGCTGTGGTCCATCCGCACCACCGCAACCAAGCCGACAGGCGAGACTCCGTTCTTCCTCGTCTACGGGGCCGAGGCGGTTCTCCCTCACGAGGTCAAGCATCACTCCACGCGGGTCTTGGCGTTTGATGAGGCACGCCAGGACGCCACGCAGGGGATGGACCTCGTGCTGGGGGAGGAACGCCTCCGTCAAGCCTCGCTCCGAGCAGCAAGGTACCAGCAGGCGCTGCGGCGGTACCACTACCGCAGCGTTCGCTCCAGGATGCTCGAGGTGGGTGATCTCGTCCTAAGGCGGGTGCTCTCCAGGGAGGGGCTGCATAAGCTCTCACCCAAGTGGGAGGGCCCGTTCAGGATCGCCCGTGTCTCCATGCCTGGCGCCGCACGCCTGGAGACGCAGGACGGGATCCCCATCCAGAACGCTTGGAACATCCAGCACCTCCGGAAGTTCTACCCATGAAGCAAGGCCCCGTGCCTGTGAAGGTCTCCGCTCGTGACACTCTCACGTAATAATGAGTGGGGCTGTACACGCCCCGGAGTCTCTTGAGTGTCGCCCGCGGGCCTCACGGGGGCTCCCTCCCACGTCACGTCCTAGTGGCAGCACTTAGCTCCGCGCTGGTGAGAAGACTAGACTAGGTGCCGGACGCAGCTATTCTTTTGCTTGCTTTCTGTAGTTGGTTTGCAACTTCTTAATGGAATTTGGAGTTTTCGCGTTTCTCATTTGCTAGAGCTGGAACTTTCTTTTCCTCTTGTTCGTTCGCCTCTCCAGCCTTGTCCCAGGAAGAGCGGCAGTTTCCCGTCGCTCCTCCTCGCGCGTCCTGCGCGCGGGGGCTAGGTAGGTGTGTGTGCTTGGTGCTCGCCGTGACCACACCTCACCGAAGCCCTGTCTCCCTAGAGCTTTGGTCCTTAAATCCTTGCGAGACACTCTCAAACAAGCTCGTGGGCACGCGTACCTTCTCAAGTCCGTGCCTCCGGGCATCGCGATGTGGTGCACCAGCCACAACCAACCCATGCTCGGGGGCTCGCGCAAGGAAGGGCATGACACCCTGTGAAGTTTTTCTAATAATTCTGCAGCTGTACAATGCCTCCTGAGGCCCGATGGCTCCTGAGTCGTTAAGAAGCAAACTTCGCCAGATGTTACTGGAGAGGCGCACCCTCGCGAGGCGGGAAACTACAACAAGCATATCGAACTAAGTTATTCTAACCGCACCTAATCGGAATATCGGTATCCCGGCACAATATCAAAATAACAAACATAGCATAATGGCACGAGTGCCTCGGTTCATTACACGCCCCAGCGGGGCCCTCTACTTTTTTCAAGCACAGGAGAAAGGAAAGGTTAAACAAAAGTGGCCCGCACGACCGCAGCTGCTCCCGAGGCCAGGCTCCGGCGGCCCCCGGGATCAGTCCGAGTCTTCCTCCCGCTTCACCGGAGCGCGGCGACGAGACGACCCGTCGCCTTCCCCGATGCGAGCCCGGCGGCGTGGTGGTTGGTCATAGCCACCGCTGCTGGTGCCCTCGCCGGAGGAGGAGCCGCCGCTGCTGAAGGAAGCACGGCCGTCGCCAAGGGCAAGCTCACCCTCGTCTCCGTCGCGGCCGTCGCCAAGGCCAAGCTCATCGTCGCCGCTGCCGTCTTCCGGGCAGCACCCTGCACGATGGTCGTCCTCCCTGAACACCCTCACGTAGAGGGTCGCGAGACCATCGTACCTGAAATGAAGGGTGTGCCTCCCGCTCAGGCCTCGCGCGCGGGCAAATGCCTGCCAACCACGGGTCAAGGACACGCTGCCCGTTGCGGTGACTTTGACCCCAACCCAGGAAGCCTTGCTGTAGCAGCCGTTAGCCTGCAGCCAGAGGCCGTCAAGCCCTGCGACCGGCAGCTCACTCACGAAGAAGCGCGGGAGCGGGATCCATGTGCCAGCGGGCCTCTCCGACCACACGACGAACTTCGGGAGCACATCCACCGAGTGGAAGCGCGGTCGAGGAGGCCTGGCAACCACGGCGCGCCACCCCTCGTCGCAAGGGCTGCCTCGCCCTTGGCGGCCCCCGCCTCGAGAAGAAGCGCCGCCGCGGCCGCCCAAAGCGGCGTCGGCCCCTGAAGGAGTGCGCCCGCGCCCCCGAGGAGCTACCGTCGGGGTCGCAGCATGCTTGCGGGGGGCGGCCATGCCCTCTCTTGGGTGGCGGCGAACCCAGCCCCTCCTTGAGGGCCTTCCCTATCTCGGCGGTAGAGAACCTCCTCGTCGGCGCCATGGATGCTACGGCAAGACGGGGAGGCGAAGAAGAAGAAGGAGCGGGCAGCGAGAAGATGGAGATGAGTGAGGGGGGCTCTACCCCTCCCCTCGTTTATAGCCAGAGGGAGGCCAACCGCCGGCTTCCACGATCCCGCACAATGATGGTTTTTCTCTGCATGCAGCAGAGTCTCGTCAAGTCGAACGGTTGATGAGGCGGCGTGGGGAAGCGTAGACGCCCACGTCCCATCAATCGCCACACGTCGACCAAGGCCGCAGGCGGTTAGGGCCCGCGGCGCTCCGCACTTGCCCCTTGGCTTCGCCTCGAAGCCAAGTTCGCGCGCGCCTTGGGCCCGGGGGCTACTGTCGGCGTTCTGGGAATGGGGGTACCTAGACTTGCCTGCTTGCGGCCCACGATGCGGCTCCATCGACGGCCTGGTATGGCCCGGCTTCAGCGACAACAACTCAAGACCCTCGCGAGGCGGACGACACCAAGACCTCTATGAGGAGCGGCCTCCTCAGGCTGGCTCCCGAGGAGCAGAGATCTCTATGCAAGCCTCACCTTGTAAGGTCCGGATGACGTGAGCCATGACGACCAAGGCCAGGTGGGCGCCAGCGGGCGCAGTGTACCAGTTTCCTCTTCGGTGCTGAAGAGGCAAGCGCAGGCGCGGAGTCTCGAGGAATCAGCCAAAGGTTTCCATTCCCGTGCAACAATAACAAGACCACCAGGATGGAGGTCATCACCGAGCCCATCACGGCGTCACAACAAGAGGCTTTCGCAGGCGAAGACTACTTTTGTCAGGATAGCATGTACTAGTTGTCTCCCTTCAAATTTGGCCGCTGTGGGATCCCTTCCTGCCTTTCATTTGGGAAGAGGACCAAGGCCACTATAAATAGGACTTAGCCACCACCGTAGAGAGGGATCGGACCCTCAGACGGATCATTCAGATCACCCCCACTCCACCAGCTCACTCGAGCTCAAGAACACCTCTCCTCCTGAGGCTGTTCGCCACTGTACTAGTTCATCCTCAGCCCCTCGAGGCCAATCCACCACAAAGCAGGAGTAGGATTTTACACCGCAAGGTGGCCCGAACCTGGGTAAACTACTGTGTCTCTTTTCCTTATAGTTCGTCGAGCTAGGTTGTGAGATTAGCAAGTAGGTAGACTGGGGAGGACGAGTTCTTCGCACGCACCCCAGAGTTTGAACCTCTCAAGGGTTTGCAGAACCCAAAATCCGACACATACGGGTGGGGTCTCAAACGCGTACTCGCGCATACGTACGGCCAGGGCTCATGTACATGGAGAGGCAATGGACGGCAGCAACGGCGTCCTGTTCATCGGAAGCCAACCGGCTGGGTCAGAACAGAGAAACTGTGTCGTGTTCATCGGGAGGCAACGGAATGCGTCGTGTTCATCGGGAGGCAACGGAATACGTCGTGTTCATCGGGAGCCAACAGCTTGGACAGAACAGCCGAAATGAGGTCTGGCGTACCGCAGAATGGAGGAAATGGGCCTTCTGTTCGACCGCATACGGTTGAAACGGGGTCCTGTTCATCGGGAAGGGTCTGGCGTACTGCAAAACGGAGGAAATGGACTTGTGTTCGTGTGCCTACGGTCGAAACGGGGTCCTGTTGATCGGGAGGGGTGTGGCGTACCGCAAAACAGAGGAAACGGATTTGTGTTGGAGCGCCTATGGTCGAAACAGGGTCCTGTTCATCCACCGTCTACTGCCTCGCTCCAGCCTCCACGGGCTACTGTTCATCCACCGTCGGCCTCCTCCAGCCTCCACGGCTATTGTTCATCCACGGGCTACTGTTCATCCAACCTCCACCGGCTGCTGTTCATAGAGCCTCCACGGGGCCATGTTCATCCACCCCCAACCGGCTAGGGTGCGGCGGCCTTCTTGGGGTCCTATTCATCTAGCAGCAACGGCCTACTACCATGGGGGTCCTGTTCATCCAACCCCCACCGGGAACTATTCATCCACAGCCAACCAACCGACTAAACTCACCACGTCTCGACTCATTCTATGTACCACGCGCACGGTAGCAACGGTCACTGTTCATCGAGAGGCAACCCAACACCGGCTGGTTACGTCTCGCACAGGGCTCGATTGACTTCAGTAAGCAGTAGCAGTGATCGATCGCTCGGTTCAGTTAGTAGCAGCAGCAAAGGAATCACTCGGGTTCAGTCAGCAGCCAAGGGATCGATCGCTCGGGTTCAGTTAACAGCCAAGGGATCGATCGCTCGGGTTCAGTAACATGCGATCGCTCGGGTTCAGTTAGCTAACGACTCGCACACACGCGCGTACACGAGAGAAACGCGCAAACCTCCGTGCATCGCTCGGCCCCGACGACCCACCGTAACCGGGAACTCCCCGATATTTTCCTCGCCCTCGCTTCTACCATGATTTTTTCCGTCATGGACCCAAAGAATGTCATGCAACTGCGTCTCCAGCCCGCCCACGACGAAAAGCTCATTTTCTGTCATGATTTTTTGTCATAGAATTAGGAGCCCACCACGTCTATGATGATACGTGCTTTTGTCACAATTATCGTCATAAAAGTGTCATAAGCATGACAGAAAAAAAAATCGTTCGGCCCAAAATGTCACGGATGTGTCCTTTTTTTTAGTGTCGGGAGCCCGTTTGGCGCTCCGGAGAGGGCAATCTTCGATCTTCGTCATCACCAACCCTTCTCCATCGCCAATTCCATGATGCTCCCCACCAGGAGTGAGTAATTCCTTCTTAGGCTCACTGGTCAATGAGGAGTTGGATGAGATTCATCATGTAATCAAGTTAGTTTTGTTAGGGCTTGATCCCTAGTATCCACTATGTTTTGAGATTGATGTTGTTATGACTTTGCCATGCTTAATGCTTGTCACTAGGGCCCAAGTGCCATGATTTCAGATCTGAACCATTTATGTTGTCACCATTATATCTATGTTCTAGATCTGATCTTGCAAGTCATATTCACCTATTACGTGTTATGATCCGTAAACCCTGGGGTGACAATAATGAGGATACTTTCCGGTGATGATCGTAGTTTGAGGAGTTCATGTATTCACTATGTGCTAATGCTTTGTTTTGGTTCTCTATTAAAAGGAGGCCTTAATATCCCTTAGTTTCCTTATGGAACCCGCTGCCACGGGAGGGTAGGACAAAAGATGTCATGCAAGTTCTTTCCATAAGCACGTATGACTATTTACAGAATACATGCCTACATTATATTTATGAACTAGAGCTAGTTTTGTATCGCCTTAGGTTATGACTGTTATATGATCAATATCATCCAACGAATTCACCGATCCAATGCCTACGAATTTTCCACATATTGTTCTTGCTAAGTTACTACTACTGTTGCTACTGTTACACTCGCTACAAAACCATTGATATCACTGTTACCGCTACTGCTACTACTATCACTGCTATCAAAATTATCATATTACTGTGCTACTGATCATATTGCCGTAGATATTTAATCTCCAGGTGTGTTTGAATTAACAACTCAACTGCTAATACTTACAAATATTCTTTGGCTCCCCTTGTGTCGAATCTATAAATTTGGGTTGAATACTCTACCCTCGAAAACTATTGCGATCCCCTATACTTGTGGGTTATTAAGACCTTTTTTGGCGCCGTTGCCAGGGAGCATAGCTATATTTGTTGAGTCACTTGGGATTATTATCTATTTATCATTATGAAGAATCTGAAGGATACCAAAACTAAGATCGTTCCCTCTAGGACGAGGGGAGGTAAGGAACTGCCATCACACTCCGCATTTGATTCACCTTCTGTTTTGAGTAGACTTGCAACACCACCATATGCTATTAATCCTGATATGTCGCAAGTTATTGGTGATGCTACTTCTACTATGAATGCTACTCATGATGATGCTAGTACCTTGCTTGATGATAATATGCCACTAGGTGAATTTCTTGATAAACAAATTGCTAGAGGTAAAGATATTGAGAATGCTGAAACTGATGAAGTTATTGAAACTGGTGAAGTACTTGAAACTGAAAATCTTGAAACACCTATTAGGCCTAGCTCTCCTAGATATGAATTGCCTAAGATACCCGAAGGATTTGTTATGGATGAGGAGACAGCTAGAGATTTTCTTGCTTGCAATGATAGAGATGATCTTAAGAAATTACTATGCAAACTGAAAGAAAAATCTTTGAATGCTAGAATGAAATGTGATCCTAAGTTTGCTACTTCACCTATCTTTGTTGATGATAAGGATTATGAATTCTCTGTCGACCCAGAGTTAATTACTTTGGTTGAATCTGATCCTTTCCATGGCTATGAAACTGAAACTGTTTTGGCGCATCTTACTAAATTAAATGATATAGCCACCCTATTTGCTCATGATGAGAAGATTCGCTACTACTATAATCTCAAATTATTTCCGTTCTCATTAAAGGGTGATGCTAAGATATGGTTCAATACTCTTGCCCCTGGTTGTGTGCGTAGCCCCCAGGAGATGATTTATTAGTTCTCTGAAAAATATTTTACTGCTCATAAGAAACAAGCTGCCTTACAGAAAATATTTAATTTTGTGCAAATTGAAGAAGAGAGTCTCCCACAGGCTTGGGGGAGGCTTCTCCAATTGTTTAATGCTTTGCCTGATCATCCTCTTAAGAAAAATGAAATACTTGATATCTTCTATAATGGACTAACCGATGCTTCTAGGGACTTCCTAGATAGTTGTGCTGGTTGTGTTTTTAGGGAACAAACTGTTGAACAAGCTGATGAATTATTGAACAGTATATTGAAAAATTATGATGATTGGACTCTTCCTAAACCACCGCCTAAACCCACTCTAAAGAAGAGGGGTATCTTATATCTAAGTCCTGAAGATATGCAGGAGGCAAAGAAAAGTATAAAGGAAAAAGGTATTAAAGCAGAGGATGTTAAAAATTTACCTCCTATTGAAGAAATACATGGACTTGACACAGCACCACCAAAGGTGGTAGAGGTAAACTCTTTAATGAAATTTGATGAAAGTGACATCCCTTACAATAAACATCTTAGTCAATGCCTTTATGAGTTTGACAACTACATTAGAAAACAAGATCACTTCAATGAAAATGTTATGAAACAATTGAAATATAACTCTAATATGATTGCTCGCTTGAGTGACTTGTTATTTAGAATTACTAATGATGTAAGAGGTGTAGGAAAACATGCTTCTATGGTTCAAACTCAATTAGAACAAGTTGCTAAATCTCAAAGAGAACTGCTTAGTGAAATGAATAATAATATGAATGACTTTGCTATTAGAGTAGCAACTAGAGGAGGTAAAATGACTCAGGAACCACTTTACCCTGAGGGACACACTAAAAGAATTGAACAAGACTCTTAAAGAATGAACAATGATGCACCTAGTCCTTCTAAAAAGAAGAAGAAGAATAAAAATGATAGGACTTTGCATACCTCTAGTGAACCTGAAGTAGAAAAACCTCCTGATGATAATAATGATGTTTCTATTTCTGATGCTGAAACTCAATCTGGTAATGAACATTCACCTAGTGATAATGAAAAAGATAATGATGATGTTCATGAAGACACTCAACCAGACAATGATAAACAACCAGATAATGATGTTGAAATAGAACCAGCTATTGATCTTGATAACCCACAATCTAAAAATAAAAGATATGATAAAAGAGACTTTGTTGCTAGAAAACATGGCAGAGAAAGAGAACCATGGGTTCAAAAACCCATGCCCTTTCCACCTAAATCAACTAAGAAAAAAGATAATGAAGAATTTGAACGCTTTGCTGAAATGCTTAGGCCAGTCTTTTTGCGCACTCGCTTGACAGATATTTTAAAGATGGCCCCTTATGCAAAATATATGAAAGACATCATCGCTAATAAGAGAAAAATACTTGAAGCTGAAATCTCCACCATGCTTGCTAATTATTCTTTTAAGGATGGAGTACCTAAAAAACTTGGAGACCCAGGAATACCAACTATACCTTGCTCCATCAAAAGAAATTATGTTAAAACTGCTTTATGTGATCTAGGAGCTGGTGTTAGTGTTATGCCTTTATCCTTATATAAAAGACTTGATTTGAATAAACTCACACCTACTGAAATATCCTTACAAATGGCTGACAAATCAACTGCCATACCTATCGGTATTTATGAGGATGTGCCCGTTGTTGTTGCAAATGTTACTATATTAACTGACTTTGTTATACTTGAGATGCCCGAGGACAACAACATGTCGATTATCCTTGGTAGACCCTTTTTGAATACTGCATGGGCTGTTATTGATTGCAATAAAAGCAAAGTCACTTTTCATATCAATGGTAATGAACATATGGTGCACTTTTCGAAGAAACAATTCCAAGTGAATGGTATTAATGTTATTGAAAAATCTCCGACACTCACTATTGGAAGTCTTCAACTACCTCTACCTACTGCCAAAAAGAAATATGAAATGCTTATTGTTGGGGACATGCATATCCCCGTTGAGGTAACTTAGTGTTTTACGAAAGTTCTTTGATTTCATGCTAATTGAAGGTGGATGTTAATAAGACTTGATCAACCTTATTAATGGATCATTTTTTAGAGGTATGAAGTTGATGAACCTAGTGAGCACAACCTTCTGCTCCCAACTTCTATTTTCTGTTTTTCTTAGTTAAATAAAATAAAATGCCATGTTTTGTCTGTTTTCTGAATGTCCCGTGCAATAAAAAAATGACCCAAAAATAAAAGTTCTCAGAATGCTCTGAAAATTTAATACGATTTTTTCTGAATATTTCTAAATTTTTGGTACAAATAACATCAGAGGGGGGGTGCACCAGGTGGGCACAACCCACTTGGGCGCGCCAGCAGCCCCAGGCGCGCCCTGGTGGGTTGTGGTCCCCACGTGGGCCCCCTCACTTATCTCTTTAGCCCATGTCATCTCCTACCTCCAGAAAAAATCACCATTGCTCTCTCTCTTTCGTGTTCTTGCTCCCGAACCCGCGGATTTCGATCTCTTTGCTCGAAGCTCCATTTCTGAAACTGTTTTGGGGGATTGCTACTTGGTATGTGACCCCTCCATTGCTCCAATTAGTTTTTGCTTTAGTGGATTATATTTTGAATAATTAGCTACTCTTGGTGCTGCTGTAGATGAGCTTGCATGTTGAATTCTTAGAGTTCTAAGTAGTTTGAATGCTTAATATAGCCTTTATGCCTCCTTATGAGTAGTTGCTATCAATCTTGTGAAGTTTTGTTGACAAAAATTTTGTGGACTAAAATTTTCAGAATTTTATTCATAGGAATAAGATGAGTTTCTTTAGGAAGTTTACCTCCAAGAAAAATGCTAAGGGAGTCATTGGGGAATCATCGGACAATGACCTCCATACTTGGAGAAGGGCGAAGGTGCGGCCGTGCGAATGGCCGCATAAACCCTTCATGGATGGAGCCGGGATCCATCAAGAGTTCACCCAATTCGCTGCAAATGCCAGCCTTACCGACTTCATCGCAGCTGAGTGTGAACAATACCATCTCCTTACAAATTCCTTTGCACAAAATTTCCATTTTCTGAGTAGGAATAGTCCCCCTGAGGTGCAGTTTAATTTATATGCTGAAACTCGTCAGATGCCACTCACTGATTTTTGCGACGTATGCTTGATCCCTTCTGATGGGGAAATTAGAGAGCTTAGACCTGCAGAGTTTGATGGCTTTTATCATACTCCGACAGTGGGAGATGAGAGCGGGGGTATCGAGTGTCACCGCCACTAGCTTGCAGTTTCCTTCTATGCATTATTTTGCTCTATTCATTGCTAAGTGTTTAATTGCTAGAGAGAAGGTCGGTGCACTTAGTGCTCCTGACTTTTCCATCTTACGCCGTGCACTTTACGGCGATAATACCTTTAGCCTTGGGGCCATTATTGCACGCCGTTTGCACCTTAACAAAACCAAGGCCAAAATTCATGGCGGTATTTATGCTACTCGCTTAGCAAGTCACTTTAATGTTCAGATACGCCAACATGATTATCCTCTGCCCAAGGTTTATTTAGATCACCAGGCGATGGTGGATCACCAATTTACTGATGAGGCCGACTCTCTTAATAATATTCGTTATAACCTGGTTTATAGTGTGGAAACCCATGATATTATCCCATTGCCTGCACCTGCTTTGTTCGATTCTATTGCTAGGGGAGGATACAGGGTCATGCCAGCGGACATTATTGCCTACCGGAATGCCCAGGCAGCGGCAGAGGAGGAGCCCCAGGAGTGGGACGCTTAGGTGCCACAGCCGCAGCATTTCGAGATGGGACCAGATGGCTACTACGAGTGGTGATTACCAAGCTAGGCCAAAAGCCTAAGCTTGGGGGAGTACGTATTTCCACCGACATTACATTCATGTTCACACATTTCATTCCAGTTGTCGGTGTCCGCACTTTTTCATTGTATTATCCATGCTAGATTTATTTTCTCGCTTTTTTCTTATGTGTTTGAAAAACTTTGAGAAAATAAAAAAATGTTTCTTGCTTCTTTTCAGTTTTTCTTTCTAGTTTAGTTAGTTGTAGTATTAAAAAGAAAACCCAAAAAGATTTCCTTGTTCTTCTTTTGCTTGTTGGGAGCTTTCCCATGTAAATAGTTTCTCTCGTTTTTGTTTTTCTTTTCTTCAATTTGCTTTCTCCAAGAAAAAATAAAAACTCCAGAAATATTTCAGTGTGTTTCTCTGAAGTTCTTTTCTTTTTATTGAGTCATACCAAGGAGAAGACCACGATGAAATGTTGAGTGGCTCTCATATGCATTGATATTGATCTAACAAAGAGCCCATATTACCTCGTCTTCTCCTTTTGAATAAAATGTTTGCAGATTTCGGCTTAGTCCATGTCACTCTTACACTATTATTATTTTCATATCATTCAATCATGCAAGTGAAAGGCTATAATGACGATATTTGATGAACTGGCTGTGGCAGAGAGAAACGGGTATGAACTCAACTTGTTCTGTTTTTGTAAATATGTTTAACCTAGTATCCATGATTCAACATATTATGATCAAACATGTTTGCAATGACAATTAGAGATTATAGTTTCTCATGCCATGCTTAAGTAGCTAGGAGTGGATAATGATTTATCTTGGATGTCAACATGCATTAAAATGATTTTGATGTAGTATAATGATGGTATCCTCCTCTGAATGTTTCAAGTGGCTTGACTTGGCACATGTTCATGCATGTAGTTGAATCAAAACCAACATAGCCTCTACGATATTTATGTTCATGGTGTCCATATCCTACTCATGCTAGTATTCAATGTTAATTATGCATAACACATGTTCATGACCGTTTTTGCTCTCTAGCTGGCCGCTTCTCAACTTATTTGCTAGCCTTCGCCTGTACTAAGCGGGAATACTGCTTGTGCATCAAAATCCTAAAACCCAAGTTATTCCAGATGAGCCCACCATATCTACCTATATGCGGTATTACTCCGCCGTTCCAAGTAAATTTGCATGTGCCACCTCTAAAACTTCAAATAAACTTCTGTTTTTGTGTGCCTGGATTGTTCATAGAGCGACAGGGGGTAGTCTGTATCTTCCATGCTAAGCGGGTTATTCTCATGATGAGTGTTTATTCACTCGTCCTTGCATGAGAGGGGCGGTAATAGGGATTCCCAGTCCCAAAATCAAAAATTGCAAATAATTAAACAAAAATCCCCCAGGACCGATGTTGGTATGAACGGTACCCGTGGATTTGGCTAGCCATGGAGTGTGTTTGTTGGTGGAAGGGGGAGTAAACCTTTACTTTTATCGCTTGGGAACCGCCACTAATGTGTTTAGCATGGAAGATATTGATAACTTTTGATCGTGACGTAAATAGGAAGGGTGCATTTCCCAAAATTACATTTATCTCTGTTTTAAAAATATGAGCTCTGGCACCGCTGCAAATCCCTGCTTCCCTCTGCGAAGGGACTATCTATTTAATTTTATGTTGAGTCATCACCTTCTCAAATAAGCGCCAGATCTGAGAGCACTATTGTCATCCTCATGCATTGTGCATAGTTAATGTTGGATGCATCATGACTGGATCTTTTCTACCATGAATTACAATGTCTAGTCACTGCTTGAACTTTGGAGGTGCTCTGCATTTATGTTTTGCAGTCTCAGAAAGGGCTAGTGAGATACCACTGTTGTCATATTATATCACGGTTGTTTTGACAAAGTGTTGTCATTTGAGATATCTTATGTGACGCCCCCGGCCTAATCGTGCACTAATCATACACGCAAATGCACGTGATCAAGCCTAAGGACTCACGGGAAGATATCTCAACACAACTCTAAAACATAAATAAAGTCATACAAGCTTTATATTACAAGCCAGGGGCCTCGAGGGCTCGAATACATAAGCTTGCGTACAAGCGTCAGCGGAAGCATCAGATATCTGAGTACAGATATGAAACAGAAACAGAAAGGCCTTTAGAAAGGCGGGGCAAAATAAAACACTACGATCGAAAGGCGTAGGCCTCCTGCCTGGGACCCTCCGATCCTACTCCTGGTCGTCAGTCAACTCGTAGCAGTATCCATCCTCTGGGTAGTAGTAGCGATCGTCGGCGAGGACAGCTGTCTCAGGGGCTCCGTCATCTTGTTACGACAAACTGATATGGGGAGAAAAGGAAAACAAAGCAACCGTGAGTACTCAGAAGTACTCAGCAAGCAAGGATCTACACTACATATGCAACATTTTCAAAGGGAGGCTGTATATGTGGACTGGGCTGCAGAAATGCCAGAATAGAGAGAAGACCTAGTCCTATCGAAGACTAGCATCTTCAGCGGTCTTGCAGAAATAGAAGAGGGTAGAACAGTACAATATAATGTAGCAGTATCATTAAGTCTCAACCTCACCCAGAGATCCTTTCTCGACTCCCTGCGAGAAAGCAATCCCAGAGCCATACAGTCATCAACCTCGTCCTGAGATCCCTTCTCGACTCCCTGCGAGAAGCAATCCCAGAGCCATAGTATCCAAGTATTCAGCTCTAAAATTGTATCAATCAGGATACAACTCCAAGTGTCCTTTACCGTAGGACCGGCTATCGATAGAAGTGTTCTTCCCTGCAGGGGTGCACCAACTTACCCAACACGCTCGATTAACTCCGGCCGAACACACTTTCCTGGGTCATGCCCAGCCTCGGCCAAACGACACACTGCAGCCCTACCTAAAGCTCAGCAGAGAGGTCCCCGCCGGTCTACATCCTAAGCACTCAGGGGTCTTGGGCCATCGCCCTGTGCACTCCGGGTCGTTGTGTGCAGGGTGGATACCAGCACCGCCTCGAAGGGTCGGTACGATCCGACTATGCCACAATGCTGAACTGGACGTCTGACAGAACTGTCGGCTGATGCTACGATGCAGAACGCCCATACTATGCCCACGTGATGGTTAGTGCTATCAGACCAGAGGCCTGCTCGGATCAAATATCCAAATCGTTAGGACTAGGGGCTTGCGGTAACGAGCAGAGACTCATGAAAGATGTGACCCCGTCGCCCCGTCTCGAGGACTTGCGGCAAGGGCCATGAATGCCCGGCCACGCCTCGTATTCACCACTCGGGCACCACATAGGCACCCGTCTTCACAACACTCGCCTCTCAGGCGCATGCGGGTACCCCTCAGGGTCGACCCGCCTATCCAAGTAACAGTGTAAAGTCCAAGTATCCGTGTGTCCATAACATCAGGGGAATCCGAGGTATCACCCTCGTTGGATTCCTACTCAATGTAATCGTCAAGGTGAACTCGGAGGATTCACCCTCGATGGGTTCACACTTGAGGTGTTGTACGACAGCGTCGTTACCGGAAGTGGTGAAGGAGGAATCACCCTCGATGACCAGTACCGAATAGCTACTCTACAGAGTTAACATCAGAAGTGCTACAAGAGGTTTCACCCTCGGCACTCGATAGTAACGCTGCAGTGTCGTTACAACTAAGGGGGGTGATGTGCGGTGTCGGGTCCTGGTCTTCAATCCCGTTGATCGGGTCTTCTGACGATCCAGCACGGCAGTCGGGATAAGTGGGGTCACTGATAGGTCTCTACCCAGCCTGGACTAAACAGTTTAGGATATGCAGGTAATTATCAACAGCAGGTTACAATGAACAGGCTATGCATCAGAATAGGTAAAGCAGCAACAGCAGCAATTCTAATGCAAGCATGAGAAATAGAATGGGCGATATCGGGATGATCAAAAAGCGGGGGCTTGCCTGGTTGCTCGGCGGCAAGGGCAAGGTCGTCAACGGTGGCTTCGGTCTCTGGAGCTGCGTCGGTCTCGGGGACGACGTCGAGGTC
Source organism: Thinopyrum elongatum (assembly GCA_011799875.1). NCBI lineage: Eukaryota > Viridiplantae > Streptophyta > Magnoliopsida > Poales > Poaceae > Thinopyrum > Thinopyrum elongatum. The sequence goes on along the minus strand of CM022299.1, from coordinate 368,795,619 downwards.
GGGGGCTATCGAGAGAGAAGAGGGGGAGGAAACAGTATAAATATAGAGCAAACAAGTGCAGCACAAAGCATAACATGGCAATACGCGGTGACGGAGGTGATCTAATGCAGTGCCGGGTGATACTGGCGAAGGTGGGATTCATCCAGGAATGTTTTCCCGGTTCCGGACATTTGTCAGACAGATGACCGGAGAGGAACGGTTGCATGTCCGGATAGTTAGGGACGTGTGACGGATGAACGGACCGCGTATTCGAATTCGTCTCGTCGTTCTGAGCAATTTTCATGTACAAAGTTTTTCGATCGGAGTTACGGATAAAAAGATATGGTTTTCTAAAGTTTTATTGATTTTCTAGAATTTATTTAATTATTAAATCAACATTATCCGAAACAGTAGCAGGGTGACGTCACTGTGACGCAATGCTGACGTTAGCAGTCAACGGTCGGCTGACCAGGGTCAAACCTGACCAGTGGGGCCCACATGTCAGCCTCTGATTAGTCTAAACAGAGTTTATTTTTAACTAATTAACTAATTAGGCTACTGGGCCCACATGTCAGTGTGTAATTAGGTTAAACTAATTAACTTAATCAAAATAATTAATTAACAGGCGGTGGGGCCCGTGTGTCAGTGACACAGCCAGCCCAGTCAGCGGGCTGACCAGGTCAACTGGGGCCCGTGGGCCCACAGTCAGTGGCATGGAGGCGGGGCCCACCCTTGCCACGTTGTCTGGCCGGCGGCTGAACGCCGGCGAGCCTGAAAACGCGGCGGAGGCTCGGGAGAGCTGCGGGTTTCACGCACAGTGGGTCAAATCGAGCGCCGTTTCTTGCTCTCGATCGGGCATCCCGAGCCGCGTCGATCTAGCCTACCGGCGCTAGCTGCGGTGGTCGGAGCGGAGCGCGGTGAGCTCGTCGGCGGACAGTGGCATTCGGGTGAGACGGCGAACGGCGTTGCAGCGTGCGTGCGAATGAGCCAAGAGGCTAGGCGTGACCTGCGCGATGCGGTGAAGCGAGCGGGCACAGTTGCGGGGCCGTTTGGTCGCCGGAGCCATGCCGGCGACGAGGCGAGCAGCGGCGCATTCGGCTACGGTGGAGGCGCTCGCTAGGGGCCGCAAACGATGGCGCGAGGAGAGGGAGACAAAGTGGCAGCTTACAGCGCTCCTGCAGGTGTGCTTAAGTGGGTTCGGGGTGGGCACGAGGCGGCGAATCAACGGTGGCGATGCGGGCGGCCGCAGGTTGAAGACGACGGAGTTGGGGACGATGCCGGGGTCCTCGGCTCGGTCCAGTCGGCGCAGGCGAAGTAGAGGCCGCCAGCGAAGCTCAGGGACACGTTGGGGAGGCGTATGGGGCGTGGTGGCCATGGCTACGTCGGAGCCATGGCGTCGTTGGCGCTCGGGTGAAGGGGAAGCAGAGAGGGAAGAGTTGAGGAGTGGCCAGGGGGGGCCGGGGGAGCACTGGGCGCTGCCCATTATCCACAGCGAGCGAGAGCGCGCACTGTCGAGCGGGAGAGGGGGGGGCCGGGGCGCGGGCGTGCGTGCGCGCGTCAGGTGTTCGACAACGAGGCAGCGCGGGTGAGCAGTGCGGGGTAGCGGAAGAGCCAGGTGGGTCGGGCCGCACTATGCACTCGTGGCCCAGGCAGCGGTGGGCTTCTTTCTCTTTTTCTTTTTCTAATTTCTTTTCTGTTTTCTCTTTTTAGTTTCTGTTTAGGCTTTTGTTTTTATTTCAAAACACTTTTGTAAAATATGAGACTAGCCCAAATAAATATGGTGCATCATTAGTCACTGCTAGAAATTGGTTTGTTGTCCATATATTTTTGTTTGGATTTTATTTAATTGAAAAAGGATTAAATAGTGCTGTTTTGCTGCTGTTCCTTGCTGTTTGAGTCCTTTTACAATTCCAATAAATGTTGCAATCAATTTTATAAAAGCTTTGGGAATATTTGCAACATGCTGCACATTTTAGTTTTTATGTTGGATAACTTTTATTTTTCACTTTCTTTTAAAATTTGAATTTGACTTAGGAGTTGAAAAGCAATATGATGCTAATGATGATCATGCACTATTAAACATGATGACATGGCATTATCAAAATGGGATTACTGTGGCTAACCACTGGGGGTGTTACATCTTATTATTCCTCGCTAGTTGCTTATGCCATTGATATGAGTTAGTATAATTTCTAAGAGTTATTATTGACATGGTTAGTCATAATCTTTGCTGAAAACCTGGGTGCTACTTAAGCTTATTTATGTAAACAAGAACAAAAGAGTTCGTAAAAGTTTTTCTTTTTCACTTTCAGTTTGTCAACTGAATTGATTGAGGACAAGCAAGGGTTTAAGATTGGGGAAGTTGATACGTCTCCATCGTATCTACTTTTCCTAACGTTTTTGCTCTTGTTTTGGACTCTAATTTGCATGATTTGAATGAAACTAACCCGGACTGACGCTGTTTTCAGCAAAACTACCATGGTGTTGTTTTTGTGCAGAAATACAAGTTCTCGGAATGGATCGAAACTTTTTGGAGAATTATTTCAGAATATATAAAAAATACTGGAGCCAAGAACTACCGGAGGAGGACCCCTGGTTGAGCACAACCGACCAGGGCACCCCCCCCTCCAGGTGCGCCCAGGTGGGTTGTGCCACCTGGTGGCCCCGTAGACCCTAATCCCGACGCTATAAAATCCTATTTTTGGAGAAAAAATCAGGGAGAAACTTTCATCGCGTTTCATGATACGGAGCCGCCGCCACCTCCTGTTCTTCATCGGGAGGCCAGATCTGGAGCTCGTTTGGGGCTTTGGAGAGGGGAATCTTCGATCTTTGTCATCACCAACCCTTCTCCAACGCCAATTCCATGATGCTCCCCACCGGGAGTGAGTAATTCCTTCGTAGGCTCACTGGTCGGTGAGGAGTTGGATGAGATTCATCATGTAATCGAATTAGTTTTGTTAGGGCTTGATCCCTAGTATCCACTATGTTCTGAGATTGATGTTGTTATGACTTTGCCATGCTTAATGCTTGACACTAGGGCCCGAGTGCCATGATTTCAGGTATGAACCGTTTATGTTTTCACCATTATATCTATGTTCTAGATCCAATCTTGCAAGTCATATTCACCTATTACGTGTTATGATCCGTAAACCCCGAGGTGACAATAATCGGGATACTTTCCGGTGATGACCTTAGTTTGAGGAGTTCATGTATTCACTATGTGCTAATGCTTTGTTCTGGTTCTCTTTTAAAAGGAGGCCTTGATATCCCTTAGTTTCCTTATGGACCCCGCTGCCACGGGAGGGTAGGACAAAAGATGCCATGCAAGTTCTTTCCATAAGCACGTATGACTATTTACGGAATACATGCCTACATTATATTTATGAACTGGAGCTAGTTTTGTATCGCCCTAGGTTATGACTGTTATATGATCAATATCATCCAACGAATTCACCGATCCAATGCCTATGAATTTTCCACATATTGCTCTTGCTAAGTTACTACTGTTGTTGCTACTATTACACTTGCTACAAAACCATTGCTATCACTGTTACCGTTACTGCTACTACTATCACTGCTATCAAAATTATCATATTACTATGCTACTGATTGTATTGCTGCAGATATTTAATCTCTAGGTGTGGTTGAATTGACAACTCAACTGCTAATACTTACAAATATTCTTTGGCTCCCCTTGTGTCGAATCTATAAATTTGGGTTGAATACTCTACCCTCAAAAACTGTTGCGATCCCCTATACTTGTGGTTTATCAAGAACCGCCTATTGCCATCGACTTTCTCGATGCTGCACGCCATCGACCCAGCTTCGCCCGATTGGGGAATCCGCAGTATTAAGGGTTTTTTTCTTATGGATAACTAGGTAACTAATTTACTGAAATATTCGCTCATCTCTTATCCCAGTCCATCTGCCCCCTTTAATCACCCGGCCAAAATTGCCGCAAATTCATTTTTCTTCGAGCTGATTTGAGGGGTTTCTTTCATTCGAAGAGTGTATAGTGCATAGACACATCAGGCCTTTGCGGCCTCGGCTAGACAGCCATGGAGTTCCATCTCACCATACCCGATGACTTCAGGAGGCGCATGGTATGTTCAATCTCACCCTACCTCGGTTGGAATGGCCTGCTTTCCTGAACATATACTATATATTGCTACATTTGAATAAAAGGTGCCACATGCAGCTGTCGGCGTTCTGGGAACCAGGGTACCTAGACTTGCCTACCTGCGGCCCGCGGCATGGCTCCATCGGCGTCCTGGTACGACCCATCTACAATACCTTCAAGACAAGACCCTCGCGAGGGGCCAAGCCTCACGAGGCGGGCGACATCAAGACCCCTGGAGGGAGCAGACTCCTTAGGCTGGCTCCTGAGGAGCGGAGATTCCTATCCAGGGGCCCACCTCATGAGGTCGAGGTGACGCAAGCCATGACGACCAAGGCCAGGCGGGCGCCAGCGGGCGTAGAGCAGCAGGTTTCCTCTTTGGTGCTAAGGAGGCAAGCGCAGGCGCGGGGTCCCGAGGAATGACCCAAAGGTTTCCATTCCCGTGCAACGAGACCAAGACCGCCAGGATGGCAGGATGGATGTCATCGGCGAGCCCACCGCAGTGTCACGACTAGAAGCTTTGCAGGCGAAGACCACCTTTCATCAGGATAAGATGTACTACTTGTCCCCTTTCAAATTGGCCGTTGTGGAATCCCTTTCCTGCCTTCGTTTTTGGGGAAGAGGACCGAGGCCACTATATATAGGTTAGCCACCACCATAGGAAGGGAGATCCGATCGGACCCAGAACAACTCACTCTCACCCGAGCAAGCCTCGCGGGCTTGTTCGTCCTCTGTACTAGTTCATCCTCAGCCCCTCGTGAGGCTAATCCACCACAAAGCAGGAGTAGGGTATTACACCACAAGGTGGCCCGGACCTGGGTAAACTGCCGTGTCCATCTTCTTCCCTGTTCTTCGAGCTAGGCTGTTGGGCAGCGCGTTCGGTTGGCTGGATAGGTTGAGTTCTTTGCACACGCCCCAGAGTTCGAACCTTCTTTGGGTCCGTGGAGCCCTAAATCTGACATTTGGCGCGCTAGGTAGGGGCGTGTCGAAACTCGGCCCCTTCGTCAATCACGTCCTGTCCTCGCCTCGTCGCGCCCATGGCAGGGGATCTCCGAGCTTGCACTGAGCATTGGGCCGCTCGCGCCGCCCAGGTGGCATTCCCCGGTGACGGAGCTCGTCACCCCGCGCTCCTTGTGGCCAGCACGGCCGCCGGCGTCGTCGACCATCAGTGAAACGGGCCACCCCCGCCCTCTCCCGTGCGGCGCCGCAATTGTGCCACCGCGCGGTCCTCTGGCTATGCTGTGGCATCGACCCTGCATTCTTGCCGGGAGCAAGCGAACACGCGAGCAGCACTCGTCGTGGCGCACGAGTTACTGTGATGCAGGTTGGCGGAAGGCGGCCATGACGCCTTGCTTGAGCGGGTCGCCGAGCTGCTTGACGCCGCCTGCGAAGGCGCGACCCCTTTCTGTATCCTACCCACGTCGCGGGCGACGCCCGGGGTTCGCGCTTGCCCCCGCTGTGTCAACCAGCCTTTCCGGAGGGGGTCTGGAGGGTCTCGCAGTGGCGGCCTGGCGCGCGTTGAGGTAGGCGACGCATCCTGGAGCCGCGCCGAAGGACTGCCCCCCGGACGGCATGGCCGGGCGCCAAGGATGATGGGCGGCAGAACAAAGGGACCAGGGGCTGGCCTCGGGATGACGGCCCCTGGAGCCTCCATGCCGCCACTGATGGGTTCGCTCTACGGGCAGAGGAGGAGCCCGTGCGCGTTCCCCTCATCATCTTGGACGACGGAGTCGCCGAGGCCATGCAGGGCCGGGGCCCTCCACGGGCCAGCCCAACACCCCGACGACACTTCCCATAGCAACAGCTATCAGTTACAACCCATATCTTCGGGATATGCCGCACTAACTTTGGATCGCAGGTAGATCGTGCCAAGACGGCGCACCTCCGGGGACTGGCCTCGCCCTAGGCTGGCGGGGCGCACCAGGAGGTCACGCAGGGACGCGCCCCGTACGCAGCAGGGGCCCGGCGCCAAGGCTCCCCTTGTGTCGCAGGGCATGTGGCGCCACCACTACGGTGGCGTGTGCCACCCAGAAGTGGGTCCCCCCTGGAGGAGGCACCGGCGAGCCCTCCCCCTAGGGGGAGGCCCACAGCCCCCTCACCACCGCTCGCATTTTCCCTCACCCCTTGGTCCTGTCCTGTTTTCTGGACGCCCCAACGGTGGCCGGGGTATGCGCGGAGCGGGGTTCCTACCCAGGGGGCAAGGAGCGCCCCTCAAGTCTCCGCTCGTGACACTCTCACGTAATAATGAGTGGGGCTGTACACGCCCCGGAGTCTCCTAAGCGCTGCCCCTGAGCCTCACGGGGGCTCCCACCCACGTCCAAGTGGAAGCACCATGCTACGCGCTGGCAGTCGACACTGCCCCCCAATGGCTATGCCCACACCCAGTGGAGGCCCCATGCTCCGCGCTGGGGGAAGACTAGAAGACCAATGTAGACACCGAACGCGGCCGTCTTTTTTACCCTCTTTTGTAATCCGATTTGCTGCCTTTGGAATGAAATTCGAAGCTTCTTGCGCTTATTAAAAGAAAAAGGGGGGAATTTTTTCGACTCGTGGTGTTTCCTTTTCCTTCGATTTGTGTTTTGGGAGCCACGGCTTCCGCCTGCTGCTCTCCCCCCGAGCGCCCCGCGAGCGGGGGCTGGATGTGGCATGCGCATTTGAGCTAGCCCGAGCGATGTCAGGGCCCCCTCGGGCCCAAGCACATCCACCACGGGTTCGCCCGTGCGCACACCTTACCAAGGCTTTGGCGTTTGGCTACTCGCGCGGCTCTCTCAAGCGAGCCAGCAAGCACGCACCATGCCCGGCGCTCAGCCCTGGGCTTCAGGGGCACTCAGCGTCGGGCGCTTCCCCACACTTCTGCGAAGCTCGACGCCTGGCAGAGGCGCACCAGGAGGCCCTAAGCCCCCACAAGCCCCTTCTACGGTCCCGCGGACTAGGGGCTCTGGAGGGCCCGTCTCAGGAGAAGCGCGTCCCCGCGGTACAAGAACCCATCCAAGGTCGTGAGCACAAAAGCTAAGCCACGCCAACTACTCTAGCCAGGAGCTCTCCGGCTCACGACGGCATATTTTCAAAAATAGTTTAGATAGCACATCATTGTTTCATGCATTACAGGGAAGTCCCCCCCCCCCCCGAGAAATGCTTTCACACCCCGCGGGGCCATATCCGAAATTTTGGCAGGCAAACAAGGAAATGCAAGCCTAGCGAGACGCGCTGCCGTCGGCATCGTTGTCATCATCATCACCATCAGCTTCGTCCTCTTCGGCTATGAGCGCAGCCACGTCGTTGGCAAGGGCAAATTCCGCAATCAGGTCGTCCACGTGGTCGTCAACCCAGCTCGCCAGGGCGCCCTGAGTCACTCCGGGCACAGGGGCTATCGCGGCGCTGAAGTCGAAGTCGGGGTCAAGGCTAAGAAGGTGGCTGAAGACACGTGAGAATGCGCGCCCGAGAAGGTCATGACTCTTCTCTTCAACGAGTTGGCGCGCCTTCGCGACCCCACCTTCGAGGCAGGTCACGACCTGGGTGAAGAAGCGGAGGTAGCCGGCATCATCAGCCTCGTACGGACGGGAGATGCTCTCGTCGCAGATAGTGCTTAGGGCCCAGTTGGCCCTGACCCTGAGGTCCTCGAACATCAAGGAGCGCTCGCGCTGCAGCGTTCGGCGACGGCCCGCCTCATCCGAGGCCTTCTCCACGAGGGATGTAACACCATCGACCTGCTGAAGAAGGGAGGACAGCTCGGCCTCGGCAGTGGCCCGGGCAGCCTCGGCGGCTTTCTCGCGCCGCTCGGCCGCGGCCAGCTTCGCTTTGACGGCATCGGCCTCACCCTGCAGTTTAGCGTGCCGTCACTGGAAGCGAGCCTCCTGGAGCCCCAACTTCTGGCGATATTCCTTGACAAGGGTCGCACGAATCTCCGCCACCTTCTGCTCGACCTCCCGCGGGATGCTCGCCTCCCCAGAGTCAAGGGCCTCCTCGGTCGTGACCACCTGGCACTCCACCACCTCCAGCCGCTCGCGTTCCAGGCTCAGCTCCACCGCCTCCAGCGTCAGCAAGTCGTCGGGCGTACAGGGCTTCGTCGCGCTCGCGGATGGCCCGGTTGTCGCGCAGCAAGCGCCGCCATGCGTGCCCGGACTCGTTGCTCGAGTAGGGTGTTGGAGGCCTGGAGCTCCCTCTCGCGCGCCTCTGCCGTGTCGTGCCGGTGATCCGCGGCTCGGGCCTTCCCCAGGGCACGATTGCGAGCCCCCTGCGACGCCATAAGCAACTCATCTGCCTCCGTGTGGGTGTGCTCGCGCTGCAAGCGGCCAAGGTTGATGGTGACTTTCAACTCGTGCCATTCACGCGCCAGGCGAAGGCCCTCTGCCTCGAGGCGTGTGTCGACGTCGGCAAGCTTTGCCCCAAGACGGCCCAGCGCGCTTGTCGCTTCCCGGAGGAGGTCGTGACGAACAACGCTATGCCCACGCGTGAACTCCAAGGCTCGGCCGATCCCTTCCCTGCGCTTCGGTTGGCCTGAGGAACGCGCGACGACTCACCAGCCTCCGGCTAGGGCCTGGGGGCTGGGGATCCCCCAAATGCCCCCCGGGCGGAGGACAGGGCCATCACGTGGGCCACCTAGTCGCCAGCAAGGACCAACGGAGGAGCCCTCAGCACAGCCCCTGTGCCCCAGAGGTTGCTCTGAAAGAAAGACGCCGGAGTGAAGGCCCGCGGTCCCCCAGGAGCGGTCTCGGCTTGTGGTCATACGCCACCTCGCGCGCTGCATCCAGTATCATGAGGCCCAGGGTCCCAACCGGACCGGAAGCCTCCCGAGGTCACGCTACAGGCGGGCTCACCCCCGCAACGGAAGGGATCCTGAGGAGCAAAAGTTAGAAAAGGGCGCGATGTGCGGAAGTCAAAGGGGGCAAGGTACTTACTCATCCGTGGCTATCCACTTCCCCTTCTTCAGGGCCCGGGGAGCGGGGCCGCAGTGGCCCCCAAGTGTCTTCCTCTTGCAGGACACCCTGAGGCCTAGAGACGGCACGCCGCGGGTCGACGCGTGGCCTTTCGCGGTAGCGGCGGCAGCTGCCCCCATGGATGGGGCTCCTCCCGTGCTACTTGCAGGGGTGTAAGCCGTCACCTTGGGTGCGCACGGTGGCGCTCGCTCTCCAGCGGCCACCTCAGGAGACCCCGGTGACACTCGCTCCACTGCGGCCACCTCTAGGGCGCGCACCACAGAACCGACAAGCACAGGAGCAACCAAGACGGGGTTATCATGAGGCCCCTTGTGGCCCTCAGGGAGCAACCCCCACTCGTCAAAGCGCGGCATCTTCTCGGCGAAGGCCTTCTCGTTCGAGCTGTTGTACAAGGGGCGCCCCTCAATGGGGAGCGCATCGGGATCCCCACCAGTCAGGAGCTGCAACACCTTGTGTAGCGTCTTTGGGGAGAGCGAGGGCACCTGGAGCCTTATGGGGTCATCAGGGCCGGAGAAGGCCCACATTGGGCGAGTATTACGCTAGAGCGGAGCAATGTGCCGTCGGACAAATTCCTTCACCACCATCACCATTGTCACCCCCTCTTGCCTCAGCTTGGCCAGCCTGGACAAGATGCGCGCAATCCGCGGGTTGGCAAGCTCCGCGTGCCCCCAACCAAAGCTCGGCTCCGCCGGCGCCGATGAAGGAAGGAGCAAGGGGCTGAGCACGGTAGCGTCCACATACACCCACTGCTTCCGGAACCCCCTCGTATCGGGGCGGAGCGTGAAGTCGATGCCGCAGCCAGCGGTCGCCGCCACCACTTGGAACGACACGCACCCCGAGCATTGCCTGCCATCGACCAAGTGGAGCAGGAAGAAATGGCGGAGCAGGGCCACGGACGGAGCGATGCCCACGAAGGCCTCGCACAAGAAGGCAAAAGCAGAGAGGAGGATGATGGACCCAGGATCCAGATGCAGCGCGTGGATCTGGTAGTGCGAAAGCGATGCTTTCAAGAAATCGGAGAATGGAGGCAGCAGGCCGGCGAAGCGAGCATGGAGATGGAAGGGGATTTCGGTGGCCTCCATGTCGATCAAGGCCCAAGAAGCAGGCCAGACCATCGTTGCCTTCTATTCGTTGGAATCGGCGGCAAGGGCCTGCTGGACTTTGTCCACTCCCTCATGGTTGACCATCGTGGACTGGTCCAGTGCCGGTTTCGGGCCCGGCGAGGGCTCCGCGGCCACTCGGGCTTTCCCCTTCTTCATCCTGAGAGCCATGGCAGCGGAGCGGATGGGAGCTGACGTGGAGCTTGGTAAGGAAGACGCAAGTTCGCAGGAAGGAAGGGGAGCAGAAGGCAAGCGCAGCGGGCAATGATGGCTGGGCCGCGTGCGCCAGGCAGTTGTTAAGTCGCGCGTTTTGCCGAGGCGGCGTGGGGAAGTGGAGACACCCACGTCCCATCAAGTGCCACGCGTCGGCCTGGCCCGCAGGTGATTGGGGCCCGTGGCGCTTCGCCCTTGCCCTTTGGCTTCGCCTCGAAGCCAAGTCTGAGCGCGCCTTGGGCTCGGGGGCTGCTGTCGGCGTTCTGGGAACCAGGGTACCCAGACTTGCATGCCTGCGGCCCGCGGCATGGCTCCATCGGCAACCTAGTATGGCCCATCTATAATACCTTCAAGATAAGACCCTCACGAGGGGCCAAGCCTCGCGAGGCGGGCGACATCAAGACCCTCGGAGGGAGCGGCCTCCTTAGGCTGGCTCCTGAGGAGCAGAGATTCCTATGCAGGTGCCCACCTCATGAGGTCGAGGTGACGCAAGCCATGACGACCAAGGCCAGGCAGGCGCCAGCGGGCGCATAGCGGTAGGTTTCCTCTTTGGTTCTAAGGAGGCAAGCACAGGCGCGGGGTCCCGAGGAATCACCCAAAGGTTTCCATTCCCGTGCAATGAGACCAAGACCGCCAGGACGGCAGGACGGATGTCATCGCCGAGCCCACCGCGGTGTCACGACCAGAAGCTTTGCAGGTGAAGACCACCTTTCGTCAGGACAAGATGTACTACTTGTCCCCTTTCAAATTGGCCGTTGTGGAATCCCTTTCCCGCCTTCGTTTTCGGGGAAGAGGACTGAGGCCACTATACATAGGTTAGCCACCACCATAGGAAGGGAGATCCGATCGGACCCAGAACAACTCACTCTCACCCGAGCAAGCCTCGCGAGCTTGTTCGTCCTTTGTACTAGTTCATCCTCAGCCCCTCGTGAGGCTAATCCACCACAAAGCAGGAGTAGGGTATTACACCGCAAGGTGGCCTGAACCTGGGTAAACTGCCGTATCCATCTTCTTCCCTGTTCTTCGAGCTAGGCTGTAGGGTGGCGCGCTCGGTTGGCTGGATAGGTTGAGTTCTTCGCACACGCCCAGAGTTCAGACCTTCTTTGGGTCCGCGGAGCCCTGAATCCGATAGCAGCATATACGTAAAAGGGGATTTTTCTTCTTTCTATATTAGGCAAATTAATGATGTATTGTTCTTTCGATTACTCTCATATTTGCATGACTTCATGGTTACACTATCTGTTTAATTATAAAATTTTGTCCTTTGATTTCAACTGTTGTAGTGTTCTTTCAATTACCCACATATTTGCATGTTACTGTATTCTTTAACAATCTTACCATTTTCTGCAGTACATCCCTTGCTTTGCAACAGCAACTGTAGTACGCAATCTTGCCCTTTACATAACCGAAGACTCCAGGGATGTCATATTGAACACAAACCACGGACTTACGATCGTTGCTTCTGTAAGACTTGATGAACATGGTTACTCCTATTTTATGTAGTTAAAGCTGGCACTAAAATTGCACTGCACATAAAAGAGCCTGGTCATGAGATATATGCTAACTTCCCCGACGATATCATCTGTCCAGACTTTGTTCGAAGTAAGTGTTCTTTTCAAGTATCTGCATGTTGACTTACCTAGAAGTATCAAAGGAATTGTGTAGTATTTAAGAAACCAATTGTTATTCCATTTTCTTACTCTCTTCCTACCTAGTAACTTCTAGTTACCAGTACACTTTTCTTTTGCCCTATTTTAACTAAATATTCCTGATACTCCCACTTCTATTAGAAATTGCCGTCGCCGAGGAGACTCCGGAAGTGGATGACAAGGCTGCCAACAAGCGGAGGTAGGTCGAGCAAGAACCACAAGTGACTCCGACAGGCCTAGACTTCATCAGCAGCCTCCCCGATGATATGTTGATAGTCATCATCTCCCTCCTCCCAATCAAATATGGGGCAAGGACAACCGTCCTTTCCTGGCGATGGCGCCCCCTATGGCACTCCACCCCTCTCGATCTCATGGACGCCCACAAGCTCTGCCATGGCTATCACAAAAGTTTTGACGCATTGTCCTAGATCCTCGGCAGGCACCATGGCCCAATCAAAGGCCTTATCACGGGCAAGTTTCGTTCCAACGGCAAGGACCGAGCCAAGCTTGACGAGTGGTTCCGATCCCCCGCCCTAGATCAGCTCAAGGAGCTCAGTTTTAATGATGGACATATGCGCTCACTGCCACGGTTCGCGCTCCGCCTCATGCCCACGCTGCGCCTCGCCATGTTCATGAACTGCCACCCCCCCCCGATTAATAACGCGCCCGCTCTTTTTCTACCATGACTGAAGCACCTCGAGCTCGTCGCCGTCTGCATCCCAAAGGATGACATGGAGCGCCTGCTTCGCGGCTGTACTACACTCGAGTACCTTCATCTTCAGGCGATCACTGGTACCATAATGTGCTATACAAACGGTTTTTAACCCCTTTCCGCGACGGCATTCTAAACCATCGCCGAGTGAGTGTGTGTGATAGGGGGGTCCTTCCCACACGACCCAAAAACCATCGGGGATAGGCGAGCAGATACTGATGATTGATGACCCACAAGTATAGGGGATCTACATAGTCCTTTCGATTAGTAAGAGTGTCGAACCCAATGAGGAGCAGAAGGAAATGACAAGCTGTTTTCAGCAAGGTATTCTCTGTAAGCACTAAAATTATCGGTAACAGATAGTTTTGTGATAAGATAATTCGGAACGGGTAACAAGTAACAATTGTAAAAAAAGTGCAGCAAGGTGGCCCAATCCTTTTTGTAGCAAAGGATAAGCCTGGACGAACTCTTATATAAAGCAAAGCGCTCCCGAGGACACATGGGAATGGTTGTCAAGTTAGTTTTCATCATGCTCATATGATTCGCGTTGGTTACTTTGATAATTTGATATGTGGGTGGACCGGTGCTTGGGTGTTGTCCTTACTTGGACAAGCCTCCCACTGATGATTAACCACTCTCGCAAGCATCCACAACTATGAAAGAAGAATTAAGATAAATCTAACCATAGCATGAAACATGTGGATCCAAATCAGCCCCTTACGAAGCAACGCATAAACTAGGGTTTAAGCTTCTGTCACTCTAGCAACCCATCATCTACTTATTACTTCCCAATGCCTTCCCCTAGGCCCAAATCATGGTGAAGTGTCATGTAGTCGACGTTCACATAACAACACTAGAGGAAAGACAACATACATCTCATCAAAATATGGAACGAATACCAAATTCACATGATTACTTATAACAAGACTTCTCCCATGTCCTCAGGAACAAACGTAACTACTCATAAAGCATATTCATGTTCAAGATCAGAGGGGTATTGAATATCATTAAGGATCTGAACATATGATCTTCCACTGAATAAACCAACTAGCATCAACTACAAGGAGTAATCAACACTACTAGCAACCCACAGGTACCAATCTAAGGTTTTGAGACAAAGATTAAATACAAGAGATGAACTAGGGTTTGGAGAGGAGATGGTGCTGGTGAAGTTGTTGATGGAGATTGACCCCCTCTCGATGAGAGGATCGTTGGTGATGACGATGGCTTCGATTTCCCCCTCCTGGAGGGAAGTTTCCCAGGCAGAATAGCTCTGCCGGAGCCCTAGATTGCTTCTGCCCAGGTTCCGCCTCAAGACGGCGGCGCTTCGTCCCGAAAGCTTCCTTCTGATTTTTTCCAAGTAAAAACCCTTCATATAGCAGAAGATGGACACCAGAGACCTGCCAGGGGCCCACAAGCCCTAGGGGCGCGCCTAGGGGGTAGGGCGCGCCCCCCAGGCTTGTGGCCACCTGGTGGGTCCCCTCTGGTATTTTCTTCGCCCAATAATTCTTATATATTCCAAAATAATTCTTCATAAATTTTGAGGACTTTTGGAGTTGTGCAGAATAGGTCTCTCAGATTTGCTCCTTTCCGGTCCAGAATTCTAGCTGCCGGCATTCTCCCTCTTTGTGTAAACGTTGTGAAATAAGAGAGAAAAGGCATAAATATTGTACCATAATGTGTAATAACAACCCATAATGCAATAAATATCAACATAAAAGCATGATGCAAAATGGACGTATCAACGATCGCCATAGAATAAACGTATGAGAAGTCGCCCCAGTCCCACACGTTACGTCTCGACGTTACGTTTCTGATCCGAGAGACATCCGAAACGATTACGCCATTATAGTCATGTGAAAAAGGTGGACATCACAAACATTTAATCTACCGATGTGTTTGCAATAGGTACGTTATCACACACAGTTCAAGAATGTAAAATGTGTGCGGTGCCTCTACTAACGCCAACGTGTCCATTTTCATAACTGTGTGCGATAGGTATTCCAATCACACACATACACAGGTTTGAAACGTTTGCCGTATTACCATGAATCGTACACGCATATGAGACGAAACCGTGTGTGCGTCTGTCGGGCATCGCAAATGTTTCACGTCAAAGAACCGTATGTTCTCTATTTTTCATCGCACACGCTGTTTTCTTTCTAACCGTGTGCACATTATTTTATTTGCTCCTGTTTAATTTTATTTTTCCCTGTAATTTATTATTTGAATTGGAAATTTTGAAATATGAAACGTGGAATTGAACTTCTCAGCACAATGGTTCAACAACCAATCCATAAATAAAATTCTCAGTACAATATGTTTAGTAATTACAGGATTAGGCAGCAATTAACTATGATGAACCACAATATTTAGAGGCGGTAAAGGTGAAGAGACAAGTGTAAATCATTTTGGCTGCCGATGGTGTTGAAGAAGTGGAATGCCCATAATGTGCCCTCCTGCATGCCATAGGCACGAACAACTTTTGTCCAATCCCTTGTGACGATCGCCCGCCCATCCTTCACCACCTTCAGGAAGACTTATAGAGCATTATCATGGTAGCATGAATTATATACTTTTACCTTAGTTGCCTCCACTCCGGTCATGTAGTTTGCAAGGTAATCATCAGTAAATTGCTTCGGAAACCACTGAAAAGAGAAAAAAATCAGATACTCAGGTCTAATAGAGTAACTTGTTATGGGCAGGGGAAAAGGCAACACACAACTTACCATCCTAAAGTTCACTGTTGTCTTGGACAAAGTGTAAATAAAGAGCTTAATTCCCATCACCCGTTTCTTTCGCCTAACAATCTTTCTTAGTTTCCTCGCTTGACGCTTGTTCATGAATATCTCATTGCCCCATACACAAAAGGGATCGAAGCATGGATCAGTACCGCTCATATATGTACCTACAAGAAACCAGTAAATGTTAGAAGCTAAACTGAGATTGCACAAATGATGTAAAATACAACTACCTATGTTCCTAAGTACAAGTATTTTTAGATATTTCAATATGAACTACATACGGATGTATATAGAATTATAGACATAGTTTAGATTAGAATCTAGATTCACTCATTTTGCTCCGTATGTAGTCTATATTGGAATCTCTAAAAATACTTATATTTAGGAACAGATGGTGTATAAGACATGGGATGCAGCTGACCTCGACGGCAAACAACAGCATGGACCATTGTAGCCCTGTGTAAGTACATGGAAAGGCAATGTTAACTACAACAGGGTTAACATCCACCAAAAAATAGCAAATGGTAATAAAACGGCAGCATCTGTAGTGATATATTCATTACGAAAGAGTAGCACGGTAGCAAAGGGACGGATTAAAAATGGATAGAATTGTTTACTACAACATACAACCTAGTATAGCCATTGAAACTGGTACTGATAGAAATGAAATTAACAGAATTAAACATCGAAAGGCAGGTGCTGCTAGAGCAGAGAATGGCCCTGTTGTCTATAAAAAGATAGGGAAAATAGATAAGATAGGCTAGGCGTGTTTACTACAACATGCTTAATACATGAACTGTACAAAACATGGCCATTGCAACTGGTATTGGTAAGATTCAACTGGTTAGTTCATACTTGGTAAGTCCTGAGGGGTAGTTGCTGGGGCACTTCATATGGACAAGAGCCCGCCCCAAGTCGGCCGCAGTGGAGGCAAGGTGTTCCTCCGGGTCGAAGAGTGGATCAGTGCCGCTGACATGTGTACTTACAAGAAGTAAGTAAATGTTAGAAGCCAAACTGCAATTGCACAAATGATGTAAAATACTATAAGACATGGGATGTAGCTAACCTCGATGGCAAACAACAACATCGCCCGTTATGGCCCTGCGTAAGTGCATGGAAAGGCATGTTAAGCACAACAGGGTTAGCATCCACTAAAAATAGCAAATGGGTAGCATCTCTAGTATATCTTCATTGCGGAGAGTAGCACAGTAGCAAAGGGACAGATTAAAAAATGGATACAACTGTTAATTGCAATAGGCTTAACAACATCCTAAGTCATGTTTTGTAAGTTTGTAGCTAATATTGGTGAAATTGAGCTGGACAGTTCATACTTGAACATCACACAGTGTGCGGTACTGAAAATAACAAGGCACGTTTAACTATAGCCAACCTAGTATAGCCATTAAAACCGGTACTGATAAAAATGCAATTGGCAGAGTTAAACATCGCAAGGCAGGTGCTGCCAGAGCAGAGAATGGCCCATTTATCTATAAAAAGGTAGGGAAAATAGCTAAAATGTGTTAGGCATGTTTACTACAACATGCTTAATACATCAACCATACAAAACATAGCCATTGCAACTGGTATTGGTAAGATTGAACTGGTGAGTTCATACTTGGTAAGTCCTGAGAGGTAGTTGCTGGGGCACTTCATCTTGGCCAGAGCCCGCCCAAAGTCAGCGGCGGCGGAGGCAAGCTGTTCCTCCGGGTCGAAGCGTGGATTAGTGTCGCTGACATGTGTACCTACAGGCAACCAATAAATGTTAGAAGTTAAACCGCAATTGCACAAATGATGTAAAATACTGTAAGACATGGGATGCAGCTAACCTCGATGGCAAACAACAACATCGCCCATTATGACCCTGCGTAAGTACATGTACATGCATGTTAACTACAACAGGGTTAGCATCCACCAAAAATAGCAAATGGGCAGCATCTCTAGTGATATCCTGAGTCATGTATTGTAAGTTTGTTGCTGGTATTGGTGAAATTGAGCTGGACAGTTAATACTTGAACATCACATAGTGTGCAGTACTGAAATAAACAAGGCATGAATATGCTTAATACATCAACCGTACAAAACATAGCCATTGCAAGTGGTATTGGTAAGATTGAGCTGGTCAGATCATACCTGGTAAGTCCTGGGGGGTAGTCAATGGGGCACTTCATCTGGGCCAGAGCCTGCACCAAGTCGGCGGTGGCGGAGGCGAGGTGTTCCTCCAGGTCAACACGCACAGTGGCCATCGTGCCATTGACCGCCATCAGCTCCTCGACCTCCACATGATATGTGGTTGGGCTTGCGCGGCAATGCTCTGGAGGTAGGGAAGGATGTATTACAGGCGCCATTTAAGCAATCAGGTCGGGGCCGTGATAGAGATCGGTGGGTTACCAGACTGGATCAACGATGCTCGGGCAGAACGTAGATGTGGTTGAAGTTGTGGTTGTAGCGGTGGCGGTTTGAGCTGCCAGGAGGGGGCGTGGGGGGAGATACTGCGGAAATTTGATGGGTGGGGATGTGGTGGGAGGAATAAATTCTGAAATCGCGCGCCTAATGAAAATTTTGTTGCGAAAATTGAAACTTGGGCGGGGGAAACACACAACACTGACGAAGCATGTAAAATACTCGTGTGCGAGAAAAGAGAAAATTGGCAGATCCCGTCTCCAAAAAATGTACATGTGTAGTTGATTTTTTTGGTCAATGGTACGCTTGCTTTATTAGGAAACATTGCACAGGTAACTGACTTATGGATCATTAACGCAAAAAAAATGCACAAGGGTACGCCATAGAAACCATGTGTTTTGTGATCTTCTAATAATTCTTATATCTATCAGCATCTCCAGCTGCACCTAATTTCAAAAATCTCTTTCATTGTATCAGGATTATTCAATGTACATGAACGAGGCAAGGTGATTCCCAATGAACAATCATCGGTTTATGAAATGCAATCAAGTGTCAACCTGCCTCGCTCGCATAGCCAGATTTGATCCTATGCAACAAGAGAGAAGTTTGCTGCCATCCGCCGGCGCGGCAATTTAAGCCGGTGTGCGGCCAACTCGCGTGGCGAGGTGGGACTAAAAACCAGCTGTGGCCAGCTCTAGTCTCCGGTGGCTTCCGGTGCCTGCGGGCGGACGTTTCGGGAGTGTTTAGGGCCGGGGTGCGGTTACAAAACTTCAGTGAACACATGCTAATCAACGCTAAAAGCCCTCAAAGGATCCGCTTACCGACATTGTACATTAATAATAGATAGTACCAACTTAAAGTACTACTGGTAATTTGCTCTAAAAATAGTACGTATGTAGTACTGGTAGATGCTCGTAATTAATTATACAAACTTACGGGCGACACACGCACTAACTACTTCTCACATGCTGGCATCGGGGCATCCTGGCCAGGCGCCGTCGTTCTTCTTCCCGGCCTTATCGGTGGCAGCCCACTGTGCTTCGATCTCCGCCGAGCTCTCCTCAGCACAGCGTGCGGCCTCTTCTTTCTTGCGGCGGTGGGACTCTCTTTTCTTGACTGCTTTATGCCTTTTCCGCTCCTTCTGTGTGTCTTTGGCTGCCTCTAGATCCACCGCCCATTCAGCCATGGCAGCATCAAAGTCCACCCACATACTTGTGCGGCCGCAGGCGGCGATGAACTCGGCGCGGCAGGATGCCATCGCTTCCTTACCATGTGTGCGGTCGCGGGCGGCGAGGAACTCGGCGCGGTGGGATGCCATCGCTTCCTTACCAGTTACTGTGCGCCGCGGTGCCATGAACGATGCTTGAAGAGAGGTCTGGGACGGAGTGGCCGGACAGCTGTACACTACGGTGGTTTTTAAGAGCTCAACGACAAACGACGAAGGAAATTTTGCTTGCCTTACAATCTTGCTCATTCATTATCGCACACGGTTCATCTCCGTCGCCTCCGGAAACATTGTGCGCTGAGCCTATTGTGTGTTGCGTTATGATTGGCCGGAACCCCTGTCACACGGATCGCACGTGGGCACCGTAGGATCCGTCGCGATCAAATGGCAATCCACGTCCCTCTCACCACACTCATGCAGCTGTAGCTGGATTGGATTTATATGCGCTAAATGCCTAGAAAATGCACATAATCCCCTAAATATGGTAAATGAGCCCGGAAAAGTGCCAAATTTGAACGCGGTGATTTGCAGGGTGTATGTTCATCGTAGAAAAAACTCAAGGTCAAAGAACGAAGAAAAATTGGATTCCCCTTCAATCTTGGTGATTTCCCTCTCGAAAGTATGGAACTTCCTCGGTGATGGTTCGATCTATGAAGGGCGTGCATGACGACATAAGCCAAACCTTCTCAAATTTTTACCAGGGCATGATGAAGCCATACTATGGCACCATGCCAGGCGTCATGTTTTTCAAGCATTTATTTCATTTTTCTATAGTTGAGAAACCAATAAACAAACGTTTGTGGTTGACTATTGCCACACATTTCATCGAAATATCTGCCCATTCCTTGTAAAAGGCATGAGAATTTACTAAATAGCACGAGCATGGTTTTCCAGACCGTTCTTGTGCACCTTTTCATGCACCGATTGTTTAAATTTGAATTATGTGCATTAATGCCTAGAAAATGCACATAATCCCCTAAATATGGTAAATGAACCTGGAAAAGTGCCAAATTTGAACACGGTGATTTGCAGGATGTATGTTCCTCGTAGAAAAAAACTCATGGACAAAGAACGAAGGAAATTTGGATTCCCCTTCAATCTTGATGATTTCCCCCTCGAAACCATGAAACTTCCTCGGTGATGGTTCGATTTATGAAAGGCGTGCATGACGACATAAGCCAAACATTCTCAAATTTTTACCAGGGCATGGTGAGGCCATACCATGGCACCACGCCAGGCGTCATGTTTTCCAAGCATGTATTTCATTTTTCTATAGCTGAAAAAAATCAATAAACAACATGTTTGTGGTTGACTATTGCCACACATTTCCTTGAAATCTCTGCCCATTCCTTGTAAAAGGCATGAGAATTTACTAAATAGCACGAGCATGGTTTTCTAGACCCTTCTTGTGCACCTTTTCATGCACCGATTGTTTGAATTTGAATTATGTGCATTAATGCCTAGAAAATGCACATAATCCCCTAAATATGGTAAATGAGCTCGGAAAAATGCCAAATTTGAATACGTTGCATTGGAGGGGGTATGTTGATCGTTGGAAAAAAACTGAATGACAAACTAGGACAAAAATTTGGATTCCCCTTCAATCTTGGTGATTTCCCCCTCGAAACCATCAAACTTCCTCAGTGATGGTTCGATTTATGAAGGGCATGCGCGATGACATAAGCCAAACCTTCTCAGCTTTTTACCAGGGCACGGTGAGGCCATACTATGGCACCATGCCAGGCGTCATGTTTTTCAAGCATGTATTTCATTTTTCTATAGTTGAAAAACCAATAAACGACACATTTGTGGTTGACTATTGCCACACATTCCCTTGAAATCTCTGCCCATTCCTTGTAAAAGGCATGAGAATTTACTAAATACCATGAGCATGGTTTTCCAGACCATTCACCTTTTCATGCATCGATTGTTCGAATTTGAATTATGTGGATTATTGCCTAGAAAATGCACATAATCTCCTAAATATGGTAAATGAGCCCAGAAAAATGCCAAATTTGAACACATTGCATTGGAGGGGGTATGTTGAGCGTAGAAAAAAAACTGAATAACAAACTAGGAAGGAAATTTGGATTCCTGGCCCCTTCAATCTTGGTGATTTCCCCCTCGAAACCATGAAACTTCCTCGTGATGGTTCGATTTTTGAAGGGCGCGCACGGCGAAATAAGCCAAACCTTCTCAAATTTTTACCAGGGCACGGTGAGGCCATACCATGGCACCATGCCAGCCGTCATGTTTTTCAAGCATGTGTTTCATTTTTCTATAGTTGAAAACCAATAAACGACGCGTTTTTGTGGTTGACTATTGCCACACATTTCCTTGAAATCTCTGCCCATTCCTTGTAAAAGGCATGAGAATTTACTAAATAGCACGAGCATGGTTTTCCAGATCGTTCTCGTGCACCTTTTCATGCACCGATTGTTTGAATTTGAATTATGTGCATTAATGCCTAGAAAAGACACATAATCACCTAAATATGGTAAATGAGCCTGAAAAAAATGCCAAATTTGAACACGTTGCATTGGACGGGGTATGTCGATTGTAGAAAAAACTGAATGAAAAACTAGGAAGGAAATTTGGAATCCCCTTCAATCTCGGTGATTTACTATTGCACACGATTCATCTCCGTCGCCTCTGCGAACCGTGTGTGTTCACCCACACATGCAAAAGGAAAAACAAAACCCTTGCCCCCTGCCCACTTTGTCCCCATCCACTCATCGCGGACTCCTCCACAACTTTGCACCTCATCAACTTCTATCGCGGTGGCCACCCTAAGCTCGATGGCTGTCGTCGGCGAGCGGAGGTTGCGCTCCAAACGGCACGGGATTTCGCCCCTACCGCTTGCCGCCACCTATCTGCACCGACTTGCACCATTTGTTTGAGTGAGCTTCATTTCTGACATGGTGTTGTAAATAATTAATAAAACATAGTTTATTTATTTGGAGAGCATCTTATAAGACTACAACATTACAATTGGAAAATCTGCAATGACTAGCGAATTGTGATTTCCTTTTCTACATACAAACATTCATGTTGCTCAAATAGTGTTTGATCACTTCTTTGATAGTGCACAGAAAAATCCTTATTTAGTTAGTCACTTGTTGCTGAAAATTTTATCTAACACTTTGTGTAGACCAGGTTATTCCTGGGATCTTGAACTTATCTCTTCTTCTATTTCACTAGTTGCATTTCTGAGCATATAGATCAACATTATGCAGATATGTAGCTATTAATTTAACTCCATTTTACTAGAAAACTTTGACTTTGTGCATTATTTAATGTGAAAGTAAATTTTGTTCATTAGAATTCATAAATATGTGAGGTCTGCTAGAACTTTCTTTTTATTAGTCCTCATCACTTGTCCATAGATGAAGCACGAGGATAGATGAAGTGAGACATGTTGTTGTTGGATAAGATTAATTACTTTCTTAAACAAATAACATGGTGATGTATGGGGCATGAAGAATAGAACCAATTACCGGATGGATCTTAAGGTATACGACGACACTAAAGAGAATAAGCCCCGTTCTGCATCCTCACTAGCGATCGTGTAAGACATTCTATGCTCGAAGTACTACTCCAAAAATCATGGATCCATAGTAACACAATTATTGGTATGAATTCATCATAAGTCTTTGTTTGCCTTGTCCAATAATTTTAAGTATTGAGAAACTTTTTTTGTTTTATGCTCTAGGATGTACAAGCCCTGTATTTTTATTTGTGTGCTAAGTCCAGTTTTATTGTTTATGCTACAGCCACTGTCGAAGCTAGGGTAATAGAGATGGTGTGCCGACATAGGCAAGAGCGATAGCCTTTTTAATCTATGACCTTCTTTCTTTTTCCTTTCCTTTTCTAAATTGAGTTTTTTGGAATATATGAGGCATTTGAATTAAGAGATGGAAGATTTGATTACGTTGCCAAAGGTGGTCTCAAGGTTAATTCACTAATTAGCCATCTTTTCTATTCAGAGTGAAGTTATACTATAGTTGTTTGGTTACACACTTTAAGTCAATACTTGCTACAAGTATGTTTGACAACATGTTAATTAGACTGGCATCTTGAGTACTATTTCTGGTTAATATGTATGAATTCAGTGAATTATCGGTGTCGTGTTGTGATTTGAACCACCACAGATTTATTTCTTGGTTTAGACCTGGGTAGTGATCATGCCTCCAAATATTTGTAAAAATTCCTATCATTTGATTGAAAAAATTGATGGGCATAGCAACGCGCGCCATCGATGATCTAGTTAACATGGATGTTTACTTCCCCAACATCATCAGCCGATCAAAGTCTGATCGAGGTTAGTGTTCTTTCAACTTTCCCCATGCTGGCATATTACTTAGCAAAATCGGGGTATTTGTTCTGACTAACTGATCACTATTTAAGCAACCAATTATGATTTCA
Source organism: Thinopyrum elongatum (assembly GCA_011799875.1). Classification (NCBI taxonomy): domain Eukaryota; kingdom Viridiplantae; phylum Streptophyta; class Magnoliopsida; order Poales; family Poaceae; genus Thinopyrum; species Thinopyrum elongatum. The sequence goes on along the minus strand of CM022299.1, from coordinate 368,772,118 downwards.
TTTTCTGACTCCGTTCCTAGGCAGTAACAAATTCTATTTACCAATTTATGCGCACTATATATTCTTCTGCCATGTTCTGAATAAATAATACCTTTCCACCTTTTAAGCAGGATATGTTGGATGCATAGTTAACGATATGTATGTTACTCAGCATACCAAATTTCACTGGAAAGACTTGAAGCATGTCATAAAATTTGTTGATAATCTGACAGCGATAGCACAGCGTATGAACGCTGGATTTTGGATGGGATTAATTATACCTATGGTGCACACATTGAGCAAGACCAATTGTGTGCACAAAACGCTGGTACAAAGTCTTATTTTTATGTTGATGTTCATAAACTATATATATCTTCAACGATATGTTACAATTGGTTTTTATTCTACATTTCAACAGAAATTGCCCGCTGCAACTGTTCCTGAATCGATTTCCCGGCGTGGTCGAATTACACCTGCACCTACTAATAACGCCAAAGTGATTGCAAGGTACTGCATTTCCCGCAAAAACGAAACCATTCAAATTAACAAGTTCTCACTTGTCGTGGCAATGCATCCATATTGGAAAATTGGAGACACTGTTCTACTCATGCTCTACCAAGGCATAGGAGGGTTCTTCCTTTTCATTGATGAGATGCCGAGTCGCCGTGATCAAGCTGCTTCCAGCGGATAGTTGTGGTTGTTGGCCCTCAGCCTCTTAAAATGTGCTAGCTGTTACTATGTTAAGTATGTAGATATGGACCAAATGGTTGTTGGCCCTCGGCCTCTTAAAATGTGCTAGTTGTTACTATGTTAAGTATGTAGATATGGACCATATGGTTGTCAAAACCGTGTTACGAAGATCCTCCTTTTGTCGAATAGAGTAACCACTATATATATGTTACTCAAATGCTGTTAGCCAAGTTCTTAAATTTTCATGGAAAGTATTATTATCATACACAGTTCATTGAGTTTAAGCGTGTGCCCGGTAGAGTGGTAGAGTAGAGGACGTCCATGTTTTTGACGTGGTGATCAGCACCGATGTCCAGAAGGCATTTGCATATTAATTATCCATATTGCAAATTCAGATAATATACAGACAGGCCAGCCCATACAATTGGCATATTTGACATGCATGAAGAAATCAATTGAGTATATATATATATATTGCTAATTTACAAGAATATAACGAACCGTGCGTGCACAAAAGAGCTACACTATGCACCTGACGCTGACCTAGCACGCACAGCAGTCATCGTCCATCAGCGTGTCGATCATGGGCTCAATGGGAGCGGAGGCCGCCAAGTCGATGACCTACACACCTTGATCGATCGAGGCTGGGGCACACTCGACATCGGGAATCGCCGGTACTGCCTTGGGCGCAGCGCTCAACAGGGCTACCGCGATCGCCGGGTCTGCCCCGGTGACGTCCGGCGAGACGACATTGGCTCTCGCCAGGGCTACCGTGAGGGCCCCTAGGCATGCCCCGGTGACATTCGGCGCTGCGCCCTCCTCCATCTGGGACATAAGTTTGCGCCTCGTGCGGCGGCCGCCACTGCCGCAGTTGTCCTTGCGTTGTCGAGGCCCCTCCTCCGCCGCCTGCACCATCCGCCGCACTCTGTGCCGAGCTAGCAGTATCACCTGCTTGCGATCCCTGTCCGCTTTTAGGATGACCCTGGCTAACCTGGCGGCTTGCTCATACCGCGTTTCCTGCTTCCTCTAGCCGTTGTCGGGAGAGGCAGTGGCATGACCATCGACTGCCAAGCCGACCATCGTGCATTCAGCCTTGATTCCGCCGGCGCGCGACTCCATCCAGTCGTCGGCCGTTGGGAGTATGCCGGTATGTGTGGGTAACTAGCTAGCAACCGGATCAATAGCGAGTCGCCGGCGGCGGCCATTGTTGTGGTTATTTATAGCTAGCATCTGGCTAGGGGATTGGGGATTTTACAATTCACCCATGGGGAGCATGGGAAGCATTCGCTGGAGCGCGGGAAGACTAAGTGGAGCACACAACCCGAATACCGTATGCAGTGTCACGTGTTATCTATCACACACGTGTTAACATAAGGAAACGTATGTGTAACTTACTAATCATCGCACACGAGTACTCGCAGACGCATTGTGTGCGATACTCCTAGCCACCGCAAGCAACTAGTTTGCATTTTTCAAAGTTTTTGTACACATAGAATCGCACACAAATTAACTGTAGTAACTGTCTGTGTTATAATTTCTCATCGCAAACAGTTCATCCGAGTGAGCTGTTTGCCGCATATCACACACATCTTGTTTACACGAATCGTTTGTGTTCTTTTGGCTCATCACAAACAGTTCATCTATGTGAACTGTATACCGCATATCACACACATCTTGTTAAGTTGAACCGTTTCTGTTGTGTTCCCTAATTGAAAACAGTTCGTCCGAGTGAACCGTATGCCGTATATCACACACACCTTGATCTGGCTAACCATTTCTGTTGCATTCCCTAATAGCAAACAGTTCATCGGAGCGAATTGTATGCCGTATATCACACATAGCTTGATATGGCTGCCCGTTTCTGTTGTTCCGTCTCATCGCAAACAGTTCATATGGATCAACCGCATGCCCCGCATCACACACGCAACTAAAATCTAAACCGTGTTTGATATATCTTTCATCACAAACGTTTTGCATCTTTTTAACGGTTTTTTACATCACCGTTCGTGATTAATGCATCGCACACTGTTTCGTCAAAGGGTCTCTGATCGTATTGTCGCGTTAGCAGCATCCTGCAGTAGAGGATCAATGGGTTGAGTAGCTTCCACATCACCTCCATGACTCTCCGGATTATTTATGTGTGTTGCTGGTGCTGCAACAAGAGATCACATAAGGTGTATCACAATATTGTCATTGAGGACACACCTTCACTTGAGAGATTACTTGTAGTTGATTAGCAAGGTCCAACAAGAATCAATGTCATTTCCGTGCCGAAATTGACAGTGGTGGACTACTCGTCTGTCAAATAACCCGAACTGGTTATTGTATCCACACCCATTCAGGTACAACAGTCACCTTCTTCCTCTCCTTCTTGAAATTAACATTATTTCTAATTTTGGAGATGTATGTTCATTTGTCATCCAAAAAATGATCCCGGCAAGCTTGAAGCCGAATCTGCGCGCAGTGAAGGTCTTGGGCACTAGAATCTATCGGCCCCAACCTACACTAGGTTGTCAGTTTCTGAGATGCTTTCTGTGCCTGGAGAAGCTATATATCGAGGTTATGCTCCTTTCCTGTTAAATTTTAACCATTAGGGAGTTCAATTTTTGGTACCTTTTCCCAAGTTTACAATGACAATGTACTTCAATTTCTGAAGGAATTTTGGAGGATTTCAGTACATACATGTGTTTCCCCATATTGGTTTCTTGATTCATATGGTTACAGTCCATAAGCATTTCTCCTTTGGATTCATCTGTACTAGTTTTCGTAGGAAATTTTTCATCCACTCCAACCTCTTGTGAAGAAGCCTACATTTTTCTAGATTGTAATAAAATGCCCCATGTTAATCATGTAGGATCGAAGATGGCACGTCACGCATTAGTGTATTTTAGAAATCCTGCAAACCAAATAGGCATGTAGTAGTGTTCAAAACTGCATGTGGGCACTAATACGTTCTCTTATTTTGCAGATAAGATTAGGCCCGGTGGTGGATAATGTGATACAATGTAACAATCACATCGAATGCCTTGATCTGCATCTCTTAGAAATTACTTTGAACTCCTACCGAGAGACCTTACCGAAGATTATATTCACCAGGTTCTTTGTTGTCAGAGCAAGGGTGCTAAAGGTAATGAGGTTTGCCCTACATTTATTTCGCAAAAATGAGTGGTTTTTTGATCAGCGCCGGCGGCTGCGGCAGAATGGGAAAAGCTGTGAAGAAGCTAAATTCCATTTTGGAACTTCAGTTGACAGAGTAATTGAAAGTCATTATGTCAAGCCCATACATGACTTATCAATGGCTGGCCCCTTTGCAGAAATGATGAGGTTTTGAAACAAGCATTACAAGTAGTAATATCAGTTTGAACCTCTCTTATGTCCATGTTCAGCTTATGAGTGTGGGCGTCTGCAGCTGCATGAGATGAATTTCATTTCTAATATTACTTTGAACCTTGTAATCTTTGAATTTGAGCCATATAACTCTGGAATTTGAACCTTGGAATATTTCGGCTTTTGTGGTACAATAATTGAAATGACATCATATGAGACTCGTATATTATTAGTACTATCTTGACCTTAATATGCAATGGACTTAGATTTTATTTACCATTCTCAAATGTGTTTCCCCTGTCGATCTCATCGCAAACGATCTATATAGTGGACTCGACAGCGATCTTCGACATTATTGCACATAGTTGGTTTCTTCAACTGTGTGCCCTGTAGAGCGCAGAATTATTGCACTCGAGTGTCTATCATTATCCTTCTGTGTAACTTTGACCTCATCACCCACAGGTAAACTAATTGTCGAACGTGTGTGTTTCTCTAAGTCATTCCACACACTTCGTTTTTGCAAAGCTTTTTGCCAATAAACACCCATGATTTTCCCCTCTTCTAGCGACACATGCCCAAACTAGCCGGGCGGGAAGTATCGTGGTTGCACGCAGTAACCTGCGTGGTTGCGCGAGAACAGGCTCACCAATGATACATTTGGTGCCTCTTCGAGCCCACGTGTGTGGCATGTTCAAGCGTGCACTGGAATCCTTCGCTAGGAACGGGGTATCAAGACGTGACGATTATAGGCCGGCCGGCCCCAATTTATTACAGCGGCCGTTTAACCCTTGTGTCTCTTCAACCTTTCGATCGCGCCCCAAGTTTGCAAGAAGCACACCCACGATGACAAATTCTTAGAGGGTATCCTGCGCGGCTCCAATGGTGCTCCGAGCGGCTACCGACGACGAGCGATAGTTCACCAAGCATGCCATAGTGGACACCCACAGAAGGTTCATGGAGCTCTCGGTGGTGTACACCAACAGCCGGATCTAGGTGGAGAACTCCATCCCCGTGGGGACCACAAGACACCTGGGCGCGCCCAGGTGGGTTGTGGGCCACACGGAGGTCTCCTGCATCGCCTCTTCGCCCTATAAATTCCCAAATATTCCAGAAACACCAGGGGAGTCGACGAAACACAATTCCAGCCGCTGCAAGTTCCAGAACCACGAGATCCAATCTAACACCATCATGGAGGGGTTCATCATCCTCATTGGTGCTTCTCCGATGATGCGTGAGTAGTCCACCATAGACCTAAGGGCCCGTAGGCAGTAGCTAGATGGCTTCCTCTCTCTTTTTGCTTCTCAATACAAAGGTCTCTTGGAGATCTATTTGATGTAACTCTTTTGCGGTGTGTTTGTTGGGATCCTATGAACTTTGAGTTTATGATTAGATCTATATCCATGAATATTATTTGAGTTTTCTTTGATCTCTTATATGCATGATTAGTTATAGCCTCGTATTTCTTCTTCGAATCTTTGGTTTAGTTAGGCCAACTGGATCGATTTTTCTTGCCATGGGAAGAGGTGCTTTGTGATGGGTTTGATCTTGCGGTGTCCTCTCCCAGTGACAGAAGGGGCAGCAAGGCACGCATGTATCATTGCTATTAAGGATAACAATATGTGGTCTATTCCTACATGAATAGATCTTGTCTACATCATGTCATCGTTCTTCTTGCATTACTCCGTTTCTTCATGAACTTAATACACTAGATGCATGCTGGATAGCGGTCGATGTGAGGAGTAATAATAGTTCATGCAGGCAGGAGTCGGTCTACTAATCTTGGACGTGATGCCTATATATTGATCATTACCTTGGATATCGTCATAATTATTCGATCTTCTATCAATTGCCCAACAGTAATTTGTTTACCCACCGTGTGCTATTTTCTCGAGAGAAGCCACTAGTGAAATCTACGCCCCCGGGTCTATCTTTTGTCATATTGCTTTCCGATCTATTTTTCATCGCATTTGTTTTCAGATCTATTATTCTAAAAACCCAAAAATACTTTGCTGCACTTTTTATTTGCATCTTTTATTTGGCGTTTTATTCAGATCTATTTATCCAAACACATACAAAACAATCTATCTTTTTACCGAGGAGGGATTGACAACCCCTCTTACACGTTGGGTTGCGAGGATTTGTTCTTTGTGTGCAGGTACCATTTACATAGTGTTGCTTGGTTCTCCTACTGGATTGATACCTTGGTTTCATAACTGAGGGAGATACCTACCGTAGCTGTATTGCATCATCCCTTCCTCTTTGGGAAAATACCGACGCAGTCTCAAGCCGCATCATCCGCGCATGTACTGTTTTGCCCCCAGTTGTGGGCAGAAGGAGGTGGTTGGGAAAAATGATGACATCCACAATATCGAGGCAGGCTGTCACGCCAGCCGGCAAGGTGGACGACGGCAACCTATGGGAAAAGGTAATCTCGATCAGGTGCTATTGGAGAAACTTGCCTTTGGCCGAAGTAGACGAGTTCCCGAACTTCAGACCCCAAAATTTGGCAAAGTTACCGAATTTGACGGCATTGATATAAAGCATGAGCACTGTAGCATCGCCTGGGCCACACCCGTTGTACTTGTAGTGATGTAGCTAACACTGATAATAGGTTTATGTGTCCTTGGATGGATTTAAAGCTTGCAAATATGTGAAATGGGTTGATGATGAATGGGAAGTCTGGGAAAAGATATCTCCAGAATCTTGCGATAATGGACAACAACCTTGAGAGGAGAATCGATGAAATTAAGGTTGAATGGTGGCAACAAGATTGAACAATGAGGTCAAAATGCACAAGAGGAGCTGAATTCGGGTGATGGGATGCTTGAATTTGGTCATTTATTATCGGGTTGTTTTCCTTCTTGTTTGTTATGACTGTTAGTAAATAGTGTATGTTTGTAATATGGATGGTGGCTAAATGCACATTGTTGTGCTTTCATTATAATGTAGATAAATTTATTAGGGGCTAGTTTTGGGATTCCGTTACAATCACTCAAAAGGACGCATCTGTGATGATACTTGATTGTCATAGTAGGTTTCATTTTTTGTAAGCGATGTACATCCGTGATTTTTTTTATGAAAGAATCAAAAAGTCATACTGATACTACCATAGATGTGTTCCATAACAATAGTCATGTTTTCATCATGGAAGTGTGCTCTTCCATGACAAAAAAATGTCGCGTCAAGGAAGTGTTTCATCAAGAGTAAACGACACGTCACAACCGTTGTAACAGGTCGTCGTTAAGCTAACGAGTGCGTGTTCTAGATCTGCTAACCATTAACGATGTGTCCTACTGCTGATACACCACGCGTCAGCTGCCTATTGACCGATGGAGCCACACGTCGGATCTTCACTGGAAGTGTCACGTGTACACTGTACCATGTACGCCGTTCGTGAAGCTACATGTGGCAAGGCCCATATGGATAAAAGTCTAGCCCCGTCAAAGGTCTGTTAAACTTATGATCAAATTTTAGGGGCTAATAAACCCGCGTGTCCTATTTGGCGCGTAGGTCGCAAAATAGCGACCTAGTGCGTACCCTCCCCCCTACGATCCACGTTACATTCACTTGGACCGACCCACCTAGATCCTTTCCAGTTTCGAGAAGGTTCTTGAATCTTTCCAGACTTGTTTATTCAATTATTTATTGTCTTTTTTCTTTCAGTTTTTTCCGCTTCTTTCATTTCCGTTCTTTCCTTTCTCTCTTTAATTTTTATTTTCCTTTCTTATATTTGTTTTTTCCATGTTCGTTTTTTCTTTTATTTTATTTCTAATTTTTCATTTTTAATTTTGCAAACATCTTTCAAATTTTTTAATTTGTTTTCAAAATCATGAACACTTTTTGAATTCATGAACATTTTTTAAATAGAAACCTAGTGCGTACCCTCCCCCTGCAATCCATGTTACATTTACTAGGGCCGACCCACCTAGATCCTTTCCAGTTTTGGGAAGGTTCTTGAACCTTCCCAAACTAATTTATTAATTATTTATTCTGTTTTCTCTTGCAGTTTTTTCTGCTTCTTTCATTTTGGTTCTTTCCTTTCCTTTTTATTTTTTATTTTTAATTTCTGCTTCTTTCATTTTTTTTATTTTCTTTTTATTTTTTTTTTACTTTTTATTTTAAATTTTGCAAACATCTTTGAAATTCTTAATTTTTTTTCAAATCATGAAAACTTTTTGAATTCATGAACATTTTTAAAATTGCACAAAATTTGAAAATTCATGTTTTCTTAAATCTTGTTATTTTTTAAATCATGAACATTTTTTGGAAATTTTCAACAAGTTTTAGAAAATCATGAACATTTTTTGAAAGGATGAATATATTTTGAATTTGGGAACAATTTATTAAATTCACAAAAAGTAATTAGTTTTCATGAATATTTTTTAAATACATGACTATTAGTTGAAACAATGAACGTTTTTTGAATCACTGAACTTTGTTTTGAAATTTTGGAAACAGTTTTGAAATTGGCAAACATATTTTTGAATTTTTTTAACATTTCTGGAAAAGTTTTTTGAACATTTTTTGAATTTCTAAACATTTGTTCAAATTCAAGAACATTTTCTGAATACGCGAGCATTGTTTCAAAAACATGAATGTTTGTATTTCCCGAACATTGTTTTTTCAAAATCATGATTAATTTTGGAATATGCAAACATTTATTTGAAAATTACAAACATTTTAATCCGCAATTATTTTATGATTTCTCAAATATTTTTCAAAATCATGATTTTTTTTGAATTCACAAATTTTTATGATTTCTCAAAAGATAGTTTGAAATTCACTTTTTTAATTCTTGGATTATTTTAAAGAGAAAAAAGAGAAGAGAAGAAAAAAAAAACAACAGTGGCTTTCCATCCAACACGTACGGCGCCAAATTGGAGCTCCAATAAATCCGGACGGAGGTCGTATGTAATTTGGAGTCCTTGCACCTATTCCTCGTCACGTGTTTTATCAACCAAATGGCATTCGCGTCCAGGTCCATTAGGTGATCAAACAAGTCCTATCCATCGTATGATCCATGAGCAGCTATTTCATTCCAGTGCCTGGTCACGGCACGCACGGCCAAACCGCGAAGTATTCCACGGCGGCGAGTGAGCGAGTGACCACTGACGTAGGAGTCCATGATAGGCGGTGGCGGTGCACGTCCAACTAAGAGCATCTACAGCCGGACATGGCAAATCTGGGCCCTCAAACACCCGCGGACACGTCCGGATGCGTCTGTGGACAGTGACCGGGCACTCTTTAAATCGCGTCGTCCACATCCGTGTCTCTCATATCCGAACCCCTATATCCATACTATAGCATGCAACGTCGATCAAACTACGTAGATCAACTTCGGACATAGAAAATTGCACAATAGTTCTCCAAAAGATCCATCAAAGTTCACACAAACAACGGACAACTATATACTACATCTAAAACTTGAAATTAAAATCAACTTCACCACTTCCAGGCCGGCCCTTTCCCCTTCTGGTCGCCGGCGTAGCTGTACCCGCCGTCGGCTGGTGCAGGATCGTCCGATTCGTCGGAGGAGGAGCCATCGTCGTCGGAGGAGGAGTCGATGATGACGAGGCCCTTCAGGCGCTGGACGGCCCGATCCTGTTGGCGCCTGAGCTTTGGCCAGCCGAGCTTCCTCCTTCGCCTTCTCCAACGCCTCCCGCTTGGACTACTCGATGGCAAGCCGAAGAGCCTTGGCGTTCTTCCGGCGGAGTCGCCGAGCGTCCGCCTCCGCCATCGTAAGCGACCGGCGGTAGACCCACGCGAGGAGCCGTTGGTCCTCGTTGGGCTCCGCCAGTAACTCACGCCGGCAGCGGACAGAGCTCTCCACAGCCTCCGTCTCCCTTACCCGCTGCCTCTCGCGGCGGGCGGCGCGCGCCACCGACTCCAGCGTGTGCGTTCGCGCCGGCGGGGCGGACACAAGCACCCACCAACTGCCCACGAGGGGGAGCAGCAGCCGGCGAGGCGAGGGGACGGCGTGGGGAAGCAGCAGCCGGCGGGGTGATGGGACGGCGTGCGGGAGGCGCCAATTGCGCTGGCCGCCTGTCGGAGCTGCCCATGGGCCGGGAGGGGCCAGCGCCGGCGTCCGAGATGCGCCGACGGGGAAGCGCCGGCGGTTGCGGCGAGGCTGCAGATCCGGAGCTGCCTCCGGTGTCCACCTTGGACTGCTCCAAGGCGATGCGGAGGGCAAGCTCATACTCCGAATCCACCTCGTCGTCGGAGCGGCTGCCGGAGCTTGACATTGCGCCGGATTCGATCGGAATCGGTAAGGGGAGAGGAGAGGACGGAGCGAGAGAGGAGTGTGAATGAGCTAGGGTTTTGGACCGACGATGCCGATGGGGGTTTTTGTGGGACATCCGTGGGGTCGGTGGTGGGCCGGACTTGTCAGGCGGACGCGCCCGGGCGTGCCCGGCTACATAGCGGCCTTGTAAGAGCGTTTACACCAGACTTAGCAAATTCGGATCCCTAAATGTCCGTTGACACGCCCGGTAAGTGTCCAAGTGTGTATGTTTTGATCCTCTATTTGTCTGTTCATGTAGTCATATTTGTCCTTTTCTCATTTATATATCCGATCACTTACATGTAATTGGTGTAAATGAAGAGAGAGAGAGAAGAAGAAGAAGAGAAAAAGATGGCACGGGGTGGGCCGCGTCCTACGTGGTGGACTGACCGAGTGCGTCCACAAGCCCTTATATCCTCGTTGTATTTGGTCTCAGTATGAGGGTTCTCAAACAGCCCTAGGGATGATATATGGGTCCGATTGAGTCACTTTTTTCCTTCTCTCTTTTGTCTGGTCACTGACTGAGTGCGTCTGTAGATGTTTGAGGAGGATTTGAGAAGGCCGGCCAAGAAGAAATGAGACCATCAAGGGATCAAAATGGTAGTCAAAAGGCATGGCCAGATCACGTAGCACACTTAGTAAATAAAAACCTATGTACAATAATATAAGACTTTTTTGCAGTCTAACTTGAACTGCAAAGACGACTTACAGTAGTTTATACAGCGAGTATCATGCAACTCATACGATGAGAACTAGATATATTGTTAAATTTTCCGGCTAGTCATCATGCGAAGTATCATATAGTAGTATTATGTATATGATACTATTGTATGTGTGAGATCGAGAAGATAGGTCTAGAGGGGGTGAATAGACACTAATAGGGCAAAATGTGCAGCTTTTTGTTTTATTGAAATTTAGACAGATTTTAGCACAAGTTAAGTGACAACCAATACAATCTACACATGCACATCTAGAGTCCGGGCAACGGATAGTAAACAACATGCAAGTGCAAGAAAGTAAAGAGATAGAGTTTGGAAGATCAAACACAAAGAAAACACGGTGATTTTTGGTGTGGTTCTGATAGGTGATGCTATCGTATGTCCATGTTGATGGAGACTTCGACCCATGGAGGATAACGGTTGTGTGAGTCAGCGAAGGGGTCCACCCACGAAGGGTCTACAAAGAAGCAACCTTGTCTATGCCATCATGCTTCCCTCCACGAAGTACTAGCCTCACCCGGTGTAGATCTTACAAAGTAAGCAATCTCCTTGTCCTTACAAACTCCTTGGTTAAACTCCACAAGATTTGGAGACTCCCAAGTGACACCTAACCAATCTAGGAGACACCACACTCTAAAAGGTAATAAATGTTGTTGATGATGAACTCTTTGCTCTTGCGCTTCAAAAGATAGTCTCCTCAATACTCAATCACTCTCTCACAGATTTGGCATGCTATTGGGAGAAGGATTAGAGTGGAAAGCAACTTAAGGGGCTAGAAATCAAGGATAAAAGGTTGGAGTGGAATTACCTTGATTTCAATACAAGTGTAGGTGGTTCTCTCTCAGAAAATTGATATGGAAAGTGGTAGTTTCGTCCTGGTTGCTCTCTCTGATAGTTGGTGGAATGAGTGGGTACATATAGGAAGCACCAAAAATCTAACCATTACACACCTTTATGCACAACTTGATGGGACCGGGTCGAATCACTCGGTGAGATTGATTAGTGCAAAATGTTTGAAATTTTTTGGCTTTTCGCTGAGAACAGATGAAACAGCTCGGAGAGACCAATGGGTGATGACCTAAGCACTTTCCACACATAGGTGACACCGTTTGAAACCACTCGAAAATTCTGAGATGAAATCGATAGGTTACAGAAGGTTGACGCATGCAATTCAGTGGGACCGAATATTATCTCGGTGAGACCGAGTTGCTAGTGTTGGCAAACATAGTAGAAAACAAAAAAAATCGCCCTACGATCAATCAGGAAAACTATGAAGATCTGGTTTGGATCGGATCGTTACCAACTCCGAGTATCAGTGGAAGAAAGAGTCAGTGTAGATCGTACATGAAGTTCCTAGAACCATAAATTAATGATCCCTCGAACTTTCCACAAACAATCTCTCAAATGGAAGACCGAAAGCACGGCCTCTCCACAGTTTACAAGCGTACGGTCTTCATGATCCTGCAGCGCTTCACCGTCCAGAGCTAGCCGTCGGATAATTAGAGGGTGGAAATTAGAACCACACTGGGTTTCCAATTGTGAGGATTAGAGAGGATCTAGCTCTAATTGGATCAACTAGAACTAGAACTAGAGAACTAGAGGAGACTCCAAAAACTTGTGTAGAGAAAAGGTGCAAAAGCCTCTAGTATATATATGTTGGAGGAGGAGAGGGCCCCACAAGGGGAGGGAAAGTCTCCCTCCCTTGGCCGGCCAAGGGGAGGGGAACCCCCCCTCCAATTCAGCCTCCCTCTCCCCTTTCCATGGGGAGAAGGGGGCACCACCACTATTGGGCCCATGTGGCCCAATACTCCTTCCACCACTTGGTCTTTTTTGACCCGTTGATATTTAATTAAATATAAAAGCCTGTTAACTATTATTAGAGTCTTTTATTATTAGTTTAACATCTCTAGAAACATTTTCCACCTATATGTTATTTATCGGTAATACCGGTATTGGCCGATAAACTCTGAAACCCTTTCGGTGACCCCGAAACGGTTCCGGTTCCTATCGAAACTATTTCGAATATTAACAAAACTATTTCACAAATAAATCCTTGTTACTCCTGTCCCACTAACACTCAGCAGATTGTGATTACCTTAAGCTTGTGACCCTATAGGTTTGGTAAATCATAGACATAAACAAAACCCCTTTGGACAATGATCGATAGCGGAACAGTGGACGTCCATATCGATCCCAATGATTACACGAATGACATTCGGGTGAACTTTTCATTATCATGTGCTATTCCCTTTGCTTCACGATACTTTACAAAACCCGAGGTCCGACATCCAGGTGACATAGTGACCTATGTCTAGACAGACGATGATGGATGCCGTCACACCAAGAGGGCCCTAAGAATATCTCTCCATCGTCGGAGGAGCAAATTTCACTCATGAGCTAGCTAGTCCCTTGTCAAACTTTCCGATGAACCTGTAAGTTGTCATTATGATCACCATGTTACAAATGACATTTGAGCAACCCCGAAGTCTACCATACGGTAAGAAGTGACTGTGATACTCTCATGGTCTAAGGAACTAAAACACATGTTAACACTCCGTGTTATTACAATACACTTGTGATGATATAATCTCAATGTATAACAAACAAGTTTGAGTCGATTCAATATGATCGTTCTTCTAACGTCATACTCTCAATGTTGTTTTAGGACTATCATTACACTTATTGATGTACTAAGGTCCGGAAACTTGATCACCAACAACACTTGAGCTAGTCTTAGAGGCGAGACTAGGAATCATATTTTACCGTTTATCATTCCACACGTGCATATGAGTTTTCCACTGAATCGCATATTCCTGGATCATAGCGGTTATAACATAGAATATAAACTCTTAATTATAAACACGGAAATATAATAATACAATATTGTTGCCTCTAGGGCATATTTCCAACAGTCTTCCACTTGCACTAGAGTCTATAATCTAGTTAGCACATTTTTCCTTAACACCATTGGCAATCCGGTGTTTGTCTTGCTTTGCTTGTGCTATAGCCTTCATCCTATCAGATCTTGACAACTTTAGATCCACGTGTACCATTTGCATTTCTACGCATCTATCATGCTTTCACAAGAATTCATAATTGTGTGAAACTGACTTAATTAGTATGTATTGAATCACTGATAGGACTTCTGATTCCTTAGACTGAGCTATAGAGCCACTATTAAGAACAGTGTTCTATTGGCACAATCATCTAGAAACCATATTAAGCTCATAAATGAACTTTTGATTCATCAACCTCTGTTGTTGCTTCTAAAGCGACAATATACTTAGTCTTCTATTATAGAATTCATGACAGTAACTTTCTTGGATCAATTTCAACTTACTATGCCACCATAAATCATTTAATTGAAATAAAAAATTGCTTGGAGCAGTGATGAAGATATTGTCGATGTACTACTTACAACGAACATGTATTGATGTAACTTTTTACAACAATCTCTTCATTTTCTCTGTATGTGAGAAACATGTCGTTAGTACTTAACGATATTTCCATTGTTGTCCTATGATCAACAACTTGATCATTCTCGTAACTTTACTCACAACTTACTTGGAGTACTGGACATATCTGGTTGTTTACATACCATGGGATATAATTAATACAAGCGTGATTGAAATCATGTATTTCGCTCATCAGTATTTCAGGATACCGATCCTTGCTTAAAACTCCTTCCATGTGACTTCGACAAGAAACACTGCTTGCGTATTATCATACCAAACTACTTTAGTATCTTGTTAATATGTATTTTGGCTAGGCCTGATTAGATATTACTATCTTCATAGATTATCATGCCTAATTTTTTTAAGCCTATATTGCCTAAGTACTTTACTAAAAAACTAATTTCAATATAGCCTTAATACATGTCAAGAAATTTATATAATTTCCAATCAACAATGTGTCATGCACACACAATGTGTAATTTCTGACATGGTGTTGTAAATAATTAATAAAACACAGTTTATTTATTTGGAGAGCATCTTATAAGACTACAACATTACAATTGGAAAACCTGCAACGACTAGCGAATTGTGATTTCCTTTTCTACGTACAAACTTTCATGTTGCTCAAATAGTGTTTGATCACTTCTTTGATAGTGCACAGAAAAATCCTTATTTAGTTAGTCACTTGTTGCTGAAAATTTTATCTAACACTTTGTGTAGACCAGGTTATTCCAGGGATCTTGAACTTATCGGTTCTTCTATTTCACCAGTTGCATTCTGAGCATATAGATCAACATTATGCAAATATGTAGCTGTTAATTTAACTCCGTTTTAACAGAAAACTTTGACTTTGTGCATTATTTAATGTGAAATTAAATTTTGTTCATTAGAATTCATAAATATGTAAGGTCTGCTAGAACTTTCTATTTATTAGTCCTCATCACTTGTCCATAGATGAAGCACAAGGATAGATGAAGTGAGACATGTTGTTGTTGGATAAGATTAATTACTTTCTTAAACAAATAACATGGTGATGTATGGGGCATGAAGAATAGATCCAATTACCGGATGGATCTTAAGGTATACGACGACACTAAAGAGAACAAGCCCCGTTCTGCATCCTCGCTGGCGATCCTGTCAGACATTCTGTGCTCGAAGTACTACTCCAAAAATCATGGATCCGTAGTAACAAAATTATTGGTATGAATTCATCATAAGTCTTTGTTTGCCTTGTCCAATAATTTTAAGTATTGAGAAACTATTTTTGTTTTATGCTCTAGGATGTACAAGCCCTGTATTTTTATTTGTGTGCTAAGTCCAATTTTTATTGTTTATGCTATAACCACTGTCGAAGCTAGGGTAATAGAGATGGTGTGACAGAATAGGCAAGAGCGATAGCCTTTTTAATCTATGACCTTCTTTCTTTTTTCCTTTCCTTTTCTAAATTGAGTTTTTTGGAATATATGAGGCATTTGAATTAAGAGATGGAGGATTTGATTACGTTGCCAAAGGTGGTCTCAAGGTTAATTCACTAATTAGCCATCTTTTCTATTCAGAGTGAAGTTATACTATAGTTGTTTGGTTACACACTTTAAGTCAATACTTGCTACAAGTATGTTTGACAACATGTTAATTAGACTGGCATCTTGAGTACTATTTCTGGTTAATATGTATGAATTCAGTGAATTATAGGTGTCGTGTTGTGATTTGAACCACCACAGATTTATTTCTTGGTTTAGACCTGGGTAGTGATCATGCCTCCAAATATTTGTAAAAATTCCTGCCCCGCATCACACATGCAACTAAAATATAAAAAGTGTTTGATATATCCTTCATCACAAATGTTTTGCATCTTTTTGACGGTTTTTTACATCACCGTTTGCGATTAATGCATCGCACATAGTTTCGTCAAAGGGTCTCTGATCGTAGTGTCGCGTTAGCAGCATCCTGCAGTAGTGGATCAATGGTTCGAGTAGCTTCCACATCACCTCCATGACTCTCCGGATTATTTATGTGTGTAGCTGGTACTGCAACAAGAGATCACATAAGGTGTATCACAATATTGTCATTGAGGACACACCTTCACTTAAGAGATTACTTGTAGTTGATTAGCAAGGTCCAACAAGAATCAATGTCATTTCCATGCCGAAATTGACAGTGGTGGACTACTCGTCTGTCAAATACTCCGAACTGGTTATTGTATCCACACCCGTTCAGGTACAATAGTCGCCTTCTTCCTCTCCTTCTTGAAATTAACATTATTTCTAATTTTGGAGATGTATGTTCATTTGTCATCCAAAAAATGATCCCGGCAAGCTTGACCCCGAATCTGCGCACAGTGAAGGTCTTGGGCATGAATCTATCGGCCCCAACCTAGACCAGGTTGTCAGTTTCTGAGATGCTTTCCATGCCTGGATAAGCTATATATCGAGGTGATGCTCCTTTCCTGTTAAATTTTAACCATAAGGGAGTTCAATTTTTGGTACCTTTTCCCAAGTTTACAATGACAATGTACTACAATTTCTGAAGGAATTTTGGAGGATTTCAGTACATACATGTTTTTCCCCATATTGGTTTCTTGATTCATATGGTTATAGTCCATAAGCATTTCTCCTTTGGATTCATCTGTACTAGTTTTCGTAGGAAAATTTTCATCCACTCCAACCTCTTGTGAAGAAGCCTACATTTTTCTAGATTGTAATCAAATGCCCCATGTTAATCATGTAGGATCGAAGATGGCACGTCACGCATTAGTGTATTTTAGAAATCCTGCAAACCAAATAAGCTTGTAGTAGTGTTCAAAACTGCATGTGGGCACTAATACGTTCTCTTATTTTGCAGATAAGATTAGGCCCGGTGGTGGATAATGTGATACAATGTAACAATCACATCGAATGCCTTGATCTGCATCTCTCAGAAATTACTTTGAACTCCAACGAGAGACCTTACCGAAGATTATATTCACCAGGTTCTTTGTTGTCAGAGCAAGGGTGCTAAAGGTAATGAGGTTTGCCCTACATTTATTTCGCAAAAATGAATGGCTTGTTGATCAGCGCCGGCGGCTACGGCAGAATGGGAAAAGCTGTGAAGAAGCTGAATTTCATTTTGGAACTTCAGTTGACAGAGTAATCGAAAGTCATTATGTCAAGCCCATACATGACTTATCAGTGGCTGACCCCTTTGCAGAAATGATGAGGTTTTGAAACATGCATTACAAGTGGCAATATCAGTTTGAACCTCTCTTATGTCCATGTTCAGCTGATGAGTGTGGGCGTCTGCAGCTGCATGAGATGAATTTCATTTCTAATATTACTTTGAACCTTGTAATCTTAAAATTTGAGCCATATAACTCTGGAATTTGAACCTTGTAATATTTCGGGCTTTTGTGGTACAATCATTGAAATGACATCATATGAGACTTGTATATTAGTAGTACTATCTTGACCTTAATATGCAATGGACTTAGATTTTATTTACCATTCTCAAATGTGTTTCCCCTATCGATCTCATCGCAAACGATCTATATAGTGGACTCGACAGCGATCTTCGACATTATTGCACACAGTTGGTTTCTTCAACTGTGTGCCCTGTAGAGCGCAGAATTATCGCACTCGAGTGTCTATCATTATCCTTCTGTGTAACTTTGACCTCATCACCCACAGGTAAACTTATTGTCGAACGTGTGTGTTGCTCTAAGTCATTCCACACACTTCATTTTTGGAAAGCTTTTTGCCAATAAACACCCATGATTTTCCCCTTTTCTAGCCGACATGTGGCCAAACTAGCCGGGTGGGAAGCATGCGTGGTTGCACGTAGTAACCTGCGTGGTTGCGGGAGAATAGGCTCACCAATGATACATTTGGTGCCTCTTCGAGCCCACGTGTGTGGCGTGTTCAAGCGTGCACTGGAATCCTCCGCTAGGAACGGGGTATCAAGACGTGAAGATTACAGGCCGGCCGGCCCCAATTTATTATAGCGGCCGTTTAACCCTTGTGTCTCTTCAACTTTCGATCGCGCCCCAGTTTTGCAAGAAGCACACCCACGATGACAAATTCTTAGAGGGTATCATGCGCGGCTCCAATGGTGCTCCGAGCGGCTACCGACGACGAGCGATAGTTCACCAAGCATGCCGTAGTGGACACCCACAGAAGGTTCATGGAGCTCACGGTGGTGTACACCAACAACCGGATCTAGGTGGAGAACTCCATCCACACCATGGAGCTGTTGCTTGCTAAGGAGAAGTACAAGGTGGTGGGGTTCGACCTCGAGTACACCCGTGCTCGTGCCGGGTCTCGTCACAAGGTCGTCGTCGCCCAGATGTGTGTGCGCAATCACGTCCTCGTCTACCACTACTTCCTGGCCACAAGGCATTGTGAGCATTTTGCCAGGTTTTTCAACAACCCCCACTACATGTTTACTACGGTGGACATCACCAACGATGTAAAGGTGCTCAAGAATTCGGGCATTGCCTGCCAGAATCTTGTCGACATCCAGGGCCAATACAAGATCTGGGGCAGCAAGACGCATAAGAAGGACTCACGGGTTCACCTCGCCGAGGCCATCATCGACCCCTACTATAGAGACATGAAGGATTCTAGCAACAAGGACAAGCGTGTCTGACACTCGGCCTGGATGAAGAAACTCAACAAAGCTCATGTCGTGTATGCGGCCAAGTATGCGTACACGAGCTACGAGATGTACAGGCGGATCGTTGACATGAGAAAGTGCCTCCTTCCCCAAAACGGCTAGGGGTCCAACCGGAACCAGAGCAATGGCAAGCGTCGTCACAACAAGAACTAGATGATTAGATGATCATTTCTCCTAGTTTAGTATGCATGTAATTGTTTACTTTGGTATGTGCAAATGTTATATGTGCAGTCACTTATGTGATTGTATGTTTAATTTGGTTACGCAATCATGTTCTTATAAGTCTATATGTTGTTCTTCTGTAGACAGAGCGTGGATGTTGTGCGGATAGAGCAAATCACATCCCACATGGACTAAACTAGGGAAGCCGTCGGTGATAAATTCATTAATCGCTGACAATTGTATACCAGCAAGCGTTTGTCCACAACAGACATGACTTGTTAGTAGGAATCGTCTGTGTTGTTATTTGTCTTCCCACACATTTCTGATTACTGACCTGTTTGTCGCGTATCACACACATCTTGTTAAATTAACTCGTTTCTATTGTTTTTCCCATCACAAATAGTTCATCCGAGTGAGTTGTATGTCGTCTATCGCACACACCTCGATCTGGCTGACCGTTTCTGTTGTCTTGGCTTATCGCAAACAGTTCATCCGAGTGAACTATATGCCGTCTATCGCACACACCATGATCTGGCTAACCATTTTTGTTGTGTTGCCTAATCATAAACAGCTCATCCGAGTGAACTATATGCCTTATATCGCACACACCTTCATATGGTTGACCGTTTCTATTGTTATTCTTATCGCAAATAGTTCGTATGGATCGACTGTTTTCCACGCATCGCACATGCAACTCTAATCGGAATCATGTTTGATGTCTCCGCCATCGCAAACAGTTCGTATCATTTTTTACGGCTTTCTTACACCACCGTTTGCGATTTATGCATCGCACACAGTTTCGTCGAAGGGTCTCTAATTATTGTGTCGCGTTAGCAGCATCCTGCAGTAGTGAACCTCTCTCGACGCCATCCTAACATATGACTAAGTCACACTCCATTGAGGCAATTGAACCTGTTAAAAAAACATCGACTTGCTAATCTCCCCGTTGTGTGAAGATCTTCGCCATAAAGTGGTCGTGCACCACCAATTAAATATTTGATGTGGTCAGATTACAAAGGACATCATCGGTATCTTTTTGGTGACTACGTTGCTAAGGACACACATAATCAAATGTTGTTTTCACTACAACAACAAAGCTCGGAAAATATAATCATACAAAGATATGGCTTTGTATGATGTGTTGGAATTATGCCCTAAAGGAAATATAAAGTGCTAAATTAAGCCGGTGCTACAAGTGGGAAATCTGTAAGTAATTTTTATTTGTATTTTCTTATCATTTATGGCTTTGCACATACATTTTCTGAACAAAAAATCACTGGTAGGCAATCTATATCAAGTTCAGTTTGCTCTCCCCTTAGAGCATCTCTTATGAAAGTCCAATAATTCTCTAACTCCAAGAAAATGCTTTTGGGGCTTAATGCTACCTAACCCATTCAAAAAATGTGTATAACTCCCAAAAGTTTTTTGGGTTGGCCACCCTTCCCGATATTTAGGTTGTCTTCACATCCCCTCCCAAGAACCATAGTATGTGCTAGATGAACTTTACTCCTCCCAACGACCGCTGCCACCCGCGAGTTCACCACAACCACCCACCGCCAATCCACCATATTAACCTCCCTCGGCCTTATCACACCTTGTCCCCGCCATAGCCATCATTGCATGCAATTTCGTCATCGATTGTCGACCCTAGGTGCGACAGTCAAGCACCATAGTTTAAAAAACCGAACGGATAATTGAACCAGCAAGGCTGTCGGTTCTGGTTTTTACTCGCCGGACTGCTGGTTCACTGGTTCAATTGCCGGTTTTTAAGTAATAAATAATATATAGTCGTAACTACATGTTAATATCTAATTCATGTACATGATAAAAAATGTGTAGTTGCTGCCGCGCGGATCCGGAGTGGCGAGGGAGAGGCAGGGTCGATGCACCATGGCGCCAAGAAAGGGTGTCCATGAAGGGGGGCGACACCCGATGGGTTTGTCTATGTGGACAAAATCGAGAGAGAAAGCTCTCAATCGGTCGAAACCCTACCAAAAGAGGGTTTTTTAACAACTCTACCCTTAGCATGTACGCACAAAAATGAGTCAATCAAGGGAATTTTTCTGGAATCAACATCGAATCATCCGGTTTTATGTGAACCGCTCGGTTACTCGGTTTCCAAAAACTGGCCGGTTCAACCAATTTTTTCCTATTCAATTGCTCAAAAGGTCCACCGGGCTTAAAGAACCGATGGGGTCACCGGTTCTGGTTTTTCTAGTCCGATCGCTGGTCCGGTCCGATTTTTAAACTATGTCAGGCACCATCGTCCCTCGCCTCCAATCGATCTCCGTTGATACGTCTCCAACGTATCTGTAATTTTTGCTTGTTCCATGCTGCTATATTATCATTTTTGGATGTTTTACAATCATTTTATAGCAACTTTATATCATTTTTTGGGACTAACCTATTGACATAGTGCCCAGTCCAAGTTGCTATTTTTTGCTTGTTTTTTACTTCGCAGAATATCAGTACCAAACGGAGTCCAAATGCAACGAAACTTTTTGGAGATTTTTTTTGGACCGCAAGACACCTGGGCGCGGCCAGGTGGGTTGTGGGCCCCACGGAGGTCTCCTGCACCGTCTCTTTGCCCTATAAATTCCCAAATATTTCAGAAACACCAGGGGAGTCGACGAAACACAATTCCAGCCGCTACAAGTTCCAGAAGCACGAGATCCAATCTAACACCATCACGGAGGGGTTCATCATCCTCATTGGTGCCTCTCCGATGATGCGTGAGTAGTCCACCATAGACCTAAGGGTCCGTAGGCAGTAGCTAGATGACTTCCTCTCTCTTTTTCCTTCTCAATACAATGGTCTCTTGGAGATCTATTTGATGTAACTCTTTTTGCGGTGTGTTTGTTGGGATCCGATGAACTTTGAGTTTATGATCAGATCTATATCCATGCATATTATTTGAGTTTTCTTTGATCTCTTATATGCATGATTAGTTATAGCCTCGTATTTCTTCTTCGAATCTTTGGTTTAGTTAGGCCAACTAGATCGATTTTTCTTGCCATGGGAAGATGTGCTTTGTGATGGGTTCGATCTTGTGGTGTCCTCTCCCAGTGACAGAAGGGCAGCGAGGCACGCATGTATCATTGATATTAAGGATAACAATATGTGGTCTATTCCTACATGAATAGATCTTGTCTACATCATGTCATCATTCTTATTGCATTACTCCGTTTCTCCATGAACTTAATACACTAGATGCATGCTGGATAGCGGTCGATGTGTGGAGTAATAGTAGTAGATGCAGGCAAGAGTCGGTCTACTAATCTTGGACGTGATGCCTATATATTGATCATTGCCTTGGATATCATCATAATTATTCGATCTTCTATCAATTGCCCAACAGTAATTTGTTTACCCACCGTGTGCTATTTTCTCGAGAGAAGCCACTAGTGAAATCTACGCCCCCGGGTCTATCTTTTATCATATTGCTTTCCGATCTATTTTTCATCGCATTTGTTTTCAGATCTATTATTCTAAAAACCCAAAAATACTTTGCTGCACTTTTTATTTGCATCTTTTATTTGGCGTTTTATTCAGATCTATTTATTCAAACATATACAAAACAATCTATCTTTTTACCGAGGAGGGATTGACAACCCCTCTTACACGTTGGGTTGCGAGGATTTGTTCTTTGTGTGCAGGTACCATTTACATAGTGTTGTTTGGTTCTCCTACTGGATTGATACCTTGGTTTCATAACTGAGGGAAATACCTACCGTAGCTGTATTGCATCATCCCTTCCTCTTTGGGGAAATACCGACATAGTCTCAAGCCGCATCATCCGCGCATGTACTATTTTGCCCCCAATTCTGGGCAGAAGGAGGTGGTTGGGAAAAATGATGACATCAACAATATCGAGGCAGGCTGTCACGCCAGCCGGCAAGGTGGACGGCGGCGACCTATGGGAAAAGGTAATCTCGATCAGGTGCTATTGGAGAAACTTGCCTTTGGCCGAAGTAGACGAGTTCCCAAACTTCAGACCCCAAAATTTGGCAACGTTACCGAATTTGACGGCATTGATATAAAGCATGAGCTCTGCAGCATCGCCTGGGCCACACCCGTTGTACTTGTAGTGATGCAGCTAACACTGATAATAGGTTTATGTGTCCTTGGATGGATTTAAAGCTTGCAAATATGTGAAATGGGTTGATGATGAATGGGAAGTCTGGGAAACGATATCTCCAGAATCTTGCGATAATGGACAACAACCTTGATAGGAGAATCGATGAAATTAAGGTTGAATGGCGGCAACAAGATTGAACAATGAGGTCAAAATGCACAAGAGGAGCTGAATTCGGGTGATGGGATGCTTGAATTTGGTCATCTATTATCGGGTTGTTTTCCATCTTGTTTTTTATGACTGTTATTAAATAGTGTATGTTTGTAATATGGATGGTGGCTAAATGCACATTGTTGTGCTTTCATTATAATGTAGATAAATTTATTGGGGGCTAGTTTTTGGGATTCAGTTACAATCACTCAAAAGGACGCATCTGTGATGATACTTGATTGTCATAGTAGGTTTCATTTTTTGTAAGCGATGTACATCCGTGATTTTTTTTATGAAAGAATCAAAAAGTCATACTGATACTACCATAGATGTGTTCCATAACAATAGTCATGTTTTCATCATGGAAGTGTGCTCTTCCATGACAAAAAAATGTCGCGTCAAGGAAGTGTTTCATCAAGAGTAAACGACACGTCACAACCGTCGTAACAGGTCGCCGTTAAGCTAACGAGTGCGTGTTCTGGATCCGCTAACCATTAACGATGTGTCCTACTGCTGATACACCACGTGTCAGCTGCCTATTGACCGATGGAGCCACACGTCAGATCTTCACTGGAAGTGTCATGTTTACACTGTACCACGTACGCCGTTCGTGAAGCTACATGTGGCAAGGCCCATATGGATAAAAGTCTAGCCCCGTCAAAGGTTTGTTAAACTTATGATCAAATTTTAGGGGCTAATAAACCCCGCGTGTCCTATTTGGCACGTAGCGACCTAGTGCGTACCCTCCCCCCTACGATCCACGTTACATTCACTTGGACCGACCCACCTAGATCCTTTCCAGTTTCGAGAAGGTTCTTGAATCTTTCCAGACTGGTTTATTTAATTATTTATTGTCTTTTTTTCTTTCAGTTTTTCCGCTTCTTTCATTTTCGTTCTTTCCTTTCTCTCTTTTATTTTTTATTTTCCTTTCTTATATTTGTTTTTTCCAAGTTCGTTTTTTCTTTTATTTTATTTCTAATTTTTCATTTTTAATTTTGCAAACATCCTTCAATTTTTTTAATTTGTTTTCGAAATCATGAACACTTTTTGAATTCATGAACATTTTTTAAATAGCAACCTAGTGCGTACCCTCCGCGTGCAATCCATGTTACATTTACTAGGGCCGACCCACCTAGATCCTTTCCAGTTTTGGGAAGGTTCTTGAACTTTCCAAACTAATTTATTAATTATTTATTCTGTTTTTTCTTCCAATTTTTTCTGCTTCTTTCATTTTGGTTCTTTCCTTTCCTTTTTATTTTTTATTTTTAATTTCTGCTTCTTTCATTTTTTCTTTTCTTTTTCTTTTTATTTTTTCCTTTTTATTTAAATTTTGCAAACATCTTTGAAATTCTTGATTTTTTTTAAATCATGAAAACTTTTTGAATTCATGAACATTTTTAAAAGTGTCCAAAATTTTAAAATTCATGTTTTCTTAAATCTTGATATTTTTTAAATCATGAACATTTTTTGGAAATTTTCAACAAGTTTTAGAAAATCATGAATTTTTTTTGAATGGATGAATATATTTTGAATTTGGGAAAAATTTATTAAATTCACAAAAAAAATTAGTTTTCATGAACATTTTTTAAATACATGAATATTAGTTGAATCAACGAACGTTTTTTGAATCACTAAACTTTGTTTTGAAATTTTGGAAATAGTTTTTGAAATTGGCAAACATTTTTTTGAATTTTTTGAACATTTTTTTAATTTCTAAACATTTGTTCGAATTCAAGAACATTTTCCGAATACGCGAGCATTGTTTCAAAAACATGAATGTTTGTATTTCCCGAACATTGTTTTTTCAAAATCATGATTAACTTTGGAATATGAAAACATTTATTTGAAAATTACAAACATTTTTAATCCGCAATTATTTTATGATTTCTCAAATATTTTTCAAAATCGTGAATTTTTTTGAATTCACAAATTTTTATGATTTCTCAAAAGATAGTTTGAAATTCACTTTTTTAAATCTTGGATTATTTTAAAGAGAAAAAAGCGAAGAGAAGAAAAAAATAAAATAAAACAGTGGCTTTCCATCCAACACGCACCGCGCCAAATTGGAGCTCCAATAAATCCGGACGGAGGTCGTACGTAATTTGGAGTCCTTGCACCGATTCCTCGTCACGTGTTTTATCAACCAAATGGCATTCGCGTCCAGGTCCATTAGGTGATCAAACAAGTCCTATCCATCGTATGATCCATGAGCAGCTATTTCATTCCAGTGCCTGGTCACGGCACGCACGGCCAAACCGCGAAGTATTCCACGGCGGCGAGTGAGCGAGCGACCACTGACGTAGGAGTCCATGATAGGCGGTGGCGGTGCACGTCCAACTAAGAGCATCTACACCCGGACATGGCAAATCTGGGCCCTCAAACGCCCGCAGACACATCCGGACGCGTCCGCGGACAATGACCGGACACTCCTTAAATCGCGTCGTCCACATCCGTGTCTCTCATATCCGAACCCCTATATCCATACTATAGCATGCAACGTCGATCAAACTACGTAGATCAGCTCCGGACATAGAAATTGCACAATAGTTCTCTAAAAGATCCATCAAAGTTCACACAAACGACGGACAACTATATACTACATCTAAAACTTGAAATTAAAATCAACTTCACCACTTCCATGCCGGCGGCGGACAGAGCTATCCACAGCCTCCGTCTCCCTTGCCCGCTACCTCTCGCGGCGGGCGGCGCGCGCCACCGACTCCAGCGTGCGCGTCCGGGCCGGCGGGGCGGACACAAGCACCCACCACTGCCCACAAGGGGGAGCAGCAGCCGGTGAGGCGAGGGGACGGCGTGGGGAAGCAGCAGGCGGCGGGGTGATGGGACGGCGTGTGGGAGGTGCCGATTGCGCTGGCCGCCTGTCGGAGCTGCCCATGGGCCGGGAGGGGCCAGCGTCGGCCTCCGAGATGCGCCGACGGGGAAGCGCCGGCGGCTGCGGCGAGGCTGCATATCCGGAGCTGCCCCCAGTGTCCACCTTGGACCACTCCAAGGCGATGTGGAGGGAAAGCTCATACTCCGGATCCACCTTGTCGTCGGAGCGGCTGCCAGAGCTCGACATTGCGCCGGATTCGATCGGAGTCGGTAAAGGGAGAGGAGAGGACAGAGCGAGAGAGTAGAGTGAGTGAGCTAGGGTTTCAGACTGATGATGCCGATGGGGGTTTTTGTGGGACATCCGTGGGGTCGGTGGTGGGCCGGACTTGTCAGGCGGACGCGCCCGGGCGTGCCCGGCTACATAGCGGCCTTGTAAGAGCGTTTACACCGGACTTAGCAAATTCGGATCCCAAAATGTCCGTTGACATGCCTGGTAAGTGTCCAATTGTGTATGTTTTGATCCTCTATTTGTCTGTTCATGTAGTCATATCTTTCCTTTTCTCATTTATATATCCGATCACTTACATGTAATTGGTGTAAATGAAGAGAGAGAAAGAAGAAGAAGAAGAGAAAAACATGGCACGGGGTGGGCCGCGTCCTACGTGGTGGACTGGCCGAGTGCGTCGACGAGCCATTATATCCTCGCTGTATTTGGTCTCAGTATGAGGGTTCTCAAACAGCCCTAGGGATGATATACGGGTCCGATTGAGTCACTTTTTTCCTTCTCTTTTGTCTGGTCACTGACCGAGTGCATCTGCAGACGTTTGAGGAGGATTTGAGAAGGCCGGCCAAGAAGAAATGAGGCCATCAAGGGATCAAAATGGTAGTCAAAAGGCTTGGCCAGATCACGTAGCACACTTAGTAAATAAAAACCTATGTACAATAATATAAGACTTTTTTGCAGTCTAACTTGAACTGCAAAGACGACTTACAGTAGTTTATAGAGCGAGTATCATGCAACTCATACGATGAGAACTAGATATATTGTTAAATTGCCTAGCTAGTCATCATGCGAAGTATTATATAGTAGTATCATGTATATGATACTATTTATGTGTGAGATCGAGAAGATAGGTCTAGAGGGGGGTGAATAAACACTAACAGGGCAAAATGTGCAGCTTTTTGTTTTATTGAAATTTAGACAGATTTTAGCACAAGTTAAGTGACAACCAATACAATCTACACATGCACATCTAGAGTCCGGGCAACGGATAGTAAACAACATGCAAGTGCAAGAAAGTAAAGAGATAGAGTTTGGAAGATCAAACACAAAGAAAACACGGTGATTTTTGGTGTGGTTCTGATAGGTGATGCTATCGTATGTCCATGTTGATGGAGACTTCGACCCATGGAGGATAACGGTTGTGTGAGTCAGCGAAGGGGTCCACCCACGAAGGGTCCACAAAGAAGCAACCTTGTCTATGCCATCATGCTTCCCTCCACGAAGTACTAGCCTCACCCGGTGTAGATCTTACAAAGTAAGCAATCTCCTTGTCCTTACAAACTCCTTGGTTAAACTCCATAAGATTTGGAGAGTCCCAAGTTGTAACACCCCTGTGTAATAAGCACTGTGTTCCTCAGCTAAACATGCCATGTCATCTTCATTTGCAATGCTTCATCATAGTGCTTAAACACCTCATGTCAAATTTCTCTCTGAAATCAACTCAAATTCAAAAGAGCAAAATGAAGATGCTCAAAACCTGTTGGAAAAATGTTCACCTTTTAGCAAATAATCCAAAACTATTTGCTGTTAAGGAACACAACATCAACATCAATCCTAAATGGACTAAAGCATTTTAGCAGAACCAAAACAGCACCTAAAATGCCCTATTCATTTTTGAATAGATTCAAAAGGTTTCCAAAAATGCCCAAACTTGTTATGGCAGTGCTGGATATTGCAATGCACTTATGTGACCTAGTTTCACATTTTTGCAAACTCTTTTGGTAGCTCAAAATAGTGCAACGGCCCTGCTGTAAAAAGAAAAAGCAGAAAAGGGAAAAAGGAAAAGGGAAAGGCTACTGTGCACTATCTTAAGTGCACAATGCCAGAATCCCAGCCCACCAGGCCCATCTCCCTCTCTCTCCATCGCGCTGTCGCCGCCGCCGTGGACGAGCGCGCGCGCGCCGGCAGCGCGATGGCCACCGGCGCCCCAACGTCGAGGGGATAAGGCCGAAGCCCGTGCGTCCCCCCTGGCCTCCTCCGTCACTTCTCCCCGTCTCCCTCGCTCGCTCCTTTCCTCCTTCTCCTCTAGATCCACCGTCGCCGAGCGCCACCGCAGCCACTCGCGGCCGTTCTCATGGCCACCGGACCCGCCTCGACCCGCCGTGATGCCGTAGAGGTCCGCCATCGTCCTCCTCGTCGTCTGGTGGCCTCAGCTGGAGCTCAGAGGCGCTGCAGCACCGGGCCTCCTCCGACCCCTTCTCCGATCGCCGCCGCTCTTCTCCGGCTCCGGCGACGCCTCTGCTGCTACTAACCTGCCAAGGGCCCTCTTGCGTGCCGCTGCGGTGAGCCCCTTCTCTCCTCCTTCTTCTTCCTGCTCGTCTTCGGGCCCGTGTGCGGCCGCCACTGCAACCATGCTCCGGCCGCCTAGCTCGTCGCCGCCGTCGTCTCCGGCCACCTCCGGCCCGGAGACCACCCGCGTTGGACGCGGCTCTGCTCACTCGTTCGAACACAAGTGAAACCACGCGCAACGGTGCCCTGTGGTGAATTTCCGACGCGCTCCGGCGAACTTCCGCCGCGAGAATGGTCGCCGGCGTGATTCCGGCAACGTCACCGACATGGCACCCACGTGGCACCGCCTGGGCCAATGACTGGTGGGCGCAGGGGCCCCACTTTGACCAGTTGACCTCGGTCGACGCTGACTGGGCCGGCTCCTGTCACTGACATGTGGGCCCCCCTCTGTTAATTAGTCTAATAAACATTTTAAAAAGTAAAAGTAATTAGATTAACCTAATCACTCAATGACACCTGGGGCCCACCCTTCTAATTAGCCTATTAGTTTAGTTTAATCCACTGTTAAACTAATAGAGGCTGACATGTGGGTCCCACTGGACCCACAGGTCAGGTTTGACCCCTGGTCAACCGACCAGTTGACTGCTGACATCATCATTAAGTCATGCTGACATCATATTTCGTTTTCAATAATTCTGTTAAAATAAATAAATTCCAGAAAATGTTTAAATCTTCTAAAATCCATAGAATTTAAACCGTAGCTCAGATCGAAAAACTTTGTACATGAAAGTTGCTCAGAACGACGAGACGAGTTTGATCGTGCCATCTGTTTCCATGACGGGACACTCTACGTAGGTGAACCCGCAACTTTCCGCCCATTTCCGGTAGATGAATAGTGCATATATACCGGTTAATAAATCCAACTTTAATCCTAAAATAACTAATATGATTTAGACATGTCTTTAAGCAACCCTGCACTCCACGATGGCATAGCATACTCTATGTTGCATATGATTGCTGTGTATTTATTTGTTTCCTCCCCCTCTTCTCTTTCGGTAGACCCCGACACCGACGCTGCTCCGGAGACCGACGACACCACTGACGACCTTGCCTTTGCCGCCGAGCAACCAGGCAAGCACCCCCCCTTGAACATTCCGATATCGCCTATTCTCTTCTATCTTCTGCTTGCATTAGAATTGCTGCTGCTACTGCTTTACCTATTCTGATGCATAGCCTGATTTTGTAACCTGCTGTTGATAATTACCTGCTTTCCTAAATTGTTTAGCATAGGCTGGTTAGAGACCCGTCAGAGACCTTTATTGACCCAACTGCCCCGCTGGATTATCAGAAGACCCGATCAACGGGATTGAAGACCAGGCCCCGGCACCGCACATCACCACCCCTAGTTGTACGACACTATCGGGTTACTATCGAGTGCCGAGGGTGATACCTCGTCAGCACTTCTGATGTTAACCTTGTAGGTTAGTTCATCGGTTGTGGTCCTCGAGGGTGATTCCTCTTTCTCCACTCCCGGTAACGACGTTGTCATGCAACTCCTCAAGAGTGGACCTAAGGGTGATTCCTCCTTAGTTCACCTTGACGATTACATCAGGTGGAATTCCATCGAGGGTGATTCCTCAGGGTTCCCCCTTGGTGTTCTGGACACACGGATACTATGACTATACCACATAACCATGATACTAAAGTCGGGTCGGCCCTGAGGGGTACCCGCGCAAGCAAGTGATGCGATTGATGTGTAGTCGGGTGACCAGAGAGAGTACCCGCGAGATAATTACAAGGCGTGGTCGAGCATTCTTAGCCCTTGCCGCAAGTCCTCGAGACGGGGCGATGGGGTCACATCGATCGTGAGTCTCTGCTCGTTATCGCGCGCTCCTAATTCACTAACGGTTTGGATATTTGATCCGAGTGGGCCTCTGGCCCGATAGCACTAACCATCACGTGGGAATAGTTATGGGCACTCTGCGTCGTATGCATCAGCCGAAGCTTAATAGACGTCAGCGACTGAGCGGCGCGCGCTGGGTTGGACCGCGTTAAGCACCCTCCGTTGTACTGGAGGCTGCTAGGTCTGCTCACCGGCCGCATTCGCAACGTGCAGGAGCGTCCGGGGCGATGGCCCAAGACCCCTAGGGGCATAGGTTTAGTCCGGCGTGCTGACCTCTCTGTTAAGTTTTCGGTCGGGTTGCGGCGTATCATTTGGCCGAGGCCGGGCATGACCCAGAAAAGTGTGTCCGGCCGGAGTTAGTCGAGCGTGGTGGGTAAGTTGGTGCACCCCTGCAGGGAATATCTAATCTATGCATAGCCGATCCTCGGTAACAGACGCTCGGAGTTGTATCCCGATCGATACAACTAGAACTGGATACTTGTGATGAGAAATGGATACTAGGGCTCTGGGATTGCTTTCTCGCAGGGAGTCGAGAAAGGATCTCTGGCCGAGGTTGTTACTTAATGTTACTACTACTTTATGCTGTACTATTCTACACTCTTCTAATGTTGCAAGACCGCTGAAGATGCTAGTCTTCGATAGGACTAGGCCTTCTCTCTATTCTAGCATTTCTGCAGCCCAATCCACATATACAGCCTCTCTTTGAAATATTGCATATGTAGTGTAGATCCTTGCTTGCTGAGTACTTCGGATGAGTACTCACGGTTGCTTTGCTTCCTCTTTTTCCCCTTTCCCCTTTTGATGCAACCAGACGACGGAGCCCCGGAGCCAGCTGCCCCTGCGGATGACTACTTTTACCACCCCGAGGGTGGTTACTACTATGAGCTTGCCGACGACCAGGAGTAGCTTTTGTTTTGCCCCACCTTTCTAAAGGCTTATCTGTTTCTGTTTCATATCTGTACTCCGATATCTGATGCTTCCACTGACGCTTGTATGCGAGCTTTTGTATTCGAGCCCTCGAGGCCCCTGGCTTGTAATATAAAGCTTGTATGACTTTATTTATGTTTTAGGATTGTGTTGTGATATCTTCAAGTGAGTCCTTAGGCTTGATCGTGTGCATTTGCGTGTATGATTAGTGCACGATTAAGCCGGGGGCGTCACACAAGTGACACCTAACCAATCTAGGAGACACCACACTCTAAAAGGTGTCTCCTGCGCTTCAAAAGATAGTCTCCTCAATACTCAATCACTCTGCTATTGGGAGAAGGATTAGAGTGGAAAGCAACTTGAGGGGCTCGAAATCAAGGATACAAGGTTGGAGTGGAATTACCTTGATTTCAATACAAGTGTAGGTGGTTCTCTCTCAGAAAATTGATATGGAAAGTGGTAGTTTTGTCCTGGTTGCTCTCTCTGATAGTTGGTGGAATGGGTGGGTACATATAGGAAGCACCAAAAATCTAACCATTACACACCTTTATGCACAACTCGGTGGGACCGGGTAGAATCACTCGGTGAGATTGATTAATGCAAAATGTTTGAAATTTAAGCTTTTTGGTGAGAACAGATGAAATAGCTCGGAGAGACCGATGGGTGATGACCTAAGCACTTTCCACACTTAGGTGACACCATTTGAAACCACTCAAAAATTCTGAGATGAAATCGATAGGTTACAGAAGGTTGACGCATGCAATTCAGTGGGACCGAATATCATCTCGGTGAGACCGTGTTGCTAGTGTTGGCAAACGTAGTAGAAAACAAAAAAAATCGCCCTACGATCAATCAGGAAAACTATGAAGATCTGGTTTGGATCGGATCATTACCAACTCCGAGTGTCAGTGGAAGAAATAGTCAGTCTAGATCATACATGAAGTTCCTAGAACCATAAATTAATGATCCCTCGAACTTTCCACGAACAATCCCTCAAATGGAAGACCGAAAGCATGGCCTCTCCACAGTTTACAAGCGTACGGTCTTCATGATCCGGCAGCGCTTCACCGTCCAGAGCTAGCCGTCGGATATTTAGAGGGTGGAAATTAGAACCACACAGGGTTTCCAATTGTGAGGATTAGAGAGGATCTAGCTCTAATTGGATCAACTAGAACTAGAACTAGAAAACTGGAGGTGACTCCAAAAACTTGTGTAGAGAAAAGGTGCAAAAGCCTCTAGTATATATATGTTGGAGGAGGAGGAGAGGGCCCCACAAGGGGAGGGAAAGTCTCCCTCCCTTGGCCGGCCAAGGGGAGGGGAACTCCCTCTCCAATTCGGCCTCCCTCTCCCCTTTCCATGGGGAGAAGGGGGCACCACCACTATTGGGCCCATGTGGCCCAATACTCCTTCCACCACTTGGTCTTTTTTGGCCCGTTGATATTTAATTAAATATAAAAGCATGTTAACTATTATTAGAGTCTTTTATTATTAGTTTAACATCTCTAGAAACATTTTCCACCTATATGTTATTTATCGGTAATACACGGTATTGGCCGATAAACTCTGAAACCCTTTCGGTGACCCCGAAACGCTTCCGGTTCCTATCAAAACTATTTCGAATATTAACAAAACTATTTCACAAATAAATCCTTGTTACTCCCATCCTACTAACACTCAGCAGATCGTGATTACCTTAAGCTTGTGACCCTATAGGTTTGGTAAATCATAGACATAAACAAAACCCCTTTGTTTAATGACCGATAGCGGAACAATGTGTAACACCCCTATGTAATAAGCACTGTGTTCTTCTATTAAACATGCCAGGTCATCAACATTTGCCATGCTTGATCACAATGGTAAAACAAACCAATTCAAATTTCTCTCTGAAAACAATTCAAATTCTAAGTGCAAAATAAAGTTGCCCAAAAGTTGCTGAAAAATTGTTCATCATCTAGCAAATATTCCAAAACAAATGTTGTTAAGGAAAACAACATCACCATCAACTCATATTTGGGTTAGTGCATTTAAAACAGTGCAAAAACAGCACTTTAAATGCCTTTTCATTTTTGAAAAATCCAAATGAATTCCAAAGTTGTCCAAACTTTATGTGGCAGAGCAAAATATTCTAAAGTATTTGTTTTGGCCAGGGGCATATTTTTAAAAAGTCATTTGTGGCTAAAGGAAAATCCAAAAGCTACTGGAAAAAGAAAAACAGAAAAGAAAAGAAGAAAAGGAAAAAGGCCCGCGCTACTGGGCCTGAGTCACCCGCGCGGCCCAGCCCACTCCCCTCGCTCGTCCCTTACCTCCTCTGTTCACCGCGCTCGCGCTGTCGCCGTGCCGCGCCCCGCCTCCCTTCTCCTCGCTCGATAGCTCGCCCTCGCGCCGCTCGCGGTGGATAAGGGGCAAGCCCTGGCGCCCCCCTAGCCTCTCCCTCGCCACTCTCTCCCTCTCCCTGCCTCGTCCCCTCCCTCTGCCCGAGCACGCCCATGGCTGCGCCGCGCCATTGACGTGGCCCCTAGCCACCTACCACCGTCCCGTGCTGCCCGATGGCCTCCTCGCCCTCGTCCTCATCAAGCTGACCATCGCCATCGACCGGAGCTGCCTCGAACGCCGTCCCCGCACAGTCTCCCCCTCCGCCGGATCGGACTCAGCCACTATTCATCTCCGCCATCACTGGACCTCCCCGAGCCCGCTGCCTAACCCCTACGGCCCCGTGGTGAGCCCCTACACCGTTTGCGCCAGTCCATTTCCCCTCTAGTCACCCGTAGCTCCTGCTCCGGTGAACCCGAGCCCCTTCCTCCGCCACCACTCATCGCCGGCCACCTTCCCGGCCTCCACTGCTTGGGCCGGTTGCACCTCAAGGCCCTTGCTTGTAATATAATGCTTGTATGCCTTTATTTATGTTTTAGAGTTGTGTTGTGATATCTTCAAGTGAGTCCTTAGGCTTGACCGTGTGCATTTGCGTGTATGATTAGTGCACGATTGAGCCGGGGGCGTCATACAATGGACGTCCATATCGATCCCTATGATTACACGAATGACATTCGGGTGAACTTTTCGTTATCATGTGCTATTCCCTTTGCTTCACGATACTTTACAAAACCTGAGGTCCGACATCCCCGTGACATAGTGACCTATGTCTAGACAGACGATGATGGATGACGTCACACCAAGAGGGCCCTAAGAATATCTCTCCATCGTCGGAGGAGCAAATTTCACTCGTGAGCTAGCTAGTCCCTTGTCAAACTTTCCGATGAACCTGTAGGTTGTCATTATGATCACCGTGTTACAAATGACGTTTGAGCAACCCCAAAGTCTACCGTACGGTAAGAAGTGACTGTGATACTCTCATGGTCTAAGGAACTAAAACACATGCTAACACTCTATGTTATTACAATACACTTGTGATGATATAATCTCAAAATATAACAAACAAGTTTGAGTCGATTCAATATGATCGTTCTTCCAACGTCATACTCTCAATGTTGTTTTAGGACTATCATTACACTTATTGATGTACTAAGATCCGGAAACTTGATCACCAACAACACTTGAGCTAGTCTTAGAGGCCAGACTAGGAATCATATTTTACCGTTTATCATTCCACACATGCATATGAGTTTTCCACTGAATCGCATATTCCTGGATCATAGCGGTTATAACATAGAATATAAACTCTTAATTATAAACACAGAAATATAATAATACAATATTATTGCCTCTAGGGCATATTTCCAACAGTCTCCCACTTGCACTAGAGTCAATAATCTAGTTAGCACATTTTTCCTTAACACCATTGGCAATCCGGTGTTTGTCTTGCTTTGCTTGTGCTATAGCCTTCATCCTATCAGATCTTGACAACTTTAGATCCACGTGTACCATTTGCATTTCTATGCATCTATCATGCTTTCACAAGAATTCATAATTTGTGTGAAACTGACTTAATTAGTATGTATTGAATCACTGATAGGACTTTTGATTCCTTAGACTGAGCTATAGAACCACTATTAAGAACAGTGTTCTATTGGCACAATCATCTAGAAACCATATTAAGCTCATAAATGAACTTTTGATTCATCAACCTCTGTTGTTGCTTCTAAAGCGACAATATACTTAGTCTTCTATTATAGAATTCATGACAGTAACTTTCTTGGACCAATTTCAACTTACTATGCCACCATAAATCATTTAATTGAAATAAAAAATTGCTTAGAGCAGTGATGAAGATATTGTCGATGTACTACTTACAACGAACATGTATTGATGTAACTCTTTACAACAATCTCTTCATTTTCTCTGTATGTGAGAAACATGTTGTTAGTACTTAACGATATTTCCATTGTTGTCCTATGATCAACAATTTGATCATTCTCGTAACTTTACTCACAACTTACTTGGAGTACTGGACATATCTAGTTGTTTACATACCATGGAATATAATTAATACAAGCGTGATTGAAATCATGTATTTTGCTCATCAGTATTTCAGGATACCGATCCTTGCTTAAAACTCCTTCCATGTGACTTCGACAAGAAACACTTCTTGCGTATTATCATACCAAACTACTTTAGTATCTTGTTAATATGTATTTTGGCTAGGCCCGATTAGATATTACTATCTTCGTAGATTATCATGTCTAATACCAAGGCTATATTGCCTAAGTACTTTACTGAAAAAACTAATTTCAATATAGCCTTAATACATGTCAAGAAATTTATATAATTTCCAATCAACAATGTGTCATGCACACACAGTGTTTAGAAATATTATCATGCTCCCACTTACTTTCTTGTAAATACAAGTAGCTTTTATTTTTTCAATGAAATCAAATTATTTCACCGTTTCATCGAAACAAAGATTCCAACTCCATTATGCTTGCTTCAGTCCATTATAGGATCTTTTGAAGTTTGCACACTTGCTAACATCCTATGGATTGACAAAATTATTTTGGATCGTATCACATATACAACCTTGGTTCTATTTCCATCTCGTGGAAATCATTTTGAAATCCATCTATTATATCTCATAATTGAAGTGTTAGTAATTGCTAGTATAACGCGAACTGACTTTAAGTATTGCCATGATGAGACAATCTCGTCATAGTCAACTCTTTGATCTTGTCATAAACTATTTGTAACAAGTCAAGTATTATAAAACATTTTTATCTTTGCCAGTTTATAGATCCATTACTATTCTTTTAGACTATAAGTCTTCCGGAGGGTTCATCATGTTCTAAACTTGATGTTGGAAATATGCCCTAGAGGCAATAATAAATTGGTTATTATCATATTTCCCGTTCATTATAAATGTTTATTATTCATGCTAGAATTGTGTTGACCGGAAACTTAAATACATGTGTGAATACATAAACTACACAGTGTCCCTAGTCAGGCTCTACTAGACTAGCTCAGTGATCAAAGACGGTTAAGGTTTCCTAACCATGGACATGGGTTGTCATTTGCTAATGGGATCACATCATTAGGAAAATGATGTGATGGACAAGACCCAACCGTAAGCTTAGCATATGATCGTATCACTTTAGTTTTTCTACATCTTTCTTCATGTCAAGTATCTATTCCTAAGACCATGAGATCATGCAACTCCCGGTACCGGAGGAATACTTTGTGTGCGATCAAACATCACCTCGTCACTTGGTGATCATAAAGGTGCTCTACAGGTATCTCTGACGGTGTTTGTTGGGTCGCATGGATCAAGACTGGGATTTGACGCTCCATGTCATGGAGAGATATCTCTGGGCCCTCTCGGTAATACAACATCATTAAGAGCTTGCAAGCAATGTGGCTAATGAGTTAGTCACAGGATCTTGTATTACAGAACGAGTAAAGAGACTTGCCGATAATTAACGAGATTGAACTAGGTATGGATATGCCGACAATCGAATCTCAGGCAAGTAACATATCGCCGGACAAAGGGAATTGTATACGGGATGAACTGAATCCTTGACATCATGGCTCAACCGATAAATATATTTGTGGAATATGTAGGAACTAATATATGCATCCAGGTACCGCTATTGGTTATTGACCGGAGAGGAATCTCGGTCATGTCTACATGATTCTCGAACCCATAGGGTCACACACTTAATGTTCGGAGTCCCGGATGGGATCTGGTACATCACGAGGAGCTCCGGAATGGTCCAGAGGTAAAGATTTATATATGGGAAGTCATATTCAGGGTTCCGGAAAATGTTCGGGTTTTTTTGGTATTGTACCGGGAAGGTTCTAGAAGGTTCCAGAGTGGGGCCCACATGCATGGGGGGACCCACATGAACATGTGTAGTGGGGAAAGGCCCCACACCCCTGGTCTAGGCGCACCAGGATCCTCCCTTAAAAGGAATAGTATCATATCCCGAAGGGATAAGATCAGGATCCCTAAAAAGGGGGATAGCGATCGGTGGGGAAGGAAAGGAGGGATGTCCTTCCTCCCCCTTGGCCAACGACCTTAGGGGCTTCGAGGGCAAGCCACCATCCCCCTCCATGCCTATATAAAGGTGGGGAGGTGTTGGGGGTAGCCACCCTTTCACCCTTGCTCGTCTCCCTCCCGTTACACCTCCTCCACCTCGCGTAGACGCTTGGCAAAGCCCTGCTGCAGTTTCGCTGCTGCCACCACCACCACGCCATCGTGTTGGTTCCTATTTCATCTACCTCCTCTCCCTCGCTTGGTGGATCAAGAAGGAGAGGATCTCGCCAAGCCGTACGTGTTCTAAACATGGAGGTGCCATCCGTTCGGCACTAGATCGGATTGGAGCGCGATTGGATCGTGAAGAGTACGACTACATCAACCGTGTTACGACGCTAATGCTCTTGGTATACATGGGTATGTAGACACACTCCCTCTCATTTCTATGCATCTCCTAGATTAGATCTTGGGTGTTCGTAGGAATTTTTTTGATTTTCATGCTTCGTTCCCCATCACTTGAATTATGTGTATGGATACTATCTCGGTTTATGTTGACATATAGCCAATTTTTGGAGTTAGGGCCTATCAACGCTTCTTTGTGTTTATAGATTCATTGTTTGTTCAACAATATCTCGTTTGCACACCATGAAGGTTTGCACGAGTTTGCCCAACTTATATAGTTCAGTTGCAAGTTCCACCAAAGTCCCTATATCTCATGCATGTAGAGGCTTCTATATCAGTCGTAGCAGGAAATCCCGGAATTACTTCCAGTACTTCTTTTCTTTGACATGATGATGAAGAATCTATAATCTTGTCAAGTTGTACTGTCATCCCACTCACTCTATTGCAGAAAACATTTTCTTAAAAAATTACCGCATTCTCTGGCAAAACACTTTGCCTCGGCGTAGTGATAGAGGAATATCCAACTATTTGGGATAACAAACAAAGTAGCACTTATTTGATTTGATGTAGCTCCTTTTTCAGTGTAAAAGCCATAGTCCCTAAAGCATTACATTAGAAATTATTTACCAAATTAATTAATGTCATTTTTTATCTCACCATGTCATACATAGTTTGATTACATCTACTCAAAACATTATATTCTTAGTATTGTTCTGGGACGTGCAAGCTATAAAATTCCTTTCACGGCTCATCAGACATTCGCTAAACTTGCTCAAATATTTCTTTCTGCAATCCAATTTTAGAAACACAACTTTTGTTACAATAAGTTCTTCTTCATTCTGAAAACCTTTTGAAACATTTCAAAAGATCCAGATATTTGTCTCAATAAGTAAATATGAATATCAACTTGAGTCATCCTTGAAGATAGATAAATATGAATATCTACTTGCAACGACACTTATTGGACTACACACATTAATATGCATATTTCCAATTATATTGTTGCTCGTTCTTTTATGGACTATGATTGGTATTTTTGTATACTTCACTATTTGGATGAAAGCTACAATGTTAGATGATTCGTAATCAGATGACTTCAAAATCCGTACTGTGGAATTTCTCCATGCTGGTTTCTCCAATGTGACTAAATGCAGTGCCACACATATGTGGTATGCTTTTAGTCTTGCGACATTTGGCATTTGTGTTATGGATGTTCAATTTTACCATCAATATTCATAACATGCATCCTATTCATAATAGGAGTGTGTCTTTTTGTTCATAACATCGAACAACTATTTTTCCCTTATGAACAACCTCCTTGCAACTTCTATGCAATGGGCTAGAGTGTACAAATAAAATGAATTATGACAAAAAATACAGAGGTAATATGCTGATGAAAAGTATCATAAATTTTATAAAGTTTTTCAACACATATTTTAACCTCATTGGTCATTAGCTGTTTGTAATTTTTCGCAACGATTTGCATCAACATGCAATCGAGTCAATGTCCTTGTGATCAACCTTTAATCAAAATCTTGAAGAACTAGTGATCAACGATTTAATCATAATTCCCAAGAATTATACTTCAATATTTCTCCTACTCACAAAAAAAACATCCAACTTAAGAGTAGCGTAAGCCCCGAACTTCCCTAGGCATATAAATTTCACTACATCCTTCGGGTTTGTTCTTTATCTTTAAGTTTTTGCCATCAACTCATGACTGGTTTTCTTTTGGATCATACACATTTTACTCTTAAACATAGTAGAACACTTCACTAGAACTTGCAAACAAAACACTTCTTCAGATATCACATATCTTTTAGCCTTTGTTTGTTTCTAAAAATAATTTTCAGTTCCAAGAATATCTCATAACTATCCCAAACATTTTGAAGTTCGGGTTTCTTGGAAGCAGTCAGGCTATAATATAATTCTAGCCTTTTTGGATCAAAGGATGTGAGTCTCATCATCCATAGCATCGGCGAGAGAGTATTGTAACCATGAAATAGAAACAATCTTTCTCAGCACTCTGGAGGATGATCCTCTCATTACATTTACCAATCGTAAAGATTCTACCAGATAAAATAGCTAATCAATTTCAACAGAAAAGGTGGAACTATGAGGCATTATTCTACAACTATAATGCAAACTACACATAGACATTGTTCATAATTAATTTGCACTAGTGATTAAACTTAATTAATACATAATTGTGCTCCACTCAAATAAATATCTCTCTTAATTGATTTGAAGTGATTCAAGACCCTGATGATCTGATTAACAGCCATTGATGTGGACATCACTTATGATGTG
Organism: Thinopyrum elongatum; assembly: GCA_011799875.1. NCBI lineage: Eukaryota > Viridiplantae > Streptophyta > Magnoliopsida > Poales > Poaceae > Thinopyrum > Thinopyrum elongatum. The sequence goes on along the minus strand of CM022299.1, from coordinate 368,731,270 downwards.
AACTTCAACCGGTAGGAAAACTTTTGCCGATCATATCTCCATATGACTCTTGTTCATCTTTCGACGCTTTGTGCTCCGAGCTCAGAATGATTATGCCAGAACTTCAAGATAATCGAGTGTTTCTGCAGTGAGGTCTGACCTTCACCCGCCTTACACCTCATGATTCATTTGTGCTCATGTGGACATGACCCACTTCAAAAAGCTACATGTTATAGACGGTTGCTACACTGGGAAGAGCACCTTCTAACTTGATATTTAGTGTGAGAGATCACCCTAATAATTGACTACTTCACAATCAAAGGGTGCAAACAACAAAGGGATAAACATCACAGGAAATTCATCATAGCATGATATGTTATAGCCCTTGGCGCCGGAGGTCTTCATGGACTTCTTGAATCTTCAGTCGAAATGTCGTCGTGGTAGCAGAAAAATTGTTGCCATCGCAGCCGTTTCAAAAACCGATGTCCTGGAAACAATTTCAAAAATTGTTGCTGTGGCCGCTGTTTCAAAAACATTGCCGTGGCAGCCGTTTCAAAAACCAATGTCGTGGTGGCAATTTCAGAAATCGTTGCCGTGGCGGCCGTTTCAAAAACATTGCCGTGGCACCAATTTCAGAAAACATTATCATGCAAGCTTGTCACCGTCACATGTTATCCTGTAGGCTATCTCTACATTTATTACATTAAAGTGGCAATCCCGTGGCTCCAACCATCATGTCGTACTGTGACACGCAGGCCACCTGACATTACAACATATAACCATCTCATACATAAACTCATTATCATGACGAACACTATACCACATGACATGCAACCTGCAAAACCAAGTTAGACGTCCTCTAATCGGTTTGGCAAATTTTAATTATGTGGCTTCTAGGGTTTCCAGATAACACTAGCTACCTACGTCCATCATTAAGGCAATAATTCTTGTTGCTAGATTAACTTTCAGGGTGTGTGAGGGAAGATATTTAATTAAAATCTCTATCCCCACAGTAAACTTCATCAATATGCATGACCCCTTAGAAGATCTCTCATCTTCATTGACCTCTCGTGTTTGTGACAGTTCACTAGTCTTGACTATGATGAAGCCCAAATAACTATTAGCGGCTCGTCGACAATCCATGCCGATCAATTGTCAGAACTTTGTGCAAAGCTACATCATGTCGTCAATGAACCGAACCGAAGAAACACTCGAGGGAAGCATAGCAAGAGCATCAGACCCTCACATCCACATGTGATCTAGATCAAAACCTGCATCTACTCATAGAACCGCTCATGGTGCCACTTTTGGGAAACATAGTAGAAAACAAATAAATTCGCCCTATGATTAACCACGAACACTATGAAGATGTGGTTTGGATCAGATCGTTACCAACTCCAGTTGAAACAGACAAAGAGTCGATGCAGATCGTACTTGAAGTCCCATGAACCATAGATGAATGATCCCTCGAACCGTCCACGAACAGTCCCTCGAAGGAAGACCGAAAGCACGACCTCTCCACAGTTTACAGGCGTACTGTCTTCATGATCCGGCAGTGCTTCGCCGTCCAGAGCTAATTGCCATTGAAGAATTATAGGGAGGAGATTAGAACCACATTATGCTTCTAATTATGAGGATTAGAGAGGGTCTAGATCTAGCTATAATTGGATCAACTAGAACTAGAACTAGAGAAATAGAGGGGGCTCCAAAAACATGTCTACAGAAAAGGTGCAAAAGCCTCTAGTATATATAGGTTGGTGGAGGAGGAGGGGGTGCCACAAGGGGAGGGAAAGTCTCCCTCCCTTGGCCAACCAATGGAAGGGGGACTCCCCTTCCAATTTGGCCTCCCTCTCCCCTGTCCATGGGGAGAAGGGGGCGCCACCACTATTGGGCCCTTATGGCCCAATACTCCTTCCACCACCTGGCTTTTTAAGGCATGTCGATATTTAATTAAATATAAAAGTCTCCTAACTATTAGTAGAGTCTTTTATTATTAACTAGCAAAAATGCTCGTGTGTTGCGATGGGAGAAAATCTAACAAACTTCCCTAGCATGGACTAAAATATAAATTATTATTTAATTTATTATATGCATTAATTATTCCCAATGCAACAAAGAATTATTCTTTCAACCGTACCATTTTTGCAAAATTATTAACAAATATATGTAGTTCGTTTTGTGGCTTTCCGAGTTTCATTCTCACCTCCATTGTTTCAGGTGCAATCCACCAATGATGGTGTATTAGTTGTCCGCGGGGAAGAGGCTTGAGGAGTAGTGGAGAAGTAATGTCAATGATCGACATTCGTTTCATGGTGATGGTGACAGAGCATTGTAGACCAGACTAACTTGAGGCTCACTAATCTAAACCCATACGGAAGAGGATAACCAAGTGACATGGAAGTTTACATAGGAGTAACATTCCGATGATAGTGTCGAGGTGATGCCGCAGTTGCAACATTCCACTACTAGGAAAAACACTACCAGTAGCGTAGGTTTTTTGCATACCAGTAGCACGGTTTCCTGCGCTACTGCTAAGGTGCTTGATACGTCTCCGTCGTATCTATAATATTTGATTGCTTCATGCCAATATTATACAACTTTCACATATATTTGGCAACATTTTATATGATTTATTGGACTAACCTATTGATCCAGTGCCTAGTGCCAGTTTCTGTTTGTTGCATGTTTTTTGTTTCATAAAATTTCCATATCAAATGAAGTCCAAACGCGATAAAATTTACGGAGAATTATTTTGGAATATTTATGATTTTTGGGAGGAGGAATCAACGTAAACAGAGGCCCATGGCCTCCACAACCCACTAGGGCGCGCCGGGCACCCCCTGGCGCGCCCAGGTGTCTTGTGCCCTCCCCGTAAGTCGGTTGGGGCCCTTCTTCGGGCGCAAGAAAGATAATTTATGAAAAAAATTGTGTAAAACTTTCATCGCAATCGGAGTTATGGATCTCCGGGAATTTATGAAACGGTGAAGGGCCAGAAAACAAAAACGCGAAACAGAAGAGAACAGAGAGACAGATCCAATCTCGGAGGGGCTCTCGCCCCTCCGCCGCCATGGAGGCCATGGACCAGAGGGGGAACCCTCCTCCCATCTTGGGGGAGGCCACGGAAGAAGAAGAAGGAGGAGGCTCTCTCCCCCTCTCTCCCGGTGGCGCCGAAACACCGCCGAAGCAATCATCGTGTGACGGCGATCTACTCCAACAACTCCGTCATATTCACCAACATCTTCATCACCTTCCCCCATCCATATAAGTGGTCCACTCTCCCGCAACCCACTGTACCCTCTACTTGAACATGGTGCTTTATGCTTCATACTATTATACAATGATATGATACCATGCTATGATGTCTGAGTAGATTTTTGTTGTCCTATCGGTAATTGGTGAATTGCTATGGTTTTTTTTAATTTGCTTGTGGTTATGTTGCTGTCCTTTGGTGCCCATCATATGAGCGCGCCTGTGGATCACACCATAGGGTTAGTTGTATGTTGATAGGACTATGCATTGGAGGGCAAGGGTGACAGCAGCTTCAGCCTAAACATAGAAATTGATATGTACGGGATTGAAGGGTGACCAATATATATCTTAATGCTATGGTTGGGTGTTTTAACTTAATGAACATTAGTAGTTGTGGATGCTTGCTAATAGTTCCAATCATAAGTGCATAGAATTCCAAGTAAGGGACAACATGCTAGCAGTGGCCTCTCCCACATAAAAACTTGCTATCGGTCTAGTAACGTAGTCAATTGCTAAGGGACAATTTCACAAATCCTACCACCACTAATCCACACTCATTTTACTAATTTAATTATACTTTTATTAGAACAGCACCTACTTTTTATTTTCACGTTCTTTATTATCTTGAAAACCTATCTACACCTACAAAGTACTTCTAGTTTTATTCTTGTTCTAGGTAAAGCAAACGTTAAGTGTGTGTAGAGTTGTACCGGTGGTCGATAGAATTTGAGGGAATATTTGTTCTACCTTTAGCTCCTCGTTGGGTTCAACACTCTTATTTATCGAAAAAGGCTACAAACGATCCCCTATACTTGTGGGTTATCAATACCTTTTTCTGGCGCCGTTGCTGGGGAGCAATAGCGTGGGGTGAATATTCACGTGTGTGCTTATTTGCTTTATCACTAAGTAATTTTTATTTTCTGTTCTAAGTTGTTCTCTATATTTAGTTATGGATATGGAACACGAAACACCAAAAAAATTAGTTGTACTTGCTACTCATGGAGATGGGGAACCTCCTAAAACCCTCGATGCTCGTTATGTGAAAAATACTAAACACTACTTTGATAATCCTGAGAAAACCCCATTCAACTTAATAATGGAAGACACATTGGATCAACGTGAATACTTTAGGGATTATCGCTTGACACAAAAAAGGAAACTATTATGGGATCAAATTGAAATGTTGCAATGGTATGCTTGGAATTTATGCTCGAGATATGATTATACTTGTTGCTCTAGGATGAAGGCTTGACACCTTCCCTTTTCATGTGAATTTACTGATAATGAAACCTTGACTTCTTATGCTAATGGTAGATATGATTACTATGATGTGGAACGAATAGAAGAATTTGTTGCTTTTAAGGGTGCTTATGAAATTGAATCTTTGTTTGAAAAGTATGAAGATTTTGATGATTCAGTTTATAGACCTGAAAATTTTGCTATACTTAAATATTTCTATGATAATTATAAGTGCAATTATGATATTGATGTATTTATTGAGAATGTATCCGCTGTCCAAGAAGAGACTAATATTTTGCAGGAGTCTATGGAAGAAGAAATTGATGAAACTGTGAGCTCATTGGATGAAAAAGATGATGAGGAGAGCGAAGAACAAACGGGGGAAGAATGGATTAGCTACCCATGCCCACCTTCTAATGAGAGTAACTCTTCAACTCATACATTGTTTAATGCCCCTTCGTGCTTACCGAAGGATGAATGCTATGATAATTGTTGTGATCCCTTTGATTCATTTGGAATATCCCTTTTTGATGAACTTGATGCTTGCTATGCTTGTGGCCAAGATGCCAATAAGAATTATGCTTATGGAGATGAACTTGCTATAGTTCCTTATGTTAAGAATGAAATTGTTCCTATTGCACCCACACATGATAGTCCTATTACCTTTTTGAATTCTCCAAACTACACTATATCGGAGAAGTTTGCGCTGATTAAGGATTATATTGATGGGTTGCCTTTTACCGTTGCACATGATGATTTTGATGAATATAATATGCATGTGCTTGCTGCTCCTACTTGCAATTATTATGGGAGAGGAACTACATCTCCGCCTCTCTATGTTTCCAACACGATAAAATTGCAAGAAACTGCTTATGCTATGTATTGGCCTTTACTTGATGTGCATGCATTGTTCTTTTATGACATGCCGATGCATAGGAATAGAGTTATACTTCGTCACATGATATATGTTGCTTTGTGCTCACTACTAAATGCCAAATCATTGTTAATTAAAATTGGCTTTGATATACCTTGGGATCCGGGTGGATCCATTACTTGAGCACTTTATGCCTAGCTTAATGGCTTTAAAGAAAGTGCTGCCAGGGAGACAACCCGGAAGTTTTAGAGAGTAATTTTATTCTGTTGTATGCTTTTATAAAGTTTAAAAACAAAAAAATATAGAGGGGAACCTAAAACTTCACAAAAAGAAAAGTGAAAGTGAGAAAGACGAGCACCGTGAAAGTGGGAGCTAGCCTTGAACTTTATTCATGCCCATGGAAACTTTGTGAATCTTAATTACAAAAAAATTTCAAAAAAAATAATTATCCCCTTTTACAAATTCATAGAATTATAAAAATAATGTGCCAAGATTTGCCTTTAGGATGATTAGATTGCTTGTTGGTATGTGTGGTGCAAAAACAGAAACTTTGGTTGTAGTGCGTGATTTTAAATTTTTTACTCGAACGTCAAAAGTTTCTGAAACTTTTTGCAAAGTATTGCTATAAATTTTTTTTATTGTTTCATAATTTTTCATAATTTTTGTAATTACAGAAGTATGGTGAATGTTCAGATTACTACAGACTGTCCTGTTTAAGACAGATTCTATTTTTGATGCATTGTTTTGCTTGTTTTGATGAAACTATCAATTTTTATCGGTGCTATAAGCCATGGAAAAGTTATAATACAGTAGCTACAATGCAAAAACAAAATATGAATTGGTGTGCAACTGTACTTAAAGTAGTGGTTTGCATTATTATACTAACGGATCTCACCAGTTTTCTGTTAAGTTTTCTGTGGATGAAGTGATCAAAGATTGAGGAGGTCTCGATATGAGGAGAAGGAGGAGAGGCAAGAGCTCAAGCTTGGGGATGCCCATGGCACCCCAAGTAAATATCCAAGGAGACTCAAGCATCTAAGCTTGTGGATGTCCCAGAAGGCATCCCATCTTTCTTCAACAAGTATCGGTATGTTTTCGTCTTTGTTTCGTTCACCTGATATGTGTAAATCTTGGAGCGTCTTTTGTGTTTAGTTTTCACTTTTATTTTATGCACCATGCTGGTATGAGATAGTCCATGGTTGATTTATAGAATGCTCATTGCACTTCACTTATATCTTTTGAGTATGGCTTTATAGAATGCTTCATGTGCTTCAATTATATCATTTGAAGTTTGGATTGCCTGTTTCTCTTCACATGGAAAACCGTTATGCTCTTGTGCTTCACTTATATTTATGAGAGCATGGTCTTTTGTACAAAGAATTAAATTCTCTTGCTTCACTTATATCTATTTAGGGAGTCAACGGGAATTGGTCATTTGCATGGTTAGTCATAAAATCCTACATAAAACTTATGGATCACTGAATATGATATGTTTGATTCCTTGCAATAGTTTTGCGATATAGAGATGATAATATGTGGGAGGTACCAGTAAACGGTTGTGGTTAGTAAGAATATTGGTGTTAAGGTTTGTGATTCCCAAAGCATGCATGTATAGTCTCTCGTTATGCTATGAAGTTGGAGCATGATTTATTATTGATTGTCTTCCTTATGACTGGCGGTCGGGGACAAGCGATGGTCTTTTCCTACCAATCTATCCACCTAGGGGCATGCATAGTAGTACTTTGCTTTGAGGGCTAAGAAACTTTTGCAATAAGTATATGAGTTCTTTATGACTAATGTGAGTCCATGGATTATACGCACTCTTACGTTTCCGCAAATTGCTAGCCTCTACGGTACCGTGCATTGCCCTTTCTCACCTCGAGAGTCGGTGCAAACTTCGTCGGTGCATCCAAACCCCGTGATATGATACGCTCTATCACACATAAGCCTTATTATATCTTACTCAAAACAGCCACCATACCTACCTATTATGGCCTTTCCATAGCCATTCCGAGATATATTGCCATGCAACTTCCACCGCTTCCGTTTTGATGACTTGAGTATTCATTGTCATATTGCTTTGCATGATCGTAAGATAGCTAGCATGATATTTCCGTGGCTTGTCCGTTTTTTTATATTGTTGTTATACTATGCACATCCTGGTACACTGCTAGAGGCATTCATATAGATTCATACTTTGTTATAGGTATCGAGTTGTAATTTTTTTTGAGTTATAAGTAAATAGAAGTCTGATGATCATCATTATTCATTTTTAGAGCATTGCCCCAGTGAGGAAAGGATGATGGAGACTATGATTCCCCCACAAGTCGGGATGAGACTCCGAACAAAGAGAGAGAAAAAAAGAAAAATAATAAAATAAAAAGGAAAAAAGAAAAAAAAAGAAGAAAAAAGAAGAAAAAAAAACAAAGAGAGAAGGGGCATGCTAATTCCACACTTGTGCTTCAAAGTAGCACCATGTTTTTCATATAGAGTCTCCTATATTGTCACTTTCATATACTAGTGGGAATTTTTCATTATAGAGTTAGATGCACACCCACTTAGTTTTCATATTGAGCCTTCATACACTTATAGCTCTTAGTGCATTCGTTGCATGGCAATCCCTACTCCTGGCATTGATATCAATTAATGGCATCACCATAGCCCGTTGGTTATCCGCGTCGATGTGAGACTTTCTTACTTTTTTGTCTTCTCTATATTTACCCCTATCATCATACTCTATTCCACCCATAGTGCTATATCCATGGCTTGCGCTCATGTATTGCGCGAGGGTTGAAAAGGCTGAAGCGCGTTAAAAAGTATGAACCAATTGCTCGGCTTGTCATCGGGGTTGTGCATGATAAATACTTTGTGTTAAGAAGACAGAGCATGACAAGACTATATGATTTTGTAGGGATAACTTTCATTAGCATTGATACTTTGAAAGACACGATTGTTTGTTGGGATGCCTGAGTATTGATGTCTTTATGTCAAATTATAGACTATTGCTTTGAATCACTCATGTCTTAATATTCATGCCAAGATTAGATATATGATCAAGATTATGCTAGGTAGCATTCCACATCAAAAATTATCTTTTTTATCATTTACCTACTCGAGGACGAGCAGGAATTAAGCTTGGGGATGCTGATACGTCTCCATCATATCTATAATTTTTTATTGTTGCATGCCAATATTATACAACTTTCACATATTTTTGGCAACATTTTATATGATTTATTGGACTAACCTATTGATCCAGTGCCTAGTGCCAGTTCCTGTTTGTTGCATGTTTTTTGTTTTGCAGAATATCCATATCAAACAAAGTCCAAATGCGATAAAAATTTACGGAGAATTATATTAGATTATTTATGATTTTTGGGAGGTGGAATCAACGTAAACGGAGGCCCACGGCCTCCACAACCGACCAGGGCACGCCGGGCACCCCCTAGAGCGCCCAGCTGTCGTGTGCCCTCCCTGTAAGTCGGTTGGGGCCCTTCTTCGGGCGCAAGAATGATAATTTATGGAAAAAAATCATGTAAAATTTCAGCACAATCGGAGTTACGGATCTCCGGGAATTTAAGAAACGGTGAAGGGCCAGAAAACAAAAACGCGAAACAGAAGAGAACAGAGAGACATATCCAATCTCGGAGGGGCTCTCGCCCCTCCGTCGCCATGGAGGCCATGTACTAGAGGGGGAACCCTCCTCCGATCTAGGGGGGAGGCCAAGGAATAAGAAGAAGGAGGGGGGCTCTCTTCCCTCTCTCCCGGTGGCGCCGGAACGCCGCCGGGTCAATCATCGTGTGACGGCGATCTACTCCAACAACTCCGTCATCTTCACCAACATATTCATCACCTTCCCCCATCTATATTCAGCGGTACACTCTCCCACAACCCGTTGTACCCTCTACTTGAACATGGTGCTTTATGCTTCATACTATTATCCAATGATGCCATCCTATGATGTCTGAGTAGATTTTTGTTGTCCTATCGGTAATTGGTGAATTGCTATGGTTGGTTTAATTTGCTTGTGGTTATGTTGCTGTCCTTTTGTGCCCATCATATGAGCGCACGTGTGGATCACACGATAGGGTTAGTTGTATGTTGATAGGACTATGCATTGGAGGGCAAGGGTGACAGCAGCTTCAGCCTAAACATAGAAATTGATACGTACGGGATTGAAGGGGGACCAATATATATCTTAATGCTATGGTTGGGTGTTTTACCTTAATGAACATTAGTAGTTGTGGATGCTTGCTAATAGTTCCAATCATAAGTGCATAGAATTCCATGTAAGGGACGACATGCTAGCAGTGGCCTCTCCCACATAAAAACTTGCTATCGGTCTAGTAACGTAGTCAATTGCTAAGGGACAATTTCGCAAATCCTACCACCACTAATCCACACTCATTTTACTAATTTAATTGTACTTTTATTAGAACAACCCCTACTTTTTATTTTCAAGTCCTTTATTATCTTGCAAACCTATCTACACATACAAAGTACTTCTAGTTTTATTCTTGTTCTAGGTAAAGCAAACGTTAAGTGTGTGTAGAGTTGTATCGGTGGTCGATAGAACTTGAGGGAATATTTGTTCTACCTTTAGCTCCTCGTTGGGTTCGACACTCTTATTTATCGAAAAGGCTACAAATGATCCCCTGTACTTGTGGGTTATCAGCGCTACAGCTAAATTTTAGCTGTAGCGCGTTTTTACCCCGCGCTACAGCTAAAAAGTTAGTAGTAGCGCATGACACCCACGCTACTACTATTCCTAACCCACGCTACTACTATTCCTAAGTACTAGTAGAATGGCATTCTTCCCCCACGCTACTGCTAAGTAATTAGAAATTAAAAAAAATAAAATTTAGATGCAATATTCATGCATACAAATCAAGACACATCCAGTGCAAAATAAACGAAGGTCACAGAACCATCTTAGCACTTAGATTCTTAGCACTTGTAGTGTTCATGGATACAACATTGAACATCTCAAATCAAAGAGATCATGAGATCCCATTTATACATCAGATGCACACAACCATCACCGACAGGTAGGTACCTTCCCTAGTGTTCCACCACCAACCTAACCGGACCACTTCTCTAGATATATCTACCAAGGCATCGAGGTCCTTCACCACGGCAACCTCCAGACGGTGGGGTCGAGGTCCTCCACCTCGACGACCTATGGACGGTGGCGTCAAGGTCCTCCACCTCGGCGACCATCGGCGTCGCAATCACCTGGATAATCATCTCTATGACGCGGTCGCCGGGCTTCACGGTGAAGTCTGTCTCTGAGTAGTTGAAGAGCACGACGCCCACCAGGTCGCGGTAGTCCCCGTCGATCACCCTTGCGCCCACGTCAGGAAAGTGAAAATTTGTTAGTTCGCGTACTGTGCAGATCCAGTAGGGTATTTTCTTCATTTATCAGTCTCTTTTAGTCTATTATGAATCTTTGAAATGGAAAGACACCTACTAAATGCATACCCTAGCTATACGTGTTCATGCTATCTTGTTGTTTTGGTGCATACAAGAAATTAATACTCGTGTATTCGAGCTATATATGCTTGAAATATATGACAGTTAACATTCTGTTCTACATTTATTGTTGCATGGATAGGGAAATAGACAACCAAGGACTTCAGAAAATCGATTCCCACTACTTTTCAAAACAGGGAATAGGCAAAGTCTATTTTGAATTTTGATATTCCATGCCAACTTCAAGTATATATGCTACCATGTAATCTTTGAACATGGATCAAAATGAGATTTCAGGCTTTGTCAACCTTACCATGATCAGTACTAAATTCTCTAGGCTGCTCAACCTTTCCTTGTAGGGAGCATTTCTTTCACCTAGTATCTCGTTGTTAAGTTTGGGAAGAAACCTGCATGCCTTCAGATAGTCATCCATATCCTGAAGAAAAAAATAGTATACATTTTCAGTGACTCGCAATATATCATCGAATACTGCTCTGGTTTACTCTAAGAATAGTTGCTACAAGACTCTCTACATACATACAGGCAAAGCAATTTTCACCAAGAATCAGCTAGCAGTCTAATATAATCCCCTTTCCAATTACTCAAGGAGGAACTGATGAAAAGACAAGTTAATTAGCTGGTACAAAAATTAAACCTTTTGAGATGGACGGATGCCCTCTTCACTCAGATCTGAAGATGATGGATGGATGCACCTAGCAGCTTTGTCACGGACAGCGACGGAGGAGAAGATCTCTGCACAAACCTTCCCACTCTGTTGCTATCTTCTACCTGTAAATGAAAACAGACCTTACTTATCAGGGAAGCAAATGTGAAATTGTTCAGATTAGATGTATTCAACAGAGACACTTCAATCACAGAGCTCAATATCTACTAGCTTAAATTCAAATGCTTTACTCAAGATTGAGATATCATACTGGACTCTGGCTGCACACTAACTACTCTGCGAGGTTTCCATCTAAGAAACTATCTACAGAGATAGTAAACGACTAGTCAGAATACGTGAACAACAAACTTTATACTAGAAGAGTTGCTGGCAGTTACAGAGCCATTCTTCTTAAGCTAGTAGGAACCTTGTTGTTGCAACGTATTTGGGGGCATTGGACATGGTCTCCATGCCGCCGGCGACGACGGCATTGTTGATCCCCAGCTGAATCGACCACAAGCATGATAGCTGTAAGGAGCAGGCCAACAAGCAACAACATAAGTATAAGGTTTGGTAGTCAACCATGTGGCTACTCCATTGAAGGCACAGAGCTACTACCTCTCTTGCACATGTAAGCACTAAGAAAAATAGCAAACGAACCCCACAACCAACCTACATGCATGTAGCAGGTATTTCTTTGTGTGAATCTAAACGAACACACACATGCCTAGAAAAGCAACAAGCAAAAACCTAAGAATCAGAATCAGTACAAGAAGCATAGAAGGGCGTTTCCCCCCAATATAATCGACAAGATGAACACAAGCACACTAAACCAGCAAGAAATTTACTAGGTGTCATGAGCCTTTTCCTCTTCAGCCCGCATTATCGGCGACGATCTGCAGAACGACATGAATTGCTCCTATGCATCAGCGAGCCTGGGATCAACGCACTATGCAAAAAATAAACTGGGTGGCAGTGCGCTAGATCCCTCCCAATGTAGTAATAAAATAACACCGAACAGAGCATGAATAGAACTAGTAAGCTTTAGATGACACAGCAGAGCAAGCACAGCATCAGGGCTTGATCGATCAATCAATCGATCGGCGCTCGCCACCGTCAGGCCAAATCGGCTGTGAACCCACCCACCAAAGAGGGAACCCCAGTCCGCTGGGTTGACTCCCCGACACCGCCGACAAAGGGAACCACCGGAGATGGACGGGGAGAGGGGCAGGGGAGCGGCGGCGTGCGTGCTTGCGTGCTTACTGCTGCGGCGCAGAGGGGAGAATTGATTATTACCCCCTCCCTGTTCGTGCGCCACCACAACTTAAGCCCCCTTCTTTGCCTCGCTCCCTTTCAACCCCCCAGTTTTGCTAACGATGTTGCTGATGGCCCCCTTTGAGTTTATTATCTAGTCATTAAGCAAATAATAGTACGTACTAGTCTAATTATTTTTTGAAATGACAAAACTGCCCTCATCTATTTCTCCAAGTCGCACGAGCTGGGGGGCAGAAACTGCTCGTGCCCATTTGTTTCTGCTCGCTCCCGTCCCTGACCTAGCCGCCAGAGCTGCTGGGCCACCACCGCCGCCGCATCTGCCCCCGGCCACCGCATCTCCATTGCTGCTCCAGGGATCCCGCTGCTCCAAGGTAAGGCAAGCCTCTCACCTTCCATTTTTTCTTGGATTCTCCTTCCTTCCTCTGGTATAGTTGGTCTAATTCGTTGAAACCCTAGATATGGGGGGAGATTGACCTGGGGATTTGAGAGGGTTTCGATTGACAAAGGGGTGTGATGGATCCCACAAGGTAACATCATATCCCCCTATTTTTTTGATTTATGCATGAGTTTTGGTGTGCTAAATTTCTGATTTGTTCCCTATATATTGAATAGGATCGATGCAATGTCTGTGCATGATTCTAATCAATCCAGTGTGACAAACCTAACCACCGGAGTGATCTCGTTCAATGAAGTAGAAAATGCTAGCACCATTGTTGATTGGTCTACACTTGTGATTGAACCTGAAATTGATGGAAAAAATGGCGAGGATGAGAAGCCGGTGGACGAGAAAGCCATGTTTGCTCTGTTTGGTACAAAAACAGAGGAAGACGGGAGAGATGCTGGAGTGAAAGCTGCAGCCATGTTCACTCCTATTCCACATTATGATGCACATGAAGTGAAAGATGCGGCTATGCTTGTTGATGATGAGGCTCCGGAGGAGCCACTTATATACATTTTGCTGTTAGTTTTGTAAGTTTCTGCGAATGTTCACATTGCAGCCAAATTATAGCATTTTTTTGTTTGAAACAAGCACATATCATCACAATTTATTTGGGCAGCATATTGAGGGGTAGTTTTGTCTATTCATGTACCCATTTGTTATTTATCCATTGACAAATCTGTTAAACATTGCAAAGGGGGGCATCAACTACAGCATGTCCGAAACTGGGGGGTTGAAAGGGAGTGAGGCAAAGAAGGGGGCTTAAGTTGTGGTGGCGCACGAACAGGGGGGGTGATAATCAATTCTCCCCGGCGCGGAGGGCCGGACCGCGACGACGACGGTGACAGATGATGACGGGGAAGGAAGAGAAAACACCGCGCGGAGGCCGGGAGCCCAGCCTTGGCTGCTGCTTGATTGCTGGAGACGCCGAGCAGCAGTTTCCCATGTGTGCGGGGGCCTATATCCGTGTTTCACTTCTTCAATTCTTGTCGGGGTGGACGGCAGAGGAGAGGAGGTTGAGGAAGGGGGACGGGAGGCCGCCGGTGGAGGGGGTCTCGATCTATATCTGGCTTGGGGTGGGTGGCTTGGGAGTGGAGTGGACGGTTGGTGGCATAGCAGCAGTGCGGTGTGTCCCACCTGCGCTACAACTATCCATCTAGTAGTAGCGCAGGTTTTATACCCCATGCTATTATTATTGTCTATTGAGGGGGTAGGATGGAAATCATTTAGTGGCAGTGCAGGTTTTTTGTGCCCGCGCTACTACTATGCCATACCAATAGCGCGTTTTTCTACCCGCGCGACTACTAAGTAGCAATAGCATGGGCCAAATAACCCACACAACTATTAAATGTCTATCTATAGGGATTTTCCTAGTAGTGTTTGGTTCACGTCCGTGGCTAGCATGGATTGTGGTGCGTGCATCTAACAATGACAATAAGACCAAGGACAATGTGTAGGAGGTTTGCGACATCTACATGATTATATTGGAGCGAGTAATTGAAAATTCTCTACCGAGCTTGACGCAGTCTTGTAGCGGTGGTATAAATTTAATGGTGAAATTCATCATTCACAAAGCATGATTCAAGCTCTTCTTAATTTGAATGGATTATAATTCATGATGCAGTTCTGATTGTGAGTGGGTTCGGTGAAAGGAACTTTGATGCGTCAGGGGTGATGAAGGCCTCAGGTGGTAACTTAGGTCACTAAAAAAATAAGTATGCCGAAATCTAAATCTTTTTCATGTGTTCGGCCATAGAATAGTTTTTTTTAGAATCCAAAAGTACACGATGATGCGTTATGTTTCCTTTGATTTTTTTTAGAATCCGCCATAGATATGTGTACATGATGCACGTCCCTCCTCCTCGAGTGTAAACATCCCATAATTCCTTTTTAAGGTTTCCATCCTTCCATTAATACCCCCTTGAGACAGCCCATAATTTCTCGTTTATCTGTCACATGCATCTGTCACATGCATCTGTACATCTACAACCAATGTGATGCCTCTCGTCTGTTCCGGCTGTAGATATTTAGGCCTCTTGTTGATATTTCAGGAAACATGTGATCCTATATAAACTGGTCGGAATTTGTATGAAAGAGCGAGGTGGCATTATGTAACATGAAATATTGATGGCTAAATCAGGTTTTTTCACGTTGCTTGTTTTCCATAAGAAAAGGCCGATCCATGGCCCATAATAAAAGGTTAGGAGTTGCAGCAATTTGAGGGCCTAGTAGCAACGTGGCCCGACAGGGAGGCGCGCGTGCTTACGGGGAACATTAGCGATCGTTTTAAGACGTATGAGCATTAACCCTAATGATCGTAAACATCTAATAGATGGTGGACGGACAGAAGAAATAGCCCTTTTATTAGTAGGCATAGATTTAACATCTCCGAAAACATTTTCCACCTACATATTATTTATCGGTAATAGCCGGTATTGCCTGATAAACTCTGAAACACTTCCGGTGACCCCGAAAAGCTTTTGGTTTCTCGAACCTATTTTGAATATTAAAAAAACTATTTCACAAATAAATCCTCGTTACTCCTGTCCTACTAACACTCAACAGATCATGATTACCTTAAGCTTGTGACCCTGTAAGTTCGGTAAATCATACACCTGAACAAAACCCCTTTGTTCAATGACCGATAGCGGAACCGTGGGCGTCCATATTGATTCCTATGATTACATGAATGACATTCGAGTGAACCTTTGGTTATCGTGTGCTATTTCCTTTGCTTCATGATACTTTACAAAACCTAAGGTGAGATGTATCGGTATCCTTTTGAGTTATACACATGCTCACTATACAGGTCTCCTCGTTATTGGTTCTATTCTTCTTTCTTGTTGACATGTTCCGACATCCCCATGACATAGTCACCTGTGTCTAGATAGAAAATGATGGATGCCGTCACACCAAGAGGGCCCTAAGAATATCTCTCCATCGTTGGAGGAGCAAATTCCACTCTTGAGCTAGCTAGTCCCTTGTCAAACTTTCTGATGAACCTGTAAGTTGTCGCTATGATCACCATGTTACAAATGGCATTTGAGCAACCCCAAAGTACACCGTACGGAAAGAAGTGACTGTGATACTCTCATGGTCTAAGGAACTAAAACACATGTTAACACTCTGTGCTATTACAATAGACTTCTAATGATAAAATCTCAAAGTATAACAAACAAATTTAGGTCGATTCAATATGATCTTTCTTCTAACGTCCTACTCTCAATGTTGTTTTTGGACTATCGTTACACTTAACAATATCCTATGATCTGGAAAACGTGATCACCAACAACACTTGAGCTAGTCTTAGAGGTGACACTAGGAATCATATTTTACCGTTTATCATTTCACACGTGCATATGAGTTTTCCACTGGATCGCATATTCCAGGATCATAGTAGTTATAGCATAGAATATGAACTCTTAATTATAAATACGGAAATATAATAATAAAATATTATTGCATCTAGGGCATATTTCCAATAGCTAGGGTTTAGGCAGTGGCTCTGTCAAGTGTATCTCGGTGAGTCTGGGTAGATGTGTATCGGTGGGGCCGAGTTTGACTTTAGGGTTTTGGACAGATAAGAATGTGAGGGTGTGGCTGAGGGTTTTGGAGCAATATCTCTAAGAACTTTGAGTAACTAGTCCATGATCAAAACCTCATCCTCTTTTAATAGTATTGGCTTTCTATGGACTCAATGTAATCTTTGATCACTTAAATAAAAATGTATAGTCTTGGAGCTTTGCCAACATGTGTCCTTAGTAGCTTGAGAGGGGTCCACATCTCCATCCACTTACTTGCTTAAGTTCAACTTTTTTGGAAATATACTTGAGGAAAACTCTAGTCCAACAATATGTATGTTGACATGAATTACCAAACCCAGCAAGGGAGCAAATGTGATTTCAATCTCCCCCTTTTTGGTAATTGATGACAACATACATCAAAGCTTTAAATAAGAATATACCATAGAAATACGTAAAAGCTTTGAAAGACATGTAACACTCCCCCTACAAGTGTGCATATTTGAAATTTTGTGTTTGGAATGCAAATACACACTTGAATAGGTATATGTGTTACATGCATCTTGGCTATATGAATGAGAGCAAAAGATATGAATGACAGTGTTCATGTGTCCATGATGATTTCTTGCAAACAAGTATGTGCAGATTCATCATGCTCGTGAGTAGGATACATACACTTACCTTGAGTAGCTTGAGCATTATACCTGGAGAAACAAACTTGAGAAAACAAGGTTAGATAACACAAGGGTTTCTCTTCAAGAAAATGCAAGAACTTCAAGAATACCAAGATTGGGATGACTTGTAAAGGGGATAGCATCACTAGGTGAATACTTTCCTGGTGGTTGACATGTCCCTAAGAAATCAATAAAGATTTGCAATAGAATTTCAAGGATTTTTCTCCCCTAAACTTTGAACTTCCTCTCCCCCTGGATCTGAGAATGAAGATATTGGGAGCAGGTAGGGAGAGACAAAATTAGATCATAAGATCATATAGAATGGTCAAGAAAATAATAAGAGCATAAATCAAATGTACATATGTTCCTCCCCACAAGGAAACATATAGGTCTCTCTCCTGTTATAGTTGTGCATTTATTTAGAGAATCTTTGACGTGTATCTATCTCTCCCCCTTTGACATCAATTTCCAAGAAGGGTTGGCATCTTGGTCATTGGTCAATAGGTAGGGTCCTTGATGAGCACACCTAGCTTAGATGATTGTCTAAGTGCAGTAGAGGGGAAAGAATCATTGAGTGGAGTTGGAAAGGAACAAGAAATAATTTATGGCAAATAATTCTTTTTCTGTTGCTCTTCAGTAACTTCGAGTAGGATCATTCGGTGAGTCCGAGGTAACTTGGAGTCACTAGTTGATCAAATCGGCGGTTCCAAGCCAGTTTAACTCGATTGGACCGATAATATGCTAAACAATGTATCTTGTAGACTCAGTGGCACCAATGTTATTTGGATCGGAGGGACCAACTTCATGACAAAAAGAAGGATTTGTCAAACTCATCTCACTTTGCAATAAGATCTCGAAAGGATTTGCAAGGAATTGGATAAGATTTCCAATGAATTGACAGAAGAAATAAAAAAACAAAGACAAGAAAAAGAAATAAGACAACTAGGTGAAGTTTTTTTTAAATAAGCAAGGAAACTAGAACTCAAGAGAGAAATCAAAACAAGAAGAAAGAAACAAGAGAACTTCATCTAGGAAAGGGTTGGCGACTAGGTCACCTATGTTAGAGTATATTGACTTAGGAGTCAAGTGAGAACACTTGATCATAGGTCATACTCATCATTAAGATTGGGGTTACCATTTTTCATTTAAGCATTTCAATATTTTCACATACTATAGAGTTGCTTTGGCCCATGTCTTGGAGTAAAGTGTATCTAATATGTGAGGACTTACATTGGGTTTTGTTGTTGACATCATCATATAGTTGAACTTGTTGTGGATGCTCAAGTGGTTGAGTTGGGAGCAATCCATTTTCCTTTGGATTTCATCTTCCTAAATGGGTTAGTCACGCAAGGAACAACATGTATATCCAAATTGACAAGAATGAAGGGTTATGTCAAAAATTGTCAAAGGATACTTTTGGTATTGTCTTGTTTCTTGAACACAACAAACACAATCTTAGATACTTGGTTCATGCATGATTGCTCAAGATGGAAGTTTGGAGCAATCTTGTGAAGTGAAGCTTGTCCAAGTACCTACATGGGGTTAGATGCAATACAAAGGAGCAATGTATCCATGATATAAGATAGTCATCATAAGAGAAATATCAAGGATTAGTCAAGAAAGCACATGGCCTTGCATGCATCCAAGTGAGTTTCTAGTTCACATTGGAAGCATCAATAATGTTCAACTCACTTCTCAAACGAAAAAATATCTTCTCATCAAGAGGTTTAGTGAAGATATCTGCCACTTGTTTATCGGTGCGAACATGCTTAAGGTTAATGTCACCTTTAGCCACATTATAACATATGAAGTGGTGACGAACATCAATATGCTTAGTTCGAGAATGTTGAGTGGGATTGTGTGCAATCTTAATAGCACTCTGATGACCCACAAGTATAGGGTATTGATACGTCTCCAACGTATCTATAATTTCTTATTGTTCCGTCCTATTATATTATCTGTTTTGGATGTTTTATATGCATTATTATGCTATTTTATATTATTTTTGGGACTAACCTATTAACCTATAGCCTAGTGCCAGTTTTTGTTTTTTCCTTGTTTTTGAGTTTCACAGAAAAGGAATACCAAACGGAGTCCAAACGGAATAAAACTTTCGCGATGATTTTTCTTGGATAAGAAGACACCCCGGAGACTTGGAGTTCAAGTCAGAAGAGCCACAAGGCGGCGACAAGGGGGGAGGGCGCGCCCAGGGGGTAGGGCGCGCCCCTACCTTGTGGGCCCCATGTGACTCCACCGACCTACTTCTTCGTCCTATATATTCACATATATTCCAAAACCCTCAGAAGCATCCACGAAAAGATTTTTCCACCGCCGCAACCTTCTGTACCCGTGAGATCCCATCTAGGGACCTTTTCCGGCACCCTGCCGGAGGGGGATTCGATCACGGAGGTCTTCTACATCAACTCTATTGCCCTTCCAATGAAGCGTGAGTAGTTTACCTTAGACCTACGGGTCCATAGCTAGTAGCTAGATGGCTTCTTCTCTCTCTTTGATTCTCAATACCATGTTCTCCTCGTTGTTCTTGGAGATCTATCCGATGTAATATTCTTTTGCGGTGTGTTTGTCGAGATCCGATGAATTGTGGATTTATGATCAGCTTATCTATGAATATTATTTGAATCGTCTCTGAATTCTTATATGCATGATTTGATATCTTTGTAATTCTCTTCAAATTATCGGTTTGGTTTGGCCAACTAGATTGGGTTTTCTTGCAATGGGAGAAGTGCTTAGCTTTGGGTTCAATCTTGCAGTGTCCTTTCCCAGTGACAGTAGGGGCAGCAAGGCACGTATTGTATTGTTGCCATCGAGGATAAAAAGATGGGGTTTACATCATATTGCTTGAGTTTATTACACTACATCATGTCATCTTACCTAATGCGTTACTCTGTTCTTCATGAACTTAATACTCTAGATGCAGGCAGGAGTCGGTCGATGTGTGGAGTAATAGTAGTAGATGCAGAATTGTTTTGGTCTACTTGACACGGACGTGATGCCTATATTTCATAATCATTGCCTTGGATATCGTGATAACTTTGCGCTTTTCTATCAATTGCTCGACAGTAATTTGTTCACCCACCATAATATTTGCTATCTTGAGAGAAGCCTCCAGTGAAACCTATGGCCCCTGGGTCTATTTTCCATCATATAAGTTTCCGATCTACTATTTTCCATCATATAAGTTTCCGATCTACTATTTTGCAATCTTTTATTTTCAGATCAATAAACCAAAAATCCCAAAAATATTTACTTTATCTTTTGTTTAGTTTTACTTATCTCTATTAGATCTCACTTTTGCAAGTAACTGTGAAGGGATTGACAACCCCTTTATCGTGTTGGGTGCAAGTTGTTTGATTGTTTGTGCAGGTGCTAGGTGATTTGTGCGTTGTCTCCTACTGGATTGATACCTTGGTTCTCTAACTGACGGAAATACTTATCTCTACTTTGCTGCATCACCCTTTACTCTTCAAGGGAAAAACCAACGCAAGCTCAAGAAGTAGCAGGAAGAATTTCTGGCACCATTGCCGGGGAGATCTACGCCAAGTCAAGACATACCAAGTACCTATCATAAAACTCTCATCTCTTGCATTACATTATTCGCCATTTGCCTCTCGTTTTCCTCTCCCTCACTTCTAAAATGATTTTCGAAAAGATTTGCCTTTTTATTCGCCCTTCTTCCGTTCGTCTTTTTCGTTTGCTTTTTGTGTGCTCGTGTGTTGGATTACTTGCTTTGTCACGATGGCTCAAGAGAATACCAAATTGTGTGATTTTTCCAACACTAATAACAATGATTTTATGAGTACTCTCTTGTTATGAAAGATCAATTTTCCGGCCTTCCTAGTGAAGATGCCGCATCCCATCTGAATAATTTCGTTGAGTTGTGCGATATGCAAAAGAAAAAAGATGTGGATAATGATATTGTTAAATTGAAGCTATTTCCGTTCTCACTTCGAGATCATGCTAAAACTTGGTTTTCATCTTTGCCTATTGATTCATGGAATAAGTGTAAAGATGCTTTTATTTCCAAGTATTTTCCTCCCGCTAAGATCATCTCCCTTAGGAACGATATTATGAATTTTAAGCAACTTGATCATGAACATGTTGCACAATCTTGGGAGAGGATGAAATTGATGATACGAAATTGCCCTACTGATGGTTTGAATTTGTGGATGATTATACAAAAAATTTATGCTGGATTGAATTTTGCCTCTAGAAATCTTTTAGATTCGACCGCGGAAGGTACTTTTATGGAAATTACTCTAGGAGAAGCTACTAAACTTCTAGATAATATTATGGTTAATTATTCTCAATGGCATACCGAAAGATCTTCCACTAGTAAAAAAGTGCATGCAATTGAAGAGATTAATGTTTTGAGTGGAAAGATGGATGAACTTATGAAATTATTTGCTAGCAAGAGTGTTTCTATTGATCCTAATGATATGCCTTTGTCTACTTTGATTGAGAATAATAATGAATCTATGGATGTGAATTTTGTTGGTAGGAACAATTTGGGTAATAACGCGTATAGAGGTAATTTTAATCCTAGGCCGTTTCCTAGTAATTCCTCTAATAATTATGGTAATTCCTACAACAATTCTTATGGAAATTATAATAAGATGTCCTCTGATTTTGAGAATAGTGTTAAATAATTTATGATTTCGCAAAAGAGTTTCAACGGTTTGATTGAAGAAAAATTGCTTAAGATTGATGATTTGGCTAGGAACGTGGATAGAATTTCTCTTGATGTTGATTCTTTGAAAATTAGATCTATTCCACCCAAGCATGATATTAACGAGTCTCTCAAAGCTATGAGAATTTCCATTGATGAGTGCAAAGAAAGAACCGCTAAGATGCGTGCTAAACGAGATTGGTTTGTAAAAACGTGTTCTTCTAGTTTCCGTGAAAATAATGATGAAGATCTTAAAGTGATTGATGTGACTCCTATTGAATCTTTGTTTTCCAATATAAATCTTGATAAAGATGGGACTGGAGATGAGTCAACTTTAGTTAAAAGGCGTCCCAATAATTCGGAGTTTTTAGATCTTGATGCAAAAATTGATAAAAGTGGGATTGGAGAGGTCAAAACTTTAAGTAGCAACGAACCCAATCTTTTGGATTTCAAGGAATTTAATTATGATAATTGTTCTTTAATAGATTGTATTTCCTTGTTGCAATCCATGTTGAATTCTCCTCATGCTTATAATCAAAACAAAGCTTTTACTAAACATATCGTTGATGCTATGATGCAATCTTTTGAAGAAAAGCTTGAATTGGAAGTTTCTATCCCTAGAAAACTTTATGATGAGTGGGAACCTACTATTAAAATTAAGATTAAAGATTATGAGTGCCATGCTTTGTGTGATTTGGGTGCTAGTGTTTCCACGATTCCAAAAACTTTATGTGATGTGTTAGGTTTCCATGAATTTGATGATTGTTCCTTAAATTTGCATCTTGCGGATTCCACTATTAAGAAACCTATGGGAAGGATTAATGATGTTCTTATTGTTGCAAATAGGAATTATGTGCCCTTATATTTCATTGTTCTTCATATAGATTGCAATCCTACATGTCCTATTATTCTTGGTAGACCTTTCCTTAGAATGATTGGTGCAATTATTGATATGAAAGAAGGAAACATTAGATTTCAATTTCCATTAAGGAAGGGCATGGAACACTTTCCAAGAAAGAAAATTAAATTTCCATATGAATCTATTATGAGAGCTACTTATGGATTGCATACCAAAGATGACAATACCTAGATCTATTCGTGTTTTTATGCCTAGCTAAGGGCGTTAAACAATAGCGCTTGTTCGTAGGCAACCCAATTTTATTTTTGTTTTTGCTTTTTGTTCCTGTTTTGCTTTGAATAATTCATATAGCCTCTGGTTAGATGTGGTTTTGTGTTTTAATTAGTGTTTGTGCTTAGTAAAACCTTTGGGATTTCTTACGGTGATAGTTGATTTGATCTTGCTGAAAAACAGAAACTTTTACGTCCGGTCACAGAATTTTAATAATTCACTGGAGCGTTGAAAACCCCTGAATTGTTTATACGAGATTGATATACAAATTTACTCTGTTGTCCTAATGTTTCAGAATTTTTGGTGTTACAGAAGTACTAGAACAATTCGGATCTTCACAGACTGTTCTGTTTTTGACAGATTCTGTTTTCTTTGTGTTGTTTGCTTATTTTGATGAATCTATGGGTAGTATCGGGGGGTATGAACCATGGAGAAGTTGGAATATAGTATATATTACACCAATATAAATAAAGAATGAGTTCACAACAGTACCAAAAGTGGTGATTTATTTTCTTATACTAACGGAGCTTATGAGATTTTCTGTTGAGTTTTGTGTTGTGAAGTTTTCAAGTTTTGGGTAAGGATTTGATGGACTATGGAATAAGGAGTGGCAAGAGCCTAAGCTTGTGGATGCCCAACGCACCCCAAGGTAATATTCAAGGACAACCAAGAGCCTAAGCTTGGGTATGCCCCGGAAGGCATCCCCTCTTTCGTCTTCGTCTATCGGTAACTTTACTTGAGGCTATATTTTTATTCACCACATGATATGTGTTTTGCTTGGAGCGTCTCGTATGATTTGAGTATTTGCTTTTTAGTTCACCACAATCATCCTTGCTGTACACACCTTTTGAGAGAGACACGCATGAATCGTGATTTATTAGAATACTCTATGTGCTTCACTTATATCTTTTGAGCTAGGCAATTTTGCTCTAGCGCTTCACTTATATCTTTTTAGAGCACGGCGGTGGTTTTATTTTATAGAAATTATTGAACTCTCATGATTCACTTATATTATTTTAAGAGTCTCTAAACAGCATGGTAATTTGCTTTCGTTATGAATTTAGTCCTGATATGATAGACATCCAAGAGGGAAATAATAAAAACTTTCATATAAAGTGCATTGAATACTATGAGAAGTTTGATTCCTTATGATTGTTTTGAGATATAAAGATGGTGGTATTAGAGTCATGCTAGTGAGTAATTGTGAATTGGATAAATACTTGTGTTAAGGTTTGTGAGTCCCGTAGCATGCACGTATGGTGAACCATTATGTAACGAAGTTGGAGCATGAGATATTTTTTGATTGTCTTCCTTATGAGTGGCTGTCGGGGACGAGCAATGGTATTTTCCTACCAATCTATCCCCCTAGGAGCATGCGCGTAGTACTTTGTTTTGATGACTAATAAATTTTTGCAATAAGTATGTGAGTTCTTTATGACTAATGTTGAGTCCATGGATTATATACACTCTCACCCTTCCACCTTTGCTAGCCTCTCTAGTGCCACGCAAATTTCGCCGGTACCATACACCCACCATATACCTTCCTCAAAACAGCCACCATACCTACCTATTATTGCATTTCCATAGCCATTCCGAGATATATTGCCGTGCAACTTTCCACCGTTCTGTTTTATAATGACACGCTTCATCATTGTCAAATTGCTTTGCATGATCATGTAGTTGACATCGTATTTGTGGCAAAGCCACCTTTCATAATTCTTTCATACATGTCACTCTTATTTCATTGCACATCCCGGTACACCGCCGGAGGCATTCATATAGAGTCATATTTTGTTCTAAGTATCGAGTTGTAATTCTTGAGTTGTAAGTAAATAAAAGTGTGATGATCTTCACTATTAGAGCATTGTCCCATGTGAGGAAATAAAAAAAAGAGGCCAAAAGGCCAAGCAAAAAAAAAGAGAAAGAAAAAAATGAGAGAAAAAGAGAGAAGGGGCAATGTTACTATCCTTTTTCCACACTTGTGCTTCAAAGTAGCACCATGATCTTCATGATAGAGAGTCTCCTATTTTGTCACTTTCATATACTAGTGGGAAATTTTCATTATAGAACTTGGCTTGTATATTCCAACGATGGGCTTCCTCAAATTGCCCTAGGTCTTCATGCGCAAGCAAGTTGGATGCACACCCACTTAGTTTTCTTTTGAGCTTTCATACACTTATAGTTCTAGTGCATCCGTTGCATGGCAATCCCTACTCACTCACATTGATATCTATTGATGGGCATCTCCATAGCCTGTTAATACGCCTAGTTGATGTGAGACTATCTCCTTTTTTTTGTCTTCTCCACAACCACCATATTCTATTCCACCTATAGTGCTATGTCCATGGCTCACGCTCATGTATTGCGTGAAAGTTGAAAAGGTTTGAGAACACTAAAAGTATGAAACAATTGCTTGGCTTGTCATCGGGGTTGTGCATGATTTGAATATTTTGTGTGATGAAGATGGAGCATAGCCAGACTATATGATTTTGTAGGGATAAGCTTTCTTTGGCCATGTTATTTTGAGAAGACATAATTGCCTTGTTAGTATGCTTGAAGTATTATTGTTTTTATGTCAATATTAAACTTTTGTTTTGAATCTTATGGATATGAACATTCATGCCACAATAAAGACAATTACATGGATAAATATGTTTGGTAGCATTCCACATCAAAAAATTTGTTTTTATCATTTACCTACTCGAGGACGAGCAGGAATTAAGCTTGGGGATGCTTGATACGTCTCCAACGTATCTATAATTTTTTATTGTTCCATGCTATTATATTATTTGTTTTGGATGTTTTATATGCATTATTATGCTATTTTATATTATTTTTGGGACTAACCTATTAACCTATAGCCCAATGCCAGTTTCTGTTTTTTCCTTGCTTTTGAGTTTCGCAGAAAAGGAATACCAAATGGAGTCCAAACGGAATAAAACTTTCGCGATGATTTTTCTTGGACCAGAAGACACCCCGGAGACTTGGAGTTCAAGTCAGAAGAGCCACGAGGCGGTGACAAGGGGGGAGGGCGCATCCAGGGGGGTAGGGCGCGCCCCCTGCCTTGTGGGCCCCACGTGACTCCACCGACCTACTTCTTTGTCCTATATATTCACATATATTCCAAAACCCTCAGAAGCATCCATGAAAAGACTTTTCCACCGCCGCAACCTTCTGTACCCGTTGGATCCCATCCAGGGACCTTTTCCGGCACCCTGCCGGAGGGGGATTCGATCACGGAGGGCTTCTACATCAACTCTATTGCCCTTCCGATGAAGCATGAGTAGTTTACCTTAGACCTACGGGTCCATAGCTAGTAGCTAGATGGCTTCTTCTCTCTCTTTGATTCTCAATACCATGTTCTCCTTGTTGTTCTTGGAGATCTATCCGATGTAATATTCTTTTGCGGTGTGTTTGTCGAGATCCGATGAATTGTGGATTTATGATTAGCTTATCTATGAATATTATTTGAATCTTCTCTGAATTCTTATATGCATGATTTGATATCTTTGTAATTCTCTTCGAATTATCGGTTTGGTTTGGCCAACTAGATTGGTTTTTCTTGCAATGGGAGAAGTGCTTAGCTTTGGGTTCAATCTTGCAGTGTCCTTTCCCAGTGACAGTAGGGGCAGCAAGGCATGTATTGTATTGTTGCCATCGAGGATAAAAAGATGGGGTTTACATCATATTGCTTGAGTTTATTCCTCTACATCATGCCATCTTACTTAATGCGTTACTCTGTTCTTCATGAACTTAATACTCTAGATGCAGGTAGGAGTCGGTCGATGTGTGGAGTAATAGTAGTAGATGCAGAATCATTTCGGTCTACTTGACACGGATGTGATGCCTATATTTCATATTCATTGCCTTGCATATCGTCATCACTTTGCGCTTTTCTATCAATTGCTCGACAGTAATTTGTTCAGCCACCATAATATTTGCTATCTTGAGAGAAGCCTCCAGTGAAACCTATGGCCCCCGGGTCTATTTTCCATCATATAAGTTTCCGATCTACTATTTTCCATCATATAAATTTCCGATCTACTATTTTGCAATCTTTTACTTTCAGATCTATAAACCAAAAAACCCAAAAATATTTACTTTATCTTTTGTTTAGTTTTACTTATCTCTATTAGATCTCACTTTTGCAAGCAACCGTGAAGGGATTGATAACCCCTTTATCGCGTTGGGTGCAAGTTGTTTGATTGTTTGTGCAGGTGCTAGGTGATTTGTGCGTTGTCTCCTACTGGATTGATACCTTGGTTCTCTAACTGAGGGAAATACTTATCTCTACTTTGCCGCATCACCCTTTACTCTTCAAGAGAAAAACCAACGCAAGCTCAAGAAGTAGCAGGGATCTATCGTAGTCCTTTCGATCAGTAAGGGTGTTGAACCCAACGAGGAGCAAAAGGAAATGACAAGTGGTTTTCAGCAACGTATTTTCTGCAAGCACTGAAATAGTTGGTAACAGGTAGTTTGATAGCAAGATAATTTGTAACAAGCAAGTAACGATAAAGGTAAATAAAGTGCAGCAAGGTAGCCCAATCCTTTTGTGGCAAAGGACAGGCAAAAACGGTCTCTTATGATAAGCAAAGCGTTCTTAAGGGCACACGGGAATTTCATCTAGTCACTTTCATCATGTTGGTTTGATTTGTGTTCGCTAGTTTGATAATTTGATATGTGGGTGGACCGGTGCTTGGGTGCTATTCTTACTTGAACAAACCTCCCGCTTATGATTAACACCCTCGCAAGCATCTGCAACTACGAGAAAAGTATTAAGATAAAATCTAACCATAGCATTAAACATTTGGATCCAAATCGGTCCCTTACGAAGTAGCGCATCTTGCAACCCATCATCTAATAACTACTCCACAATGCATTCCCTTAGGCCCAAATATGGTGAAGTGCCATGTAGTCAATGTTCACATGACACCACTAAGGGAATCACAACATACATATCATCAAAATATCGAACACATATCAAGTTCACATGATTACTTGCAACATGACTTCTCCCGTGACCTCAAGAACTAAAGTAACTACTCACAAATGATAATCATGCTCAAGATCAGAGGGGTATTAAATAGCATAATGGATCTGAACATATAATCTTCCATCAAATAAACCATATAGTAATCAACTACAATATGTAATCAACACTACTAGTCACCCACAAGTACCAATCTAAGGTTCCGGTACAAAGATTGAACACAAGAGATGAACTAGGGTTTGAGAGGACATGGTGCTATTGAAGATGTTGATGGATATTGCCCTCCCAAAGATGAGAGGGTTGTTGGTGATGACGATGGCTTCGATTTCCCCCTCCGGGAGGGAAGTTCCCCCGGCGAAATCGCTTCATTGGAGGGCAAAAGTGCTCCTGCCCAAGTTCCGCCTCGAGATGGCGGTGCTCCATCCTGACAGTCCTCTCCATATTTTTTTCTAGGTCAAAATGACTTATATACCAGAAGATGGGCACTGGAGGTGGGCTGGGCTGACCACAACCCACCAGGGCGCGCCCTAATGTCTTGTGGTCACCAGGTGGCCCCCCTCCGGTAGTTATTTGCTCCGGTATTTTTCATATATTCCAAAATAATTCTTCGTGAAGTTTCAGCTTATTTGGAGTTGTGCAGAATAGGTATCTTTGATGTAGCTTTTTCAGGTCTAGAATTCCAGCTGCCGGTATTCTCCCTCTTTGTGTAAACCTTGCATTTTATGAGAGAAAAGGCATTAGAATTACTCCATAAAGCATTATTATGCATAAAAACATTATAAATAACAGTAGGAAATCATGATGCAAAATCGACGTATCACACTCTCATTGTCCCGAATCAATGGCACATGTTTCACATGTATCACTACAAAAAAAGACACATCTGTGACATTTTGGCCCGAACGAAAAAAATTCTGTCATGCTTATGACACTTCTATGACGATAATTGTGACAAAACCTCGTATCATCATAGATGTGGTGGGCTCCTACTTCTATGACAAAAAATCATGACAGAAAATGGGCTTTTTGTCCTGGGCGGGCCGAGGACGCACTTGCATATCATTCTTTCGGCCATCCATGACGGAAAAAATCATGGTAGAAGCAAGGGCGAGGAAAATTTCGGGGAGTTCCCGGTTACGGTGGGTGGTTGGGGCCGATCGATGCACGGAGGTTTGCACGTTTCTCTCATACACGTACGCGCGTGTGTGCAAGGCGTTGGGCTCTAACTGAACCCGAGCGAGGCGTCCTTCGCTTACTGAACCAGAGCGATTGCACTAGCTACGCTACTGAACCCGAGCGATCGATCCCTTGGCTGTTAACTGAACCCAAGCGATTCCTTCGCTACTGCTGCTAACTGAAGCCGATCGAACCTGCTGCCTCTTGATGAACAGTGACCGTTGTTGGGGGTTGGATGAACAGTTCCCGGTGGGGGTTGGATGAACAGGACCCCGTGGTAGTAGAGGCCGTTGCTGCTGGATGAGCAGGACCCTGATCGAGGAGGTGGGGGTGGATGAATAGGACCCCGTGGAGGGATGGTTGAACAGTAGCCGGTGGACACTAGATGAACAGGACCCCGTGGAGGGCTGGTTGGACAGTAGCCGGTGGAGGTTGGATGAACAGTAGCCCGTGGATGAACAGTATCTGGTGGAGGCTGGAGGAAGTCGACGGTGGATGAACAGTATCAGGTGGAGGCTGGAAGAAGTTGACGGTGGATGAACAGTAGTCGGTGGAGGCTGGAGCGAGGCAGTAGATGGTGGATGAATAGTAGCCCGTGGAGTCCCATTTTGCGGTACGCCACACCCCTCCTGATGAACAGGACCCCGTTTCGACCGTAGGCGCTCCAACACAGGTCCGTTTCCTCCATTTTGCGGTACGCCACACCCCTCCCGATAAACAGCACCCCGTTTCGACCGTAGGAGCTCGAACACAAGTCCGTTTCCTTCGTTCTGCGGTACGCCAGACCCTTCCCGATGAATATGACCCCGTTTCGACCGTAGGCGGTCGAAGAGAAGGCCGTTTCCTCCATTCTGTGGTACGCCAGACCTCATTTCGGTTGTTCTGTCCAAGCCGGTTGGCTCCCGATGAACAGGACGTATTCCGACCTAGTAGGTTGCCTCCCGATGAACACAACATTGTTTCCTCCGTTCCGACCCAGCCGGTTGGCTACCGATGAACAGGACGCCGTCGCTGCCGTCCGTATGCGTGAGTACCTGTTCGAGACCCCGCCCCTATGACGTATGTACGTACATGGCCGTATTTTTTTGCCCTGTGACTGTACGTACGTGTACACGATTTAGACGGGACTGCCTGAACTGCTACGTCGGGGGCTCAACTACGACACGTGCCGCTAATTACTCGGCCACAGTTCATCATTACAGAGAGACGGATTGACCAGCATGTACGTACACGTTTGCGACCAGAAAGATAACCGTATGTACGCTTCGACCTGGTAGGTCCCAACTGTCAGGGGGATAAGGACGCACATCCTTGCGTGCGCAGATATAGCTGGTGGGTCCCAGCTGCCACAGGGAGGAATCATATTTTTTCGCATAATAAGGAGGCACTTCCTTGCATCCGAAGATGTAGCTGGTGGGTCCCAGTTGTCAGGGAGAGGAAACATTTTTCTCCGCTTAATAAGGAGAGACTTTCCTTGCGTGTGACTCATTGACATGCGACCATGGATCTCGTGGGTCCTAGCTATCAGTCTCTCCATGTACAGTCCTCTTCCGATGACTCTCGTTTGTTGACAACGCAGCGCCGAGCGCAGCAAGGCGGTGGACGATTGCGAGGCCTCGGACGGGAATGACCTGGAGATGGGGAAGATGAGGCAGTGGAGTCGCAGCCTGAGAGGAGTACGACGTACGAGGGTTGACTAGTTCAGTGCGGCCTGGGGCTGCAGTCGGCGGAGAATAACAAGAGGGGTGGAGGGGTGGAGGGATGGCCTGGCCGGCGGTGGAGTAGCACTTCGCAGCGAGGCGTGCGAAGCAGCGCCGTGGGCCACCAGAGGCGGGAGCAGGAGGTCCCGCCAGCGCTGGACGAAGAAGATGAGAGATTGAAGATGCATGCCGGTGGTCATTGGATGTACATCCAATGACTACAGATGTCAGAATCATTTTGTTGACTAATTTGACAACGCCTTCCGTAGGTGACCTAATGGCCCACATGTCAGACTCCTTGCGTGCGAATATCTAGCTGGTGGGTCCTAGCTGTCAGGGGGGGAATATTTTTTTTTGCCAATACTAAGGAGGCACTTCCTTGCGTGCGAAGATTTAGCTGCTGGGTCCCAGCTGTCCAGGAGAGAAAACATTTTTTCCGCGTAATAAGGACGCACCTGCTTGCGTGCGAAGATGTAGCTAGTGGGTCCAAGCTGTCAGGGGGAGGAATAATATTTTTCCGGCCTAATAAGGAGCCAGTTGCATGCGTACGTCCATGACCCGGTGCGTCCTCACTGTCAGCCTCTCCACGTACTGTCCTCCTATGATGACTCTCGTTTGTTGACCATGTTGACTACGCAGTGCCGAGAGCGCCAAGGCGGTGGACGACGGCGAGGCCCCAGATGGGAACGAGCCGGAGATGGGAAGACGCGGCAGTGGAGTCGCAGATGGAGAGGAGTACGAGGGTTAACTGGCTCTGGTGCGGCATGGGGCTGCAGTCGGTGGAGAATAACAGGAGGTGTGCAGGGCTGGAGGGATAGCCTGGCCAGCGGTGGGGTAGCGCTTCGCAGCGATGCGTGCTAAGCAGAGCCACTAGCTGCCGGAGGCCAGAGCAGGCGGTCCCGGTGGCCCTGGAGGAAAAAGATGAGAGATTGAAGATGCATGCCGGCTGTTGGATATAAATCCAATGGCTGTGGATGTCAGAATCATTTGTTGACTAAGTTGACAATGCCTTGCGTAGGCTTCGACCTATTGGCCCACATGTCAGCCTGCAAAAATGCAGAACATATTTAACCCTTTTTTTAGAGAGAAACATATTTAACCTATGTTTTCTAGAATTTACAGTCAATTTGCTGGGCTGGGTGAACAAATAATGTAGCGTCAATGTGGCCAATTTAATTTTTTTCTAAGAAATCACAGTAGATTTGCACTTTCTTGAAATGCATGGATTTGCTGGGCTTGTTGTAAAGAAATTGATAGGTTAGACGGTGCAATTAGTATCAAAAAATAAACGAGAGGTGGACATTTTATTATATATAAAATTAGCGAGTTATTGCTCAAAAGAAAAATGAGCGCGTTATTATTACATTGGTCCTTAAATCTTTGCAACTTTTGTGAGCAATCACCAGGATTTTCGTTGCCTTAATCACGATTTCCCTTGCCAACTTCTGTTAAACATTTATTTTTATAAGTTGATAAGATGTGGGATGTTTTTATAATGTATATATAAGTTTCAATTAAATATACGATAATAATAATAATATAAATATATATATAATGTGGTTAGAAAGGAAAACATAAATTGGACCCGGCATTCTTATTCTTATATATAGAAAAATAGAACAGAGATCTGCGTTTTCTTATAAAAAGATAAATTGGGCTGCCGATGTTTAAGAAAAAATAAAACCTAGGCTGGGAGGCCCATAGGCCGGTACATACATGATGGACCTCAAAAAATTAAGTTGAAACCATCTCGGTATGTCGTGGGCTGCGCATGTTAAATAACATAACCTAGGTCAACCTGATACTAGTTCGCCATATGAAAAATATGATACCTGCTACTGCTAGATCCACGATACCCCTAAAAAACAGTTCCCCGATGACAGTCTTCGTTGTAAAAAAAATCATTTATTAACTAGGCTGACAAACCTGTGGATTTAAGAGGGGAGGGGGGCACGACGCGAGGCAGCGCCGCCGGCCCCTGAGCGGCAGCAGGCAGTCCGGCCGCGCTGCTGGTTTGGGCGGCGGGAGAACAACCAGAGGGAAGACTGAAGAAGCACATTAGATGTGAATTATTCTTTTCAGTGGATGGCTCTCGATGGCGTATTTTTTTACTTGCCTCTGCACGATACAACTTGTATTTTTAGCCTTCCAGTCCATGGCAGACCAGCAGCCCATTTGCTGGGCGGGCCAACCTACAGAAAGCAACACTTGATTTTTCATCAAGGCCCAAAAACAATGCAGTATTATGTTTGTTTTTTCAGCCGAAAACATTATGGCGGGGGTTGAGCGGGAAGGGGGGAGACTGAGCAAAAAGATAAAAAAAAAGGAGCTCACGTGCCGTTGCTACCCTAACAAGCAGGTGCCATTCTTCTCGGAACGAAGGTGTGCCGTGTGACACTCACACGTCACAATCCCACAGTATACATTCTAACTATTCACACACAAGTACAATAGAAAAGGTAAACATTCATGTCAAACTCAGGTTCACAGGATACGTTCATATTCATAGCCAACATTGGCAATCAACAACTCAAAAAAATCTTGTATAGACAAGTTTAGCATGCCTATGCATCCAAATGATTCATACTTAGATCACAACCCAATATTCATAGCTAACATTCACAAAAGATTCAGATATACACAAGTTCAGTATGTTTATGCATCCAAATGATTGAGAGAACACAGCTAATATCATCCATCGACACTCATTAATCACCTATGGTACAGACAGGCAAGTGATGTTCACTCGGTGGTACTTGCTAAAATTAATGCTTGTCTGAGCAAACTTTCGAGTACATCAGAGGTAGCAGAGACCATCTGAACTTTGCTTGTAGGTTTATCCTCATGATAGTGGCCTTGATGTCGCGAGAGGTTTGAGCAACTTGGCCACTACTTTCATCCAACCACTTTCACTCGGTGGTACTTCTTGGTAAAATTAATGCTTGTCTGAGCAAACTTTCGAGTACATAAAAGGCATCACAGACTATCTAAACTTTGCTTGTAGGTTTATCCCCATGATAGTGGCCTTGATGCCATGAGAGGTTTGAGCAACTTGGCCACTACTTTCATCCAACTAATTTACTGGCCCATCTTTGTCCTGTATCTCGCCAAAAACCTACATTGCAGACAACAAACGAGGCTATCAACAATATGAACCACCCAAAGTTTTTGTGCAGTTCAACTGAAATGGAGCATCACAGGCATGCAGACTGGTTAAGTGCCATATGAATATATGTATCTACCAACTTGTCTGGAAGCTTCAGACTCCATGGCATACAGTTCGCTACTAGCATACGAGCCGATAACCAAAAAGCGCAGGTTGGGACCAAAGACTGGACTGCGTTTTTCAGGGCTATGCGCCAAGCAATATTGTTGGCGTTCACTCTAGCACTTCTTCTTGTCAATATCGATGCTTGTCTGAGTGAACTTGCGAGTACAAAGTAGCAGCATAAGTATCTGTCCATCTGGTCTTTTTGTGCAGATCTACTGAAATCGGCCAATGTAACGATTTGCCTGCGAGTTTAGGCTCACAAGTTACAACTTTATGAAATCGGCCAACAGTAGCACAATACAAAATTACCATTAGATATGGCAAGCACAATAATCAGGATGAAGATCGGGACCAACCTGTGTGAGGAAGCATATCAATTAGTGCTTCCTTTGACTGGAAGCTGAGATAAGCGACTGGCAGGAAAGGAACGAGGCAGACGAGGCAATGAACCACTCAAAGTTTTTGTGCAGTTCAACTGAAATCGAGCATCCCTGTTGGCACATATATTGAGAAAGTGAGATTACTGTAATACTGGCACTAGTTGATGAAACATACACTAACAAATAGAAGCATCCTCATTATCCTAATGGGTAAAGTTAGCAACATAGTAGCCTTGCTTAAAGAGAGGTATTAGTTTATATTATCAGTGCCAATTAGCTCAACACTCAAAGCATTGCCATGTATCATATCTTGCAAAGATTTAACGTGGAAAGATAAAGGACTTTCTCATGACAGTAGCAAAACAGTAGCATGATACAAATAGAGATGACAACACACTAATCTAGATGAAGGCCTTAGGCTGGTACCAACCTGACCAAGGAAGCTTATTCAACTAGTCCCAGAAGAGAAGATAAAGCACTGACTGGAATCATTCAATAGTACATATTTTTGTGCACTTCCAATGTATGGTTGACACCACTCTTGTTTACCAGTGCTGAGATTATATCGAGAGATTATCAAGAACTTCCGGCAGAGTTAAAGCACTGGCTAGGATACAGTTCATTGTATCCTCTTGTGCAGTTCCACTAAAATGTACGAATGACACAACATGATCCCTGTTTTCACAAGTAGGAACAAGGTGAAACCTTCATTAGCTTCGTGAGGAAGGATAGAAAGACAATAGCATATTACTTTAACAATAGCATCAAAGGATGATGACAATACAGTAGCAAAACATTGGCTCATTGAACCAGTGGCAATAAATTGACATGCAAAACAATAGCATTACTATCTCATGACACTGCCAAGATCCCCTCCAGGCTCCACCACCACATGGTCCACCTGCACAGATAGACACACACACACACACATGTACATGATTCAGCATGAGGTGCTACTAAAGATTTGTTTAATTCCGATAGGACAATTAGGCAGTGATTAATTAGTGCTGCTTAATACTCCTAATTGATTAATGACCTTGCAGGAGAGGTAGCAAAAGTGGAAGGGCTCCTGGAGGATCGTCTCACATGTGAGGCAGGTGTTGCCGGAGCCCTTGAATGGCCTCGATTGAGGCCTCGGCTTCAGGAAGATTACCTTGGCACTGTTGATCGTGTAGGGTTGGGTCACACATGCATCCAGAATCCAGTTAATTAGTATGATGTGTCGTCAAGCCAAGTACTACTCTGCTACATACTACAAGTGCATTTCTTCAAGTAAATTAATACTCGTAGCAACACAACAATACAATACCACTAGCAAGATGTCAGGATAAAATAGGATGGTACCAGCGTGTGATCCTTCTTTATTTCCTTCTTCTTCTTTGTCTTCCTCTTCTTGGTCTATTTCTCTTTCTCCTCACCAACTGGTGAAACCAAGTACATGATTGGCCTTCAATGTCAGATTTGGTTTTGTTAGTGAGGGAGTACAAGTCTACTAGTAAACAATAGCATTATTTTCTCATGGCAGTTGCAAAATAGAGGTGAACACATGCATTAAATATCATTCTTACCTAAGGGAAGGTTAGGGTGCCAATATGGAGGATGAAGATTGGAACACAGATCTCCATTTGTGTAGTTCCACTGAAATCAACCAATAGTTTTGGTGTGACATTCCAGTTAAAAAGAAGTGATTTTTGTGTGGTGCACCAAAAGGTCGCAATAGCATCGAGGTGAAATGTATATTCCTGTTTGCACAAAAAGCTACAAAGGAAACAATCAGAGTCTCAAACTATTACTGGAAAAAACAATTGGTTAAACTTGTGATGACTTGTAACAATGGAATGGCTTCATTTTACCAGGGGCATTAGATTAAGAATAGCTAAATAAGTTGCTCTAAGGACATGGGACAGTGGGTGCACCAGCAGTCCAGCACCATGTACCTAAATCGGGGCATAAAGTGGTAATTCAGAGTTAGTTGCCCCGAGAAACAAACATCCAAGCAACATATCTGGGTTGGTCTCATCTTTGTTCACTTTAGCCACCTATTCGTATGTGTGGATAGCAAATCTAGTCCTGGCCATACCAGTGTGTAAAGCGTTTCACCTTTATTTCCATTTTCGACCAAGAGACCGATTGGATGGCCAGTCTGTACTACTTTCAGCCCCTTTCTTTCGTGTTTGTACCAAGTCCTATGTACATACTACATCTTTTCCCCCTTTCTATCCTGTTTGAACCAAGTACTACAAGATTCGACTCCATGAAGTAGCTTTACCTCTAAGAACAGAAAAAAAATTAGGTGGCGTTGGACAATCTGATTGAGCCTAGCTATGTGGGGGGCTGAGAGGTAGAAAATGATGTGCATGCAGTGACATAGCGAGCTGGGGAAGTAGAGCTAGGC
Source organism: Thinopyrum elongatum (assembly GCA_011799875.1). Taxonomy (NCBI): domain Eukaryota; kingdom Viridiplantae; phylum Streptophyta; class Magnoliopsida; order Poales; family Poaceae; genus Thinopyrum; species Thinopyrum elongatum. The sequence goes on along the minus strand of CM022299.1, from coordinate 368,694,156 downwards.
CGGTTTCGAAGTAAGATATACCTGAAGGTCGTCAGGGTGTGGCTAAGTGGGGGGCGGGAGGCCGGATCCGCCGACACTACGGAAGCAACCAAGGGATCAGAGGACCTCCCGTGCCAGCGCTCGGCCAGAGATAACGGTGCGGCCGGCAGTGGGTTTCCTCCCTCGCCATCGATGATGGCCTAAACGCTGCTCCTCCTCCCCTTCCCCGACGGAGGGGATGCGTCAGGATCTATAACCAGTGGTGAGGATAGAAAGGTAGTGTGACCACCGCTATCTTGTTTAGATCTGGAGAGGATGAGAGTGTGTGAATAGAGCAACCCTAGCAAGGAAGCACGAAGGCTCCTGCCTATATATATATACAAATAGTGGGGTAGTTTTCTTTTTCACTCCATCAAAACAATCGTTTAAAATTGTGTACGTGCCAGGTCGCCATTTTTTTTAGTTGTTGATTGTTTTTTCAGATAGCTACCCGCTTATTCCAAGTGGTGTGCAGGGGTGGATTAATGAGCTGCTCGGCTCATTAAGTTCGTGCTCGTTAAGCTCATGGTCATTAAGGTTCGGCCTGTTAAGCTCTGAAAGATTAACGAGCAAAAAACCCTGCATGGCTCGGTTCGTTCAAAGCTCGTTAAAAAAATCACGTAAGATGAAACATGTGTTGTGTTGTTACTAACAAACTTAGCGTGAAACTCGTTAGCTGGTTCGTTAAGCTCCTTAAGAAATTGATGATTGGCTTTGTTCATTAAGAAGCGACCCACAAGGATAACAAGCTGAACTATCGAGGGCTCATTAATGGTGTGCCAGGTCGCACTTTGTATCGTTCAAGTCTGGTACTAGACCCTCCATTAAATGAACAATCACCGCCTCGTAAAAATTGTGAACAAGCCCATGGCTCAAATTATCAAAAACATGGGCTGCACCAACATGCATTATTATTTATATTTTCTATGTGGGAGTATCCTCAAAACAAAATGTGAGAGTACAATCTTTATTGGTCCCCTTTGTAATTTGTGCTAAATTTTGGCCAAAGATTTAACTGACAAAATGTTAGTGCATGTTAACAAAAATTATATCCTTGGATTCATATTTGAACATAGTTTTCAATGATGTAATTTTTTGTGACATGCATGAACATTTGGTTAGTTAAATTTATAGTCAAAATTTGGCATAGATTATCATAGGGACCAATAAACCAGGACAGAGGTAGTATTACTATTGCCAGCTCCTCGTCAGTCGTCCAAACTCTATGACTAGCCGCTCTATTACATGCAGGACATCAAGCATCCGGGTCCGCGTGCCATCCACCAAATCACAGCGAGGTGCTACAGTCGAGACTCACCACTCACCCCGGTGTGGCCGTCATGACCCGTCATATCACAAAACCCACACCTTTACCAGCAGTGGTAAAGTGGCCTCGAAGTTGGACGGGACGAAGCAGCCATCATTTCATTGGAACGCTCGTTGAAGCCCTTTCTCCCCTATCTTGAAGAAAACCTCACTCCAGGGTACTCACTTCTGCCATTTTTCTTCTATACCGATGAAGGAAAGGTGGGCGAATCAGTGATGCTACTATATTTTCATTCCAAGAATCTTCTTTTTGCGAAGCACCGACTGATTCTCACTGCCTATTCTTTTCCCGTTTTCATTGCGATTGTGGTTTCCTTTCGATTGCTTCTTGTTTGTCAGTTTATTGATGGATCCTGGAGCACTAGGCAAAGAGTTGCCGGCGGACAACCCACTTGAGACAAAGATCTCCAGGAAGCGAGCACCGGCCAACGAGTTGGCCATGTTGGCGGGCCAACCCATGGAGACGAAGAACTCCAAGAAACAAGCACTGGCCAAAGAGTTGACGACATTGGCGGATGAACTCCTCAACCAAGAAAGATGGAAGAACAGCAAGGGCCCCATCGTGCCTACCCCAGAAACTCTAATGGCCACCTATGAGAGGCTCAAGGCAGAGTTTGAGGAGATAGTCACCGTTGAGAAGCAGTATTTCCCTGGCAAGGCGATGGCCCCCATCGAGGAGATGGCCCCCAGAGGGATGGGATCCCCCAGTGAGCTGCACAAGGTAAAAAAATGGCTTACCATAGTTGTGGTTTTTGATCATTTACAATGTGCTTGCTAATATGTTAGGGTTCTGCAGGTGCCGGTGGACGTCCTTGATGATTCCGATGTCACGGTCCGCCCTGTGGACATCACCCCAGAGATATATTCCGATGTCGCGGTCCGTCCTGTGGACATCGCCCCAGAGATCGATTCCGATGCCACGGTCCGTCCTGTGGACATCGCCCCAGAGATCGATTCCCATGCCGCGGTCCGTCCTGTGGACATCGCCCCAGAGATCGATTCCCATGCCCTGTCCGTGCTGTGGACATTTCCCTAGAGATCGATGACAAGAAATAGTTGGTCGCTCTAATCCTTCAACGTAGTTTGCATTGTGTTTAATTACCAGAACGATGTGTGTTATCAAACCATCTTAGGGCTACTGCACTGTCTTGTGTGGGCGGTACTTGCTACTTTTGTTTGATAGTGAATCATGCGAACCCTCTCCGAGTTATGGAAACAGATGTATCCTCACCAGCTTTTGATGTAATATATGGCATGCTTAGATGTAAGTTTGAACTGTTTATCATATCAGCAGGGCTTGTTTGATGATTCTTGGTGTTAGTAGGCTAGCTACTGTGCGAGCTATAGTGTACTTGCAAACACTCACCAAAGAGAAACGTTGGGGCTGATGGGCTCATGGTATGCTTATAGGTCTAGTCGTCGATCAACCAATAGCCCAAGCTCCTAAAATTGTAGGCTTAGCGATCGATCAGACAATAGTCCACAATTATACGTTAATTCACATCAAACTCAAAGAGTTGGTTCACGGATTACATTCACATTAATAGTCAGCATTCGGAACAAAATTGGCACGTACTTGTAACATGCGTGAATGTGTAATTTTTTTGCTGGAAGCGTAAATGTGTAGTGACGTCGTACTTTCGGAGTGGCTACAGAGAGTGTGTACGTGTGCTAGAGGGGTTGTGGGATGGAGAGAGATCTAGATAGAGAGAAAGGCCCTCCATTTCTTTCTAGTTGTTAGATTGACAAAGGATACATGTGCTATAAAATCATAGCAGTACAGAGACATACAAATCCTAGGCTGGCTAGTTTGGCCTAGTGGATTTCAGTGATATGACATGCTACAATGGCGTCCAGTCTTCGCGTGTGGTAGCAGTATTGCGGGTACAATAAATTTTCTTGAAGAAGTGAAGTCATGATGGTTCCTTCGTCCGAGCAACTTACAGTGGTAAAGGTTGGGCCTGCGATTTGATGGCCCATTAGTCATTTATTACTGCGACGCTACAACCGGGGTGACTCTCCCCTGCAGTACTTTGTGATGTGCACTTTGTGCATGGCAAGTGGACCAGGATGGACGACATCCCACATGTTGGCGAATGAAAGTATTCTTTCCGATATCAGGGACGAGCAAGGAGTATTCATTGTTTATTTTTGATGAAAACTATTGTCTCCACTGTTACGACGGAGGAGTGTGAAACACGGCAGCCTAGTGAACTTGGCATGTGCACAACTCCCTCCTTCCTCGTGTACCATAGTGCTGACTATAAGGTTACAACTTTTTCTCACTTTCTCTCAATCTATTTCCTCTCAAATGTTTTTTACCTTCTTTTTTTTAGGCACGAATGTTTTTTATACCTAGGAGCACATGTAGAGACGGGCTCTTGCATTAGAGCCCACTCCTTCACTTTTTCAATGCCTCTCTCCTCCACATAAGCGGGCTTATTGTACTTGCTCTGAATGCGGGCAGCTGTAGCCTCGGGGGAGTGCGCGCGGGAGGGGGAGGGGTTTTCTGGTGGGCCAGGGCGGTCAGAAGCGGGCTTGGGAGCGGTCCGGATCCCACATGGGCACCTCACATTATCACCATATTTCTTGGAGTCCGTGCGAGGAGGGCGGGCGATTTCTTCTCCCTTCCCGTCTCTCTCTTCTCAGCCAACGCCCGCCGAGCGATTAGATTTTGGCTATCGATGGTTTATTCAATTGCAGTCCCACATGTCAGTGAAAATGCAAGACAAAGCAAATTTCATATTAACCGGATGAAATTCATTACATTTCAAAAACTTTTCCGATAACTCGGACGAAATTCATTACATTTTTCACACAAACCGTACTAAAACCTACTGTAAACCTAATCTAAATGATCGCCAGCGCCCGACCACCATGTCCGGCCCGGCTATTGCCTTTGCCTTCTCCTCATCTGCCTCGGCTTTTTCCAGCTCTGCCTCCATAATCTCCTCCTCTGGAGCACAAGGTTTTGAAGATTTCCGCCTCCACGTCGCCGTCAAGCAGCTAATTGGCCGCCGATGTTTACCCCACCAAGCTTGGCATCGATGGAGTGGAGGAGTGGTGGCCTTCCTGGGACCAGAGCGACGGTGACCTACCATGTACTACTCTTCCTCGCTGCCGGCTGCGCCCGCGCACGCGTGCCGGCTTCGTGGTCGTGGCAGAGGAGGGCGGCCGGGGGGGAGCCGGCGATATCCTTCGTCTGCTCCTGCGATAGTACGTCCAAGAGAGCTTTGGAGCGCGCCCGGAGCGGAGCCGGCGATGTCCTTCGTCTGCTCCAGCGATAGTACGTCCAAGAGAGCTTTGGAGCATGAGGAGGCCATGGTTGGAGTGGTGCCAACAGAAGGAAGGGACCGGAGGAGAATGACCATGGGTCTGTGGCTATGGCTGGGGCTGAAGTTAATACAGTGGGCGAATGGCAATGAGCCACGGCAGATGGACGGACGGCTGGCGCCGGAGTAGGTTCGTCGGCAGCCGTGTGTCATTAATGTGGGCGGCGGACGAACGGATGGCCGTGGTGTCGTTAACGCAGAGCAGTCGCTTGCACTGGGATGCCACGTGGGTGGCGCTCTCTCGGCTGTCGCGCTGCTGCAATGCCAGCGCCAGTGAGAGGTCGCGTCGGGCGTGAATGCGGCATTGATGTTCTGGAGCGATGATGACCGTTTCACGCAGGAACCACGCACGAGCGAGGGAAGGGGTTTCGGTGGGCCAGGGCGGTCAGATGCTGACGTGGTGGTATATTGTTTTTGTAGTTGGCAAAAGTACTCAATTAATGTGGCAGTTGACTTTTTTTTCTACGATCAACATACACCCTACAAATCACCGTGTTCAAATTTGGCACTTCTCCGGGTTCATTTACCATATTTAGGCCATTATGTGCATTTTGTAGAAATTTACTACCACCATCTTGATTTATTGGTGCCCTTAGTATTTTGTGCCAAACTTTGACCACATATTGAACTAAGAAAATAATAATGCATGTCACCAGAAATTATATCATTGGATTCGTATTTAAACATAGTTTCTAGTGACATTATTTGTAGTTACATGCATCAACCAGGACAGAGGTAGTAGCGCAGAAACATCAAATCCTAGCTACAGCTACACGGGTGTGATGATAGGGACGTGGAATGTCATTCGATCATGATGCACGCGCGCGGCCCGCGTGGCTGGGATGGCGGCCAATCAGAAAACAACCCACAATAGGGTCAGTGCACACAATTTCCAGAGGCTACGAAAATTAACCGTGTGCGGTAATAAATGACCAGGATTGAAGGGGAATCCAAATTTCCTTCGTCGTCTGTCCTTGAGCTCTTGACAAACCAATGCACTATACTGTTGTCCGGCCACTCAGCCTAGAGCTCTCACCAAGCGGCGTTGATGCCACCACGCCGCACACTAACCGGTAAGGAAGCGATGGCATCCCGCCACGCTGAGTTCCTCGCCGCCCACAACCGCACAAAAAATGGTAGGGAAGCGATGGCATCCCGCCGTGCCGAGTTCATCACCGCTCGTGACCTCACACCTATGTGGGCGGACTTTGAAGCTGCCAAGGCCGAATGGGTGGTAGAGCAAGAGGCGGCCAAAGACGCACAGAGGGAGCCGAAAAGGCATAAAGCACTCAAGAAAAGAGAGTCCCGCCGCCGCAAGAAAGAAGAGGACGCATGCGCTGTTGAGGAGAGCTCGGCGGAGATCCAAGCACGATGGGGTGTCGCGGACAAAGCCGGGAAGGAGAACTACGGCATCTGGCCAGCATGTGAGAAGTAGTAGTACTAGTAGTTAGTGTGTGTGTCTGTGTCGCCCGTATGTTTGTTTAATTAATTACGAGCATCTACCAGTACTAGTTACTACTGTAGTTTTTAGAGCAAATTACCAGTACATTATCCTAGATTCAATTGAAAAATTCTTAACCTATGCATCAAATGGCATCTCTTTCTCTATAGGAATTGAGATGCATGCCATCTCACTTCCTATGATTTTCCTATTCCTATAAAATTCCTATGCTATGAACCAAAGGAGGCATCCGCTGGTGTACAGTAATACTGTAGCTAGCAGTATTGCTGGTAGAGTAGTTTTCTTCAAGAAGCGGGATTCTACGAAGTCATGATGGTTCCTTCGTCCGAGCAACTTTACAGTGGGAAAGGTTGGGCCTGTGATTTGACGGCTCAATAGTCATTATTATTGCGGCGCGACGACCGGGGTGACTCTCCCCTGGAGTTCTACGTGCATGGAAAGTGGACCAGGATGGTCGACGTCCCACATGTCGGTGAATGAAAGTATTCTTTCCGATATCGAGGAGAAAGGAAACCTCGTGGTATAGTATCACTGCTGATTTATATTTATTTTTTATTTTTGATGAAAGCTAGTGTTTCAACTCTTACGATGAAGGAGTGCGAAACATGGCACGTGTTGGATGTCCCACACGTCAGCGAAAGGAGTGGGCATGAACAGCGTGGTAGAGCGTCTCCACTTCTTCCACTTCTAGGTCGGAGACCACACGTAGTACTAGTAGTAGTATATAACGATACAAAGTGCGATCCAGAGAGACAGACGTGTCTAGTTGGAAGGTCTCAGACCATACACGTAAACAAATATAAAAACTAATATGTGCCTCCAATTAATATAGTAGTAGAGTACTTAGGCACGTACATCATAAAATCACCGTGCATTGCCACGCAGGTTCATACTATTTGTGCCTTTCTACTTCACTTACTGCGCTACATTACTCAGGTTCGTACATCCCTGCGTACATGTCCATCTCGAAGTTCCAGTCCCACGTGTTCTTCATAGATGGCACAATCCATAACGGTGGGTAACAGGAGTCCATATTATCACAGCTTCTTAGTGTGGCTCCCCACAATGGAGACTCATCCAAACTGAAGCGGCATAGATCAGATATATGGGCGTTCAAGATATGAATCCATCGGTGCGCAATGAAAACGCACCCATTCTTCATGAACAGCAGGCCATCGGCGTCGTGCATGGAAGGTGGCATCGTTTGCACTATGGGGTAGTTGTCCCCAATGAAAATCGAGTACTCTTCAAGTGTGTTCATCCGCACCCAGGTAGCATCACGGGGGTCGAACACGCCGCCGTCCATCTGGTACACCTGGCATCTCAAACCTGGATACATGATGACGTGCATGGTTATGGTCCATGTAGTATAATAAGGTGACGTAAGCAGAGGATACGGATTAAAATAAAATACTTGATATTGCTTATTTCTATGAGGGGGAAGGGAAGCAATGTATAGACCACCTGCGGCATAGGCGATGACAAACAATTTGAGAGTGTTACCTGGGCCGTGTACATTAATTAAAGGAGGAGGAGTTTTGTTTGATGGGATTATGGCTACCTAGCTAGTACTACACGGAATTGAAATTGTTAAGTCCTTTATAGTTTATACAACTGGCATTATGAAGTTGCGTAGATGACTATCCCAATCAATAAAAAAATAAGGAAAGAACTACTCCTGCTCCTGGAGTATAAAGATACATGTACTGAAATGTTATAAGATGACATGGCAATAAGATATACGATAGCTCCTGGCTCTACTACTCTTCGATCAGAGAGAAGGGATTACCTAGATACATGATCAGGGTCCGATCGTGATAAATCGTGGCACCTTGTTGCCCTTCAATGGTACCATGGGTAACGACTGCTAAGATAGTACGTCCCAACTGGGTGTTGTCAGCTATAAGGTTCCAAGTTAGACCAAATGCCCCATGCACATCCGCGATTGGCGATCTGATTTTGATCGGGGGATGACTTTGCCCTGCATAATCGTGCAAACAAGGCGGAATTCATAGAAACCGGACGAAAATCATTACATTTTGAGAACTTTTCATATAAACCGGACAAGATACATTACAGTTTTCATACAAACCGGAGTAAAACCTACTCTAAACAAGTTGCAACTGTAATGTGGGGGGCGCACGGATGATGGCCGGCCGTGGTGTCATTTGAGGCTACTCATAGTGGGGAGTATCATATACTCCCTCCGTTCCTAAATATTTGTCTTTCTGGATATTTCAACAAGTGACTACATACAGAGCAAAATAAGTGAATCTGCACTCTAAAATATGTCTATATACATCCGTATGTGGTAGTCCATTTGAAATCTCTAAAAGGACAAATATTTAGGAACGGAGGGAGTACAATATACTAGTGCATGATACTAGTGTATGATATACTATTTTATAGTGCATAGTATCATAGAGTAGTATCATAGATGATCATATTTATTGCCATGCATGACCCCCTGTCTCTTCTTTAATTCTCTGCCACATCAACAAGTATGCTATTCCCGAGTTATGTACCAGCTACGTTACCACCACTATGACCAGCCTCGACGCAGAGCAGTCGCGTGCACCAGGAAGCGGCACTCTCTCGGTCTTCGCATTGCTTCAAAGCCGGCGCCAGTGAGAGGTCGCCTCCACTCTAGCCAGGCATTAATGCGGCACTGACGCTCTGGGGCGGCGCTGGCCGTTTCAGGCGGGAAGCACGCGCCAGCAACGGAGGGGGTTTGGGTCGGCCAGGGCGATCAGACGCGGGCGTGGTGGTGGTATTGATTTTGTACCGTTTCAGGTGTAGTACTGGTAGTTTGCAAAACTACTCAATTATTGCACTCAGTTTCCTAAAAAATTATGGTAAAAAATGTTACTTGCAATGCATGCATGCATGACCAATAAAAAACTACTGCATGCACGCAACGATTTAATGCACATTGTAATCTCAACATGTGGTGGGGAGCTCTAAATTTGAATTTGAAACTTATAAAATGGAAAAATTCAAAACAAATAAACTGGAAGAGAGGGAGTATACCGTAGGATGTGTCCCATACGAAACAAGTCCCCTGGTTTGTGACCGCGAAGATGCGGTTAGAAAGGAGCACAGCGTCTTCGTACTCGTACGGCAACAAATCGGCCGCAGACAGCATGGTCCACCTTTGACCGCCATGTGGAGGGTTCATGAAAGCAATCGCGATGTCGAACACCGCGATGAGGGTGTAATTTTGGTTGGCGGACGACGTTATCGGGGCTTCCGGGATTGCTATCTTCTTCAATCTCACCATGGTTCCATCGTACCAATTCAGGCGATGGCCCATTGCATGGCTGATCCCAATGTTGGACAAAGGTTCTACGGGAACGGTGTCACCGTTGTAGATGTTGTACAAATTGATGTTGGTACCCTCCCGTACATATGCAAGCCAATCTCCACTGGCACCAAGCCTAACCTGTGAAACAGTGTGCAGTGGGGGAATTAGGAAATGGACACAGAAGTAGTCTTTAGAATGCATTTACTACGTGATCAAACTAATCACCTACCTGCTCATCGGACAAAATCCGAGTGCCCCTCAACGTCGGCATCTCAAGGGGCGTCAACTTTCAACAACGGCCACGCCGCGCTGGAGAGACCCCCCAAGGAAACATCCTCGTCCTAGAGGATGCATGGCAAACCAACTAGCATGGCCTTCTCCCACGCATATTTACGCACCCTCTTAAAATATTTGGTGCAAGTACCGCTAAGTCTTGCGGATGTGAGGAAGTCGGAGCGACTTACGATTTCTCCAAAAGGATCGTCGTCCAAGGTCTCCCAACCTCGACAAGGACGAGAAGCACCACCGCCTTGCAAATCCATGGCAATGGCGACGAACTGCCTTGTCCCTTGTGGAGCTGGTTTACACGAGAGGAGATGGTAACTGCAGGGCTGCGTCCCTTCGGAAAGGATGTTCTGCGGGCGCGCACTAGTGCAGTTTATATTTGAGATTAGGGAGCTGGCAGGCTGTTCGTTGTACGGCATGTTCACGTCCATCCACTAGCCCGGAATTAAAGCACGCACGACATTTACAGCGACTGGGATTAGTTTGTTTTCCGGGCGCATGGACCAACGTGGACTAGCGGACCTCGTCGCCCTTTTTCGAGCACGGCTTCGACAACTACGTGTGTGACATGCGTGTATGCAAATCTTGCGTGACCAAACACCGTGCAAGGCGGAGCGGTAGGCTGTCGAACTACAGTCTGCATGTTCTAGCCATGTCACTCCGCTGGTGTACTATGCATTGTTTGGCACGAACGTTCCTTGGAGCTTGTGCTACAACTGGCGTACTACTCGACAGCCTGCTTCCCTTCTCCTTCCTCTTCCACCGCCCGGGCACGTCCACGGGAAGCGACCGGTCAACCCTAATATAGTAGTACTACTGAGTAGCACAAAAGATGCATGCATGACCACTAAAATTTCCTTTCTCTTATCTCTATGAAATAAATGTAGTGTGAGACTCAAAGCCCTTTAAGTCCGAGTATAATGGAAATCTATTTTTTTAGATGAGCCCTATAAACAAGAAAGGAGGGAGTATTAGAATTATGTTTTTTTTAAACAAAAGGCGCTGGCCAAGCTTTCATTCATTCATCTTAAAAGCAGTTTACATTGAGGAGCAGTACTAGAAGGAGATAGTTAAGTGTGAGTGTGTGTTTTAGAGAAGAGACCCATCCAGACGGAATTCATGTGCACACAAGAAGAGAAAGATTCGATGTGGGGTGAACATATGAGACCTTTGAACGTGCATGTGTGAGAGCTATACATACGTGGGATGTGTGTGTGTATGTGTGTGCGCGCATGATCGAGATAACAGAAAGGAGACATAAGTCATGAGATCAACGGGATGGGGGAGATGGATCGGTATGAGTATGACAGTATGCATGCATGTGAGAGTGGAGGGAAGAAGGCCCGATGATTGAGCATGTGTGTTGATGCGGCTTGAAGCTACGTCGGTATTTCCCCAAAGAGGAAGGGATGATGCAGCACAACGGCGGTTGGTATTTCCCTCAGTGATGAAACCAAGGTTATCGAACCAGTAGGAGAACCAAGCAACACTACGTAAACAGCACCTGCACACAAATAACAAATACTCGCAACCCGACGTGTAAAAGGGGTTGTCAATCCCTTTCGGGCAACAGCGCCAAAAATTGGCAAACGGACATGAGAGAGTAGTAAATATTGATAGATCAAACGCCAAATAAAATAAAGTGCAGCAAGGCATTTTTGTATTTTTGGTTTAATAGATCTGAAAATAAAAGTTGCAAATAAAGAAAAGAGCGAATAGCAAAATAGATCTTGAAAGCAAATATATTGGAAAAGAGACTCGGGGGCCGTAGGTTTCACTAGTGGCTTCTCTCGAGAAAAATAGCAAACGGTGGGTGAACAAATTACTATTGGGCAATTGATAAAACTTCAAATAATCATGACGATATCCAGGCAATAATCATTATATAGGCATCACGTCCAAGATTAGTAGACCGACTCCTGCCTGCATCTACTACTATTACTCCACACATCGACCGCTATCCAGCATGCATCTAGTGTATTATGTTCATGGAGAAACGGAGTAATGCAATAAGAACGATGACATGATGTAGACAAGATCTATTTATGTAGAAATAGACCCCCATCATTTTATCCTTAGTAGCAACGATACATACGTGTCGGTTCCCCTTCTGTCACTGGGATCAAGCACCGTAAGATCGAACCCACTACAAAGCACCTCTTCCCATTGCAAGATAAATAGATCAAGTTGGCCAAACAAAACCCAAATATCGGAGAAGAAATACGAGGCTATAAGCAATCATGCATATAAGAGATCAAAGAAGACTCAAATAACTTTCATGGATAAAAAGATAGATCTGATCATAAACTCAAAGTTCATCGGATCCCAACAAACACACCGCAAAAAGAGTTACATCATATGGATCTCCAAGAAACCATTGTATTGAGAATCAAACGAGAGAGAGAAAGCCATCTAGCTACTAACTACGGACCCGTAGGTCTAAAAGAACTACTCACGCATCATCGGAGAGGCACCAATGGAAGTGGTGAACCCCTCCATGATGGTGTCTAGATTGGATCTGGTGGTTCTGGACTCTGCGGCGGCTGGAATTGATTTTCGTCGACTGCCCTAGGGTTTCTGGAATATTGGGGTATTTATAGAGCAAAGAGGCGGTTCGAGGGCCACCCGAGGTGGGCACAACCCACCAGGGCGCGCCTGGGCCTCCAGGCGCGCCCTGGTGGGTTGTGCTCCCCTCGGAGCACCCCCCCAGGCGCTTCTCCGGCCCACTAGATGTCTTTTGGTCCAAAAAAATCCACAAAAAGTTTCGCTGCGTTTGGACTCCGTTTGGTATTGATTTCCTGTGATGTAAAAAACATGCAAAAACATCAACTGGCACTTGGCACTATGTCAATAGCTTAGCTGAAAAAAATGATATAAAATGGCTATAAAATGATTGTAAAACATCCAAGAATGATAATATAACAGCATGGAACAATAAAAAATTATAGATACGTTGGAGACTTATCATGTGTTTTTTTCTTTAAGAGAGAGTGGCGTGGGCTGGAGCATGCATCTATGGCGAGGAGAGAGAGCGAGACACAACGTGTGTGCAAAAGAGATCGACCTATAGATGCATGTATAGAGAAACACATATAATGTGCATGATAGGAAGCAAGAGTGCGGGCGAGAAAGAAAGGTTGACGAAGAAACAAATAGATAGAGGGATAGAGATGCTAGCTAGAGGGACATCGTATAGTTTGTGTGTTAGAGTTAACAGTCGGGTGGTTCAGAGGGGTGAGTTATGTGTGTGAGAGAGAAAGATAAAAAGAGGGTGCATGAATGCATGTAGAGAGAAACAGATATAGTGTGCATGATAGGAAGCAAGAGTGTGGGCGAGAAAGAAGGTTGGTGGAGAAACAGAGAAATAGAAAGATAGAGATGCTAGCTAGAGGCAGATCGGCTAGTGTGTGTGTTAGAGATAATAGTCAAGTGGATCAGAAGGCTGAGTTATGTGTGTGTGTGGGAGAGAGATAGAGAGAGGGTGCATATGATGACATCCAAACGAATATCAGAGAGAAATGAGATCCCGAGAGACGGAGTTTTGTGTTTGCGAGAGAGAAAGATATTTCACAAGGAGAGTCATAGCTAGAGAGACATATCAGGGAACGCGAGATATCCCTAGGGAGAGAGGGTGTCTGAGCGGCATACAAAGGGAATGGTGGAGAGATATGAGACCCTGCAAGACAGAGTTTGTATTTGTGTGTGAGAGAGATATTTAAGAGGGAGAGTCATAGCTACTGAGACATAGGGAGCACGAGACATCTATGTGTGAGAGGGTGTGTGTGAGCGGCATACATGGGAATAGTAGAGAGAAATGAGACCCAGGGAGACGAAGTTTGTGTTCGTGTGAGAGAAAGAGATTTCACAGGGAGAATCATAGTTAGAGACACATAGTAGTGAGCGAGATATACTTCGAGAGAGATAGAGTGAAGGTCGAGGGAGAGAGTACCATCAGTGTGTTATGAAGATAAATGACTGTTGTCGACATACAAGTAGCATGAGAGATACTCGTGAGATGGTGAAGGCGTATAGGTCTAGAGAGAGATATAAGCATGAGTGATAGCTATATGAGATGAATATCTAGATTAAAGGGGATTCAAATATTTAAACTAGAGATCAGGACATCAATAAATATCATAACGAAAATTGGTCTATCAACCATGCATATTCATTTGAATTTGGGGACACGTGTAATGTTATTTAGTTTATCAATAATAGTGATCCATAGATTTTTTTTTAATTAGAGACAATGCATGGTTTATATGGAATTAATGTCTAAATGGGATTACACTATATATATGTTGCGTGTGTCAAACACATTATACGCATTTGAGAAGTAAAAAAAAACCCGCATGAAACACACCTTAATTGGAGACAGTTAGCGAGGAATGCATACATTGGATTTCAACATAAAGTGGTTTCAAATATTTGAAAAGTCAAATTAAGATGGATTCAGCCTTATGAATCTGAGATCATGCCGTTTGTAAACCATATTTATGTATAAAGGGTGTTGTGCTTTTGAAAGTATATATATAAAATGATGTATATAGATTTGTATTGGAATACAAAATGGTCCTACCCAAAAAAAAGAATACAAAATGGATTCAAATTGAGTTGGCACAGTAAATGTGCAATCTTTTTCTCCAAAAATTTGAACGAAGTGGCATAAAATCAGGGAGATGGAAATTACTGCCTATCCCAGACACGCAAAACCAGTCGGCTTGATTTCTATAGGTTTTGATAGGGGTAGGCATGTAATTTCACTCAAACATGACATAACCGCCTCTCACCCGGATTCATACACGGCGGGCGCCAAAACATAGTTTCTCCTCAGCCGAAATCGCCTCTCACCTCCCCCGGATTCATACAGGGTGGGCGCCAAAACAAACTCTCTTCGGCCGAAATCTCTGGCGGCAAATATTCGGTGTATGCGAGATTACCGTCCTATCCCCAACCGACCAATATTGCTGTGATGTAGGAAAATATAAATGGGGCTAATTTTGTAAATTTCCTCGCATTTGAGACAAGCGTGTCCTGAAGACATGGTTCCCCCTACCTCTCTCCCTCCATTTCTCCATTCGTACTCCGTGGGCGCCAAAACACCCTCTCCACCCCAGTTTCCTCCGTCCGCCACACCATCCACCACCGTCCTCCTCCACCATGCCGGAGTTGATACCCCGGCACCGTCGTCCATTACAAGAGATCGACCTCTCTCATCCACGGCTTCGGACCAGGATCCTTGCATCGCGTCTTCTCGCTTCATCCACGTCGTCGTCCACCTTGCTGAGGCCGCTCGTATGACTGTCTCGTCCACCGTGCCAGGATATTTCCCTCGCCGCCACCGTCTGCCCTCCTAGACCTGCTTCCACGCCATCGACAACCATCGCTACTGCAGCACCCTCAATGTCTCAACAGATGCTTACATGGTGCCACACCAGAGGTGGCACTCTTTCGTATCTGCTCAAGTTACTTATCTCAGCAAGAAAATAGATCGCCACTGCTTTACTGTGATTTCTTGTCCATCACTTAGAATATTACTTGTTAGTTGAAACCAAACATTGGTTGCGAAGTTGCCTTTGTCCGGTTTGCACCTTCAGATCCGCCATGGCACACTCACCACTATACTCACAATGCTTATGGTTTTCCCCTTTTATATTCCGCATTAGCTTAAATGACAGTCGACTGAATTTCAATTTGGGGTCAGTCCATTTTTGGGAGTTCACCGGAGTTCGCCGGAGGGAAGGAATGGGCTCGTCGGAGGGCTGCCCATTATCTATCTTAGGGTTTCGGGTGGGGACAATGGTTGTGGGGGGCGGCCGTTGGACTATGGTGGGGCCTTGCCGGATGCAAAACTCGATGTGGGTGGGCGGGTGGGGGTGGGGTTGGCTAGAGGGATGGCCGGGGCCGCCGGAAGACCAGAGGTGGTGGGCGGTTCAGGGGAGGGCGGGGGCTAGTGGTTCGGCCGGCGGCCCGTGCGGTGGTTTGTAGGGGAAGAATAAGAGGCGAGGAAGAAGAAGGGTTAGGAGACATAGGATCTTCATCCAACTGCCTGAAATGGTTGATTGATCCAAATGACGAAAGTCAGGCGACTTGCGTCAAGACATTCCCATATATTCAGTACCATCATCGTAGGTGCTTCAAGACGTGCAAGCAGTGCTCCTCAACCCATCAAGCTAACAACATGCCACTCATAATTCCAAACTTAGTTGCTCAAATACGAATCTGATATGATGCTGACATGTTGTACCAAAACAGAGAATGTTTAATTGGTCAGCTAATGTTCCTACTTTCTTTCGAAAAGCATGTGCGCCACATATCGAGGGACAGCAGGGAGTTGCATTCTTTATGCGCTCTGGTTCATCATGTGTGGGAAACGAACATTTTATTATCCAAAATCTGATTGCTCTTCTTTAGCATGCTCCTCTTCTGTTCTTCTTTAATAAGTACTCCCTCCGTTCCTAAATATAAGTCTTTGTAGAGATTCCTTCATGGACTACATACGGAGAAAAATGAGTGAATCTACACTCTAAAATGTATCTATATACATCCGTATGTGATCCATAGTGGAATCTCTACAAAGACTTGTATTTAGGAACAGAGGGAGTATAGTAGTGCAGTATGTTCCTTGTAGTGAAGAGGAGCAGGGACATTTGTAGTGTACAGGTCTATTCGGTCGCTTGTCATGGACGCTTTCAACTCTTCGTGTTGGTCTGCCGTAATATCCAGTAAATGTTGGGAGCTTGTCGCCTTTAAGAGTTAGACTGATAGTAACAGTACTGTGCCTTCAGTTGTAGAGAGCTGGTATCCGAAGCCTTTCTAGCCGTTCCGACAATCCTAGCACATATTTTCCAGCAAGTTCCACTTTCCTGATTTTACTCGTGATGCTTAGGGTTTTCCCATTATATCTACACTATGATCTGTGTAGGTGCTTTGTGTCGTACTAGCAGCAGTCCAGTCTTGAAGCTAAACAACACACGAATCATACGTCCAAAGCATACTTCTTCAAATACGAATGTGATATGATACTGACATTAGTTAACAGACATACATTTAATTGGTCATCTAATGCTCCCACTTGAGTTTCCAAATGCATGTGGCCACATATAAAGAGACATCATGGAATGGCATTTATTTGGGCGCTCTCATTCATCATGGGTGGGCAACCAACATTATAGAGAAAGAAGTGGAATCTCAATAATATGCTTCCCCTTCTATTCTTTAACATGTTCCTCTTCTGTTCTTCTTTAGTAAGTACAGTATGTTCCTTGTCAGGAAGGGGAGTGGGGACATCTGCAGTCGACAGCTCTATTGGGCCGCTTGTGCTACATGATTTCAGCACTTCGAGTTGGTCTGCCATAATATCCAGGAAATGGTGGGAGCTGTGCGGTCTTTGATAGACTAGACTGATAGTAACAGCAGTGCGCCTTCAGATGAATAGAGCTGGCTTGTAGGTGATCGATAGGCTTTATATTAGTAGCGGTAATACAACCCCGTATTTTCCAGCCAGTTCCGCTTTCCCGATTTATTTATGATTGTTATGGTGCACCCCTTTTATCTACACTACGATCTACCTAGTGGCTGTGCGCTCTCGTGATCATGGTTTGGCAATAAACTTTCTATACAGTATATTATGAACCTATCATCTGCCAACTATCCTTATATCTGGAGCTCCCAATAGGGAGCCTATTTTTTTGTGTAGTTGTGCAAGATTATATTAATCTATGCACCATATTACAGCACACATGGGCTCTCTCATCAGAATCCACTGATAGCACACAAGGGTTTACAGGGAGCCCCTATTATATTAGAATATCCTCTTCATTACAAAGATAATCTCACTACTATTTATGTTCTCATGCTTCTCAAATATTGTACATAATCACAATGAATATAAGAATGCGCACATGAGAAGAATATTGCGGAATAGTTCAATGGGTAACAAACTTGGCATCAAGGGATTGAGGTCCATTCTGGATGCAATGAAACCCACATGCTCCCGACCTACAGATTCATATTCAGCATATAATCCTAATGACTATTCTGAGCTCAAGGAGTCAAAGGCATACGGCCTATCCTATTCACCCAATAAGATGCCTGTTCTAATTTGGCAAGGTTTTATTGGTTGCACGTATCTTGCATAATGTGTCTTGCATTTCTTCTGTTTCGTTGCACCGCCATCTGCTTAGTGTACTCATGATATATGTGAAGATGCCATGCCCATCCATTATCAATACCTATTCCATTTGTCGTCATACTCCCTCCATTCGAAAAATCTTGTCCCTCAAATGGATGTATCTAGCACCAAGTTAGTGCTAAATACATTCATTCAATGCACAAGCTTGGGACAAGCTTTTTTGGATGGAGGGGGTACCATGTTTTTCCATTCAAATCTTGTTCTTGTGTTTCAGACATCCAAAAGGAAGAGGGTGATTGCAGAACCTGAGGGAGTACAAGCAAAGTCCTTGAAGAAGGTGGTGGTACTAGAGAAATCAGATAGCACCCCACTTATATTGGCGATAGAACCAATGCCGCAAAACCTAGGATATCGCAACTATGCTGCTTGTTGCTTTGCTCTTGTTAGTACCTATTGTCCTATCATTGTACTTACATTCATACCTGGTGTATTATGTGGCATCATTGTGCATTATAGCTTGCTTATCCACTATTCGCTCCAAATTACCAGATCTATATTAATGCTTACATTAATGTAGAATAAACCCAATGCTTATGTAGAAGTTTTGCTCTGCATTGTTCTTGTAAGTATCTATTGTCCTTCATCACTGTACTTATATTGTCAGCTAGTTGTTCATGTACACTTTGCAGCTTATTCCCTTGCCCTCCATTTTCTACACATCACATCTATATTTACTATTGCCAAAATATTGAATAAAACCAATGCTACTGAAGAAGTTTAGCTCTGCATTGCTCTTGTCGGTGCCTTTTGCATGTATGTTGTACTTACATTTATAGTCTGCATCTTAGCTTTAATAATCGCCATTTGTTCCTATATTATCACATCTATATTTACTCTTAACAAAATGTAGAATAAAGGCAATGCTCTTGAAGAAGAGTCTGTGGTAAATTTCTTGAATTGCCCCCCATATGGACAAGGGCTTTATAGAGCCGGTCTTCACTACTAACGTAAGTTTGTCCTCCTCAAGCCTTCAAATTTTGTTGTGTATATTTGGATAGCTATGACTGCAAATGCTGTTTATTTTTGTCGTCTGCATCAAATTGCATGTTCAAAGTTTATTACGAAGAAGTACATAAACATAAGTTTGTCCTTCTCAATTTCAGTTTTTAGTTGCATAACCTAGTTCCTTATTCATACCATGTAAATTAAACTAAACATAGCAAGTCTTTAGCACTGCATGTATGCTTGTGTTCTTGATCTGTAATCCAGTGGTGTGGTGAAACTACCAACTCCAGCACAATGTCATATCCTGCTATGTCTTAACTATGAACAATGCCATATTATGTTAATGTTATTTAAAGCATGTCTCTTTATTTACCAATCTGAAATGGTATAAATTGATAGTACACTCACCATTCATGCTTATACGTTGTTTAGCACTACATGTATGATTGTGTTCTTGATCTGTAATCAGTGGTGTGGTGAAGCTGGCCGCTCCTGCACAATGCCATTTCCTGCCGTCTTAACTATGAACAATGCCTATTATGTTAATGCTATTTTAAACAGTGTCTCTTTATTTCTGACTAAGAAATGAGATGAATTGACAACACTGATGCTAATACGTGCAAAACCTGTTATCTACCTACTTGTTTCTCTTTTAGGGTGACATCACTGATGCTAGGAAGAACTGCCACAATGATAGTGAGACGAACTCATTGCTTGTCCCTCCAACATATATTCCAGAGAAGAAGGCAACACATCTTGAGGATAGCGATACAACCCCAAAGTCATGTCTTGATGTAGTGTCGAACTTACTTGCTAATAGCAGTGACACAAGGTAGATGAAGTCGCCGCCTGAATCTGTTCGACTTCTTCAGTCTGAAATTCAAGCAGAAAGACAAGCTTCCGCTCAAATCCGACTGGAACTCCAATCTCTATGCAAGATTAACCATAAGTGCAGGACATCTATTGATGCTATGCAGCTTGAGTTGGTGGATATAAGCGTCAAACAAGTGCAGTCTCATCAGGTTGCTAAGCTGCTTGCGCTGCAGCTCCTGGGCAGGGCTAACCTTTCTTGAACTGTGTTGAAGTGATGTCGGTTCTGTCTATTATTTTGTCGGCGTGTTTACTTCCACTGGTGGCAACCTGCCCAGTGTATGGAATCTGCTGTCTGGTTGCCCTTTATTATCACTGGCGGTGAACTTTGATGCCCATGGGATGTAATATGCTGTAATTTCTTTGTTGTGTAGTCTAGGTTTATTCTTCACCACGATGCTATAATTTATTTGCTGTATGTGCTGTCGTCGCTCTGAGAAAAGGTCATAATCTTCGATCTGAGTGCAATTAGCCAATACGTTAGGTTTATATAAAAAAATCGGTACAAAACTGGCCGATCGCCAATCACTATGAATGGGCCGAACCGTGGGCCTACAATCATCTTGGGCCTTTAGTAGGCCTAGATTTAATCTGGCCCTCTATTAGTTTCGGGCTTTAAAAGGCTGAGTAAAGCGCTTGCCTTAATTGGGACAAAAAATAAAATGGGCTTTTAGCAGGCTGAGATGTAGATTGAGCCTGAATTGTGTCGAACAAATCACGGGCCGACAGCAGGATGGAATATACATCGACCCATTATTGGCCCAGTGATATGACGGGCCATTAACAGGCTGAAATGTTGTTGGCCCTTGGTGGGCCCAATTTCAGGATGGGCTAGAAGTAGGCCGATTGCATAGTGGGCCGAAATTAGGCCCAACACTATCAAGGGCCTTTTACGGGCCGATAGGCAGTTTGGGCTAAAATGTATCCACGAAGACTACGGGCCGTTAAGAGGCCGAAAGTCACTACGGACCAGAATTAGGCCCAGATGCAGCTGAGGCCTTTAAATGGCCGAAAGTGAAACCGGGCCGATAGAGGCCCATATGTACACAGGGCCGCTGACAGGCCGAGACTAATATCGGGCTGAACTATTAAACGGGCCATTAACAGGCCGAAGAGCAAAGCAGGCCCCCAATTGGCCCAAAGGCACAGTAGCTGTTAAAGGGTCGTATCTGTTATGGGCCGTAATTTGTCCCAAACTATTGCAGGGTGTTAACGGGCCAGATCTGATATGGGCCATAAACTGTCCTAGAATATTGCAGGCATTTAACCGGCCATATTTGATGTGGGCTACAATTTGGTCCAGAAAATGAATGGGCCGGCTCATAAGATCTGACGAAATCTTGTGGGCCTTTTCCTGGGCCAGCTTTTAAACCTATATGGGCCTCTATTGGGCCGTCTCACGTGTCAACGTTTCATTGGCGACTCCCTTCCAGTGGACGGTTGACATCTGTCCCAACGAGAAGCTGACACGTGGATCCTCCGGCGAATGAGAATTTTACACATGGAAAATCCCCATTGGTCAGGGCTGTTAACGGGTTATCGGATCCAAACCAGAACCCGATAGCTTAACAGCGACCCGTTACGGTGGATGCCACATGTCGGTTACCCTTGATGAAAACACTTCCATGACGCGCCATTTATCGTCATGGAAGTGGAAACTTTCGTGATGATAATTTTGGTATTGTCATGGAGCACTTCTACGACAGCACAGGTATGACTATCTTGATTCTGTCATAAAATCGTCATGGATGTACATGCATGACAGAAAACGTGACCTACTATGACAAACACGTATCATCACGGAAGAGGTTTTTTTTGTAGTGTATCCCATAGTATTTACGCATTTGTGTCATCCATAGCAATTGAACACAACATGATCCGGCGGCAATGTATTCCTCTTTGGCGGTAGATAGAGATACTGAGTTTTTTTTATCTTGGAGGACCAAGACACAAGAGATCTCCCAAGAAATTGACAAGTACCCGAAGTGGATTTTCTATCAATCTTGTCATCGGCATAATCTAAATCGGAATAGCCAACAAGATTAAAAGATGATCCTTTGGGTTACCATATGCCAAAGTTTGTTGTATGTAACAAGTATCTCACAATTATTTTTACAGCCTTTAAGTGAGATTCTTTTGGTGCCGCTTAGTATCATGCACACATGCCCACACTAAGCATAATGGCAGGACAGGAGGCACAAAGATATAGCAATGAACCAATCATTGATCGATAAACCTTTTGATAAACATGTTTGTCCTCCTTAGTGAGGTCAGGATGTCCACTAGTAGGCATGGGAGTTTTCAAACCTTTACTCTCTTGCATGTTGAACTTCTTGAACAAGTCCTTGGTATAATCTGTTTGAGAAACAAAGGCAACCTCTCTTGTTTGTCTTGATTTGCAAACCAAGGAAGAATTTGAGTTCACACATCATAGACATATCATACTTCTCCGACATCAACCTTCCAAACATTTCACTAAAATGAGTGTTAGATCCAAATATGATATCATCCACATATATTTGGCATGCAAATAATTCACCATTAACTCTCTTAGTGAATAAGGTTGCATCAATTTCCCCAATTTCAAACCATTTTTCAATGAGAAACTTCGTCAAGCATTTTTACCAAGCTCTACGATCTTGTTTAATACAATAAAGAGCTTTGCGGAGTTTGTAAACATGGTTAGGTTTATTAGGATTAACAAAGCTGGGAGGTTGTTTAACAAAAACTTCCTCCTCAATTCACCATTCAAGAAATCACTTTAATATCCATTTGATAAAGGGTGATATCATAGTGATTGGCATAAGCGAGAAGAATACGAATAGACTCAAGTCTAGAAAAGGGGGCATAGGTCTCGCCATAGTCCATACCTTCTACTTGAGTGTAGCCTTGTGCCACTAGGCGAGCCTTATCGCGTACAACTTGTCCATCTTCATCTTGTTTGTTGCGAAACAACCATTTGGTTCCAATGATATTTTGCTCATCTTTGGGCTTCTCAACCAATGTCCAAACTTGGCTCCTCTCGAAGTTATGTAGTTCTTCATACATAGCATTCACCCAATCAATATTCAAAAAATCAGCCGATTCAGTGATTTATCGTCTGATTTATCACCACTCAGGGGGTGACCGATAACATTATGCCTTATCATCACAATTTATCGATTGGGCCGATTTATAACTATGACAAGTGATTTAACGGCAGTACACCGATAAATCGAGCATATTCCTAGCACCATGTGTGCAAGAAGTATGTTTAATTGTGTTTTTTGGACCTTGTTATTTAATAGGTATTGTCTTCCTATTTTCTTTTTCGTTGTACAAGGATTCAAAGGAAAGTAATCAAGGTAACACTTCTGTCCAATATTGTTTTTGTGTTAAGTATAGCAAATTTTAGTGCTAGGAACCTGGGATTTGAAAAAAATGGTTGATTAATAGTCGACCGATAAAATCTATTAATCGGCTGAATTTTGATTAATCTCTAATCCCTAGCCGACTGAAATGCTAACGATAAGCGATATCCACAAAATTGCACCCAATCCGAGTCTTCCAGGTCTTCTTCCACCTTTATAGGTTCAATACTAGAGATGACTGAGTAATGCTCACGAAAGTTAGCTGATCAAGTTTTAGAGCGAGTAATTCTCCCGAATTTGATGTCGCCAAGGATTTGATCAACGGGATGGTTCTTGTCAACTCTTGCTCGAACACGGGATAGATTTTGCTTGGGTTGTGGTGGAGCATCCTCCTCCTCATCTTCTTCTTCTTCATTGTTGTTGACATTGTCTTTCTCTTGAGGTGGTGAAGAAGGAGATTGAGGTGGATCTTCTTGTTGCACTTCCTCATTTTTTTTCATCTTGGCGTGTACCACTTGTGGATGCCTCCATGTCATTATGTGGGTTTATGATCAGATTATTCATGAATTTGAGTCTTTTCTGAATTCTTATATGCATGATTGTTATAGCTTTGTATTTCTCCCCGATCTATCTGTTTGGTTAGGCCAGCTAGATTGATTTATCTTGCAATGGGAGAGGTGCTTTGTGATGGGTTTGATCTTGCGGTCCTCAATCCCAGTGACATAAAGGGACATGACACGTATTTTTATCATTGCCATTAAGGATAAAAAGATGGGGCTTATTCATATTGATTGGGTTTACTTTGTCTACATCATGTCATCCTGCTTAAGGCGTTACTCCGTTCTTTATGAACTTAATACTCTAGATGCATGCTGGATAGCAGTCGATGGGTCGAGTACTAGGAGTAGATGTAGGCTGGAGTCGGTCTACTTGTATCAGACGTGGTGCCTATATACATTATCATTGCCTTGAATATCGTCATAACTATGCGCTTTTCTATCAATTGTCCAACAGTAATTTGTTTACCCATTGTATGCTATGTTCTAGAGAGAAGCCTCTAGTGAAAACTATGCCCCCTGGGTCTATCTTTTATCATATATAAAATCCAAAAATACCTTGATGCAATTCATTTACCATTATTTTATTTTGTGTTTTTATCTATCACTACGAGATTTGATCCTTGCAATTAACCGCCAAGGGATTGACAACCCCTTGTTGCGTTGGGTGCAAGTATTTTCTTTTGTGTGTGTAGGTGATGCTAACAAGGTTCTGCGTGGTTCTCCTAATGGATTGATAACCTTTGTTCTTAACCGAGGGAAATACTTATCTCTATTGTACTGCTTCATCCTCTCCTCTTCGTGGAAATGCCAACGCAGCTCACAAGTAGCAGGAAGAATTTATCGCGCCGTTGATGGGGAGACATCACCAAAATCTAACAAGTACGTGCACACAAACTATAATCTACTTGTATTTACACTATTTGCCATTTGCCTCTTGTTTTCATCTCCCCCACTTCTAAAACAGTTTTAAAAAACACAAAAATATTTTCTGTTTGTTTGCTTGTTTTCTTGCTTGAAGTTGCTATCATGTTAGAGTTTGATAAAGTTATCATTGAAAGCGCTAGTGAGGATAGCACTAGTGAATCCCTTGAGGATAAGCTTGCAACTATTGATCTCAATCATGATCCTCCGGAGATTAGACACCCCACAAATTTCAAAACTAAAATATATCATGTGGGAAGCGGAAAAATAATTGGGAAAAATATTATTCAGGGAATCTTTGATTGCACGGGAGTCATACCAATAATAAGAGGGTCTATTCTTGATAAAACAAATTTCTATGTGGATGCCATTTCTATGCTTGTGGTTAAGTTAGAAAGACAATTTTTACATATCATCCATCTTTACAAAATATATTTTATGAGTTTCCCAATATTCATGATCCTAAAATTAAGAAGATTGCCACTATTATCCTTATGCATGAATTTGACTATGTAATCAGGGAGGTTAGAGAAATCTTTGCTTATTATAGGATAAATTTTGAGCATGCTCCAATAGAAGGAGTTCTCCATGATAAAGATACTATACGTAGTTTGGAGTCTAAAGATTATTTTGCTTACAGCGAGAATCTTAGGAGGAGAGTCCCCTATGCTCAAATTATTATAACTTTGCATCTCCACACTTGTGACAATTTGGAGTGGATTACTAAAGGAATTGATGAAGGCTTTAGTAGTGAGTGGTTTGAGGAAACGGCTAGGGAACCTATCGATGATGAAATACATGTTTTATATGAAGATATTTATGGTGACGATTCGGAATTTGGAGTAATGAATGTTAAAATTACCGAGCAAAGCCTTTTCAATAGTTTAAGCTCTCCCACCAGGAAAGAACAACATGAGAATAAAGATTTATTAAGAAAGGTTTTGGAAGATTTGATTAAAAAGGACTTGGGAATGGAAGATGACAACACTTGAAACTATGTATTACGCCTAGCTAGGGGCGTAAAACAATAGCGCTTGTCGAGAGGCAACCCTCTTTATTTTTCTTCTTTCTTTTCTGTTTTTTGGTGTGCACACAATTATGATACTGTTATGGTTGTGTTTTTGTGTTTTAATTAGTGTTTGTGCCAAGTAAAGCCTTTGGGATGATTTGGGTGATAGTTGATTGATTCTGTGAAAAAATAGAAACTTTTGCACCCAGTTCTGGAATTTTATAAATTCACTGAAATGTGCTTTTGATCTGAATTATTTTACACATAATTGATATACAAATTTCCCACGTTGTCCTAATTTTTAAGAATTTTTGGAGTTGCAGAAGTATAGTCATTATGCAGGTTGATACAGACTGTTCTGTTTTAGACAGATTCTGTTTTTGGTGCATAGTTGGTTTGTTTTGATGAATCTATGGATTGTATCGGGGGGTATAAGTCATGGAGAAGTTGGAATACAGTAGGTATTATGCAATAATAAAATATGAATTGGTTCATAACAGTACCTAAAGTTTGTGATTTGGTTGTTATACTAACGGATCTCACGAAGGTTTCTGTTGAGTTTTGTGTGCTGAAGTTTTCAAGTTTTGAGTGTGATCGTGATGGATGAAGGAATAGAGAGTGGCAAGAGCCTATAAGCTTGGGGATTCCCAAGGCACCCCAAGGTAATATTCAAAGAGACCCAAGCATCTAAGCTTGGGGATGCCCCGAAAGGCATCCCCTCTTTCGTCTACCAACCATCGATAAATTACTTGGAGCTATATTTTTATTCATCACATGATATGGGTTTTGCTTGGAGCGTCGTGTATTATATGAGTCTTTACTTTGTTTGATTTTTAATTTGACACAATCATCTTTGCTGGACACACCTTTTGAGAGGGACACGCACTCATTCATGATTTGTTAGAATACTCTTTGTGCTTCACTTATATCTTTTGAGCTAGGCAGTTGCTCTAGTGCTTCACTTATATATTTTAGAGCACGGCGGTGGTTATATTTTAAAGAAATAGTTGCACTATCATGCTTCACTTATATAATTTTGAGAGTTTGATAAATAGTAATGGCAATAGGCACGGGTTATGTAGTTGGTCCTAATATGATAGGTATTCAAGAGGGATATAATAAAAATTGTCATGTAGATCACTGAATATGATAAGTTTGATTCCTTGCAATAGTTTTGCGATATTAAGATGGTAATATGTGGGAGGTGCTAGTGAATGATTGTGGTTTAGTAAGAATATTGGTGTTAAGGTTTGTGATTCCCTAAGCATGCATGTATGGTCTCTCGTTATGCTAAGAAGTTGGAGCATGATTTATTATTGATTGTCTTCCTTATGAGTGGCGATCGGGGACAAGCGATGGTCTTCTCCTACCAATCTATCCCCCTAGGGCATGCGTAGTAGTGCTTTGCTTTCAGGGCTAATAAACTTTAGCAATAAGTATATGAGTTCCTTATGAGTAATGTGAGTCCATGGATTATACGCACTCCCACCTTTCCACAATTTGCTAGCCTCTTCGGTACCGTGCATTGCCCTTTCTCACCTCGAGAGTTGGTGCAAACTTTGCCGGTGCATCCAAACCCCGTGATATGATACGCTCCATCACACATAAGCCTCCTTATATCTTCCTCAAAACAACCACCATACCTACCTATTATGGCATTTCCATAGCCATTTTGACATATATTACCATGCAACTTCCACCGTTCCATTTTTATGACACACATCATCATTGTCATATTGCTTTGCATGATCATATAGCTGACATAGTATTTGTGGCTCAACCACCGTTCATCATTTTTTAATACATGTTACGCTAGCATCATTGCACATCCTGGTACACTACCAGAGGCATTCATATAGAGTCATATTTTGTTCTAGTATCGAGTTGTAATTTTTAGTTGTAAGTAAATAGAAGTGTGATGATCATCAGTATTCATTATTAGAGCATTGTCCCAGTGAGTAAATTTAAAAAAAGGCCAAAAAGAGCCCAAGAAAAGAAAAAAAAGAAAAAAGGAAAGAAAAAAAATAAAAAAAGGAGAAAAATGATGAGCGAAAAAGAGAGAAGGGGCAATGTTACTATCCTTTTCCACACTTGTGCTTCAAAGTAGCACCATGTTTTTCATATAAGGACTCTCATATGCTTTCATTTTCATATATTAGTGGGAATTTTTCATTATAGAACTTGGCTTGTATATTCCGATGATGGGCTTCCTCAAATGCTCGAAGTCTTCATGAGAAAGCAAGTTGGACGCACACCCACTTAGTTTTTATTTTGAGCTTGCATACACTTATAGCTCTTAGTGCATCCATTGCATGGCAATCCCTACTCCTTGCATTGACATCAATTGATGGGCATCTCCATAGCCCGTTGATTAGCCTCGTCAATGTGAGACTATCTTCCTTTTTTACTTCTCCTTATCAATCTCTACCACCGTATTCTATTCCACACATAGTGTTATATCCATGGTTTGCGCTCATGTATTCCGTGGGGTTGAAAAAGCTGAAGCACGTTAAAAAGTATGAACCAATTGCTCAGCTTGTCATCAGGGTTGTGCATGATAAATACTTTGTGTTAAGAAGATGGAGCATGACAAGACTGTATGATTTTGTAGGGATAACTTTCTTTAGCATTTTTATTTTGAAAGGCATGGTTGTTTGTTAGTATGCCTAAGTATTGATGTCTTTATATCAAACTATAGACTATTGCTTTGAATCATTCAGATCTTAATATTCATACCACAAAATAGATTACATGATGAATATGATAGGTAGGATTCCATATCAAAAAAATTGTTTTTATCATTTACCTACTCGAGGACGAGCATGAATTAAGCTTGGGGATGCTGATACGTCTCCAACATATCTAATTTTTTTATTATTCCATGCTATTATAGTATCAATCTTGGATGTTAATTATGCAATTATATATCATTTTTGGGACTAACCTATTAACCTAGTGCCCACTGCCAATTGTTGTTTTTTGCTTGTTTTTGCCTTTTAAGAAAATCAGTACCAAACGGAGTCCAAACGCTATGAAACTTTTGACGATTTTTTCTGGACCAGAAGGGACCCTAGAAGCTTCAGGAGAAGACCTGCGGAGCCATAAGGGAGTGACAAGACCGCAGGGCGTGCCCTAGGGGAGGGGGCAGGCTTGTGGGCCCCTCATGACACCTCTTGACCTAATTCCAGCGCTATAAACTCCCAAATATTCCGAATACATCAGAGAGCCAACCAAAACACTTTTTCCGCCGCCGCAAGCCTCTGTTCTTTCGCGATCCCATCTGGAGGCCTTCTCCGGTACTCTGTCAGAGGGGTAATCAATCACGGAGGGCTTCTACATCAACCTTGCTGCCCTTCTGATGATGCGTGAGTAGTTTACCACAGACCTACGAGTCCATAGGTAGTAGCTAGATGGCTTCTTATCTCTCTTTTATCTTCAATACAATGTTATCCTTGATGTTCTTGGAGATCTATTCGATGTAATCCTTTTTTGCGGTGTGTTTGTTGGGATCCGATAAATTGTGGGTTTATGATCAGATTATTCATGAATATTATTTGACTCTTTTCTTAATTTGTATATGCATGATTGTCATAGCTTTGTATTTCTCTTTGATCTATCTGTTTGGTTTGGCCAACTAGATTGATTTATCTTGCAATGGGAGAGGTGCTTTGTGATGGGTTCGATCTTGCGGTGCTCAATCCCAGTGACATAAAGGGACATGACACGTATTTGTATCATTGCCAATAATGATAAAAAGATGGGGTTTATTCATATTGATTGGGTTTACTTTGTCTACATCATGTCATCTTGCTTAAGGCGTTACTCCGTTCTTTATGAACTTAATACTCTAGATGCATGCTGGATAGCGGTCGATGGGTGTAGTAATAGTAGTAGATGCAGGCAGCAGTCGGTCTATTTGTCGCGGACGTGATGCCTATATACAGGATCATTGCCTTGAATATCTTCATAACTATGTGCTTTTCTATCAATTGCCCAACAGTATTTTGTTTGCCCACCGTAAGCTATGTTCAAGAGAGAAGCCTCTAGTGAAAACTATGGCCCCTAGGTCTATCTTTTATCATATATAAAATCCAAAAATACCTTGCTACAATTTATTTATTGTTATTTTATTTTGTGTTTTTATCTATCTATTTATCTATCACTACGAGATTTGATCCTTGCAATTAACCGCCAAGGGGTTGACAACCCCTTGTTGCATTGGGTGTAAGTATTTGCTTTTGTGTGTGTAGGTGTTGCTAACGAGGTTCTGTGTGGTTCTCCTACTGGATTGATAATCTTGGTTCTTAACTTAGGGAAATACTTATCTCTACTGTACTGCTTTATCCTCTCCTCTTCGAGGAAATCCCAACGCAACTCACAAGTAGCAGAAAGCAAAGCCAAATTTAAAATCTGCATTTTCCTAAAACCAATCCCGCGCATGTACTTAGGCTAGCACATATCATTCCAAGATACCCAAGCCATTTTTCTTTTTCCTTCATTAGCACCCCGCCAAAACTTTTTGATTGAAGAATCCAAGTGTTCACATAGACCCCTTTGTAGTATGAAGCATCCCATGGACAAGGTGGGTAGTGCTTGTGCCACAAATTTGATTATGACCTCCTTCCCTGCCATTGACCACAATTGCTCAATTCAACCTTGAACTCTTTTCCACCATCTACCCTTCAAATATTTAGACAATCCATTTTTTGACTTACCCACATCTGTAGGCATGCCAAAGTACTTTTCAGTAAGAGCTTCTAAATGAACTCCCAGCACTCCTTTTCCTTCCTCCTTTAGATCATTTGGGCATTTTTTACTAAATAAAATTGAGGACTTTTCAAGATTCACTTTCTGTCCAGAAGCTTTGCAGTACAAGTGTAGCACCTCCTTCAATTCATCAGCAACTCATGTACTAGCTTTTAACACGAAAATGCTATCGTCTGCAAATAACAAACTTTTTGCAACTAGAGCTGTTGGTACCACTTTCAAGGCAATCAAATCAGACCGTGTTCCTTTCTATTTCAGCAAAGAAGATAAGCCCTATGAAGCTAACAGAAACAAATACAATGAAATAGGATCTCCCAGTCAAATTCCCTAGTCAGTTTAAAATTCTCAAGCCGGATGCCATTGAAAAGAGCTGAAAAAGAAACAGTTCAAACACACTTCATCGTCAATGAAATCCAAACAGGGTTGAACCCCAACTTCCCCAGAATTGCCTCAAGATAGTCCCATTCAACATGATCATAAACCTTCAACATATCTATTTTCAAAGCAGAAGATTTGTTCTTCTTTGATTTATTCCTCTTCATAAAATGCCAACTCTCAAAGGCCAAAATAATATTGTTTGTAATCAATCTTCCCGACACAAAAGTGTTATTTGTTACCTCCATGCTATTTTCTCCATGTAACACCTTCAAGACCATCTGTGTAATTTCCACCCCACATAAGTTCCAATGCTTCTAAAAAAATGAGTTAGGAAACAGTCTGGGCCAGGTGCCTTTGTTGGGTACATCTAAAACATCACATTTTTTATCTCCTCTGTGGTATGGGGTTTTAACAAAGCCCTGTTCATTTCTGCTGTCACTCTACATGGTACTGCCTCCAACAACATATTAACATCAGCAACCCCCTCCGAAGTATACAAGTTTCCATAAAAATTATGTTTCATGCCACTAATCTCATTTCTATCATATGTAAGTGTTCCATCTGGTATTTCCAACTTGGAAATCCAATTCTTCCTCTTGTCCATGGTTGCCTTTTGCTGGAAGAAATGAGTGTTCTGATCCTCTTCTTTCAGCCATTGTATCCTCGCTCTTTGTCGCCACATTATTTCCTCGCGATGGTAGAGCTCCGCAAGTCTGTCTTGGGTCTTATCGATTGGTAGGCTAGCAAGCTCCACACAATCGACAACCAAATGGACCATTACTACTAGATGGGCTGCACCTACACGCATGCTCACCTCATACCTCTCTCGCTTGCTCCAATGGTTCAACCGGTGTCCAGCTTTAATTTCTATCGGTGTCACTTTCCCGAATACAGACTATATATAATATAAGTGGAACCTCTACCCGGTGTCACTGTGTCTAGTGACACCGGGTGCATGAACGTAGGTCCGCCCCTATATATCATATTAAATAATGTACTAGTATGTGTCATACATGGCAATAAATGAGATTACTATGATACTAACCCATGATACTGTGCACTGTAGAGGTAGTATCATACACTGGTATGATATGCATGACACTAGTATATGATACACCATTATAACCAGCTTACTCCCAATGTGGCTAGCCTGACCAATGAGAAGTTACTCGCGATCGTTTGCTTCCGTTCAGTAACTAGGCGACATATCGATCATTAACCACAACAAAAGCGGGTGGAGTAATTGATAGCAGTGGTAATATACCATGAGGCTGGCCATAGTGGGGGTATCATAGCTGGTATCATGCACTCAGGAATAGTAAACAAGATGATGTGGCAGAGAATTAAAGAAGAGAGAGAGGGTTAGAGTAACATAGGTAGATACTGTAACATAATAAATACTATACTACTTTGTGTCATGCATGGCCATTGAAATGATCTAGATGACGACTAGAGGGGGTGAATAGGCGTTTTAATTTTTTTACGGATTTGGCTTTATCCTAATGCGGAATTAAACTAACGGATACTTTTCAAGCACAAATCCTAAATATGCTAGGCTCAACTAAGTGCACCAACAACCTATGCTAAACAAGATAGGCACTTAAGGAAACTAGCAAGCACAAACTATATCACAAGATATGTAAATGTAGGAACAACTAAGCAATTCAACTAGCACAAGATATATCAATATGAGCAAGTATGAATTGCGGAAAGTAAAGGGTGTGGGTATGAGATAACCACAAGTGAGTCGGGGACGCCGATTTATCCCAAAGTTCACACTCATGAGAGTGCTAATCTCCGTTAGAGCGGTGCCGAAGCCAAAGCTCCGGGGCATCACCAAGTGACTCACCGTATTCTCCCTTTCGAGTCACCCCCGATGGATGAGCCTCGGTTCACTCGGAGTTGGTCTTGAAGGCGACCACCACACCTTTACAATCTTCTCCGAAGCACACCACAACCATGGAAGCTTCCAGAGGAACTTGACCACCGAGGCCACTTCACACCCTTCCCCGGAGCACACCACACAAGGAAGCTTCCGGAGGAACCTTGGCCACCTAGGCCTCTTCACAAACTTCTCAAAGATATCACCAAACCGTCTAGGAGGCGAAGCCTCCAAGAGTAATAAACTCACGGGCTCTCACTCGAACAAATCGATGCTTGGAGCTCAAACCAATGCAACAAATGCAATGCAAGGTCAAGCAGCAAATGCTCAACCCACTCTCTCAATCTCACAAGATGCAACTCAAGAAAGTGGGAGATTGAAGAGAGGGGATGTAATGGAGGAAATCAACAAATGACTCCAAGATCCATCCAAAAATTCCCCTTCACATAGAGGGGAGATAGGCATTTGGGAGAGGTGGTATGATGCTCAAAATGATGTTTAGAAAGTGTATGAACAACACCCCAACCGGTGGGAGGAAGGAGCCCTTAAATAGCCAAAACCGAAAACTAGCCGTTGCGGCTCAACGGGCAGTTCCTGGACACCCCGTGCCCACAGGGGTTTAGACCCCGTGTCCACGGGGTCCCGTGCACACGGTACAAGCCTGTGCCCACAGGGGTCAAAAAACCCGTGTCCACGGGGTACCCAGAACTGCCTGCAGCAGCCCACTAAAACAGTGATAACTTTGGCATACAGACTCCGAATTCGATGATCTTGCGCTCGTTTTGAAGCTATGGAAAAGCCCAAGGTCCTCACATAGAGAACCACCCAAGATCAACAAGAAAGAATGATGCAAGTAATGCAAAGGTTTGAGCTCTCTTCATGTGACGTGATCAAGCTACTCGCCCAAAAGTCCCACTTGATAGTACGGCTATCAAACCTATAATCCGGTCTCCCACCAAGCACTATGAGACCGGCAAAACTAGGAAAACCTAGCTAAGTTATAGCTTTGCCTTGCACATTCAACTTGAGCTTGATGATGACTTTGATGCTTGCCTCAAGTTGGAATCTTTTTCTTGTCCAAAATCACTTGGTGAAGATACTCAAAATGCCTAGCCTTAACTTAAGCCCATCTTCACATGCACATTTATCATGATGTGGACCGCAAGCTTCAAAGCATATAACCTCCGGCTTCTCATCTTGCACTTGGACTCCTCGAACCTGATGACCATCACCACTTGATGTCATCCACACAAAGGCTACTTGAAATCTCTCTTTTGATGCAAGCCCATGAGAAGCACCTAACCCACATAGACATAGAAAGCACATAGCATGGGTTAGGTAACAAAAGAACAATTCACAATTACTTACCATACCACTAGATCACTTGATCCCACATGATACAAATATTGCACTTTGTGAGTTGACCATCTAGATAATCTTCGAGCTTCATCTTGGTCAACCAACATCTTTACTTCATGCCCCATCTTCGTTTCTTGAAAGCCACAATGAACTCTTCATTTCCCTTCATTGCTCCAAGACTATATCACCAAAGACTCTTTCATGGCCATATCAAGTTCCACTATGAATATCATCTTGGTCACCACATGCTCTTCTAAAACTCCATCGTAATCTCTTGAGAGGCATAATGAATTCTTCACTCTAGTTGCTTGCTTCAAGCCTTGATCAATGGAAAACCCAACACATGAGATATCCATGATCTTGTCTTGAAACCATAACTTGAATTCTTCTATTTGATTATTCTCTCAAGCTCTTGATCCTTAGCCCACATATGTCAATCTTTGAGATCCTATAATGAACTCCACCTTGAATATTTGGTTAGACATTAAAATCAATCTTGACGGCTTCATCATAAATCCCCAAAGACCAACTTGAAACCTCATTGGATATGTGACCTCGAGTGCCAAAACCTAGGCCCCATATGCACGGGGGTCAGGAGGCCCGTGCGCATGGGGTATCCAGAGAGGGATACCATGAGGACTTCTTCGAATGTTTTGATGGCATTCTTCCCACATAAATCCAACATGCTTCATGCATCACTATGGAACATTTCTTCATATAGGATTCAATGCACTTGATGCTCCATAGGAATTGTCCATGAATACCAAAGCTTAGAGCAAATATATCTTCATATATATGGACTTCATCCTTGATTCCATCTAATATCCTTGATGCACCATCTATGGACAATACTTTCAAATATATCTCAGTGAAAAAATTAGTCCATAGAGATTGTCATGAATCACCAAAACCACACTTAGGGGCTACATGCCCTTTCAATCTCCCCCATTTTGGTAATTGATGACAATCTCAACAAGAGGGTTTATATAAGGAATTTAAAACAAGTATGCAATCTATCCTAGAATAAATTGTATACTTGAGGTGGTTTTGATAGCCTCAAATATCACAAAGATAGTTGACGTTATCAAACCAATTGTACTAGCATCGAAATACTACACAAGAATTTGATGCTAGCAGAACCACACTATATAGAGCAAACTCCCCCACAATATATGCACATGAAAGAACTTGGTGGATTTTTCTCTATATACACATCCATGCAACAAGCAAACACAACAAATGTAGATATGCATGAATGACAAGAACCAACCCACTTCTCCTAAACCCTCTAAACTTCTCCCCCATTGGCATCAAATGCCAAAATGGAAGAAATCTAGAAGGACAATATAGTATGAGTTCCTCCATCATCATCTAGCCAGACACAATACCAAGGGAGACTCCTTTCCCCTTGGTGGCTACCCCCTCTTCTCTCCTAAACCTATATGTACTAGAGGATTTCCACCCTATGATGGCACAAGGTTTGGAGCCTCCTCTAGTTCATCTAGTTCTAGTTCTATTTGGTCCTAGTTGACTAATTAGAGCTAGCCCTAGCCATCTCTAATCCTAATAATTAGAAGTCCTGTGTGGTTCTAATCTCCTTCCTCTAATACTCCGGCGATGATTAGCTCTGGACGATGAAGCGCTACCGAATCATGAAGATCGTATGCTTCCAACCAAGTAGAGAGGCCATGCTTTTGGTCTTCTATTCGAGGGTTCTGATAACCCACAAGTATAGGGGATCGCAACAGTTTTCGAGGGTAGAGTATTCAACCCAAATTTACAGATTTGACACAAGGGGAGCCAAAGAATATTTGTAAGTATTAGCAGTTGAGTTGTCAATTCAACCACACCTGGAGATTAAATATCTGCAGCAAAGTGATCAATAGCACAGTAGTAAGATAGTTTTTTATAGCAGTGGTAATGGTAATGATAGTAACAGTAACAGTAGCAGTAGTTTTGTAGCAGGTGTAACAGCAGCAACAACCATAGTAACTTAGCAAGAACAATATGTGAAAACTCATAGGCATTGGATCGGTGATAATCGTTGGATAATATTCATCATATAACAGTCATAACCTAGGGCGACACAGAACTAGCTCCAGTTCATAAATATAATGTAGGCATGTATTCCGTAAATAGTCATACGTGCTTATGGAAAGAACTTGCATGACATGTTTTGTCCTACCCTCCCGTGGCAGCGGGGTCCATAAGGAAACTAAGGGATATTAAGGCCTCCTTTTAATAGAGAACCGGAACAAAGCATTAACACATAGTGAATACATGAACTCTTCAAACTACGGTCATCACCGGAAAGTATCCCGATTACTGTCACACCGGGGTTTACGGATCATAACATGCAATAGGTGAATATGACTTGCAAGATCGGATCTAGAACATAGATATAATGGTGAAAACATAAACGGTTCAAATCTGAAATCATGGCACTCGGGCCCTAGTGACAAGCATTAAGCATAGCAAAGTCATAGCAACATCAATCTCAAAAAATAGTGGATACTAGGGATCAAGCCCTAACAAAACTAACTCGATTACATGATGAATCTCATCCAACCCACCACCGTCCAGCAAGCCTATGAAGGAATTACTCACTCCCGGCGGTGAGCATCATGAAATTGATGATGGAGGATGGTTGATGATGACGAAGACCAAAGATCCCCCTCTCCGGAGCCCCGAACGGGTTCCATATCTGGCCTCCCAATGAAGAACAGGAGGTGGCGGCGGCTCCGTATCGTAAAACATGATGAAACTTCCTCTCCTGTTTTTTTATGGAAAAATAGGATTTTATAGCATCGGAATTAGGGTCAGTGGAGCCTCATGGGCCCCACTACCCACCAGGGCGCGCCAGAGGGGGGTGGCGCGCCCTGGTGCCTAGTGGGCAGCTGCCCCCCCCTCCAGTGGGTCTTCATTCCAGTATTTTTTATTTATTCCAAAAAAAATCTCCAAAAAGTTTCGTCCGATTCTAAGAACTTTTATTTCTGCACAAAAACAACACCATGGTAGTTCTGCCGAAAACAACGTCAGTCCGGGTTAGTTTCATTCAAATCATGCTAATTAGAGTTCAAAACAAGAGCAAAAGTGTTAGGAAAAGTACATACAATGGAGACGTATCAACTCCCCCAAGCTTAACCCATTGCTTGTCCTCAAGCAATTCAGTTGACAAACTGAAAGTGATAAAGAAAAACTTTTACGAACTCTTTTGTTCTTGTGTCCATATATATGCTTAAATATCACCCAGGTTTTCAGCAAAGATCATAACTAACCATGCAGATGATAACTCTTAGAAATTATATTCACTCATATCAATGGCACAATCAGCTAGCGAGCAATAATAAAATATCTCAAATGCCAACACTTTGTCAAAACAATCATGATATAATATGACAATAATGGTATTTTGCTAGCCCTTTCTGAGACCGTAAAACATAAATATAGAGCACCTGCAAAGTTCAAGCAGCGAGTAAACATTGTAATTCATGGTAGAAGAGATCCAGTCACGATGCATTCAACATTAACTATACACAATGCATGAGGATGACAATAGTGCTCTCAGGACTAGTGCTTGTTTGAGAAGGTGATGACTCAACATAAAAGTAAATGGATAGTCCCTTCGTAGAGGGAAGCAGGGATTTGCAGAGGTGCCAGAGCTTGAAGTTTAAATCAGAGATAAATATAATTTTTGGAGGTATACCCTTCCTGTCAATGTTACGACCAAGAGGTTTCAATATCTTCCATGTTAAACACATTAGCGGTGGTTCCCAAGCGATAAAAGTAAAGTTTACTCCCCCTCCACCAACAAACACAAGCCATGGCTAGCCGAATCCTTGGGTGCCCTCCATACTAACAACAGTCCGCGGAGTTTTGTTTAATTATTTGTAATTTTTGATTTCAGGACTGGGCATCCCTATTACTAGCCCCTCTCGTGCAAGGACGAGTGAATAAACACTGATCATGAGAATAACTCGCTTAGCATGGAAGATACTGACCACCCCCTGTTGCTCCATGAGTGGTCCGGGCACACAAAACATATGTTCATTTGAATTTTTAGAGGTGGCACATGCAAATTTACTTGGAACGGCAGGGTAATACCGCATATAGGTAGATATAGTGGACTCATCTGGAATAACTTTGGTTTAAGGGTTTTGATGCACAAGCAGTATTCCCGCTTAGTACAGGTGAAGGTTAGCAATTAGGTTGAGAAGCGACCAACTAGAGAGCGAAAATGGTCATGATCATGCATTATGAATAATCAACATTGGGTACTAGCATGAGTAGGATATAAACACCATGAACAAAAATATCATGGAGGCTATGTTGGTTTTGATTCAACTACATGCGTGAACATGTGCCAAGTCAAGCCACTTGAAACATTCAGAGGAGGATACCATATCATCATACTACATCACAGTCATTTTAATGCATGTTGACACTCAAGATAAATCATTATCCACTCCTAGCTACTTAAGCATGGCATGAGCAACTATAATCTCTAATTGTCATTGCAAGCATGTTTAATCATAATATGCTGAATCATGGATACTGAGTTAAACATATTTACAAAAACAAAAACAAGTTGACTTCATACCAGCCTTTCCTTGCCTCAATCACTTCATCAAATATCGTCATTATTGCCTTTCACTTGCACGACCGAATGAAAAGAAAATAATAGTAGTGCAAGAGTGTCGTGGACTAAGCTGGAATCTGCAAACATTTTATTTAAAGGGGAAGACAAAATAATATGGGCTATTTGTTAGATCAACAATAATGCAAATGAGAGTCACTCAACATTTTCATCGTGGTCTTCTCCCTAGTACGACTCAACAAAAGATAAGAATTTTGGAGAAACACACTGAAGCATTTTTGGATTTTTTTTAGTTTTTCTTGGAAGAAGCAAACTAAAGAAAGGAAAACAAAAATGAGAAAAACTATTTACACGAGAAAGCTCCCAACAAGCAAAAGAAGAAGTGAGAAATCTTTTTGGGTTTTCTTTTAATACTACAACTAATTAGACTAGAAAGAAAACCCGAAAAGAAGCGAGAAACATTTTTGGATTTTCTCAAAGTTTTTCAAACACACAAGAAGAAAGCAAGAAAATAAAACTAACATGGATAATATCAGGAAAAAGTGTGAACACCGACAACTGGAATGAAGTGTGTGAACATGAATGTAATGTCGGTGGAAATACGTACTCCCCCAAGCTTAGGCTTTTGGCCTAGCTTGGTAATCACCACCCACGGCCTGGATAATAGTCAGAGTGATAGCTCATGGAGGCTCTCAGTGCAGCCTCCACGGCCTGGCGAGCGGCCTCTACCGCCGCGTTGTACTCATGCGCGTTGCTCTCATAAATGTAGTGTCTTCCTTTATTCTGATAATCAAAGAGAGCGGGTGCAGGCAAAATAACAGTTACAATGGGTTTTTTATCGAACATCAAATTATAATTATAATTAGTGGCCTTATATTTAATAAACTCATGACACTGCATGGCCCCAAAGTCTAGGTACTGGGCAGGTAAAATAGGATCATTGGGCCAAGGCGACACACCCAGCTCCTTAGCTATATGGGAGGCATAAATCCCGCCATAAAAGTGACCACTATCAGCATTGCGTTGCAACCTCTGTGCAACAATTGCTCCAAGATTATAACATTTAATTCCTATTAGAGTAGTGTGTATGAGGCTCAAGTCTAGGGCACAGAGGGTACTGCAATCTTGTTTGCCCATGATGCATTTGCCATTAAAGAGTGCAAAGTAACGAATTGATGGAAATTGTATGCTTTTTATTCTAGCTTGTGTCACTCCTCTATCCTCACCACAGCATAGACTAGTTAAAAACATCTCATACTCAGATTTTGGTGGTTCATCAAGTGAACACCAATATGGGATTTTGGACGCAACACAGAATTCTTCTAGAGGCATGGTAAAAGCACTATCATAAAGACTAAATGAAACTCTAGAATCACGGGAATGATATTTAAATTTCTTGGTGAATGTCTGGGTTAGGTTGAGATGTTGAATGCACTTATCTACGATGAAGGGAGCGAGCTCGTTGTTGCGAACATATTGCTCAAATTCTTCCTTGATACCTGCTCCTATCATGAACTCGTCACACGGCCATAAAAATGATTTGGTATCAGCATCCCGCATCGAGCTTTCACTTGGCTCAACATAGGACCGTCGTATCGAGCTTTCACTCAATGATGCTGCTGAGGACCTCCGCCTCGAAGAACTCCTAAAGAGGTGCATTTTAATTTGTGAACAATTTCTGAAAAAATTTGGGACACAAAATTTTGTCAATAAAACTTCACAAGATTGATAGCAACTACTCATATGGATGTCTAGAGGCTATATCAAGCATTCAAACTACTTGGAACTCAAAGAATTCAACATGCAAGCTCATTTACAGCAGCACCAAGAGTAGCTAATTACTCAAAATATAAACCACTAGAACAAAAACTAATTAGAGCAATGGAGGAGTCACATACCAAGTAGCAATCCCCCAAAACAGTTTCGGAAATGGAGCTTCGAGCAAAGAGATCGAAATCCGCGGGATTGTGAGCAAGAACACAAGAGAGAGAGCTAGTGTGATTTTTTCTGAAGGTAGGTGATGATATGGGCTAAAGGGATAAGTGAGGGGGGCCTTGTGGGGCCCACTACCCACCAGGGCACACCTGGGGTAGCTGGCGCGCCCTGGTGCCTAGTGGGCACCAGGGGCACCCCCTATGATGTTAATTATATCAGAAATTCTTAAATATTCGGAAAAAAAATTATGTCAAAATTTCAAGTCGTTCTGAGCACTTTTATTTTTGGGCACTTTTTTATTGCGAGGAAAATTCAAAAAATAGGATAAACATAGCATTTTATTGTATTTAACTAAAAATAACAAAAAACATAAGGTCGGGACAGAAGGTTGTGCTTACTAAATTCATCGACCACATGTCTCTCAAAAGTAATCCATTAATAAGATTGATCAAGTCTTATTAACAACCACTTTCGATTAACATGAACCCAAAGAATTTTCGTAAAAAAACTAGGTTACCTCAATGGGGATATGCATGTCCCCAACAATAAGTATTTCATATTTCTTTTTGGCAGTAGGTAGTGTCGGAATCGGGGCTCCCTAGAACCAAACAAGGTTCAAACTTTGGGGCGTGTGCGAAGATCTAACCTAACTACAGCCTTGAGCTCATCGCCTCATAGCTTGGCCTCGTCGAGTTTGTGCGAGCGGCGAAGAGAGGGGACGCAGTAGTTTACCCAGGTTCGGGCCACCTTGCGGTGTAAAACCCAACTCCTGCTTTGAGGTGGATTGGCCTCATGAGGAGGTTGAGGATGAACTAGTACAGTGGATGAGATGCCTCGTGAGGGCTCGGAGGGTGAGAATGAATCGATCCTTCTCTACGGTGGAGGCTAGCCTATACTTATACTAGGCCTGGTCCTCTTACCTCATAACTTAGGCGGCAAGGAATACCATTGTGGCCAATTTTGAAGGGGGGCAAGGGGTATATCTTATCCGGACGAAAGGTGGTCTTCGCCTGCAAAGCTTCTGGCCATGATGCAGCTGTGGGCTCGGTGATGACCTCCGTCCTGCCGCGCCCGTGGCCTTGGTCTCGTTGCACCGGAATGGAAACCTTTGGGGGATTCCTAGGGAACCCACGTACGTCCTTGCCTCCTTAGCACCAAAGAGGAAACTGTCCTCCACTACGCCAGCTGGCGCCCGCCTGGCTTTGGTCATCATGCCTCACGTCATCGCGAGCCTCGTGAGGCGGGGTACCCGCATAGAGATCTCTGCTCCTCGGGAGGCAGGCTCGGGAAGCTGCTCCTCGGGAGGTCTCAGCATCGCTCGCCTCGCGAGGCCAGGGGCCCTCGCGAGGGTCTTGCTCATGGGGTCTTGTAGCTAGGCCGCACCGGGTCATCGACAGGGCCATGCGCTGGGCCGTAGGCAGGCAAGTCTGGGTACCCCCGATCCCAGAACGCCGACAGTAGCCCCCAGGCCCAAGGCGCGCTCGGCCTGGCTTCAAAGCGAAGGCAAGGAGTGAGGGGCGAAGTGACGCGGGCCCCAATCGCTTGCGGGCCAGGCTTGACGCGTGACGCACGATGGGACGCGGACGCCTCCCCTCCCCCACGTCGCCTCGGCAACTGCCCAGACTAACAAAATTCTGGACGTGCATGTTGCAAGGCCATCATTGCCCGAATGCGAAGGGACGCCGGTCGACCTTCTCTGACCGCCTATAAGAAGGCGAGGGGGCAGAGCCCCCTCCCATCTCTGTCTTCTCGCCTGCTCGCCTCCAATCCTTGCCATAGCGACCGTCTCGCCGCGGCAACCATGGCACCAGTGAGGAGGTTCACGGCCGAGGAGAAAGACAAGGCCCCCAAGGAGGGACCGGAGTCATCGCCGCCCAAGAGGGGGAGCGGTCGCCCTCACAAGTCCGCGGGTACGCCCGCAGCTTCATCTCGGGGGGCGTGGGCGCCCCCCATTGGCGGTTCACACCAGCTCTGGCAGCCGCGGGAAGAACCCCTCCCGCGGAAGCGGCCGTGGAAGCCGCGGTGGTCGATGCCAAGGGGGAAGGCATGCGGTGGCCGCCTGACCACCTCGCCCGTGGGCCCACTCGGATGAGATGGCCCGCGAGTTCGTGGTGTGGATGGAGAGCCCGCCACGTATCTGGATCCAGCTCTCGTGCTCCTTCGGGGAGGAGCTGCCGGCGGGAGGGCCCGTCGGGCTGTGGGATCAACCCGACGGCTGCTGCAACCGGCCTTCATGGGCGGAGGTTGAGGTTACCCCCTCAGGCTACGTCTACCAGACCCACGGGTGGCAGGCATTTGCCCGCGCCCGTGGCCTGAAGGGGAGCACACCCTCCACTTCAAGTACGACGGGGCGACGACGCTCTTCGTCAAGGTCTTTGGGGAAGACGGCGGACGCCTAGGGTGCTACCCACAGGGCGACAGCAGTGGCGGCGACCACCTCTCCGACGAAGACAGTCGTCAGGGCGGCGACGCCCTCGACGGCGAACTTGCCCTCGGCGACGGCCGCGACGCCTCCAGCAGCAGCGGCACCTCCTTCGGGGGGAGCTCAAGCGATGATGACTATGATGAGCCGCCACATCGCTGCACCCCGATCAAGGAGGAGGAGGACACCGACTAGGCGTCGCGACGTCGGAGTCAACGCCTCCTGAGCTGTGGCCCTCGGGAGGCCGTTTCTTTGACTTTATTTCTTGCATCAAAGTCATGAAGGGCCCTGTGGGGGTGTGTAAGGAACTGTGGCACTTGTGCCTTTATCTTAATGCTTCCAGCTCATGCTTTAAATTATATTGGTGTTTCTCGTTCGGGCACGGGTCCCCTTTTCATTCTTACGATAGCTTAGAGCTCTGCGTCAGTGGGACCCAGTCCTCAGGT
This sequence comes from Thinopyrum elongatum, assembly GCA_011799875.1. NCBI lineage: Eukaryota > Viridiplantae > Streptophyta > Magnoliopsida > Poales > Poaceae > Thinopyrum > Thinopyrum elongatum. The sequence goes on along the minus strand of CM022299.1, from coordinate 368,650,794 downwards.
AAGCTTCTGTCATCGCTAGTATGTCAGGTCGCGATGCCGTGTGCAAGGCCAGGAGGAGAGCGACCCTAGGTCCAGTAAGAGCTCCTGAGAGGCGATGCTCATGAGGTCCCCCTTGACGCGCAAGCAGCTCCCAAAAAATCAAAGAGGGGGGATTCCTTGCCTGAACGAGGTCGCGAGAGTCCAGGTAAAGCGTTAATGACAAGGTTCACGCCTGGCGTGAATAGGATAACTTAGCTTGGTGCGCTCGTGGCCCGTGGAGGGTTCCTGCGTCATGGGGGGCCGCTTCTCTGGAGCTTTTGATCCTGCGCACACTTCCCGTTCTGTAATGAGTATATACAAGTCTCGCTGGGGGTGTGTGAAAAGATTGATGGCCATTATACTCCCAAAAAACGCCTGCATTGTCGGGCCGCACCCCTCCCCTGTATTCCCTTGTGAGGCTTGCCCCCCATCTCTTTGCTCACCATGATGCTCTACGTCCTCAGGACCTGGCCCTCGAGTGGGGCTTAGCCGCCGCTGGTATGCCATGTCGTGATGCTGTGGACAAGGCCAGGGGGTGAGGACTCGAGAGCCAGTGGGAGCTCCTGAGGCGCGATGCTCAAGAGCCCCCCTTTTAACGTGCAAGCGGTTTGCATGGAAAAGGAGTGGTTTTGCCTCGCGGGGCTTACTAGGAGAGAGGGACTTGGCTGGCAACCAAGGCAAATAGACCGATTTACTTAGCCTTTGCGGCTCAGACAGTTGCTCGATCGAAGCAAACCCTCCTGAGGTGGCAGAGAGTGTCGTCAGGGCCACTCAAGCGCCTGTCTCCTGAGGTTCCTGCATATTAACCCATCACAAGGTACAAGGGGCAGCGTGCGTGAGCCACATGGAATCGTTCCATGAGAAGACGAAGGCACTAAGGACTTGGTGAGGTGACATGCGCGAGTCCGGCTCGTGAGCCAGAGCTCAGTCGCTTAGATTTATCAGTGCTGCAGGGACACACCCAAGCACAGGCGTCGTGCCGGTAGCCTCCTCTCATGGGATGTTTAGGAGGGGAGTTGGCAGCGCGCGCAGCCCGTGGGGCGGTGGCTCCAGAGGCGACGTGATGTCGAGTGAGGTTCACGGGCAAAATAACTCATGAAACATAGTTGTGATACGTCTCCGTCGTATCTACTTTTCCTAACGCTTTTGCTCTTGTTTTGGACACTAATTTGCATGATTTGAATGAAACTAACCCGGATTGATGTTATTTTTAGCAGAACTACCATGGTGTTGTTTTTGTGCAGCAATAAAAGTTCTCAGAATGGAACAAAAAATTTTGGAGAATTTTTATCGAATAAAAGAAAAGTAATGGAGCCAAGAACCACTGGAGGGGGGCCCCTAGGTGAGCACAACCCACCAGGGCGCCCCCCCCCCCTCCAGTTGTGCCCACCTGGTAGCCCCGCTGACCCTATCTCTAACGCTATAAAATCCTATTTTTGGAGAGAAAAATCAGGGAGAAAGAATTATCGTGTTTCACGATACGGAGCCGCCGCCACCTCCTATTCTTCATCGGGAGGCCAGATCTGGAGTCCGTTTGGGGCACCGGAGAGGGGGATCTTCGATCTTCGTCATCACCAACCCTTCTCCATCGCCAATTCCATGATGCTCCCCACCGGGAGTGAGTAATTCCTTCATAGGCTCGCTAGTGGGTGAGGAGTTGGATGAGATTCATCATGTAATCGAGTTAGTTTTGTTAGGGCTTGATCCCTAGTATCCATTATGTTCTGAGATTGATGTTGTTATGACTTTGCCATGCTTAATGCTTGTCACTTTGGGCCCGGGTGCCATGATTTCAGATCTGAACCGTTTATGTTATCACCATTATATCTATGTTCTAGATCCGATCTTGCAAGTCATATTCACCTATTACGTGTTATGATCCGTAAACCCCGGTGTGACAGTAATCGGGATACTTTCCGGTGATGACCGTAGTTTGAAGAGTTCATGTATTCACTATGTGTTAATGCTTTGTTCCGGTTCTCTATTAAAAGGAGGCCTTAATATCCCTTAGTTTCCTTATGGACCCCGCTGCCACGGGAGGGTAGGACAAAACATGTCATGCAAGTTCTTTCCATAAGCACGTATGACTATTTACGGAATACATGCCTACATTATATTTATGAACTGGAGCTAGTGCCGTATCGCCCTAGGTTATGACTGTTATATGATGAATATCATCCAACGAATTCACCGATGCAATGCCTACAAATTTTCCATATATTGTTCTTGCTAAGTTACTATTGCTGTTGTTACTGTTACACTTGCTACAAAATCATTGCTATCACTGTTATCGTTACTGTTACTATTATTGCTGCTATCAAAACTATCATATTACTGTGCTACTAATCATATTGCTGTAGATAATTAATCTCCAGGTGTGGTTGAATTGATAACTCAGCTGCTAATACTTGCAAATATTCTCTGGCTCCCCTTGTGTCGAATCTATAAATTTGGGTTGAATACTCTACCCTCGAAAATGGTTGCGATCCCCTATACTTGTGGGTTATCAAGACCTTTTTCTGGCACCATTGCCGAGGAGCATAGCTATATTTGTTGAGTCACTTGGGATTATTATCAATTTATCACTTTGAAGAATCTGAAGGATACGAAGACTAAGATTTTTCCCTCTAAGACGAGGGGAGGTAAGGAACTGCCATCACACTCTGCACTTGATTCACCTTCTATTTTGAGTAGACTTGCAACACCACCACATGCTATTAATCCTGATATGTCGCAAGTTATTGATAATGCTACTTTTGCTATGAATGCTACTCATGATGATGCTAGTACCTTGCTTGATGATAATATGGCACTAGGTGAATTTCTTGATGAACAAATTGCTAGAGCTAAAGATATTGAGAATGCTAAAACTGATGAAATTATTGAAACTGATGAAGTACTTGAAACTAAAAATCTTGAAACACCTATAGCTCTCCTAGATATGAATTGCCTAAGATACTAGAAGGTTATGTTATGGATGAGGAGACAACTAGAGATTTTCTTGCCTTCAATGATAGAGATGATCTAAAAAAATTATTATGCAAACTGAAAGAGAAATCTTTGAATGCTAGAATGAAATGTGATCCTAAGTTTGCTACTTCACCTACCTTTGTTGATGATAAGGATTATGAATTCTCTGTCGACCCAGAGTTAATTACTTTAATTGAATCTGATCCTTTCCATGGCTATGAAACTGAAACTATTGTGGCACACCTTACCAAATTAAACGATATAGCCACCCTTTTTGCTCATGAGGATAAAATTCGCTAGTACTATATTCTCAAATTATTTCCGTTCTCATTAAAGGGTGATGCTAAGATATGGTACAATACTCTTGCTCCTGGTTGTGTGCGTAGCCCCCAGGATATGATTTATTACTTCTCTGAAAAATATTTTCCTTCTCATAAGAAACAAGCTGCCTTATAGGAAATATTTAACTTTGTGCAAATTGAAGAAGAGAGTCTCCCACAAGCTTGGGGGAGGCTTCTCCAATTGCTTAATACTTTGCCTGATCATCCACTTAAGAAAAATGAAATACTTGATATTTTCTATAATGGACTAACCAATGCTTCTAGGGATTTCCTAGATAGTTCTGCTGGTTGTGTTTTCAGGGAATGAACTGTTGAACAAGCCGAGGAATTATTGAATAATATATTGAAAAATTATGATGATTGGACTCTTCCTGAACCACCGCATAAGCCCACTACGAAGAAGAGGGGTATCTTATATCTCAGTCCAGAAGATATGCAAGAGGCAAAGAAATCTATGAAGGAAAAAGGTACTAAAGCAGAGGATGTTAAAAATTTACCTCCTATTGAAGAGATACATGGACTTGACACACCATCACCCAAGGTGGTAGAGGTAAACTCTTTAATGAAATTTTATGAAAGGGACAATCCTTATAATATGCATCCTAGTCAATGCCTTTATGAGTTTGATAATTACAATAGAAAGCAAGATCACTTCAATGAAAATGTTATGAAACTATTGAAATATAATTCTGATATGATTGCTCGCTTGAGTGACTTGTTATTTAGAATCTCCAATGATGTTAGAGGTGTAGGAAAACATGCCTTTATGGTTCATACTCAGTTAGAACAAGTTGCTAAATCTCAAAGAGAGTTGCTTGATGAAATGAATAATAATATGAATGATCATGCTATTAGAGTAGTAACCAGGGGGTAGAATGACTCAGGAACCACTTTATCCTGAAGGTCACCCTAAAAGAATTGAACAAGACTCTAAAATAATCAACACCGATGCACCTAGTCCATCTAAGAAGAAAAAGAAAAAGAAAAATGATAGGACTTTGCATGCTTCTAGTGAACCTGAGATGGAAAAACCTCCTGATAATAATGATGTTTCTATTTCTGATGCTGAAACTCAATCTGGTAATGAAAATTCACCTAGTGATAATGAAAAAGATAATGATGATGTTCATGAAGATACCCAACCAGATAATGATAAACAACTAGATAATGATGTTGAAATAGAACCAGCTGTTGATCTTGATAACCCACAATCTAAAAATAAAAGATATGATAAAAGAGACTTTGTTGCTAGAAAACATGGAAGAGAAAGAGAACCAAAACCCATGCCCTTTCCACATAAATCAACTAAGAAAAAAGATGATGAAGAATTTAAACGCTTTGCTGAAATGCTTAGGCCAGTCTTTTTGCGCACTCGCTTGACTGATACATTAAAGATGGCCCCTTATGCAAAATATGTGAAAGACATCATCACTAATAAGAGAAAAATACCGGAGTTGAAATCTCCACCATGCTTGCTAATTATTCTTTTAAGGATGGAGTACCTAAAAAACTTGGGGATCCGGGAATACCAACTATACCTTGCTCCATCAAAAGAAATTATGTTAAAACTGCTTTGTGCGATTTAGGAGCTAGTGTTAGTGTTATGCCTTTCTCTTTATATAAAAGACTTGATTTGAATAAACTCACACCTACTGAAATATCTTTGCAAATGGCTGACAGATCAACTGCCACACCTATCGGTATTTGTGAGGATGTGCCCGTTGTTGTTGCAAATGTTACTATCTTAAGTGACTTTGTTATACTTGAGATGCCCGAGGACGACAATATGTCGATTATCCTTGGTAGACCCTTTTTGAATACTGCAGGAGCTGTAATTGATTGCAATAAAAGCAAGGTCACTTTTCATATCAATGGTAATGAACACACGGTGCACTTTCCGAAGAAACAATTCCAGGTGAATGGTATTAATGTTATTGAAAAATCTCCGACATTCACTATTGGAAGTTTACAACTACCTCTACCTACTGCCAAAAAGAAATATGAAATGCTTATTGTTGGGGACATGCATATCCCCGTTGAGGTAACTTAGTGTTTTACGAAAGTTCTTCGGTTTCATGCTACTCGAAAGTGGTTGTTAATAAGACTTGATCAACCTTATTAATGGATCATTTTTTAGAGGTATGAAGTTGATGAATTTAGTAAGCACAACCTTCTGCTCCCAACTTTTATTCTCTATTTTTCTTAGTTAAATAAAATAAAATGCCATGTTTTGTCTATTTTCTGAATTTCCCGTGCAATAAAAAAGTGACCCAAAAATAAAGGTTCTCAGAATGCCCTGAAAATTTAATATGATTTTTTTCTGAATATTTCTGAATTTTTAGTGCAAATAACATCAGAGGGGGGTGCACCAGGTGGGCACAACCCACCTGGGCGCGCCAGCAGCCCCAGGCGCGCCCTGGTGGGTTGTGGTCCCCACGTGGGCCCCCTCACTTATCTCTTTAGCCCATGTCATCACCTATCTCCAGAAAAAAAATCACCATTGTTCTCTCTCTCGTGTTCTTGCTCTCACACCCGCGGATTTCGATCTCTTTGCTCGAAGCTCCATTTTCGAAACTGTTTTGGGGGATTGCTACTTGGTATGTGACTCCTCCATTGTTCCAATTAGTTTTTGTTTTAGTGGATTATATTTTGAATAATTAGCTACTCTTGGTGCTGCTGTAGATGAGCTTGCATGTTGAATTCTTAGAGTTCTAAGTAGTTTGAATGCTCAATATAGCCTCTATGCTTCCTTATGAGTAGTTGCTATCAATCTTGTGAAGTTTTGTTAATAAAATTTTTGTGTCTCAGAAAATTTTTAGAAATTGTAAGCGAATAAAATGAGTTTCTTTGGGAGGATTTCTTCGAGGAGGAGGTCATTGGAGGCATCGTCTAGCAGTGGCTCAACTCGTCGATCTTATGTTGAACCAAGTGCAAGTTCAGTGCGAGAAGCCGCTATCAAATCATGCTTACGGCCGAGCGACGATTTCATGATAAGTGCAGGTATTAAAGAAGAATTTGATCAATATATCCACAACACCGAGCTTGGTCCCTACATTGAAAATAAGTGCAACCAACTTCTCAGCCTCACAGAATCATTTACTAAAGAATTTAAATTTCATCCTCATGAGTCTAGAGTTTCATTTAAACTTTATGACCGTCCAATTACCATGCCTTTAGACGAGTTTAGTGGTGTGTGTAAAATTCCATTTTGGGGTTCGCTGGACGAGCCACCAAGAGCTGAGTATGAGTCATTCTTGATCAATCTTTGTTACGGTGAAGATAGAGGAGTGACACAAGGTAGAATAAAAATTATTCATTTCCCATCAATTCAATACTTTGCACTGTTCAATGGCAAATGCATCATAGGCAAGCAAGACTGTAGTACACTTTGTGCTCCTGACTTGAGCCTCATACACACTACTCTCACCGGTATTAAATGTTATAACCTTGGAGCGATTGTTGCACACAGACTGCAACACAATGCTGGTAGTGGATATTTTTATGGTGGGATTTATGCTTCGCGATTAGCAAGGGAGCTGGGTGTATCACCCTGGCCTAATGACCCTATCCTTCCCACTCAGTACTTAGACTTTGAGGCCACGAAGCGCCGTAAGTTTCTTAAGGGTGAAATCAATGATTATACTTACAACTTGCAATTCAATAAAGTATCGGTTGTGCATACCTTTTTGCCTGCGCCTGCTCTCTTTGATTTTCATAGCAAATGAAGGTATTATATTTTTGAGAACGAGGCCCATGCACACAACGCTGAGGTCATTGCTGCTCGGCAAGCCGCGGGGGCTGCACCTAGAGCCTCAGTGAGCTACCACTCTGACTACTATGCAGCCGCGGAAGGTGATTACCAAGCTAGGCCAAAAGCCTAAGCTTGGGGGAGTACGTATTCCCACCGACATTACATTTATGTTCACACATTTCATTCCAAATGTCGGTGTCCACACTTTTTCATTGTATTATCCATGCTAGATTCATTTTCTCGCTTTCTTCTTGTGTGTTTGAAAAACTTTGAGAAAACCCAAAAATATTTCTCGCTTCTTTTCGGTTTTTCTTTCTAGTCTAATTTAGTTGTAATATTAAAAGAAAACACAAAAAGATTTCCTTGTTCTTCTTTTGCTTGTTGGGAGCTCTCCCATGTAAATAGTTTTCTTGTTTTTATTTTTCTTTCTTTAATTTGCTTTCTTCAAGAAAAAATTAAAACTCCGAAAATATTTTAGTGTGTTTTGAGTCGTACCGAGGAGAAGACCATGATGAAATTGTTGAGTGGTTCTCATATGCATTGATATTGATCTAATAAAGAGCCCACATTACCTTGTCTTCTCCTTTTGAATAAAATGTTTGCAGATTCCAGCTTAGTCCACGACACTCTCGCACTATTATTATTTTCATATCATTCGGTCGTGCAAGTGAAAGGCAATGATGACGATATTTGATGAACTGGATGTGGCAGAGAGAAACGGGTATGAAATCAACTTGTTCTGTTTTTGTAAATATGTTTAACCTAGTATCGATGATTCATCCTATTATGATCAAACATGTTTGCAATGACAATTAGAGATTATAGTTTCTTATGCCATGCTTAAGTAGTTAGGAGTGGATAATAATTTATCTTGGATGGCAACATGCATTTAAATGATTGTGATGTGGTATGATGATATGGTATCCTCCTCTGAATATTTCAAATGGCTTGACTTGGCACATGTTCATGCATGTAGTTGAATCAAAACCAACATAGCCTCTATGATATTTATGTTCATGGTGTTCATATCCTACTCATGCTAGTATCCAATGTTACTTATGCATAATGCATGTTCATGACCGTTTTCACTCTCTAGCTGGCCGCTTCTTAACCTATTTGCTAGCCTTCGCGTGTACTAAGCGGGAAAATTGCTTGTGCATCAAAATCCTAAAACGCAAGTTATTCCAGATGAGTCCACCATATATCTACCTATATGCGGTAGTACCCTGCTGTTCTAAGTAAATTTGCATGTGCCACCTCTAAAAACTTCAAATAAACATCTGTTTTTGTGTGCCTGGATTGTTCATAGAGTGACAGGAGGTAGTCGGTATCTTCCATGCTAAGCGGGTTATTCTCATGATGAGTGTTTATTCACTCGTCCTTGCACGAGAGGGGCGGTAATAGGGATTCCCAGTCCTGAAATCAAAAATTGCAAATAATTAAACAAAACTCCCCCAGGAATGATGTTGGTATGGACGGTACCCATGGATTCGGCTAGCCGTGGAGTGTGTTTGTTGGTGGAGGGGGAGTAAACCTTTACTTTTATCGCTTGGGAACCACCACTAATGTGTTTAGCATTGAAGATATCGATAACTAATGGTCGCGAAGTAAATAGGAAGGGTGCATTTCTCAAAATTTCATTTATCTCTATTTTAAAATTTTGAGCTCTGGCATCGCTGCAAATCACTGCTTCCCTCTGTGAAGGGACTATCTATTTAATTTTATGTTGTGTCACCACCTTCTCAAATAAGCGCCAGATCTGAGAGCACTATTGTCATCCTCATGCATTATGTATAGCTAATGTTGGATGCATCATGACTGGATCTTTTCTACCATGAATTACAATGTTTAGTCGTTGCTTGAACTTTGGAGGTGCTCTGCATTTATGTTTTGCGGTCTCAGAAAGGGCTAGCGAGATACCACTGTTGTCATATATATCACGATTGTTTTGACAAAGTATTGTCATTTGAGATATTTTATTATTGCTCGCTAGTTGCTTATGCCATTGATATGAGTTAATATAATTTTTAAGAGTTATTGTTGACATGGTTAGTTATAATCTTTGCTGAAAACCTAGGTGCTACTTAAGCTTATTTATGTAAACAAGAACAAAAGAGTTCGTAAAAGTTTTTCTTTTTCACTCTTAGTTTATCAACTGAATTGCTTGAGGACAAGCAAAGGTTTAAGCTTGGGGGAGTTGATACATCTCCGTCGTATCTACTTTTCCTAACCCGCACTAATGTTGTTTTCAGCAGAACTACCATGGTGTTGTTTTTGTGCAGAAATAAAAGTTCTCGGAATGGAATGAAACTTTTTGGAGAATTTTTATTGAATAAAAGAAAAATACTTGAGCCAAGAACCACCGGAGGGGGGGCCCTAGGTGAGCACAACCCACCAGGGCACCCCCCTCCAGGCGCGCCCAGGTGGGTTTGCCCACCTGGTGACCCCGCTGACCCTATCTCCGACACTATAAAATCATATTTTTGGAGAGAAAAAGCAGGGAGAAAGAATTATCGCGTTTCACGATACGGAGCCGTCGCCACCTCCTATTCTTCATCGGGAGGCCAGATCTAGAGTCCGTTTGGGGCTCCGGAGAGGGGGATAGTCCGTTTGGGGCTCCGGAGAGGGGGATCTTCGATCTTCATCATCACCAACCCTTCTCCATTGCCAATTCCATGATGCTCCCCACCGGGAGTGAGTAATTCCTTCGTAGGCTCGCTAGTCAGTGAGGAGTTGGATGAGATTCATCATGTAATCGAGTTAGTTTTGTTAGGGCTTGATCCCTAGTATCCATTATGTTCTGAGATTGATGTTGTTATGACTTTGCCATGCTTAATGCTTGTCACTTTGGGCCCGGGTGCCATGATTTCAGATCTGAACCGTTTATGTTATCACCATTATATCTATGTTCTAGATCCGATCTTGCAAGTCATATTCACCTATTACGTGTTATGATCCGTAAACCCCGGTGTGACAGTAATCGGGATACTTTCCGGTGATGACCGTAGTTTGAGGAGTTCATGTATTCACTATGTGTTAATGCTTTGTTCCGGTTCTCTATTAAAAGGAGGCCTTAATATAAATTAATTTCCTTATGGACCCCGCTTCCACGGGAGGGTAGGACAAAAGATGTCATGCAAGTTCTTTTCCATAAGCACGTATGACTATTTGCGGAATACATGCCTACATTATATTTATGAACTGGAGCTAGTTCTGTGTCGCCCTAGGTTATGACTGTTATATGATGAATATTATCCAACGATAATCACCGATCCAATGCCTACGAGTTTTCCATATATTGTTCTTGCTAAGTTGCTATTGCTGCTGTTACTGTTACACTTGCCACAAAATCATTGCTATCACTGTTACCGTTACTGTTACTATTATTGCTGCTATCAAAACTATCATATTACTATGCTACTGATCATATTGCTATAGATAATTAATCTCCAGGTGTGGTTGAATTGACAACTCAGCTGCTAATACTTGCAAATATTCTTTGGCTCCCCTTGTGTCGAATCTATAAATTTGGGTTGAATACTCTACCCTCGAAAACTGTTGCGACCCCCTATACTTGTGGGTTATCAAGCTGGTCCAAGGTACATGAACAAAATGACACGACTACAGGGGGGCCCTTGCAGTCTGAGGATAATGCAGCCCGAGGGGCGCCCTCAATTGAACAAACCAAAAAGTCACCTGGCACCGGTGTTGTAGAAGCGTCGAGGTAGCTGAAGAGTTGTGCAGTGGAGATTCGTCCTCACGAGCCGGACGGCTCCGGAGGCCTGGGGGGCTCGCGAGGGTTCGAGACCTCCTGAGATGCGACCGCCGAGCGCCTGTCCTGGTGAGACGCCATAGCACACTGCGCAAGGCGCTGGTACAAGGCGCCCATGTTCAGCACGCCAAACGTCATGCGGGCGTAATTGCAGGGGTAGCCCCCACTCCGGCCGACGCGCGATGGCCAGAAGAGGTCCTACGAAGCGGCCCTGTTGAGGCCCGGGATGTTGACACAGACACGCAGCTCACCATCCACGTCGGGGGCGGCAGCGGCACTGGCGGGCCGTATGGGGCGATGCTCGCTGCGCATGGCTTGTGCCTCCGGAAGCTCCTCGATTGCCTTGGTGATGAATTCTCTTCCTCCCGGCGCCTCACACCATGCTCCTTCCTCGCGAGGGCTCGCATCGTGGCACGCCTCCAAGTGGTGCTCGAACACCTCCCTCGTCGTGCTGGTCAGGTCAAAGGCTCTCCAGACAGAAGCCCCTGAGCCCTTCCTGAGGGAGGCACCGGGCGCGCCTTGCTATGCGGGGGGAAGAGGCGCCCCGGTAGCAGGCGCAGGGCCCGAGGCGCTGCCAATAGGTTTCTTGGCCTCCGGACGGCTCTTGGGAAGGAGCTACTTCTTCTTCATGGGGGTGGCCTCGGGAGGCAGGACGCCACCTTCGTCATCAGATTTCTCGGCTGCCGCGACACGGTAGGCATGCTCAAGAGAACAGACCGCGTCCTTCTCGTCGCAGGTGACCGTGATGACGCCACTGCACCCTGGCATCTTGAGGATGTTGTAACCATGGTGGGTTGCCGCCATGAACTTGGCGAGGGCAGTGTACCCAAGGATGGCATTGTACGGGAGGCTGATGTGGGCGACGTCAAAGTCGATGAGCTCAATGTGGTAGTTGTCGCGCTTGCCGAAGGTGACAGGGAGGTGCATCTGCCCCAGGGCGATGGTGGAACCGTCGGCCACCCCAGAGAATGGCCTGGTGGGCATGAGCTAGTCGTAGGGCGCCTGAAGCATCTCGAAGGTCTCGACAAAGAGCACATTGAGACCAGCGCCGCCAACGATGAGAGTCTTGGTGACAAAGACATTGCTGATGGTGGGCGTGTAGAGCATGGGGAGCGCGCCGGCAGTGGCCGCGCACCTGAGGTGATCCTTGGAGTCAAAGGTGATGGTGTACTGCGACCACCTGAGGGGGCGCACAGCCTCAAGCTTCAGGAGGGCCGCATTCACCTCACGAGAGAATTGCTTGAAGATGTGGTTCGAGGCCGGTGCTTGAGTGCCATGGAGGATGCAGGCAATCGCATGCGGTTCCTGGAAGCCCCCAACCCCATCGTCTTGATGGCTGTCGTTGTTCCTCCTTGGCGGTGGCGACAATGGCGGGAGGCCAGCGTTGCCCTGAGGATGGTCCTCACGAGGATGACCACGCCAGGGGCCATCGCATGGCTGATCACGCCAGCGGTCCTCGTGAGGCTGGTCGCGCCAGTCCTGGCGAGGGTTGCGGCTATCCCAGCGGCCTACGCCGCGGCCCCCTCCATGACCGAAGCTACGGTCACCGCGCTCAGGGCGGCGGCCTAGACGCTCATCCCGAAGCGCCCTAAGCTCCTGGCAGTCATTAGTGTTGTGGGTATGGACGTTGTGGAAGACACAGAATGGGCGGTTATCCTTGGCTGGTTCATCGCGGTCGCGGCTGCGCTTCAACTCAGGCTCTGCTGCCAGCACGGTGGGGCCCTTGCGCTTCACCTCCTTGGCCTTGGCCTTCTTGTCCTTAGGATCATCGTCGGGGTGCTCGAGGAGGGAAAGGCGGCCCTCCTCGGCCCTGGCGCACATGTTCGCCAGATTGAACATCTCTAGAGCCGAGCATAGGTCATCGTGAATGGCGAGCTCCTCGTGCATCTTGACGTCCTTGACGCCATCAGTGAACGTCGAGATGATGGCTTCATTCGAGGCCTTAGGGATCTTGAGGCGAACGTTGGTGAAGTGTTGAACGTACTTGCGGAGGGTTTCACCCGGCTGCTGCTTCACACGCCACAGGTCGTTGACGGTGAGAGCACGGTCGCGGGTGCCTTGGAAGTTGGTGATGAACCGCTCGCGGAGCTCGTCCCACGAGAAGATCGAACCCTTCGGAAGGTGTAAGAGCAAGGAGCGTGCGCCGTCCTTGAGAGCCATGGGGAACCAGTTCGCCATGACCTTGTCATCACCATTCGCCGCCTCGATGCTCAGCGAGTAGAGCTGGAGGAACTCCGTAGGGTCTGGGGTGCCATCGTAGCGTGGGGGCAGGTCTGGCTTGAACTTGCCGGGCCAAACAATGCAGCGCAGCTCACGGGTGAAGGCGCGGCAGCCCGCCGCGCTTACGGGCGCGGCCCGCGCTAGGGGAGCATGATCCAGATGCTCATGCGCCACAGCCCTAGAGCTGCCTGGTCTTGGTGCTGACGTGGCGGTGCGGGGAGCGCACGCGCGTCGTTCTGTGGCTGCTGCACCACCTGGCAGCTGGCCTCATCCAGTGCCGGCGCTGGCGCCTCGCACGGCGGGTCACGCGGACACGCGTCACGCCTAGGCTCGGCGTCGGCACTGCGCAGAGGAGGGGGAGGAGGTGCGCTATGAGCTACGTCGCCCGCACGGGAGGGCAGGGGACGGAGTGAGTGGGATGGCGCCAGGGCCTCGCCGGCGGCGTTGACAAGCTCGGTGATGCGGCCCAGCCAGGCGTCGTAGCCCTCGTTGGCAGGGCGGTAGTGCAGCAGCTCGCATGCCATGAGCAGCGCAGCCTGCGTGTTAGCTGGCCCGTGACGAGCATGGGAGGACGACGCCATGGCGGGGGTGAGGGAAGGAGTGTCAGTGCGGCCATCACACCACACGGAGGGCGGCAGCGAAGAGTCATGTTGCTCTTGAGAAGCAGGGTCGGTGGCAGTGTTAGTTGCGGGAGAAGCAGAATGGCGTGGAACACCGCGGCCCACGGGCGCTGTCTGGGCGGCACGAGCAGCCCGGTGCTCGGCGCGAACTCAGCGGACGTCGGCCATGGGAGCAACGAAGCGAAGACGAAACAAAGCGGAAGGGAGAGCTTCGACACGCCCCTACCCGGCGTGCCAAATGTTGGAATTGGGGCTCCGCGGACCCAAACAAGGTTCGAACTCTAGGGCATGTACGAAGATCTAACCTAGCTACAGCCTCGAGCTCATCGCCTCATGGTTTTGCCTCATCGAGTTCGTGCGAGCGGTGAAGAGAGGGGATGCAACAGTTTACCCAGGTTTGGGCCACCTTGTGGTGTAAAACCCTACTCCTGCTTTGAGGTGGATTGGCCTCACGAGGAGGTTGAGGATGAACTAGTACAGTGGATGAGCTGCCTCGTGAGGGCTCGGAGGGTGAGAATGAATCGATCCTTCTCTACGGTGGAGGCTAGCCTATTCTTATACTAGGCCCGGTCCTCTTCCCTCATAACTTAGGTGGGAAGGAATACCACAGTGGCCAATTTTGAAGGGGGGCAAGGGGTACATCTTATCCTGACGAAAGGTGGTCTTCGCCTGCGAAGGTTCTGGCCATGACGCAGCTGTGGGCTCAGTGATGACCTCCGTCCTGCCGCGCCCGCGTCCTTGGTCTCGTTGCACCGGAATGGAAACCTTTGGGGGATTCCTTGGGAACCCGTGTACGTCCTTGCCTCCTTAGCACCAAAGAGGAAACTGTCCTCCACTGCACCCGCTGGCGCCCGCCTGGCCTTGGTCATCATGGCTCACATCATCGCGAGCCTTGTGAGGTGGGGTACCTGCATAGAGATCTCCGCTCCTCGGGAGGCAGGCTCGCGAAGCTGCTCCTCGGGAGGTCTTGGTGTCACTCGCCTCGCGAGGCTAGAGGCCCTCGTGAGGGTCTTGCTCATGGGGTCCTGTAGCTGGGCCGCACCGGGCCATCGACGGGGCCACGCACTGGGCCGTAGGCAGGCAAGTCTTGGTACCCCCGATCCTAGAACGCCGACAGGTAGAGGGAGTTGAAAACTTCCAATAGTAATTGTCCGAGGCTTTTCAATAACATTAACACCGTTCACTTGAAATTGTTTCTTCGGAAAGTGCACCGTATGCTCATTACCATTGATATGAAAAGTGACTTTGCTTTTATTGCAATCAATAACAGCCCCTGTAGTATTCAAAAAGGGTCTACCAAAGATAATCGACATGTTGTCGTCCTCGGGCATCTCAAGTATAACAAAGTCTGTTAAGATAGTAACATTTGCAACAACAACGGGCACATCCTCACAAATACCGATAGGTATGGCCGTTGATTTGTCAGCCATTTGCAATGATATTTTAGTAGGTGAGAGTTTATTCAAATCAAGTCTTTTGTATAAAGAGAAAGGCATAACACTAACACCGGCTCCTAAATCACATAAAGCAGTTTTGACATAATTTCTTTTAATGGAGCATGGTATAGTTGGTTGATGCGGCTTGAAACTGCGTCGGTATTTCCCCAAAGAGGAAGGGATGATGCAGTACAGCTATGGTAGGTATTTCTCTGAGTTATGAAACCAAGGTATCAATCCAGTAGGAGAACCAAGCAACACTATGTAAATGGTACCTACACACAAAGAACAAATCCTCGCAACCCAACGCGTAAGAGGGGTTGTCAATCCCTCCTCGATAAAAAAAGATAGATTGTTTTGTATGTGTTTGGATAAATAGATCTGAATAGAAAGTGAAATAAAATATGCAAATAAAAAGTGCAGCAAAGTATTTTTGGGTTTTTGGAATAATAGATCTGAAAACAAATGCGATGAAAAATAGATCGGAAAGCAATGTGATAAAAGATAGACCCGGGGGCCGTAGATTTCACTAGTTGCTTCTCTCAAGAAAATAGCACACGGTGGGTAAACAAATTACTGTTGGGCAATTGATAGAAGATCGAATAATTATGATGATATCCAAGGCAATGATCAATATATAGGCATCATGTCCAAGATTAGTAGACCGACTCCTCCCTGCATCTACTACTATTACTCCACACATCGACCGCTATCCAGCATGCATCTAGTGTATTAAGTTCATGGAGAAACGGAGTAATGCAATAAGAACGATGACATGATGTAGACAAGATCTATTCATGTAGGAATGGACCCCATCTTGTTATCCTTAATAGCAATGATACATGCGTGCCTCGCTGCCCCTTCTGTCACTGGGAGAGGACACCGCAAGATCAAACCCATCACAAAGCACCTCTTCCCATGGCAAGAAAAATTGATCAAGTCGGCCTAACTAAACCAAAGATTCGAAGAAGAAATACGAGGCTATAAATAATCATGCATATAAGAGATTAAAGAAAACTCAAATAATATTCATGGATATATATCTGATCATAAACTCAAAGTTCATTGGATCCCAACAAACACACCGCAAAAAGAGTTACATCAAATAGATCTCCAAGAGGCCATTATATTGAGAAGCAAAAGGAGAGAGGAAGCCATCTAGCTACTACCTACGGACCCTTAGGTCTATGGTGGACTACTCACGCATCATCGGAGAGGCACCAATGAGGATGATGAACCCCTCTGTGATGGTGTTAGATTGGATCTTGTGGTTCTGGAAATTGCGATGGCTGGAATTGTGTTTCATCGACTCCCCTAGGGTTTTTGGAATATTTGGGAATTTATAGGGTGAAGAGGCGGTGGAGGAGACCTCTGTGGGCCCACAACCCACCTGGGCGCGCCCAGGTGTCTTGTGATCCCCACGGGGATCCCCTCTGGTACTTCTTGGCTCCCAATTTTTCTTCTGGTCCTAAAAAATCTCCAAAAACTTTCGCTGCGCTTGGACTCCGTTTGGTGCTGATATTCTGCAAAGTAAAACAACAAGCAAAAAACAGCAACTGGCACTGGGCACTATGTCAATAGGTTAGTACCCAAAAAATGATATAAAGTTGCTATAAAATGATTGTAAAACATCCAAGAATGATAATATAACAGCATGGAACAATCAAAAAATATAGATACATTGGAGATGTATCAACATCCCCAAGCTTAATTCCTGCTCGTCATCGGGTAGGTAAATGATAAAAACAGAATTTTTGATGTGGAATGTTGCCTAACATGTTCATCACATATTCTTTTTTTTTGTAGCATGGACATTTGGACTTTTAGATGGTTCAAAGCAATAGTCTATATTTGACATGATAACTTCAATACTCAAGCATATCAACAAGCAACCATGTCTTTCAAAATATCAACACTAAAGAAAGTTATCCCTAGCCCATCATGCTCAATCATTGATCCATTCATGAAACACACTCGAATATTAGCTCCATCCAATGCACAAGTATGACCATAGTGCTCCCTAGTTGGTGCTTTATAAGAGAAGATGGAGACTCAAATAAAAATAAAAATTGCATAAAGTAAATAGATAGGCCCTTCGCAGAGGGAAGTAGGGATTTGTAGAGGTGCCAGAGCTCAAAGCTTAAATTGAGAGATAATTTTTTTTGAGAGGCATGCTTTTCCCATCAACGAAAATGACCGAGTAATTCCCAACATTTTCCATGCTAGATATATCATAGGCGGTTCCCAAACAGAAAATAAAGTTTATTCCTTTTTCCACCATACTTTCACACTCCACGGCTAGCCGTATCCACGGGTACCGTCCATACCAACACTTTCCAAGGAATTTATTATTTGACAACATAAAGTAAATTTCTTTTCATTTAGGGACTGGGCATCCCTATTACTGCCATACTCTCGTGCAATGACAAGTGAATAAACACTCATCTTCAGAATAACACATCTAGCATGGAAAATATTGGCCACCCCCTACCGCTTCATGAGCGGTACAGGCACACAAAAAGGAAATTTATTTTGAAAAATGAGAGTTGGCACATACAAATTTGCTTAGAACGGCATGAAAATACCGCATATAGGCAGGTATTGAAGGAAATATGCCCAAGAGGCAATAATAAAGTTGTTATTTTATATTTCCTTATATCATGATAAATGTTTATTATTCATGCTAGAATTGTATTAACCGGAAACTTGATACATGTGTGGATACATAGACAAAACACCGTGTCCCTAGTAAGCCTATACTAGACTAGCTCGTTAATCAAAGATGGTTAAGTTTCCTAACAATAGACATGTGTTGTCATTTGATGAACAGGATCACATCATTAGGAGAATGATGTGATGGACAAGACCCATCCGTTAGCTCAGCATAATGATCGTTCAGTTTTATTGCTACTGCTTTCTACATGTCAAATACATATTCCTACAACTATGAGATTATGCAACTCCCGGATACCGGAGGAATGCCTTGTGTGCTATCAAACATCACAACATAACTGGGTGATTATAAAGATACTCTACAGGTATCTCCGAAGGTGTTTGTTGGGTTGGCATAGATCAAGATTAGGATTTGTCACTCCGAGTATCGGAGAGGTATCTCTGGGCCCTCTCGGTAATGCACATCATAAGAAGCCTTGCAAGCAAAGTGACTTAGTCACAGGATGATGTATTACTGAACAAGTAAAGAGACTTGCCGGTAACGAGATTGAACTAGCAATAAAGATACCGATGACCGAATCTCGGGCAAGTAACATACCGATGGACAAAGGGAATAACGTATGTTGTCATTACGGTTCGACCGATAAAGATCCTCATAGAATATGTAGGAGCCAATATGAGCATCCAGGTTCCCCTATTGGTTATTGACTAGAGAGGTGTCTCAGTCATGTCTACATAGTTCTCGAACCCGTAGGGTCCGCACGCTTAACGTTCGATGACGATTTTGTATTATATGAGTTATGTGATTTGGTGACCGAATGTTGTTCGGAGTCCCGGATGAGATCACGTACATGACGAGGAGTCTCGAAATGGTCGAGAGGTAAAGATTGATATATAGGACGATGGTATTCGGACACCGGAAGTGTTCCGGAGGGTACCGGTACATATCGGGTCACCGGAAGGGGTTCCGGGCACCCCCGGCAAAAGATATGGGCCTAATGGGCCAAGAGGGAAAACACAGCAGCCAGCAGGGGCTGTTGCGCACCATATGGGCCAAAATAGGAGGATAAGGAAAGAGGGGAAGGGAGAAGGAAAGGGGAGGAAACGGCCTCCCCCTTCCTTCCCTCCCCCTCTCTCTTTCCTTTCCCCTCCGGTTAATAAGGAAGGGGGGGCGAATTGGACTAGGGCCCCAAGTAGGATTCCTCCTACTTGGGGTGCCCCATGGCAGCTCCCCTCCCCCTCCCACCTATATATACATGGGGAGGGGGCACCTAGAACACACACCAATAACTGTTAGCCGTGTGCGGCGCCTCCCTCCACAAATTACACCCTCGGTCATATCTTCGTAGTGCTTAGGCGAAGCCCTGCGCGGATCACTTCACCATCACCGTCACCACGCCGTTGTGCTGACAGAACTCATCTACTTCCTTGACACTTTGCTGGATCAAGAGTTTGAGGGACGTCATTGAGCTGAACGTGTGCCGAACTCGGAGGTGCCGTACGTTCGGTGCTTGATCGGTCGGAATGAGAAGAAGTTCGACTACATCAACCGCGTTGTCAAACGCTTCCGCTTTCGGTCTACGAGGGTACGTAGACACACTCTCCCCCTCTCGTTGCTATGCATCTCCTAGATAGATCTTGCGTGAGCGTAGGAATTTTTTTGAAATTGCATGCTACATTTCCCAACATTGGCATCCGAGCCAGGTCTATGCGTAGATGATATGCACGAGTAGAACACAAAGAGTTGTGGGCGGTGATCGTCATACTGCTTACCACCAATGTCTTATTTTGATTCGGCGGTATTTTTGGATGAAGCGGCCCGGACCAACCTTACATGACCACGTTCATGAGACCGGTTCCACCGACAGACATGCAACTAGTTTTGCATAAAGGTGGCTGGCGGGTGTCTGTTTCTCCTACTTTAGTTGAATCGAATTTGACTGCGGCCGGTCCTTGTTGAAGGTTAAAATAGCAAACTTGATAAATCACCGTCGTGGTTTTGATGCGTAGGTAAGAATGGTTCTTGCTAGAAGCCCGTAACAGCCACGTAAAACTTGCAACAACAAAGTAGAGGACGTCTAACTTGTTTTTGTAGGGTGTGTTGTGATGTGATATGGTCAAGACATGATGTGATATACGTTGTTGTATGAGATGATCATGTTTTATAAAAGTTGTCGGCAACTGGCAGGAGCCTTATGGTTGTTGCTTTATTGTATGAAATGCAAACGCAATGTAATTGTTTTACTTTATCACTATGCGTTAGCGATAGTTGTAGAAGCAATAGTTGGCGAGACGACCACGACGCAACGATGGAGATCAGGGTGTCGAGCCAGTGACGATGGAGATCATGACAATGCTTTGGAGATGGAGATCAAAAGCACAAGATGATGATGGCCATATCATGTCACATATTTTGATTGCATGTGATGTTTATCTTTTATGCATCTTATTTTGCTTAGTACGACGGTAGCATTATAAGATGTTCCCTTCACTAAATTTCAAGGTATAAGTGTTCTCCCTGAGTATGCACCGTTGCGACAGTTCGTCGTGTTGAGACACCACATGATGATCGGGTGTGATAGACTCTACGTTCAAATACAATGGGTGCAAGACAGTTTTGCACATGCGGAATACTCGGGTTAAACTTGACGAGCCTAGCATGTACAGACATGGCCTCGGAACACTGGAGACCGAAAGGTCGAACATGAATCATATAGTAGATATGATCAACATAGAGATGTTCACCATTGATGACTACTCCATCTCACGTGATGATCGGACATGGTTTAGTTGATTTGGATCACGTATCATTTAGATGACTTGAGGGATGTCTATCTAAGTGGGAGTTCTTAAGTAATTTGATTAATTGAACTTAATTTATCATGAACTTAGTCCTGATAGTATTTGCATATCTATGTTGTAGATCAATAACTCGCGTATAGCTCCCCTGTTTTATTTTGATATGTTCCTAGAGAAAACTAAGTTGAAAGATGATAGTAGTAATGATGCGGACTGGGTCCATGATCTGAGGATTATCCTCATTGCTGCACAGAAGAATTATGTCCTTGATGAAGTTTTGAACATTTGACAGGAGCAGATGTAGACGTTATGAATGTTTGACAAGCTCGCTATGATGACTACTTGATAGTTTAGTGCACCATGATTTACGGCTTAGAACCGGGACTTCAAAAACGTTTTGAACGCCATGGAGCATATGAGATGTTCCAAGAGCTGAAATTGGTATTTCAGGCTCATGCCCGCGTCGAGAGGTATGAAACCTCTGACAAGTACTTTGCCTACAAGATGGAGGAGAATAGCTCAACCAGTGAGCATGTGCTCAGAATGTCTGGGTACTACAATCAATTGAATCAAGTGGGAGTTAATCTTGCAGATAAGATAGTGATTGACAGAGTTCTCTAGTCACTATCACCAAGCTACTAGAACTTCGTGATGAACTATAATATGCAAGGGATGACAAAAACGATTCCCGAACTCTTCGTGATACTGAAATGGACGAAGGTAGAAATCAAGAAAAGCATCAAGTGTTGATGGTTAACAAGACCACTAGTTTCAAGAAAAGGGCAAAGGAAAAGAAAGGGAACTTCAAGAAGAATGGCAAACAAGTTGCCACTCCCGTGAAGAAACCCAAAGCTGGACCTAAGCCTGAAACTGAGTGCTTCTACTGCAAAGGGAATGGTCACTGGAAGCGGAACTGCCCCAAATACTTGGCGGATAAGAAGGATGGCAAAGTGAACAAAGGTATATTTGATATACATGTTATTGATGTATACTTTACTAGTGTTCATAGTAACCCATGGGTATTTGATACCGGTTCAGTTGCCAAGATTAGTAACTCGAAGCAGGAGTTGCAAAAATGAACAGAGACTAGTTAAGGGCGAGGTGACCATGTGTGTTGGAAGTGATTCCAAGGTTGATAAGATCACCGTTGCATACTCCCTCTACCTTCAGGATTAGTGTTGGACCTAAATAAATAAATAAATGTTATTTGGTGTTTGCGTTGAGCATGAATATGATTGGATCATGTTTATTGCGATACAGTTATTCATTTAAGTCAGAGAATAATTGTTGTTCTGTTTACATGAATAAAACCTTCTATGGTCATACACTCAATGTAAATGGTTTATTGAATCTTGATCATAGTGATACACATATTCATAATATTGATGCCAAAAGATGCAAAGTTGATAATGATAGTGCAACATATTTGTGGCACTTCCATTTTAGGTCATATTGGTATAAAGCGCATGAAGAAACTCCATGCAGATGGGCTTTTGGAATCACTTGATTACGAATCATTTGATACTTGCGAACCATGCCTCATGGGCAATATGACTAAAACTCCTTTCTCCGGAACAATGGAGCGAGCTAATGACTTATTGGAAATAATACATACTGATGTATGCGGTCCGATGAGTGTTGAGGCACGCGGCGGGTATCGTTATTTTCTGACCTTCACAGATGATTTGAGCAGATATGGGTATATCTACTTGATGAAACACAAGTCTGAAACATTTGAAAAGTTCAAAGAATTTCAGAGTGAAGTAGAGAATCATCGTAACAAGAAAATAAAGTTTCTACGATCTGATCGCGGAGGCAAATATTTGAGTTACGAGTTTGGCCTTCATTTAAAACAATGTGGAATAGTTTCACAACTCAAGCCACCTAGAACACCACAGCGTAATGGTGTGTCCGAACGTTGTAACCATACTTTATTAGATATGGTGCGATCTATGATGTCTCTTACCGATTTACCACTATCGTTTTGGGGTTATGCATTAGATACAGCTGCATTCACGTTAAATAGGGCACCGTCTAAATCCATTGAGACGACACCATATGAACTGTGGTTTGGCAAGAAACCTAAGCTGTCGTTTCTTAAAGTTTGGGGTTGCGACACTTAGGTCAAAAGGCTTCAGCCTGATAAGCTCGAACCCAAATCAGAGAAGTGCGTCTTCATAGGATACCCTAAGGAAAACAATTGGGTACACCTTCTACCACAGATCTGAAGGCAAGATCTTTGTTGCCAAGAATGGAACCTTTCTAGAGAAGGAGTTTCTCTCAAAAGAAGTGAGTGGGAGGAAAGTAGAACTTGATGAGGTAATTGTACCTTCTCTCGAATTGGAAAGTAGCTCATCACAGAAAACCGTTCCCGTGATGCCTACACCAACTAGAGAGGAAGCTAATGATGATGATCATGAAACTTCAGATCAAGTTACTGCAGAACTTCGTAGGTCAACCAGAACACGATCCGCACCAGAGTGGTACGGGAATCCTGTACTGGAAGTCATGTTACTAGACCAAGGCGAACCTACAAACTATGAAGAAGCTATGATGAGCCCAGATTCCGACAGATGGCTTGAGACATGAAACCTGAGATAGGATCCATGTATGTGAACAAAGTGTGGACTTTGGTGGATTTGCCCGATGATCGGCAAGCCATAGAAAATAAATGGATCTTCAAGAACAAGACTGACGCTGATGGTAATGTTACTATCTATAAAGCTCGACTTGTCACAAAAGGTTTTTGACAAGTTCAAGGTGTTGACTACGATGAGATTTTCTCACTCGTAGCGATGCTTAAGTCTGTTCGAATCATGTTAGCAATTGCCGCATTTTATGAAATCTGGCAAATGGATGTCAAAACTGCATTCCTTAATGGATTTCTTAAAGAAGAGTTGTATATGATGCAACCAAAAGGTTTTGTCAATCCTAAAGGTGCTAACAAAGTGTACAAACTCCAGCGATCCATCTATGGACTGGTGCAAGCATCTCGGAGTTGGAATATACGCTTTGATAAGGTGATCAAAGCATATGGTTTTATACAGACTTATGGTGAAGCCTGTATTTACAAGAAAGTGAGTGGGAGCTCTGTAGCATTTCTGATATTATATGTGGATGACATATTATTGATTGGAAATAATATAGAATTTCTGGATAGCATAAAAGGATACTTAAATAAGAATTTTTCAATGAAAGACCTCGGTGAAGCTACTTACATATTGAGCATCAAGATCTATAGGGATAGATCAAGACGCTTAATAGAACTTTCACAAAACACATACCTTGATAAGATTTGAAGAAGTTCAAAATGGTTCAGTCCAAGAAGGGGTTCTTGCCTGTATTACAAGGTGTGAAGTTGAGTAAGACACAAAACCCGACCACGACCTATGCATCAGCAATACGTTCTATAAAGTATGCCATGCTGTGTACCAGACCTATTGTGTACCTTGCCATGAGTTTGGCAGGAGGGTACAATAGAGATCCAGGAGTAGATCACTAGACAGCAGTCAAAATTATCCTTAAAGGACTAAGGAAATGTTTCTCGGTTATGGAGGTGATAAAGAGTTCATCATAAAGAGTTACGTCAATGCAAGATTTGACACTGATCTAGATGACTCTAAGTCTCAATCTAGATACATATTGAACGTGGGAGAAATTAGCTAGAGTAGCTCCATGCAGAGCTTTGTAGACATAGAAATTTGCAAAATACATACAGATCTGAATGGGGCAGACCCGTTGACTAAACTTCTCTCACAAGCAAAACATGATCACACCTTAGTACTCTTTGGGTGTTAATCACATAGCTATGGGAACTAGATTATTGACTCTTGTAAACCCTTTGGGTGTTGGTCACATGGCGATGTGAACTATGGGTGTTAATCACATAAAGATGTGAATATTGGTGTTAAATCACATGGCGATGTGAACTAGATTATTGACTCTAGTGCAAGTGGGAGACTGAAGGAAATATGCCCTAGAGGCAATAATAAAGTTGTTATTTTATATTTCCTTATATCATGATAAATGTTTATTATTCATGCTAGAATTGTATTAACCGGAAACTTGATACATGTGTGGATACATAGACAAAACACCGTGCCCCTAGTAAGCCTCTACTAGACTAGCTCGTTAATCAAAGATGGTTAAGTTTCCTAACCATAGACATGTGTTGTCATTTGATGAACAGGATCACATCATTAGGAGAATGATGTGATCGACAAGACCCATCCGTTAGCTTAGCATAATAATCGTTCAGTTTTATTGCTACTGCTTTCTTCATGTCAAATACATATTCCTACGACTATGAGATTATGCAACTCCCGGATACCGAAGGAATGCCTTGTGTGCTATCAAACGTCACAACATAACTAGGTGATTATAAAGATGCTCTACAGGTATCTCCGAAGGTGTTTGTTGGGTTGGCATAGATCAAGATTAGGATTTGTCACTCCGAGTATCGGAGAGGTATCTCTGGGCCCTCTCGGTAATGCACATCATAAGAAGCCTTGCAAGCAAAGTTACTTAGTCACAGGATGATGTATTACGGAACGAGTAAAGAGACTTGCCGGTAATGAGATTGAACTAGGTATAAAGATACCGACGATCGAATCTCGGGCAAGTAACATACCGATGGACAAAGGGAATAACATATGTTGTCATTACGGTTCGACCGATAAAGATCTTCGTAGAATATGTAGGAGCCAATATGAGCATCCAGGTTCCGCTATTGGTTATTGACCGAAGAGGTGTCTTGGTCATGTCTACATAGTTCTCGAACTCGTAGGGTTCGCACGCCTAACATTCGACGACAATTTTGTATTATATGAGTTATGTGATTTGGTGACTGAATGTTGTTCGGAGTCCCGGATGAGATCACGGACATGAATAGGAGTCTCGAAATGGTCGAGAGGTAAAGATTGATATACAGGACGATGGTATTCGGACACCGGAAGTGTTCTGGAGGGTACCGGGTACATATCGGGTAACCGGAAGGGGTTCCGGGCACCCCCGGCAAAAGATATGGGCCTAATGGACCAAGAGGGAAAACACAGCAACAAGCAGGGGCTGCTGTGCCCCATATGGGCCGAAATAGGAGGAGAAGGAAAGAGGGGAAGGGAGAAGGAAAGGGGAGGATTCGGCCTCCCCCTTCCTTCCCTCCCCCCTCTCTCTTTCCTTTCCCCTCCGGTTAATAAGGAAGGGGGGGCCGAATTGGACTAGGGCCCCAAGTAGGATTTCTCCTACTTGGGGCGCCCCATGGCAGCTCCCCTCCCCCTCCCACCTATATATACATGGGGAGGGGGTGCCTAGAACACACACCAATAACTGTTAGCCGTGTGCGGCGCCTCCCTCCACAGATTACACCCTCGGTCATATCTTCGTAGTGCTTAGGCGAAACCTTGTGCGGATCACTTCACCATCACCGTCACTACGCCGTTGTGCTGACGGAACTCATCTACTTCCTCGACACTTTGCTGGATCAAGAGTTCGAGGAACGTCATTGAGCTGAACGTGTGCAGAACTCGGAGGTGCCGTACGTTCGGTGCTTGATCGGTCGGAACGAGAAGAAGTTCGACTACATCAACCGCGTTGTCAAACGCTTCCGCTTTCGGTCTATGAGGGTACGTAGACACACTCTCCCCCTCTCATTGCTATGCATCTCCTAGATAGATCTTGCGTGAGCGTAGGAATTTTTTTGAAATTGCATGCTACGTTTCCCAACAGGTATGGTGGACTCATATGGCAAAATTGGGTTTTAAAGAGTTTGGATGCACAAGTAGTATTTCTACTTAGTACAAGTGGAGGCTAGCAAAAAAATTGAGAAGCAACCAACCAAGAAACGAAAATTCACATAAGCGAGCATTGAGCATAACTAACACCGAATAATGCACCACAAGTAGGATGTAATTTCATTGCATAACTATTGACTTTCGTGCTTGCATAGGGAATCACAAACCTTAACACCAATATTCTTACTAAAGCATAATTACTCACCAACATGACTCATATATTACTATCATCATATCTCAAAACTATTACAAAGAATCAAGTTTATTTTGTCCAATGATCTTCATGAAAGTTTTTATTATATCCCTCTTGAATATCTATCACTTTGGGACTAGTTTCATATGTTGCAATTACTTTTGACAAGCTCAAATAAATTTAAGTGAAGAACATGAGCATAAAAATTTCATCTCTCAAAATAATATAAGTGAAGCATGAGACAATTTCTTCAAAATTTTACTAACTCTCAAATTAATCTAAGTGAAGACTGAGAGTATTTCTTCAAAAATATTAAAGCACACCGTGCTCAAAAAGATATAAGTGAAGCACTAGAGCAATTCCATAGCTCAAAAAATGTAAGTGAAGCATATAGAGCAATTCTAACAAATCATAGCATAATTTTGGCTCTCTCAAATAGGTGTGTCCAGCAAGGATACTTGTGACAAACTAAAAAGCAAAACAAGCAAAGACTCATATAATACAAGACGCTCCAAGCAAAACTCATGATATGTGACGAATAAAAATATAGCTCCAAATAAAATACTGATGGTCGCGTTAGAAGAAAGAGGGGATGCCTTCCGGGGCATCCCCGAGCTTAGTTGCTTGGTTCTCCTTGAATATTAACTTGGGGTGCCATGGGTCATCCCCAAGCTTAGGCTCTTTTCACTGCTTATTCCTTCATCCATCGTGATCTCACCCAAAACTTGAAAACTTCAATCACACAAAACTTAACAAAACTTTCGTGAGATCCGTTAGTATAAGAAAACCAATCTTTACTTTAAGTATTGTTGCAAACCCATTAAAATTTTGTTATTGCATTATATCTACTGTATTCTAACTTTGCCATGGCTTATACCCCCCGATACAATCCATATATTCATCAAAATAAACACACAATGCAAAGACCCCGCAAAAAATGCAAAGAAAACAGAATCTGTCAAAAACAGAACAGTCTGTAAAGATGTGAATTGTTCTCATACTTATGTAACTCCAAAAATTCTTAATAATTAGGACAACAGAGTAAATTTGTATATCAATCTTGTGTAAAATTTCAGGATTTTTCTTCGCTCCTGTGAATTTAAACAATTCTGTTACTGGATGCAAAAGTTTCTGTTTTTTAACAGGATCAAATCAACTATCACCAAAGCTATCCCAAAGGCTCTACTTGGCACACAAAATCTAATTAAAACATAAAAAACACAATCATAACAGAGGCATAATTGTTCAAACACTCAAGAACAGAAAGAAAAAGGCAAAAATAAATTTTATTTATTGGGTTGTCTCCCAACAAGCGCTATCATTTTATGCCCCTAGCTAGGCATTGATAATTTTAATGATGCTCGTATGAAAGATAATAATTGAAACACGAAGAGAGCATCATGCAGCAAGTGAAAAACACATTTAGGTCTAACATACTTCCTATGCATAGACATTTTATAATAAAACAAATTATCAAGGCAAGCAAAAACTAGCAAATGCAAGGAAGAAGAAAGAAACAATAGTAATCTCAACATCACGAGAGGTAGTTTAGTGAT
Source organism: Thinopyrum elongatum (assembly GCA_011799875.1). Classification (NCBI taxonomy): domain Eukaryota; kingdom Viridiplantae; phylum Streptophyta; class Magnoliopsida; order Poales; family Poaceae; genus Thinopyrum; species Thinopyrum elongatum. The sequence continues at coordinate 368,622,656 of CM022299.1, read as the reverse complement.
ATGAAAATTTCTACAACCATATTTTCCTCTCTCATAATAATTACATGTAGGATCATAATCAAATTCAACAATATAACTATCATATAAAATTTTCTCTTCATGATCCACATGCATAAAATTTTATAATCTTCCAAGATAGTGGGATTAACATCAACTAAAGTCATGACCTCTCCAAACCCACTTTCATAAAAAAAATCGTAAGATTGAACACTCTTCAAATATGTGGGGTTATTTTTACCTAAAGTTGACGCTCTTCCAAACCCACTTTCAATATTATTGCAAACATTATTATCAATATCATATTCATCATGAGGCTTAAATAAATTTTGAAGATCATAAGAAGAATCACCCCAATCATGATCATTGCAATAAGTAGTGGACATATCAAAATTAGCATCCCCAAGCTTGGGGTTTTGCAGATTATTAGCATAATTGACATTAATAGAATTTATAGTAAAATCATTGCAATCATGCTTTTCATTCAAGGAGCTATCATGAATCACTTCATAAATTTCTTCATCACAATTTTCAGATTCACGAATCTCAAGCAAAACTTCATAAAGATAATCTAGTGCACTTAACTCACTAGCAATTGGTTCATCATGATTGGATCTTTTAAAAAGATTAGCAAGTGGATGGGGATCCATATCAATAGATTTTTAGCAAGCGAAGATGCAAGCATATAGAAGGCACATGGCAACACAAGCAAACAAAAGATCAAACAAGAAAAAGGCAAACGAAAAGAAGGTGAATAAAAAGGCAAATATTTTTGTGAAGTGGGGGAGATGAAAACGAGAGGCAAATGGCAAATAAATTAATTGCAAGGAGATGAGATTTGTGATTGGGTACTTGATAGATGTTGATGATGTCACCCCGGCAACGGCGCCAGAAATTGGCAAGTTGACGGGAAACTATCTTGACTTGATCCTCCCCGGCAACGGTGCCAGAAATTCCTTTTGATGCGGCTTGAAACTACGTCGGTATTTCCCCAAAGAGGAAGGGATGATGCAATACAGCTACGGTAGGTATTTCCCTCAGTTATGAAACCAAGGTATCAATCCAGTAGGAGAACCAAGCAACACTATGTAAACGGTACCTGCACACAAAGAACAAATCCTCGCAACCCAACGCGTAAGAGGGGTTGTCAATCCCTCCTCGGTAAAAAAAGATAGATTGTTCTGTATGTGTTTGGATAAATAGATCTGAATAAAAAGTGAAATAAAAGATGCAAATAAAAAGTGCAGCAAAGTATTTTTGGGTTTTTGGAATAATAGATCTGAAAACAAATGCGATGAAAAATAGATCGGAAAGCAATATGATAAAATATAGACCCGGGGGCCGTAGATTTCACTAGTGGCTTCTCTCGAGAAAATAGTACACGGTGGGTAAAAAAATTACTGTTGGGCAATTGATAGAAGATCGAATAATTATGACGATATCCAAAGCAATGATCAATATATAGGCATCACGTCCAAGATTAGTAGACCGACTCCTGCCTGCATCTACTACTATTACTCCACACATCGTCCGCTATCCAGCATGCATCTAATGTATTAAGTTCATGGAGAAACGGAGTAATGCAATAAGAACGATGACATGATGTAGACAAGATCTATTCATGTAGGAATAGACCCCATCTTGTTATCCTTAATAGCAATGATACATGTGTGCCTCGCTGCCCCTTCTGTCACTGGGAGAGGACACTGCAAGATCGAACCCATCACAAAGCACCTCTTCCCATGGCAAGAAAAATCGATCTAGTTGGCGTAACTAAACCAAAGATTCGAAGAAGAAATATGAGGCTATAAATAATCATGCATATAAGAGATCAAAGAAAACTCAAATAATATTCATGGATATAGATCTGATCATAAACTCAAAGTTCATCGGATCCCAGCAAACACACCGCAAAAAGAGTTACATCAAATAGATCTCCAAGAGACCATTGTATTGGGAAGCAAAAAGAGAGAGGAAGCCATCTAGCTACTGCCTACGGACCCTTAGGTCTATGGTGGACTACTCACGCATCATCGGAGAGGCACCAATGAGGATGATGAACCCCTCTGTGATGGTGTTTAGATTGGATCTCATGGTTCTGGAACTTGCGGCGGCTGGAATTGTGTTTCATCGACTCCCCTAGGGTTTCTGGAATATTTGGGAATTTATAGGGCAAAGAGGCGGTGCAGGAGACCTCTATGGGGCCCACAACCCACCTGGGTGCCCAGGTGTCTTGTGGTCCCCATGGGGATCCCCTCTGGTGCTTTCTTGGCCCCCAAGGTGTCTTCTAGTCCAAAAAAATCTCCAAAAAGTTTCGCTGCGTTTGGACTCTGTTTGGTACTGATATTCTGCGAAGTAAAAAACAAGCAAAAAACAGCAACTGGCACTAGGCACTATGTCAATAGGTTAGTCCCAAAAAATGATATAAAGTTGCTATAAAATGATTGTAAAACATCCAGAATGATAATATAACAGCATGGAACAATCAAAAATTCTAGATACGCTGGCGACGTATCATTGGTATTCCTGGATCTCCTAGCTTTTTAGGTACTCCATCCTTAAAAGAATAATTAGCAAGCATGGTGGGATTTTAGCTTCAGGTATTTTTCTTTTATTAGTGACAATGTCTTTCATATATTTATCATAAGGGGCCATCTTTAAAATAGCAGTTAAATGAGTACACAAAAAGACTGGCCTAAGCATTTCCGCAAAGCATCCAAATTCTTCATCATCCTTTTTCTTAGATGGTTTAGGTGGAAAGGGCATGGGTTTCCGAACCCATGGTTCTCTTTCTTTACCATGTTTTCTAGCAACAAAGTCTCTTTTATCATAACGTTTATTTTTAGGTTGTGGGTTATCAAGTTCAACAGGATGTTCTATCTCAACATCATTGTGTGGTTCTTTTTATTGTCTTGTTGAGCATCTTCATGAACATCATCATTATGATTTTCACTATCACTAGGTGAATGTTCATTACCAGATTGTGTTGGGAAACGTTTCATGAAAACAAAAAAAATCTACACACACGCAATGACCTATCCATGGAGATGCATAGCAACGAGGGGGAGAGTGTGTCTATGTACCCTCATAGACCATAAGCGGAAGCGTTTCACAACACGGTTGATGTAGTCCAACTTTCTTCATGCTCCAACCGATCTAGTACCGAACGCATGGCACCTCCGCGTTCTACACATGTTCAGCTCGGTGACGTCCTCGCCTTCTTGATCCAGCAAGACGAGCGAAGTAGTAGATGAGTTCCGGCAGCACGACGGTGTGGTGATGGTGATGGTGATGCGATCTCCGTAGGGCTTCGCCTAAGCACTACGAAAATATGACCGAGGGAGAAAACTGTGGACGGGGGCACCGCACACGGCTAAGACAATATTGTGTCCTTGTGTGGCGCCCCCTCCCCATGTATATATAGGTGGGAGGGGAGAGGAGGCAGCCAGGGCGCCCCCAAGGGGCTGGCTGCCGGCCCTAGGGCTCCTGCCCTACTGCGCCCCCCTTTCCTTGTATGAAGAAGGGGAAGGAAAGAGGGGGGGAGAGGGAAGGAAAGGGGAGTCCTACTCCACACTTTCCTTTCCCTCCCCTCTTTCCTTCTCCTCCTCATAGGCCGGCCTGCTATGGGGGCGCACCAGCCCCTTGTGGGCTGGTGTGTTCCCTCTCTTGGCCCATAAGGCCCATAACTTTGTCGGGGGTGCCCGGAACCCCTTCCGGTGACCCGATAAGTACCTGGTACCCCCTGAAACACTTCCGGTGTCCGAATATCATCGTCCTATATATCAATCTTTACCTCTCGACCATTTTGAGACTCCTCGTCATGTCCGTGATCTCATACGGGACTCCGAACAACATTCAGTCACCAAATCACATAACTCATATAATACTATATTGTCATCGAACGTTAAGCGTGCGGACCCTACGGGTTCGAGAACTATGTAGACATGACCGAGACACCTCTCCGGTCAATAACCAATAGTGGAACCTAGATCCCCAGATTGGCTCCTACATATTCTATGAAAATCTTTATCGGTCGAACCGTTATGACAACATACATAATTCCCTTTGTCCATGGGTATGTTACTTGCCCGAGATTCGATCGTCGATATCTTCATACCTAGTTCAATATCATTACCGGCAAGTCTCTTTACTCGTTCCATAATACATCACCTCGTGACTAACTCCTTAGTCGTTTTCTTGCAAGCTTATGATGTGTATTACCGAGAGGGCCCAGAGATACCTCTCCGATACTCGGAGTGACAAATCCTAGTCTCGATCTATGCCAACTCAACAAACACCTTCGGAGATACTTGTAGAGCATCTTTATGATCACCCAGTTACATTGTGACGTTTGATAGCACACAAGGTAATCCTCCGGTATCCGGGAGTTGCATAATCTCATAGTCGAAGGAATATGTATTTGGCATGAAGAAAGCAATAGCAATAAAACTTGAACGATCATTATGCTAAGCTAACGGATGGGTCTTGTCCATTACATCATTCTCCAAATGATGTGATCCCGTTATCAAATGACAACACATGTCTATGGTTAGGAAACCTTAACCATCTTTGATCAACGAGCTAGTCTAGTAGAGGCTTACTAGGGACACGGTATTTGTTTCTGTATTCACACATGTATTTAGGTTTCCGATCAATACAATTCTAGCATGAATAATAAACTTTTATCATGAATAAGGAAATATAAAATAACAACTTTATTATTGCCTCTAGGGCATATTTCCTTCAATCTCCCACTTGCACTAGAGTCAATAATCTAGATTACATTGTAATGAATCTAACACCCATGGAGTCTTGGTGCTAATCATGTTTTGCTCGCGGAAGAGGCTTAGTCAACGGGTCTGCCACATTCAGATCCGTATGTATCATGCAAATTTCTATGTCTCTAACCTTGACTTGTTCATGAATGGAGTTGAAGCGTCTCTTGATGTGTTTGGTTCTCTTGTGAAACCTGGATTCCTTCGCCAAGGCAATTGCTCCAGTGTTAACACAAAAGATTTTCATAGGACCTGATACACTAGGTATTACACCCAGATCGGATATGAACTCCTTCATCCAGACTCCTTCATTTGCTGCTTCCGAAGCAGCTATGTACTCCGCTTCACACATAGATCCCGCCACGACGCTCTGCTTGGAACTGCACCAACTAACAGCTCCACTATTTAATATAAATACGTATCCGGTTTGTGACTTAGAGTCATCCGGATCAGTGTCAAAGCTAGCATCGACGTAACCATTTACGACAAGCTCTTTGTCACCTCCATAAACAAGAAACATATCCTTGGTCCTTTTCAGGTACTTCAGGATGTTCTTGACCGCTGTCCAGTGATCCACTCCTGGATTACTTTGGTACCTCCCTACCAGACTTATGGCAAGGCACACATCAGGTTTGGTACACAGCATAGCATACATGATAGAACCTATGGCTGAGGCATAGGGAATGACTTTCATTTTCTCTCTATCTTTTGCAGTGGTCAGGCTTTGAGTCTGACTCAACTTCACACCTTGTAACATAGGCAAGAACCCTTTCTTTGACTGATCCATTTTGAACTTCTTCAAAACTTTGTCAAGGTATGTGCTTTGCGAAAGTCCTATTAAGCGTCTTGATCTATCTCTATAGATCTTGATGCCCAATATATAAGCAGCTTCACCAAGGTCTTTCATTCAAAAACTCTTATTCAAGTATCCTTTTATGCTATCCAGAAATTCTATATCATTTCCAATCAATAATATGTCATCTACATATAATATCAGAAATGCTACAGAGCTCCCACTCACTTTCTTGTAAATACAGGCTTCACTGAAAGTCTATATAAAACCATATGCTTTGATCACCTCATCAGAGCATATATTCCAACTCCGAGATGCTTGCAACAGTCCATAGATGGATCGCTGGAGTTTTTGCACACTTTGTTAGCACCTTTAGGATCGACAAAACCTTCTAGTTGCATCATATACAACTCTTCTTTAAGAAATCCATTAAGGAATGCAGTTTTGATGTCCATTTGCCAGATTTCATAATGATAAAATGCGGCAATTGCTAACATGATTCGGACGGACTTAAGCATCGCTACGGGTGAGAAAGTCTCATCATAGTCAACCCCTTGAACTTGTCAAAAATCTTTTGCGACAAGTCGAGCTTTGTAGACAGTAACATTACCATCAGCGTCAGTCGTCTTCTTAAAGATCCATTTATTCTCTATGGCTTGCCGATCTTCAGGCAAGTCCACCAAAGTCCACACTTTGTTCTCATACATGGATCCTATCTCAGATTTCATGGCCTCAAGCCATCTGTCGGAATCTGGGCTCATCATAGCTTCTTCATAGTTTGTAGGTTCGCCTTGGTCTAATAACATGACTTCCAGGACAGGATTACCGTACCACTCTGGTGCGGATCGTGCTCTGGTTGACCTACGAGGTTCAATAGCAACTTAATCTGAAGTTTCATGATCATTATCATTATCTTCCTCTCTAGTTGGTGTAGGCATCACGGGAACGGTTTTTCGTGATGTGCTACTTTCCAATTCGAGATAAGGTACCATTACCTCATCAAGTTCTACTTTCCTCCCACTCACTTCTTTCGAGAGAAACTCTTTCTCTAGAAAGGTTCCATTCTTGGCAACAAAGATATTGCGTTCGGATCTGTGGTAGAAGGTGTACCCAATTGTTTCTTTAGGGTATCCTATGAAGACGCACTTCTGCGATTTGGGTTCGAGCTTATCAGGCTGAAGCCTTTTGACATAAGTGTCGTAACCCCAAACTTTAAGAAATGACAGCTTAGGTTTCTTACCAAACCACAGTTCATACGGTGTCGTCTCAACGGATTTAGACGGTGCCCTATTTAACGTGAATGCAGTTGTCTCTAATGCATAACCCCAAAATGATAGTGGTAAATCGGTAAGAGACATCATAGATCACACCATATCTAATAAAGTACGGTTACGACGTTCGGACACACCATTACGCTGTGGTGTTCCAGGTGGCGTGAGTTGTGAAACAATTCCACATTGTTTTAAATGAAGGCCAAACTCGTAATTCAAATATTCGCCTCCGCGATCAGATTGTAGAAACTTTATTTTCTTGTTACGATGATTCTCCACTTCACTCTGAAATTCTTTGAACTTTTCAAATGTTTCAGACTTGTGTTTCATTAAGTAGATATACCCATATCTGCTCAAATCATCTGTGAAGGTTAGAAAATAATGATACCCGCCATGAGCCTCAACACTCATCGGACCGCATACATCAGTATGTATTATTTCCAATAAGTCATTAGCTCGCTCCATTGTTTCGGAGAACGGAGTTTTAGTCATCTTGCCCATGAGGCATGGTTCGCAAGTAACAAATGATTCATAATCAAGTGATTCCAAAAGTCCATCTGTATGTAGTTTCTTCATGCACTTTACACCAATATGACCTAAACGGCAGTGCCACAAATATGTTGCACTATCATTATCAACTTTGCATCTTTTGGCATCAATATTATGAATATGTGTATCACTACAATCGAGATTCAACAAGAATAGACCACTCTTCAAGGGTGCATGACCATAAAATATATTACTCATATAAATAGAACAACCATTATTCCCTTATTTAAATGAATAACCGTCTTGCGCTAAACAAGATCCAGATATAATGTTCATGCTCAACGCTGGCACCAAATAACAATTATTCAGGTCTAAAACTAATCTTGAAGGTAGATGTAGAGGTAGTGTGCCTACGGCGATCACATCGACCTTGGAACCATTCCCGACGCGCATCGTCACCTCGTCCTTAGCCAATCTTCGTTTAATCTGTAGCTCCTGTTTCGAGTTACAAATATGAGCAACAGAACCAATATCAAATACCCAGGCGCTACTACGAGCATTAGTAAGGTACACATCAATAACATGTATATCAAATATACCTTTGTTCACTTTGCCATCCTTCTTATCCGCCAAGTATTTGGGGCAGTTCCGCTTCCAGTGACCAGTCCCTTTGCAGTAGAAGCACTCAGTTTCAGGCTTGGGTCCAGCTTTGGGCTTCTTCCTGGGAGTGGCAACTTGCTTGCCATTCTTCTTGAAGTTCCCTTTCTTTCCCTTGCCCTTTTTCTTGAAACTAGTGGTCTTGTTAACCATCAACACTTGATGCTCCTTCTTGATTTCTACCTCCGCGGCCTTAAGCATTGCGAAGAGCTCGGGAATTGTTTTGTTCATCCATTGCATATTATAGTTCATCATGAAGCCTTTGTAGCTTGGTGGCAGTGATTGAAGAACTCTGTCAATGACACAATAAACTGGAAGATCAACTCCCAGCTGAGTCAAGTGATTATAATACCCATACATTTTGAGTATGTGTTCACTGACAGAACTGTTCTCCTCCATCTTGCAGCTATAGAACTTGTTGGAGACTTCATATCTCTCAACCCGGGCATTTGCTTGAAATATTAACTTCAACTCTTGGAACATCTCATATGCTCCATGACGTTCGAAACGTCTTTGAAGTCTCGGTTCTAAGCCGTAAAGCATGGCACACTGAACTATCGAGTAGTCATCAGATCGAGCTTTCCAGACAATCAAAACATCAGCTTCTGCTCCTGCAGCAGGCCTTTCACCTAGCGGTGCATCAAGGACATAATTCTTCTGTGCAGCAATGAGGATAATCCTCAAGTTACGAACCCAGTCCGTGTAGTTGCTACCATCATCTTTCAACTTAGCTTTCTCTAGGAAGTTTAAATAGCCGGCTATAGCCTTTTCAGCAGGGTGCCGCTAAATGGTCGCCTTCACAAATAGCCCGCTATAGCCCGCTATAGCTGGTTTGGAGGCCCTCCGCTATTTTTCCATAGCCCGCTATTTAAAACATTGCTAGGAACGCATTAAAATTCAGGGGAACGGTAGCACGGGCCATTGATCTACAACATAGATATGCAAATACTATCAGGACTAAGTTCATGATAAATTAAGTTCAATTAAGCAAATTACTTAAGAACTCCCACTTAAATAAACATCCCTCAAGTTATCTAAGTGATACATGATCCATATCAACTAACCCATGTCCGATCATCACGTGTGATGGGGTAGTCATCAATGGTGAACATCTCTATGTTGATCATATCTACTATATGACTCATGTTCGACCTTTCGGTCTCCAGTGTTCCGAGACCATGTTTGTACATGCTAGGCTCGTCAAGTTTAACCCAAGTATTCTGCATGTGCAAAATTGTCTTACACCCGTTTTATGTGAACATAGAGTCTATCACACCCAATCATCACGTGGTGTCTCGAAACGACGAACTTTAGCAACGGTGCATACTCAGGGAGAACACTTTTACCTTGAAATTTAGTGAAGGGATCATCTTATAATGTTACCGACGTACTAAGCAAAATAAGATGCATAAAAGATAAACATCACATGCAATCAAAATATTTGACATGATATGGCCATCATCTTGTGCTTTTGATCTCCATCTCCAAAGCATCATCATGATCTCCATCGTCACTGGCTCGACACCTTGATTTCCATCGTTGCGTTGGGGTCGTCTCGCCAACTATTGCTTCTACAACTATTGCTAACGCATAGCGATAAAGTAAAGCAATTACATGGCGTTTGCACTTCATACAATAAAGAGACAACCCAAAGGCTCCTGCCGGTTGTCGATATTACAAAACATGATCATCTCATACAATAACGTATATCACATCATGTCTTGACCATATCACATCACAACATGCCCTACAAAAACAAGTTAGACGTCCTCTACTTTGTTGTTGCAAATTTTACGTGGCTGCTACGAGCTTCTAGCAAGAACCGTTCTTACCTATGCAAAAACCACAACAGTGATTCATCAAGTTTGTTGTTTTAACCTTCTTTAAGGACCGGCCACAGTCAAATTTGATTCAACTAAAGTAGGAGAAACAGACACCCGCCAGCCACCTTTATGCAAAACTAGTTGCATGTTAGTCGGTGGAACCGGTCTCATGTGCGTGGACATGTAAGGTTGGTCCAGGTTGCTTCATCCCACAATACCGCTGAATCAAAATAAGACATTGGTGGTAAGCAGTATGACTGTCACCGCCCACAACTCTTTGTGTTCTACTCGTGCATATCATCTATGCATAGACCTGGCTCATGATGCCACTGTTGGGAAACGTTGCATGAAAACAAAAAATTCTACGCACACGCAATGATCTATCCATGGAGATGCATAGCAACGAGGGGGAGAGTGTGTCTACGTACCCTCGTAGACCGTAAGCGGAAGCGTTTCACAACGCGGTTGATGTAGTCGAACTTTCTTCGCGCTCCAACTGATCTAGTACTGAACGCACGGCACCTCCGCGTTCTACACACGTTCAGCTCGGTGACGTCCTCGCCTTCTTGATCCAGCAAGACGGGAGAAGTAGTAGATGAGTTCCGGCAGCACGACGGTGTGGTGACGGTGATGGTGATGCGAACTCCGCAGGGCTTCGCCTAAGCACTACGAAAATATGACCGAGGGAGAAAACTGTGGATGGGGGCGCCGCACACGGCTAAGACATTATTGTGTCGTTGTGTGACGCCCCTCCCCATGTATATATAGGTGGGAGGGGAGAGGAGGCAGCCTAGGGCAGCCAGGGTGTGCCCCAAGGGGCTGGCCGCCGGCCCTAGGGCTCCTGCCCTCCTGCGCCCCCCCCCCCCCTTCCTTGTATGAAGAAGGGGGAAGGAAAGAGGCGGGGAGAGGGAAGGAAGGGGGAGTCCTACTCCACACTTTCCTTTCCTTCTCCTCCTCATAGGCCGGCCTGCTATGGGGGCGCACCAGCCCCTTGTGGGCTGGTGTGTTCCCTCTCTTGGCCCATAAGGCCCATAACTTTGCCGGGGGTGCCCGGAACCCCTTCCGGTGACCCGATAAGTACCCGGTACCCCTGAAACACTTCCGGTGTCCGAATACCATCGTCCTATATATCAATCTTTACCTCTCGACCATTTCGAGACTCCTCGTCATGTCCGTGATCTCATCAGGGACTCCAAACAACATTCAGTCACCAAATCACATAACTCATATAATACTATATCGTCATCGAACGTTAAGCATGCGGACCCTATGGGTTCGAGAACTATGTAGACATGACCGAGACACCTCTCCAGTCAATAACCAATAGCGGAACCTGGATGCCCATATTGGCTCCTACATATTCTACGAAGATCTTTATCAGTCGAACCGTTATGACAACATACGCAATTCCCTTTGTCCATCGGTATGTTACTTGCCCGAGATTCGATCGTCGGTATCTTCATACCTAGTTCAATCTCGTTATCGGTAAGTCTCTTTACTCGTTCCATAATACATCACCTCGTGACTAACTCCTTGGTCGTTTGCTTGCAAGCTTATGATGTGTATTACCGAGAGGGCCCAGAGATACCTCTCCGATACTCAGAGTGACAAATGCTAGTCTCGATTTATGCCAACTCAACAAACACCTTCGGAGATACCTGTAGAGCATCTTTATGATCACCCAGTTACGTTGTGATGTTTGATAGCACACAAGGTATTCCTTCGGTATCCAGGAGTTGCATAATCTCATAGTCGAAGGAATATGTATTTGACATGAAGAAAGCGATAGCAATAAAACTTGAACGATCATTATGCTAAGCTAATGGATGGGTCTTGTCCATCACTCATTCTCCTAATGATGTGATCCCGTTATCAAATGACAACACATGTCTATGGTTAGGAAACCTTAACCATCTTTGATCAACGAGCTAGTCTAGTAGAGGCTTACTAGGGACATGGTATTTGTTTATGTATTCACACATGTATTTAGGCTTCTGATCAATACAATTCTAGCATGAATAATAAGCCTTTATCATTAATAAGCAAATATAAAATAACAACTTTATTATTGCCTCTAGGGCATATTTCCTTCAGATTGAGTTTCAACATCTGAGATAGAGATATCATTATCATTATCAGAAGGTTTTTCTACTTCTGGTTCACTAGAAGTATGCAAAGTCCTATCACTTTTCTTTTTCTTTTTCTTTTTAGAAGGACTGGGTGCATCAGCATTAATTATCTGAGAGTCTTGTTCAATTATTTTAGGGTGACCTTCAGGATAAAGTGGCACCTGAGTCATTTTACCTCCTCTAGTCGCTACTCTAACAACATAATCATTCATATTATTGTTCATTTCACTAAACAATTCTCTTTGACATTTAGCAACCTGTTCTAACTGGGTTTGAACCATAGAGGCATGTTTTCCTACACCACTAACATCATTAGTGATTCTAAATAACAAGTCACTCAAGCGAGCAATCATATAAGAATTTAGTTTCAACTGTTTCATAACATAGGCATTGAAGTGATCTTGTTTCATGATGTAGTTATCAAATTCATATAAGCATTGGCTAGGAGGTTTATTATGTGGAATATCACCTTCATAAAATTTCAATAGAGAATTTACCTCCACCACCTGTGGTGGTGTGTCAAGACCATGTATTTCTTCAATAGGTGGTAAATTCTTAACATCTTCAGCTTTAATACCTTTTTCCTTCATACATTTCTTTGCCTCTTGCATATCTTCAAGACTGAGAAATAAAATACCCCTCTTCTTTGGAGTGGGTTTAGGCGGTGGTTCAGGAAGTGTCCAATCATCATGATTCTTCAATATATTAGTCAATAATTCCTCAGCTTGGTCAATAGTTCGTTCCCTGAAAACACAACCAGCACAACCATCTAGGAAGTCCCTAGAAGCATCGGTTAGTCCATCATAAAAGATATCAAGTATTTCATTTTTCTTGAGAGGATGATCAGGCAAAGCATTAAGTAATTGGAGAAGCCTCCCCCAAGCTTGTGGGAGACTCTCTTCTTCAATTTGCACAAAGTTAAATATTTCCTGTAAGGCAGCTTGTTTCTTATGAGCAGGAAAATATTTTTCAGAGAAGTAATAAATCACATCCTGGGGACTACGCACACAGCCAGGGCAAGACTATTGTACCATATTTTAGCATCACCTTTTAAAGAGAAGGGAGATAACTTAAGAATATATTAGTAGCGAATTTTTTCCTCATGAGCAAATAGGGTGGCTGTATCATTTAACTTAGTCAGATGTGCCACTACAGTTCAATTTCATAGCCATGGAAAGGATCAGATTCAACCAAAGTAATTAACTCTGGGTCGACAGAGAATTCATAATCCTCGTCAGTAATAAAGATAGGTGAAGTGGCAAACTTAGGATCACATTTCATTCTAGCATTCAAAGTTTTTTCTTTCAACTTGCATAATAATTTCTTAAGATCATCTATATCCTTACAAGCAAGAAAATCCCTAGCGACCTCTCCATCCATAACATAACCCTCAGGTACCTCAGGCAATTCATATCTAGGAGAGCTAGGTCTAATAGGTGTTTCATAATTTCCAGTTTCAAAGACTTCATCAGTTTCAATAATTTCATCAGTTTTAGTAATTTCATTTTCTTTAGCTCTAGCAATTTGTTCATTAAGAAATTCACCTAGTGGCACATTCTTATCAAGCATGGTACTAGCATCATCATAAACATCATTCATAGAAAAAGTATCATCATCAATAACTTGCGACATATCAGGATTAATAGCATGTGGTGGTGTAGCAAGCTTACTCAAAACAGAAGGTGAATCAAGTGTAGAGCTAGATAACAGTTCCTTACCTCCCCTCGTCTTAGAGGGAACGATCTTGGTTCTATCATCCTTAAGATTCTTCATAGTGATAAATAGATATAAATACCAAGTAACTCAACAAATGTAGCTATGCTCCCCGGCAACGGCGCCAGAAAAAGGTCTTGATAACCCACAAGTATAGGGGATCGCAACAGTTTTCGAGGGTAGAGTATTCAACCCAAATTTATAGATTCGACACAAGGGGAGCCAAAGAATATTTGTAAGTATTAGCAGTTGATTTGTCAATTCAACCACACCTGGAGATTAAATATCTGCAACAAAGTGATCAGTAGCACAGTAGTATGATAGTTTTTATAGCAGTGGTAACGGTAACGATAGTAACAGTAACAGTAGCAGTAGTTTTGTAGCATGTGTAACAGCAGCAGCAACAATAGTAACTTAGCAAGAACAATATGTGAAAAACTCGTAGGCATTGGATCGGTGATAATCGTTGGATAATATTCATTATATAACGGTCATAACCTAGGGCGACACAGAACTAGCTCCAGTTCATAAATATAATGTAGGCATGTATTCTGTAAATAGTCATACATGCTTATGGAAAAGAACTTGCATGACATCTTTTGTCCTACCCTTCCGTGGCAGCGGGGTCCATAAGGAAATTAAAGGATATTAAGGCCTCCTTTTAATAGAGAACCGGAACAAAGCATTAACACATAGTGAATACATGAACTCCTCAAACTACGGTAATCACCAGAAAGAATCCCAATTATTGTCACCTTGGGGTATGCGAATCATAACACGTAGCAGGTGCATATAACTTGCAAGATCGGATCACGAACATAGATATAATGGTGAAAACATAAACGGTTCAGATCTAAAATCATGGCACTCGGGCCCTACTGACAAGCATTAAGCATAGCAAAGTCATAGCAACATCAATCTCAGAACATAATGGATACTAGGGATCAAGCCCTAACAAAACTAACTCGATTACATGATGAATCTCATCCAACCCACCATCGTCCAGCAAGCCTACGAAAGGAATTACTCACTCCCGGCGGTGAGCATCATAAAATTGGTGATGGAGGATGGTTGATGATGACGAAGACCGAAGACCCCCCTCTCCGGAGCCCTGAACGGGCTCCAGATCTGGCCTCCCGATGAAGAACAGGAGGTGGTGGCGGCTACATATCGTAAAATGCAATGAAACTTCTCTCCTATTTTTTCCTGGAAAAATAGGATTTTATAGCATCGGAATTAGGGTCAACGGAGCCCTGTGGGCCCCACTACCCACCAGGGCGCACCAGACAGGGGGTGGCATGCCCTGGTGCCTAGTGGGCAGCTGGGGCCCCCCTCCAGTGGGTCTTGGTTCCAGTATTTTTTATTTATTCCAAAATAATTCTCCAAAAAGTTTCGTCCGATTCCAAGAACTTTTATTTCTGCACAAAAACAACACCATGGTAGTTCTGCTGAAAACAGCGTCAGTCCGGGTCAGTTTCATTCAAACCATGCAAATTAGAGTCCAAAACAAGAGCAAAAGCATTAGGAAAAGTAGATACGATGGAGACATATCAGGTTCGTTCAAGGGTAGTTCGCGTGATCGTCATCGACGTTCGAGGGACTCCAAGTATGATCTACACCGACTCGTCTACTTCCGCTGCACTCCTGGAATCGGTAACGATCGTTGATTCAAACCCTATATGCATCTTCATATTGTTCCAGGGTGATCGTAGAGCGATTTTTTTCTACTACGTTTCCCAACAGAAATGTCCTCACCAATGTCTCTGCCTTGCCATTACATCATAAGCACAAAATAAAGATGCTAAATATAGGTTCTAGTGGGGTTAAACACTCAAGTTTAGCTTTTTGAAGATAAAAGCTTTATGTCTAAGCCTCATTTGATTCTCGGGATCCTAAAAATGGTGGAATATAAAACCACAAAGTTGTAATACTTTGTTTAATTTAGTTCCATAAGATTATTTTTTCGTCCAAATTCTTTTGATTACACCATGGAAAATTAAGGACCTCCTTAGTTCAAAGGAATTTTGGCGGCTCATATTAGTTAGAAGTTTTTCTTAGACTTTTTGTTCGCACTTCCAAAAGGAAATTTTTATTGACTACAAAGTCATGGAAATTTTACTTTCTTTCTATGAAAATTATTGCATACACTTAATCCATGGGTGAAAACCAATGTGGTTTACAGTGGTGTAACCAAAGAACGTCTATTATAAATTATTATGTTCTTAGTTAATGTAATATGCAACATTCTATTTCTATGACTATAATTCTTACTTTTTTATCCATAGGCTTTTCAAATACTGCGAACAAAAAAATCACAATGGTTCTTTTCAAAAATGTTCGAGTGGACCGAATTTCTATGGAATGTATTGCAAAGTAATGGTAGACAAAAATAATATATGGCCGGGTCTTACAAATCAAATAGCTCACATAGAATTTGTTATTATTTATTCTAAATCTCCTAGATTCCTACAAGAATCCTTTGAATCAAGCCAATAGGTATTGATCCTTGTCACATTTGAGGTTATGTACTGTTTGGTGTGCACGGTATGGAGCCTGGTTTTAATTATTATTTGTATCGCACTTTAGATTTCATTTTGTTTCTTACTTTTATCCACAAGTATATATAAAATGATACTACCTCCTTTCCGATTTATAGGGCTTATCTCAAAAATTTTGTTTTCTTGTTTTGTAAGTCTTAGATTTATTGTTCCCCATCTCATGTTCAAATTTCAAGGTACATTAAATCTTAGCACCAATGCATGTAAAAGTTCTTGGTCATTTATTGGTCACACATGCATACATTGTAATTAATGCATTGGTAAACACAAATTTTTGAGAAAACAAGCACATTAACTAAGGCTGCTGCCAATGCATAGTTCTTGGTCATTTATTGGTCACACATGCATGCATTGTAATTAATGCATTGGTAAACACATTTTTTTTAGAAAAACAAGCACATTAACTAAGGTTGCTGCCAATGCATCGGTGCTTAGACTGACCACAATAGGAGTAACTTCAAGAGTAACATCGGGTCCAAGTCAGCAAAATTGCCTATGTGGCAATGAGTTAATGAGGAGAGATGTAAATTGAGTAACTTAGCTAGTTACTCATTATATGAGTAACATCACACATACCAAGACAAAATGAGTGTATAACCTAATAAATGAAGCTTTGCATAACACTACATATATGTTACTACCCACTATGGAGGTGGTAACATAGTCTAGGATAGCGTGTATGTTACTAGCATAAGTTACTCTCCACTGTGGCTAGTCTTAGATGAGGTGCTAAGCACATTAAATAACTTAGCAACTCTACTCCCCAATGCATAGGTGCTTAGCTTCTTGTAGCTAAGCTTCTTCCTTTAATGATTTACTGCCTCCGTCCTGATTTATTGGTCCCCTTAGTATTTTATGCCAAATTTTGATCTTAAATTTAACTAACAAAATGTTAACGCATGTCACCAAAAATAATATTGTTGGAAACTATGTTCAAATACAAATCCAACGATATATTTTCTGATGACATGCATTAATATTTTTTTAGTTAAATCTATGGTCAAAATTTAGCACAAAATACAAAGGGGACCAATAAACCAGGACGGAGATAATAGCAACTAAAGTTCGGAAGCGTAGTTTCTGCTCCCGGGCTCATCTGCACCCCCGTTAAAAAAAATTCAAAACAAATACTAGAAAAATTCAAAAAAATCTATTTTTTTGTGTGGTAGATAATTTGATGTGTGAGGTTCGCTCCAAATTTCAACTCATTTGGACATCTGAGCAGCTCTCGGGAAAAAATACAAAATCAGGGTCTGTAAAAAAGTTTACTATTCATGCGCTGTTTTGATTCGATTTGTCTTTTTTGCCGAGAGCTGCTCAAATGTCCAAATGAGTTGAAATTTGAAGCGGACCTCACGCATCAAATTATCTACCACACAAAAAAAATTGGATTTTTTTGAATTTTTGTAGTATTTGTTTTGAATTTTTTTCTGAGCGGAAGCATCTGCACTTGGGCACCAAATTGGATTACCGCTAAAGTTCTTCATGCATTGGTAGACTTCTTTCATCTAAATGTTTTTGTCTAGGTTCACGCGCTTGGCATTGTTTCTTTCGGGGGTCACCGCACTCATCTCTCTCCTCTTAATTAACTTACCACATCAGATTCTTGGCCTACATAGCAGGCTTAGCACCTGTACAAGGTGGAACACTCGAAGGGGTGTAAGTACTTTTGCAAACTATAAAAATTATTCCATCACTCACCATCTACTTTGGTTGGTGAGATTTTTGAATTGAGCCCTATAAACCAGAAAAGAGGGAGTATTATGGAACGAATGGAGTATATGTTCATTTATGATTATAAAAAGGAGAAATATTTTTTTGCAAGGCAAAATGAGAAATATTCTTATCCATAAATTTATGTCCTTTTTTTTATTGTAGATCTACACATTTATTTTTTAAATGAAATGAATCCCATGATCTATGAGCTCCATTTTTGGAATAAACCAAAACAATTTTTTCATACTTCAAAAGATTGTGAACAAATGTATATGTACAAGTAGATGCTTAGCGTACTCTTAACTTTGGCAAATTTCCCTCTCTATCCAATTTTTAGATTCAAAAACTCTTTCCTTCGACCAGATTTTGTTTTCCGGCGGGATAATGATTCCAATCGATCGACCGGCTACGTCTCACGTGGGGTCGGTCACGCCGATGACACACGTCCCGTGGGACCCATGCCATCCTTGCGCGTTTTATCTCTACCACGGTCCAGATGTTCCCTTTCTTTCTAGAACTCATGATTTTTTTTTGCTGGGAACCGTGACAGCCCTGAGAGCGAGAATGGTGAGTGGCGGCGAGCTTCGAGGCCGGCGTCTCGCTCGTCCATGGCGTGTGTGTGTGTAGGGGGGGAGGGGGGTGGTGGTGGTGGTGGTGGTGGTGCAGCGGGGGCTTGGTCGCTTTGCCTTTCGCCAGAGGAGGTGAGCGTTGACTGATCCAACGGTTCGGGGCTCCTGGATCTAACGGCCGCGCGGCGGCCATTGTGGCGCTTGCGTCGGTCACGGGCGCCTAGCGCCCTCTCCAGCGTCGCTCCCATGCGTGTCGCTGTCACGGATCTCCGCGGCATCTCCCGTCCTTAAATAAAACGTGTGCCCGGAAATCTGTTCGCCCCACAAAATTCCGTTCAGGGCGTGCAGTAGAGAGCTCCCCGCTTCTCCTCATCCTCCTCCCCAACTCCAATACTCTCCACAGAAATCTCCGCTCCTTCTCGTCCCTTCTCGCTCGCGTGCGCGTGAGGTGCGCAATGGCGGCGGCGGCGGTGGCGTTGTCGAACGGCTCCGGTGGCGACTCCAAGGCCGAGTTCGCAGAAATATACAGCAGGCTCAAGGAGGAGATGCTCGAGGACCCCGCCTTCGAGTTCACCGACGAGTCGCTCCAGTGGATCGACCGCGTAATGCCTCCTCCCCTTCCCATCTCTATATTTCTGGGAGCGCGGCTGTTGGTTTGATCTGGTTTTAGAGTAGACGGCGGCGCACGCATTCTCGCGCCGAAGCTTTGAGTTTCCTACCGGGTTTGGGGGGTCTTTGGGTGATTGTGATGGATTTGGTGACTGGCCGGTAAATTTTTCCCGGTTTGTGCAATTTTGTGCTCCTGTGGGAGTAAGTGTTGGGAGTTGCAGAGGGGACATGAGAGGCTCCGAGTAAACTTTCCTACAAACTCGCAATAATTTATAAACAACGAACTCTTTATTTATGCAGTACTTTCACCTCATTTTGGCGAGACCTCCTATGATTCTGACATTTGAGCTGTTCGGGTTCCTGTGACACACTGATCCAGCCAACCCAAGAAGGATCGGGGGCATGTTTTATATGGAAGAGAACATATCCTCTGCCCTCTGCATGCAAATTTGCATAAAACCCTATTGTTACAGCTCCTCAAGAGTTTCAAACCAACAAGCTATGAAACGCTGACAATTCGGTTGCTACACAGCCAATTGCTAAATCGCCACCCATGTTGGGGCATGCCATCTTCTATTCACTTACTTTATGGACTAGAGTATAGAGATAAAAGAAATAACACACGATAACATATCATAACTCTTTTTTCACAATTCACTTTCATATCCAGTAAATCATGAATGTAGATATTGGAATCATCAGTATTTCTTAAAAGAACTTGGATGATTATTTAATGGAGTTTAACTAAAATCTTAAATCGGGTGGAGTTGTGGCTTTGCGATGCCAGATATGGATTACAGGGAAGTGATAAACGAACTCCTGAGCACTACTATTGCCTATGGTCACAAATTCTTCTCTCTTAAAAAAAACAGCGGCACTTTGATTAATGGAACCTTCAAATACAGATTGCATGGATCTCTTTTCCATATGACCATTCCGTAATACGTCCGTCTTCTTGTACTTTACTGGCCTCAAAATATGTTGTCATATAAATTAACTGTCAAGGGCTTCTCTGTAAAAAAAACTGTCAAGGGCCTCTAGGCTACATCCTGAAGACTGGAAAACTGAAAACCCCAATGGTTTGTGTCTTTTCTTTCATGTTGAGTCACTTTCCATGGTTAGACGGCAAAAGTATGTATGTCACCTGCAGAAAAGTAGAGGCGTCACACATTTTGTGTAGAAGCTGAAGACTTATAATTAAGCTGGTAACTCTTGTGCTACTTAAATGATGGATTGCTTCTGTGGTCTGCTGTTAGTGCATGGATATTTTGACAGTGTTACAGTGAATGGGTCTTATAACTGAATGCCCTGTGATTCTCCACTTTACTGCATGTTAGTTTGCAAGTGTTTGTGCCTTCTGGTCCGAGAAGAAATATACATGAAAAGTAACCAACGGTATCTTTATTCAATTTGTGCCATATATTTTCTTAAACGAAATGAATAGAATCTGCTTTGATGATTTAACAATTATGTGTGCTGAGTTAAAAACCTTTCAATCTTGTTTCTTTCATTTGGAGTAGATGCTGGATTACAATGTCCTAGGAGGAAAGTGCAACCGTGGGCTCTCTGTCATCGATAGCTACAAGACATTGAAAGGTGTAGATGTTTTGAGGAAGGAGGAGACGTTTCTTGCCTGCACCCTTGGTTGGTGTATTGAATGGGTAACACTTTCTTCTCGTTGCTTTTTTGGAGTTTTTTGGTTATAATAGCTGAAAAATCAATGTTAACATGGCACCTTTGATGGATCTTGATCATCTTGTAGCTTCAAGCATATTTTCTTGTGCTTGATGATATCATGGACAACTCCCAGACACGACGGGGCCAGCCTTGCTGGTTTAGGGTGCCTCAGGTCAGTTTGAGAAGCATTCGTCCTTTCTATATCATCTGGCAACTTTGTACAGTTGTTATTTTGTTGATTGTATCAAGGTTTTACTTCCGAAGGGATTCTTCAGTAGAATTAGTGTTAGCAGCATCAATATGATTCATCTATTAAACAACCTAATTTCATGCTTCATGTTTGTACGTGATCTCACAAGAGAAATGATTTATAGTATTGACTTATTAAGTGTCCGCAGGCTGTTGTTACTTGCTTTTTCGATAACAAGCAAGTGCTTTCATGTTTTCAGTTGTAACACACAGAACCAATCGCCTTTTTTTTGTTGTACAATAGGTTGGCCTTATTGCTGTAAACGATGGGATTATCCTTCGCAACCATATTTCACGGATCCTTCAACGCCACTTCAGAGGAACACCGTATTATGTTGATCTCATTGATTTGTTCAATGAGGTAACCATATCCTCTGACACACACACACACACACACATATATATATATATTCACACCAAACATACTTTCTGCTTCTTACAACTGCCTGAGGCTCTAATTTCTATGTCAAGGTTGAGTTCAAGACAGCTTCAGGGCAGTTGTTGGATCTTATCACTACTCACGAGGGAGAAAAGGATCTCACAAAATATAACTTGAATGTGTAAGTTCATGTTGCAGTAACTTCTGCACACTTAGTTTCCTTGCATGGTTTACCGAGTCTATATTTTCGAAAATTGATACTGTTGTTTTTTAATACGATAATTCGTGTTCCGTAGCCAGTGTGTTGTATTATGTCTTTAGTACTGTTGATGATTTCTTTAATGCTTGGCACTTTGCAGTCACCGGCGCATTGTGCAATACAAGACAGCGTACTATTCATTTTATCTTCCGGTAAGAGTTAGCATTGTATATGAATTATTAGTATGGTTGGTAACTGTCAAGTAGACGCAAGTACTAACAGTATTCTACGTTTCTACTTTACCCAAGGTTGCATGTGCATTGCTGCTGTCGGGTGAGAATTTGGATAACTTCGGCGATGTAAAGAACATTCTTGTTGAAATGGGAACATACTTTCAAGTTCAGGTAAATCTCTTTCTTTGGAAGAGAAAAGTATTAGTTTATATCTACTCCCTCCGCCCTAAAATAAGTATCGCTGATTTAGTACAAATTTGTACTAACTTTGTACTAAATCAGCGACACTTACTTTGAGATGGAGGGAGTAGTATTTTATTGCCTCTGATTTAGTTCTTTTGCAGGATGATTATCTAGATTGTTTTGGAGATCCTGAATCTATTGGCAAGGTTAGTGTGTTTGTACTTGTTTTAGTAACTTGAATGGGTAGAACTATCACGTTGATTGCATTCCAGGCCTGTTCACATTCTGATTTCTGATTTGATCTTTACGGACTCTTATGGCAGATTGGAACTGACATTGAAGACTACAAATGTTCGTGGTTAGTTGTGCAAGCTCTTGAGCATGCAGATGAGAGCCAAAAGGGCATTCTACTTGTAAGTGTTATTTAGTTATTACTCCTTTTTACCAACCTAAAGGCACTGCTTGAGCCATTAATTGATGGCCAACAGGAAAATTATGGGAAGTCAGATCCAGAGTCTGTTGCAAAAGTGAAGGATCTGTATAAAGAACTTGATCTGGAGGTCTGTCTTCGACTCTTCATCATTCTTTGTATTCTTCACTTATCATCATCTCTTAATAGCCCACTGCGGATATCGTGCATATTGTCATTTAGTATGAATGATTAGCACCGCTAACACCCTGATTATAACAAAACCCTACACGTGACTGGTGCTCATTTGGTTGAAGATGCCTTAAACAGTATCCAAACAGAGGCATAATCGTTTAGCCACGCAGAAACTGACACCCTGTCGTTGCACTCTATTTCAATTGACATGACATCCTCTTCCCATTCTTATACTCCAGACGGCATTTCACAAGTATGAGCGGGAGAGCTACAATAAGCTGATCGCCGACATCGAGGCCCAGCCAAGCAAAGCTGTTCAGAAAGTTTTGATGTCTTTCCTGGAGAAGATCTACAAGAGGCAGAAGTAGAGCTAAGCTCTTGGAGAGGTTGTTGTGCCGTTGCGTGCTTTGGTAACTTGTTCCATGTTCTGTGTGTGATGGTCTTATTACCGTAATGTACAGCGTGTTATTCCTTCCAACAATAAACTACGGTGCTATTTTTTAGTGGTGCGTGAACCTGCTGTGTCATAACCATGTTATTTGAAGCTCTCTCATGTTTTTCTAGCCTATCATTTGTCATCAATTATTTTGCTTGCAATTTGAAGGGCGGACATTTGGTTCAGTTGTATTCTATATTTATTTATTTTGGAAAAGGGGCAGACATTTGGTGTACCGGGTTGGATGGTCGCCCCGAATATGATGTCCGCGGAAACATCTGTGTCCGTGGACGTTTGGTGTGTCTATTTTGATGTAGGTCGTTGGAGATGCCCTTGCAGCTGTGGAAGGGGAGACAGTGTGTTCTTAGAGCATCTCTCTAACATACTCCATTTGTAGTGATGAATTTTGCTGTGTCCGGAGTATGTTGAAGAAAGAGTGGTCGTGCCCAAGAAACTGTTGTTTAGGGCATTGCCCAAAGAATGTGGTCGTGATCTCGAGTAACGAATTGCATCCCAGGATTTCGTAAGTTCAGTTTTTTTTTCTCGAATACGCAGTTTTTTTTTCTCGAATACGCACAAGCATGCGTATCATCGCATTAAAGAAGGAGCGGCAAAGAAGCCGGGTACAAGGTCTTTCGGCCATTACAACGTTAATCACGAGAATTAACCGCCACACCCACCCTGCCTACTATGATACATGCATCCTAGTCCAACCTCATGCCGATGGCGATGAGGCGAGCCTTAGAGCAACCAAGCCGCGTCACAACCAACACTGAGACCTCTACAACAAGACCAAGACCCAAGGCCAACCAAAACCAACGTACCGCCACCCATTGCGCCAAGAGAAAGTCGGCAAGTGAACGGCAGGGCCTGGGCAGACTT
The DNA here is from genome assembly GCA_011799875.1 of Thinopyrum elongatum. NCBI lineage: Eukaryota > Viridiplantae > Streptophyta > Magnoliopsida > Poales > Poaceae > Thinopyrum > Thinopyrum elongatum. The sequence goes on along the minus strand of CM022299.1, from coordinate 368,598,715 downwards.
AGGGAAGGTGTCGTCGAGATAGCACCGGCAATGGCGTACATTGCGCCTAGGACGCCCACGCCCAGAGCAGCAGCTGACCATGACTCAAGCCATACCGTTGGGACTCCTCGAGCAACAAGACGACGCCTTCAAGAAGGGAACGACGCCAAGATGCCGCTGCCGCCGCCTGGTCCGGAGGCCGGACCGAGGGTTTCCCCCGAGCTCGAGGAAGGGAACCTGATCTGGACCAAAACAACGCCTTCAGGAAGGGAACGACGCCCACGGGCGTCGCCGTTGTCAGCCTCAAACGAAGCAGGGATTTCTCCCGACACAGATCGAAGAACCCAACGCCCACCGGAGTTGCTCAAGCATGCCAACCCCGTAACCGGAAGGGTTGCAATTGCATCACAGTAGGCACCACCACAAGCCGGTCCAGATCAGAGACCATGGCACTCCCACCGCGTCGATGTTCTTCCCAGCACCATCCACCCCCAACCCGCTTGCTGCAGAGCACCACCACCATCGCGGCGCCGCCGCGCCGCCATCCAAAGCTGCAGCTCGCCGCCGCCACCACAGCTCCCCCGCCCGAGAGAAGGGACCCCAGGCACCCCAGCACGCATGCCAGGGCGCCTCCACCGCTAGATCTGGGCGCCGGGCGCCAGATCGATGACGCCGGCCTCAGCACCGCCCCACACGCCCCCAGCCGAGGGACGGGAGGAGCAGCACCGCTGCCGAGCCCGGGGCCGCCGCCCCGGCTTACCCACACCGTTGAGGCGCAGCCGCCGCCTGAAGCGCTGACGTGTCCAGGGCCGAAGCAGCACAGCGCGACGAGGAGGCCCCGTCGCCGCCGCCGTCCGCCGAGTGGGTTTTGCCCGTCGGCCTTCCTCGGCGGCGGCGGGTGGAGAAGGGAGGGAGGGGGGAACGGAGGCGGCGGCGGCTAGGTTTTCGCTCGAGCCCCCCCTCCCCCCCCCCCCCCCCGGGGGAGCGACATGAGCGATAGGATTTTTGGCTCCCCGTAGAAACCAATCCCAGGATTTTCAAGTTCAGTTTTTGGCTCCCCGTAGAAATCGGTGAATCTGAAGTGTTTGCCATCCACAACCAGTTTCGCATCTAAGAAATACTGACATCACGATCTCACTATTACTTGGACACTGTCTCTCCACCATAGAAGACCAAGTCCACCGCTCACCATCACAATCCACCGCCACACCACTTCTAAACCTTAGGCTTCACTTGAGCTTCTTCATTGCATGCGTCTTTTTCTTTGTGTCACACAAAAAAAAAACCAATGCTGGGTCATGGGTACGTCCCAGGTCACGAAGTTTGTCAACTGTCGAGTTCAATCGCAATCCTGGACAGTTCAAGACTAGGATATTCATTGGTCTCGACGGCCTTGGTCCGCCGCTTTGTCATTTGTATCAACGATACACTCAAAGACAAAGGCAGTTTTTTTGCCTTTTATCACCAATGAAAGTATCATGAATAACCTATTAGGGTCATCTTTAGGTACCCACAACTATTTGGGTTTTCTTTTCCTTTCGACAGGTTTACCATAATTGGCTGAGCTCATGTACTGTTGGTCACCGTCTTCCCTTCTTGGCCTTCTCACATATGTTCCCCTTCTTCGTGCCTTTCCGTAATGCTTCTTGTAAGAAGTGCCCGCATTGTCCTTGCCCTTCCGTTCCTAGTCGCTATCTCAATAACCATCGCGCTTCCTTTGCTGTTCAAACTCAAAACATTTGTTTCTAAGCTCTCTTTTTTTCTTCTGCTCAAGGCCATGCCTTGGATCCTTTTCTCTGGGAATTTCACCTCTGTTACGTTCCTTGTTCGGGCTGAGAACCTCACCTCTCTTTGGCCTCTCCTCCGTGCCTGATGAGGACATGGTTGCCTTGGATACGACCAAAAATATTGCATACATGCATATTTGTGAGGTGAATTCTAATGCAAACTATGCAATAATTTATTTATATTATCCAGGACAAAAATACTTCACAGACTTTTGTGTCATGTCTAATTGCAGGTGTATGGGACATTTGTACAATCCACACATGAAGATAAGGGAAAAAGAGAAGTTTAGGTGATGAGGTCACCTATTACAGGTAGGTTCAAGGACCCATCATTTGGGACCCACATGGGGCCATCACCACCATAGGTAGGTCCCTAGACCGTGCCAGCATTCGGATGCATTCATCAGGAGGATCACTCGGACGGCTCTGTAGCACTCGGACAACCACACGTCACTCGGCGGACGATCAACCACTCGGACATACAGGGCAAGAAGGCGTCGTGGGAGCTGCAACGGTCAAAGAATCCTAAGTCATCCACTAAATAGAGTTATAGCTGCCGTTACCTGTAACTGCTGTAGTATAGGCTCATTACACTAGTAACTGCCTCATTCAATGGCATTAATTGCCCCGACGGCGTGGGAGACATGGGGATGCAACGCACTCTATATAAACCGCACCCCTCTCCATAGCCGGGCACGAAAAACCCTGTAATCCTAGCCATCAAATCAAAGCAAGCCTCAGGGAACGAGACGTAGGGCTTTTACCTCCACCGAGTGAGGGGCCTGAACTCGTTAAACACCGTGTGTTACACCTACGCCATAGCTAGTCTCTGCCCCTTATTCGTACCCCTAGTACTCATTGTCAGGATCATAACCCCGACAGTTGGCGCCCACCTTAGGGCTAGGCGTCTAGCAAAATTTCACGGCGTAGGTGGATTTTCTTCATCATCATGGCAGTCGGCGGTGAAATCCACTTCGGGACGATCTCCTTCATCGCCGACGACTCAGCGTGGCTACGCGAAGCTCCGCTGGACGTGGAGGCGTTGCCCGTTCACAGCGCGACGCACTTCCGCGCTTCCTCGTATGGTGTCCTTCTCCGACAGCCCTCGACTTCGTACTGAGTGGTTGCCCACACCACCAGCACACGCCGTCGCAAGTGCTCCGGGCGTTCGCGGCTGTAGCGCTGGATCAAGCACGCTGTTGCCTCTCAGGCAGCGGCAGGACAGGTGGCGGCCATCAACTTCGACGAGCCCGCCCTCGACCTCTCCGACGGATCACTCGGCGATTCCTCAGAGGAGTCCGAGTCCGATAGCGTTGATCCGACCGCCGAGGTTCTCATGGCGGATAACTCCGAGCACCGCGCACCCCCTGGCTACACGGACGGTCGTGCGGGGACGTCTCATGTCAACACCGATGGTGGCCTTCCGGGCCATGAGCCGTATGTGCCTCAGGCCCTCACTCGGGAGCAGCGGGACGAGCTCCGTCGCAGGAATGATCAGCATCTGAACGCCCCCATCACGGGAACAACTCCTGAGGCGTTGGCCATGGAGTCGACTCGCCTGGCCACCTTGGCCGAGAGCGATCGCCTCGAACGTCTTTAGAAGGAGTTGGACGAATGCGAGCGTCGTCAACCCAGTTCCAGTCGGCACAAACGCCGGCTCTACTCAAGTGACCAGCCTCGTAAGTACCAAGTCTTAAGTACTCTGTTACAAAATCTAGCAGCCGCTACTCGGATCGCAGATTCCATCCAGCCCTCTGGCTCTTCGGCCGGAGAAGGAATTTGTCAGATCCAGGCGCTCCTCAAGACGGCACTGTCGCATAATGCGGCGGTGTCCCAGTCCAGAGACCGGATCCATAGCGCATCCGTGCGTGCGGAGACCGTCTAGTCGGCTCATAGCCCACTCGGCTCGGGCAGGCGCCGAGCCACTTCCTCCTCCAGAGATCGTCATGAAGATCGGAGACGTGATTGAGTCGCGTCGCCCTGGCCTAACGATGACTACGATCGTGCCCTGATGCCTCCGCCACAAGACGTCGCGTACAGGCGCCAGCCCTACGACGACAGGCGGACGAACGGTGGCGACCGCAGGCCGAGTCCCACTCACCTGACGAGAGACGCTAGAGACCCGTTGTTCAACGCAAGATCCGTTCTCGCTCAGAACCTGGTCGATAGAGGCCAGGCCCTGCGGGAAGGCCAAGATCACGACGTACCGAATGGTTCCGTACCATCAGGTCCCGAGTGCTTCAGCCGTTACATACGGGCGGCTGAAATTCCCAACAACTTCAGGTTAGCCACGGGGATCAGCAAGTTCACCGGCGAATCCAAGCCCGAAATCTGGCTAGAAGATTACCGGGTAGTAGTCCAGATTGGCGGCAGTAACGATAATGTGGCCATGAAGCACTTGCCATTGATGCTAGATGGTTCTGCTCGGGCTTGGTTAACACAGCTCCCGCCGAGTAGCATTTTCTGCTGGGACGATCTGGCGAAGGTGTTCGTCAAGACCTTTGAAGGCACATACAAGAGAGCAGGAGGTTTGACAGAGTTGCAGCACTGCGTGCAGAAGTAGAATGAGACCCTCCGAGAGTATATTCACCGGTGGACCACTCTGCACAATACGGTGGAGAACGTCACCGAGCACCAGGCAATCTGCGCCTTCAAGGCCGGAGTTAGGTACCGGGAGCTGAACATGAAGTTCGGCTGAATTGAGACTCCGACTCTCAGTCGGGCTATGGAAATAGCCAATCGGTATGCCAACGGTGAAGAGGAAGACCGACTGAGGAGCGGCAAGAGCCGAGCCGGCGATGCCCATCAGTCGGAAAACAAGGGCAAGAAGCACAAGCGCAAAGCAGATACCGGAGGTAATGCCGAGGCTGTGGCTCTGGCTAGCCAAGGCAAGAAGAGCTATCAAAAGCAGAAGAAGGATTGGAAAGGGAAAAAGCAAGTCACCATGAAGAGCGACATCCTCGACCAACCTTGTCAGATCCATACAAAGAAAGATGAAGAGGGCAATTTGATCCTGCCCAAGCACACCACTCAGGAATGTCGGCTCCTGAAGCAGAGATGCGGCAAGATCCCTCTGGAGATAGGGAAGATGATGACGATGATAAGGCCAAGGGTGCTCCCGGGTACCCCCAACGTCGAGAATGTCCTCATGATTTTCGCCGACATGGAGAGCAAGAGTCGCCTCAAAGTCATAAACCGAGAGGTCAACATGGCAGTTCCGACTGTCACCAAATTTCTCGATTGGGCCAAGACGCCAGTAACCTTTGATCAGTCAGATCACCTGGCTCACATACCGACCCCCGGGCGGCAGGCCTTGGTGGTAGATCCAGTCGTGGGAGGGGTCCTACTGTGCAAAGTCCTAATGGATGGCGGCAGCGGGCTTAATATCATCTACGCCGACATGTTGGAGGCGATGGGCATCCAGATGACCCGACTCGGCAAAAGCAACATGCAGTTCCATGGGGTAATTCCTGGGAAGAAGGCTAAATCACTCAGCCAGATTGCCCTCGACGTAGTATTCGACGAGGAGAAAAACTTCCGAAAGGAATGGTTGACTTCCGGAGTGCTTACCATGCCATCCTGGGTAGGCCTGCCTACTCATGTTTCATGGCCAATCCATGTTACGTGTATCTTAAGCTTAAGATGCCAGGGCCGAGAGGCGTGATCACTATCACAGGCAATCGGAAGTTGGCCGAAGAGTGCCTCCAGAAGGGCTCCCAGATTGCTGACGAGCAGATGGCGATGGCCAAGCTGGAGGAATACAAGAAGGCGGTGGACGCAAGCGAGCTGTTGAAGACCAACAAGCTGACTGTGGAATCTGCTTTCCAGCCGGCCGGGGAAACAAAGCCGGTGCACATCCATCCAGACGACCCAAACACTGCCCCGACCAACACCTCCACCACCCTCAACAGCAAATAGAAAGTCGAGCTCGTCCAGTTCCTCCATGAGAACTGGGACATCTTCGCATGGAAGCCTTCCGACATGCCGGGTGTTCCCAGGGAACTGGCCGAGCACAGACTCCATGTCGATTCGACGATGAAGCCTGTCAAAGAGCATCTTTGGAGACCCTCCACCGAGAAGCGCAAGGCGATTGGCGAGGAGATAGCGTGGCTCTTAGTCGCCGAATACATCCGAGAGGTATACCACTCCGAGTGGCTCGCCAATGTTGTCTTGGTGCCGAAGAAAGACAAGTCTCTCCGAATGTGCGTAGATTTTAGACATATCAATCGGGCCTGCCCAAAAGATCATTTCCCTCTCCCTCGCATAGATCCGATAGTAGACTCTACTGTCGGGTGTGAGCGGTTGCCGTTTCTGGATGCGTACTCCGGGTACCACCAGATCTGATTGTACGGACCTGATGAAGTAAAAACTGCGTTCATCACCCCATTCGGGTGTTTCTGCTATATCACGATGCCATTTGGTTTGAAAAATGCTGGTGCAACATTCCAGCGCATGATCCAGAAGTGCCTACGGAAGCAGATCAGTCGGAACGTAGAAGCTTATATGGACGACATCGTGGTTAAGTCCAGGAAAGGTTCCGACCTCCTGGCCGACCTCGTCGAGACTTTTGCGAACTTACGCGCTTTCGGCATCAAGCTTAATCCAACCAAGTGTACATTCAGCGTACCAGCAGGCAAGTTACTTGGTTTCCTTGTTTCCGAATGAGGGATCGACGCCAACCCCGAAAAGATAGGGGCTATCGTCCGAATGAAGCAACCAGAATGTCTACACGACGTGCAGCGCCTCACAGGCTGCATGGCGGCCCTGAGTAGATTCATCTCACGACTCCGTGAAAAGGCACTGCTGCTTTACCGATTGATGAAGAAGTCTGACAGGTTCGAGTGGACTCCCAAAGCGCAGGCTGTGTTCCAGGAACTTAAAGCCCTACTTTCCACTCAGCCGGTGCTAGCTGCTCCGGGCAGCAAGGAGCCTTTGCTCGTATACATCGCGGCCACGAGCCAGGTTGTTAGCACGGTCCTCACGGTGGAATGGGAAGAACAAGGCAAAGCCTTCAAGCTCCAGCGACCAGTCTACTACATCTTTGAAGTCCTCAGCCTTCCAAGCAAAGGTACCTGCATTATCAGAAACTAGTATATGGAATTTATCTAACTGCAAAGAAGGTGGCGCATTATTTTCAAGAACACTCGGTCACGGTGATAAATGATGCTCCTCCATCTGAGATCATGAACAATAGAGATGCCACTGGCCGAGTGGCCAAGTGGGTCATTGAGCTCCTCCCGTTGGACATCAGGTTTGAAGCCAAGAAGGCCATCAAGTCGCAAGCCTTGATAGATTTCCTGGCCGAATGGATTGAGCAAGAACAGCCTGTCCTGAGTGTTCCCGAACACTGGACGATGTTCTTCGACGGCTCCAAGATGCTCCACGGCTCCGAGGCCGGAGTGGTCTTGGTGTCCCCTAAAGGCGACCGACTCAGTTATGTTCTTCATATTCACTTCGACTCCTCCAACAAGGAAGTTGAATATGAAGCTCTCCTGTATGGGCTGCGAATGGCAATCTCTCTGGGGATTCGTCGACTGATGATCTATGGTGACTCGGACCTAGTGGTGAATCAAGTCATGAAGGAATGGGACATCCGTAGTCCGGCAATGACTGGCTACTGCAACACCGTCAGAAAATTAGAAAAACACTTTGAAGGGCTGGAGCTCCATCATGTGCCATGAATCAAGAACCAAGCAGCCGATGACTTGGCCAAGATGGGTTCCACTCAGAAGGCAGTGCCCAAGAATGTGTTTCTCGAACACTTGCACTCTCCCACAATCAAGGAAGACCCTTTTGTGGAGGAGCCCCCGCAACCAGTCGGTCCTTCCAATCCGACTGAAGTAGACATAACTGCGATAATTGATCTGGTTCAAGAGATCCTGGTCATCACTCCCGAGTGGACTGAACCATACCTGGCATACCTGCTCCGGCAGGAACTCCCAGAAGATGAGGATGAAGCTCGACAGATCGTCCGTCGATCCAAAGCCTTCACAGTCATGGGAGACCAACTGTACAAGAAAAGTACGACTGGAGTCACTCAGCGGTGCATATTCCCGGAGGAAGGGCAAAAAATACTGCAAGAGATTCACTCGGGAACATGCGGGCATCATGCGTCCTCTCAGACCTTAGTCGCCAAAGCATTAAGAGCCGGATTCTATTGGTCCCGAGCCAATGAGGCCGCCCGAGACATAGTGGATCAATGCGTCGGGTGCCAGTTCTATGCAAACCAGTCGCCCAAGCCGGTGTCCGCCCTGAAGACTATCCCCCTCACCTGGCTGTTCGCCGTCTGGGGACTCGACATGGTCGGCCCTCTTCGAACCGGAGCGAGTGGCTTCACTCACCTATTGGTAGCAGTGGACAAATTCACCAAGTGGATCGAGGCTAAACCCATAAAGAAGCTGGACTCGGCTACTGCGATTCAGTTTATCAAGGAGATTATCTTCCGATTCGGAGTCCCACACAGCATCATCACCGACAACGGGTCTAACTTTGACTCAGACGAGTTTCGCGAGTTTTGTTACACCCAGGGCACTCGGGTCGATTACGCCTCCGTGGCACACCCGTAGTCAAATGGGCAAGCCGAGAGGGCAAATGGACTCATACTTCAAGGATTGAAGCCTCAACTCATGCGTGATCTGACCCATGCAGCAGGAGCCTGGGTGACCGAGCTGCCGTTGGTCCTCTGGGGCCTGCGCACGACCCCAAATCGATCCACGAACTGCACCCCATTCTTTATGGTGTACGGGTCAGAAGCTGTCTTGCCGAGTGATCTGCTCCACAACTCCCCCCGAGTGGATCTTTACTCGGAAGCCGAAGCCAAGGAAGCAAGGCAGGATGGCTTAGACCTTTTAGAGGAAGAACGTGAGCTTGCGCTTATAAGATTAACATTATATCAACAAGACCTGCGCCACTACCATGATAGACACGTCAGAGGACGTGCCTTCCAGGAAGGAGACCTGGTCCTCCGAGTGGATCAACAAAAACCTCACAAGCTGGCACCCCCTTGGGAGGGACCATTCGCCATATCCAAGGTCTTACACAATGGAGCATACAGGCTGTACAACTTCACCAAAGGAATTGAAGAGCCCAGAGCTTGGAACGTAGATTTCCTCTGCAAGTTTTATACTTAGAATAAAAATTTCTCCCTTGTAATAGTTAGCCCGAATGAACTTAGATGAATAAAAGTCTTACTTTTCCCATATATTGTCTAGTTCGACCTACGGTCGTGTTTCACTCAGGTGACTAATCGCATTCGGAAACTAACACACCTCCAATGGGTGGTGAGAGGAGAAAAGCTTAGTTGCGAACCAGCTTTCGCCTAAGTTAAAAGACAATCTGAGTGAGGACCCGCTCCACACTTGGGGGCTTAGCTACGAACTAGCTTTCGCCTAAGTTAAAAAACAATCCGAGTGAGGACCCGCTCCACACTCGGGGGCTTAGCTGCGAACCAGCTTTCGCCTAAGTTAAAAAACAATTCGAGTGAGGACCCGCTCCACACTTGGGGGCTTAGCTACGAACCAGCTTTCGCCTAAGTTAAAAAATAATCCGAGTGAGGACCCGGTCCACACTCGGGGGCTTAGCTGCGAACCAGCTTTCGCCTAAGTTAAAAAACAATCCGAGTGAGGACCCGCTCCACACTCAGGGGCTTAGCTGCGAACCAGCTTTCGCCTAAGTTAAAAAATAACCCGAGTGAGGACCCGGTCCACACTCGGTGGCTTGGCTGCGAACCAGCTTTCGCCTAAGTTAGAAAACAATCCGAGTGAGGACCCACTCCATACTCAGGGGCTTAGCTGCGAACCAGCTTTTGCCTAAGTTAACAAATAATCCGATTGAGGACCCGCTCCACACTCGGGGGCTTAGCTGCGAACCAGCTTTCGCCTAAGCCAAACAAAAGCATAGAAAGCAAATAAACTCTCAAAGAAGCACAAAAGGTTTCAAATTAAGGGTTCGTTCCGTGTGAATGTCTCCAAGGCAAAACGAGCCCAAGGCCCGGCAAAGTATTTCATTACATCAACCACCCGGCATTCCGGGGCAAATTCAATCAAGTGTTTTAACCTTCAGGCGGAGGGCTGGCTGGATCAACGAAGGTCTCCAGGTCGATCCCGTCGGTGATACAAGTGGCGGCTTCAACGAAGGTCTGCATAAAATCCTCAAACTTGAGGTTCTTCTTGTTTACTACTCGGAGGTTCTTCAACTTCTCTTCATCCACGTTCTTGCAATGAACATGGACGAGTGACAGCGCCACATCAGCACCACTCCGGGCGGCGGATTTCTTCCAAGCCTTCACCCGAACGGGAACATCGTTTAGCCGCGTCAGGATCGACTCCAGGTCCTTCTAAGTCTCTTTACTTGGCTGTAACTCCTCATCAATCCGACCCACCACGCCTTTCGCCCGAGTAATGAAGCCCAATGCGTTCTCCAAGCGGTCTTCAAGCCGAAGGATGGCAAGGGCGGCGTTGTCAGTGACAAGCGACCTAGAAGGGTACAGATCCCTCTCTATCCTCTGCAGCTCCAGTTCCTTGTTATAGCAATGCTCTGCGTTAAGAGGGACAATCCGTGAGCGGAAGATCAAGGAAAATTTGGCAATATGCAGATTTCACTCGGACGAAGAAAAACTTACCAACGAGCTTCTCACTAAACTCTTCATAGACGTCTTCGATGTGCTTCTCCAAGGCATCCTTCTTGTCGGTAAGCTGGGTTACCTTCTCCTCCAGTTGGACCTTCTCCTGAGTGAAGGCATCAGCAGTAGCCTTGAGGTTCTTTATCTCTTCCTCCAACCTGCCGGCTGAAGCCAGCTTCTCGTCAGCGAGTTTGGCCTTGGCCCTTGCCTCCTTCTGGGCCAGCGTCAGATCCTTATCTTTGTTTTCCAATGCCTGCTTCATGGTTTCTAAAAAAATAGAAGTCCTGAGCCTCATTACAAGTTGAGCATTCTCGCTACGAACATCTGTCGGGGCAAAACGATTTGGATCAAAGGGGAAAAACAGTACGTAGATGCCCGTCAGAGGAGATAACTTACCTCCCAAGGTTTTCTTCTCCTGCTCCAGTCGGGCACTCTTGAGTCTCTCAGCCTCCAGGTCGAGTCGAAGGGCTGTCACCTCCTTCTCCATCGTGGCATAGTGGGATCCCATCTCACAAGTCCTCTGCAACATACAAAAAATAGTCAGTCGGAAGACCCTGAAAGGAAGCCAAAAGAAGTAACTAATAAGCATCCGAGTCGTACTCCCCCCAGGAGGAACAAGCTCGACCAATACTAGATCCTGAAGTACCCTCTGACTACCGAGTGGACTCCTCACTTGGTCGTACTCCCCCAGGAGGAACAAGCTCGACCAATACTAGATCTTGAAGTACCCTCTGTTCTGTCCTCACTCGGCTGACTTCTGAGTCAGCGATGAAGAAGATAGAGGACAACAACACAAGATGGCCTACTTCACTCGGCTAACTCCCGGGTCGGTAATGAAGGAAATCTTACTTATTATCTCACCAGAGCACGAGTGTTGTAGGGCGCCCCGAACGCCTAATGACAAGTTCTAAAGGCTACCACCGATCGCCAGCGATCAGTGTCAGCCTCGGGGACTACACCCAGTGGGTGCACTCAACGTGCCCCCACTGGGAAGTGACTCATTGATGGAGCTAAAAAAAAGAACAAACTCTAAGACTACCGCCGACTGCTCCAGTCAACGGTAGCCTTGGGGACTACACCCAGTGGGTGCACTCAGTGTGGCCCCACTGGATCATGTCCACTCGACTACGCTCTGGCTAGACTTCGAGTGAACATAAGAAACTTCAACACTCAAAGACTCCCGCCGACTGTCTCCAGTCGGCCGGAACCTCGGGGACTACACCCAGTGGGTGCACTCAGCGTGCCCCCACTGGATCATGTACACCCAGTGGGTGTGCCCTGTGCAAACCCATTGAAAGAAATCCTATTACGAGAAAAGAAGAAACTCAAACTGGAAATTATACTCACAATGGTGCTTACTCGGACATTGGTGTCCAGTGTTGTGTTGGCATCGTAGGCATCTTTCAGTCGTCTACACGTTAAACCCACCTGGATCAGCGCCTCCTTGCTCGCCCCCACCTGATCTTCTGGGACATGGTACAGGGGGAAAGAAGTAGCTGGAGCTGACGGAGGTGCAGGAGTTGGCCTCGAGGCTGGGATCACCGCCGTTCCACTCGGAGGAGCTTGGATAGACCCTACAAGGGGCACCACCGCAGACGAAGAAGCCGAACCGCCCTGAGCCAGAGGGCTCGGCCTTGCAGTTTTTGCAGCAACCTTCGTCGGAGAAATACGGGCCGTATGGCGAGGAGAGGCGTCTATCATCGGCGTGTCAGCACCCGACACTCCCTTCCTAGCAGCGCCCGGGTTCGGCGGGTCAGCACCCACTTCGTCGTCCAGCTGAATAATCTCGGGCAGGGCTGCATAAATCAGAGAAATCATCAAAGTTCAGTCAAAGAAGGCATAACCATGTGAGTCAATCAATACAACATACCTTTGGAGGTGGCGGCATCTGCCGCGTCGGCATCACTCGGACCGGGCTTGCGGGCGTGCGGGTCTACTGAAGTTGTCGAGGTGTCATTGCTACAAGGACAAAACAACACTTGGTCAGCAACCTAATGAATTCAAAAATGGACAAGGAGTCGATAAGGACACTTACTTCGAGGCCACATGCACTGCCACCAGGATCCGCGGCACGGAAGCCTTTCGAGGCTTGGAGGAACTCTGCTTGGGCAACTTCGGCTGCTTCTCCACTGAGCTAGCCTCGGCGCGGGCGCGCTTGGAACTCTGAGTCGCCCGACCAAAATCAGTCGGCTATTGAGTTTCTCCTGCCTTGCCCTTCAGGTCGTGCAGCGCCTTGGAGCGAGGTTCTTTGGAGGGTCTCATAAGACGGAGAGGACTTCGCCTCCTCCCCCACCTCCGAACTATCATCATCATGATCATCATCGTCGTCACTCTCGTCATCATCGGACCTCTCCGAGTACTGCTGCTCGGTGTCACTCGTCACATCTTGAGGCGAGCGGTCCACCATGGGGATCCTGGAGATCAGGTTCTAGAAGTCCTGAGAAGCAAACACACGCAAATGTGAGGATCAACCATACAGAAGACAACCTACAATTGAGCCGACTAAATCAGAGACAAGTACCTCGATGGGCGGCAGGTCCTTGTGAAAGGCTGGCACCAACCGAGTCCCCCGTGGATTGTCGCGAGCGCAAGTGATGGCTTTGATCTTGGCGCCCACCTCCTTCTCGGTGAGATCTTCAGGATGCACCCGAGTGGAGTCACCCGGCCCCTCGTATAGCCACATGGGGTGGGCCCTAGCCTGTAGAGGTTGGATGCGCTGACTGAAGAAAGTCTCCAACAAATCCATGCCATTCACCCCAGCATTCACAACTCCGATCAACGCGCTGGACAGGATGTCGACGCCCACCTTCTCCTCCTTCTCCATGGTGAGGGTCGGCGGAGCTCGCACCCTCTCGGTCGAGTATGGCGGGAGGCCCGACTGGCTGTTGGTGCTAGGGACGTCTTTGCAGTAGAACCAGGTTCCCTGCCACCCCTTAACGGAGTCGGGGAAACTCATCTTGGGGAAGGACCTCCCCCCGCGAACCTGGATGCCCAGACCCCCACATAGCTGGGTGACATGGGTTGTCTCACCAGTCGGTGAGTCTTTCTTCACTGACATCGACCGACAGGTGAAGATGTAATTGAAAAGGCCCTAGTGGGGGTGGCAACCCAAGAAAGTTCTCACAAAGAGAGATAAAGGCCGAAAGATAAATAATGGCGTTTGGAGGAAGATGATGGAGTTGAGCACCGAAGAAATCGAGGAATGCTCGAAAGAAAGGATGGGGAGGCATCGAGAAACCTCGCTCGACGTGGGTGACGAGCAGGACGCGTTCGTCCGCCTCAGGCGCCGGCTCGATCTCCCCTGCGCACGGGCGACGCCATCCTTCGTGTGGGATCAATCCCTCCTCCGCTAAGTCCTCCAGTCGCCGAGCGAAAACATGCGATGAGAGCCAGTCCCCCGACGCGCCACCGACCACCGCGCCTGAACCAGAAGAGGTGGCCTTCCCCGCCTTCTTCGCCCTCTCCGCCTTCGCCGTGGAGCCTTTCGCCATCGCTATGTGATACGTCTCCATCGTATCTACTTTTCCAAACTCTTTTGCCCTTGTTTTGGACTCTAATTTGCATGATTTGAATGGAACTAACCCGGACTGATGATGTTTTCAGCTGAATTGCCATGGTGTTATTTTTGTGCAGAAATCAAAGTTCTCGGATTGACCTGAAAATTTACGGAGAATTTTTGTGGAATATATAAAAAATACTGGCACAAGAATTAACCAGAGGGGGTCCACCCAAAGGCCACAAGCCTGGGGGGCGCCCCCCTAGGGCGCGCCTAGAGGGCTTGTGGGCCCCCTGGACCTCCTCTGACCTCAACTCCAACTCTATATAACCCTATTCCGAGAGAAAAAAATCAAGGAGAAGGATTCATCACGTTTTACGATACGGAGCCAACGCTGCCTCCTGTTCTTCATCGGGAGGGCTGATCTGGAGTCCGTTCGGGGCTTCGGAGAGGGGGGTCCGTCGCCATCATCATCAACCTTCCTCCATCACCAATTTCATGATGCTCACCGCCGGGAGTGATTAATTCCATCGTAGGCTTGTTGGACTGTGATGGGTTGGATGAGATTTATCATGTAATCGAGTTAGTTTTGTTAGAGTTTGATCCCTAGTATCCACTATGTTCTGAGATTGATGTTGCTATGACTTTGCTATGCTTAATGCTTGTCACTAGGGCCCGAGTGCCATGATTTCAGATATGAACCTATTATGTTTTCATGAATATATGTGTGTTCTTGATCTTGTCTTGCAAGTTGTAGACACCTATTACGAGTTATGATCCGCATACCCCAAGGTGACAATAATTGGGATTCTTTCCGGTGATTACCGTAGTTTGAGGAGTTCATGTATTCACTAAGTGCTAATGCTTTGGTCTGGTTCTCTATTAAAAGGAGGCCTTAATATCCCTTAGTTTCCATTAGGACCCCGCTGCCACAGGAGGGTAGGACAAAAGATGTCATGCAAGTTCTTTTCCATAAGCACGTATGACTATATACGGAATACATGCCTACATTATATTGATGAATTGGAGCTAGTTCTGTGTCACCCTAGGTTATAACTGCTACATGATGAATATCATCCGACACAATTATCATTGACGATCCAATGCCTACGAGCTTTTCACATATTGATCTTTCCCAAGTTACTTTGCCGTTGCTACTGTTACCATCACTACAAAACTGCTACTGTTACTTTTGCCACCGTTACCGTTACTTCCATACTACTTTGCTACTAAATACTTTGTTGCAGATATTAAGTCTTTCAGGTGTGGTTGAATTGACAACTCAACTGCTAATACTCGTGAATATTCTTTGGCTCCCCTTGTGTCAAATCAATAAATTTGGGTTGAATACTCTATCCTCGAAAACTGTTGCGATCCCCTATACTTGTGGGTTATCAAGACCTTTTTCTAGTGCCGTTGCCGGGGAGCATAGCTCTATTCTGTGAGTCACTTGGGATTTATATCTGTTGATCACTATGAAGAATCTGAAAGATACCAAAACCAAGATTTTTCCCTCTAGGACGAGGGGAGGTAAGGAACTGCCATCTAGCTCTGCACTTGATTCACCTTCTGTTTTGAGTAAGCTTGCGACACCTACACCTGCTATTGATTCCGATATGTCGCAAGTAATTGATGATGCTACTTCTGCTATGCATGATGCTTATGATGATACTACTTCTTTGCTTGATAATATTGTGCCACTGGGTGAATTTCCTGATGAACAACTTGCTAGAGCTAAAGATATTGAGAATGTTGAAACTGATGATATTTCTGAAACTGATGAAATCATTGAAACTGAATACTTTGAAACACCTGCTAGACCTAGCTCTCCTAGATATGAATTGCATGTTATACCTGAGGGTTATGTTATGGATGGAGAGGTAGCTAGGGACTTTCTTGCTTGTAAGGATAGAGATGATCTTAAGAAATTACTATGCAAGTGGAAAGAAAAATCTTTGAATGCTAGAATGCAATATGATCCTAAGTTTGCTACTTCACCTATATTTGTTACTGATAAGGATTATGAATTCTCTGTCGATCCTGAGTTAATTACTTTGGTTGAATCTGATCCTTTCCATGGTTATGAATCTGAAATTGTTGTGGCACATCTTACTAAATTAAATGATATAGCCACCCTGTTTGCTCATGAGGAAAAAATTCGCTATTACTATATTCTTAAGTTGTTTCCTTTCTCGTTAAAGGGTGATGCTAAGATATGGTTTAATTCTCTTGCTCCTAGTTGTGTGCGTAGTCCCCAGGATATGATCTATTACTTCTCTGAAAAATATTTTCCTGCTCATAAGGAACAAGCTGCTTTACAGGAAATATTTAACTTTGTGCAAATTGAAGAAGAGAGTCTCCCACAAGCATGGGGGAGGCTTCTCCAATTACTTAATGCTTTGCCTAATCATCCTCTCAAGAAAAATGAAATACTTGATATCTTTTATAATGGACTAACCGATGCTTCTAGAGACCACCTAGATAGTTGTGCTGGTTGTGTTTTCAGGGAACAAACTGTTGAACAAGCTGAAGTATTATTGAATAACATATTGAGTAATGATAATGATTGGACTCTTCTCGAACCACCTCCTAAGCCAACTCCGAAGAAAAGAGGTATTCTATTTCTCAGTCCTGAAGATATGCAAGAGGCAAAGAAATCTATGAAAGAAAAAGGTATTAAAGCTGAAGACATTAAGAATTTACCACCTATTGAAGAAATACATGGTCTTAATACTCCGACACAGGTAGTAGAGGTAAATTCTCTCTATAGATTTGATGAAGGTGATATCCCTTATAATAAGTCTGCTAGTCAATGCTTGGATGAATTTGATAACTTTATTGTTAAACAAGAAAACTTCAATGCATATGTTAGTAGACAATTGAAATGTAATGCTTATATGCTTGACTGCTTGGGTGACTATATGTGTAGAACTGTTAATGATCTCAAGATTATTAGTAAACATGCTTCCATGGTAAAAACTCAAGTAGAACAAGTTCTCAAGGCACAAAATGATTTGCTTAATGAAGTGAATAGTAAGAACAATGATCATGTTGTTAGAGTTATGACTAGAGGTGGTAAAACGACTCAGGAACCTTTGTATCCTCAGGGCCATCCCAAGAGAATTGAACAAGATTCTCAGAGAATTAATACTAATGCACCTAGTCCTTCTAAGAGGAAAAGGAAAGATGATAGGACTTTGCATGCCTCTAATGAACCTGTTGTAGACACACCTGAGAATCCAAATGATATTTCTATTTCTGATGCTGAGACACAATCTGGTGATGAACATGAACCTAGTAATAATGATAATGATGATGTTCATGTTGATGCTCAACCTAGCAACGATAATGATGTGGAGATAGAACTTGCTGTTGATCTTGATAACCCACAACCTAAGAACAAAAGATATGATAAGAGAGACTTTATTTCTAGGAAACATGGAAAAGAAAGAGAACCATGGGTTCAGAAACCCATGCCCTTTCCTCCTAAACCATCCAAGAAAAAGGATGATGAAGATTTTGAGCGCTTTGTTGAAATGCTTAGACCTGTTGATACGTCTCCAACGTATCTATAATTTTTGATTGTTCCATGCTATTATATTATCTATCTTGGATGTTTTATATGCTATTTTATATGATTTTTGGGACTAACCTATTAACCTAGAGCCCAGTGCCAGTTTCTGTTTTTTCCTTGTTTTTGAGTTTCGCAGAAAAGGAATATCAAACGGAGTCCAAATGAGCTGAAAATTTACGGAGATTTTTTATGGACCAGAAGAAGCCCCCGAAGCAAAAGAGTTGGGCCAGAAGAGTCCCGAGCCAACCACAAGGTTGGAGGGCGCGCCCTACCCCCCCGGGCGCGTCCTCCGTCCTTGTGGTTGACTCGTGGACCCCCCTGACTTGTTCTCAACGCCAAAAATTCCTATAAATACAGAAACCCCCAGAAATAAACCTAGATCGGGAGTTCCGCTGCCGCAAGCCTCTGTAGCCACCAAAAACCAATCAGGAGCCCGTTCCGGCACCCTGCTGGAGGGGGAAACCATCACCGGTGGCCATCTTCATCATCCCGGCGGTCTCCATGACAAGGAGGGAGTAGTTCACCCTCGGGGCTATTATAGTTGGCACGATCTTGATGTACCGTGAGCTTTGCTATTATAGTTGGATCTTATGATGTTTCTCCCCCTCTACCTTCTTGTAATGGATTGAGTTTTCCCTTTGAAGTTATCTTATCGGATTGAGTCTTTAAGGATTTGAGAACACTTGATGTATGTCTTGCATGTGTTTATCTGTGGTGTCAATGGGATATTCACGTGATCCACTTGATGTATGTTTTGGTGATCAACTTGCGGGTTCTGTGACCTTGTGAACTTATGCATAGGGGTTGGCACACGTTTTCGTCTTGACTCTCCGGTAGAAACTTTGGGGCATTCTTTGATGTTCTTTGTGTTGGTTTGAATAGATGAATCTGAGATTGTGTGATGCATATCGTATAATCAAACTCGCGGATACTTGTGGTGACATTGGAGTATCTAGGTGACATTAGGGTTTTTGTTGATGTGTGTCTTAAGGTGTTATTTTAGTACGAACTCTAGGGCTGTTTGTGACACTTATAGGAATAGCCCAATAGATCGATTAGAAAGAATAACTTTGAGGTGGTTTCGTACCCTACAATAATCTCTTCGTTTGTTCTCCGCTATTAGTGACTTTGGAGTGACTCTTTGTTGCACGTTGAGGGATTGTTATATGATCTAACTATGTTATCATTGTTGAGAGAACTTGCACTAGTGAAAGTATGAACCCTAAGCCTTGTTTCGAAGCATTGCAATACCGTTTTTGCTCACTTTTGTTACTAGTTACCTTGCTGTTTTTATATTTTCAGATTACAAAAACCTATATCTACCATCCATATTGCACTTGTATCACCATCTCTTCGCCGAACTAGTGCACCTATACAATTTATCATTGTATTGGGTGTGTTGGGGACACAAGAGACTCTTTGTTATTTGGTTGCAGGGTTGTTTGAGAGAGACCATCTTCATCCTACGCCTCCAACGGATTGATAAACCTTAGGTCATCCACTTGAGGGAAATTTGCTACCGTCCTACAAAACTCTGCGCTTGGAGGCCCAACACGAGTCTACAAGAAGAAGGTTGCGTAGTAGACATCAAGCTCTTTTCTTCCGCCGTTGCCGGGGAGGTTAGTGCTTGAAGGTATATCTTTAGATCTTGCAATTGAATCTTTTAGTTTCTTGTTTTATCACTAGTTTAGTCTATAAAAAAAACTACAAAAAAATGGAATTGTGGTTGCCTCATTTGCTTCATCTTTTTAATGTCTTTCGTGAAAATGATGGAAAGGAAAATTGTGCTCAAGTGTTAGAAGAAGAAGTCTATAAATTGTTTGGCACTAAATCTTTGAATGATGAGCATGATTGCAATGTTGTTGGTATGAATTCTTTGAATATCCATGATGCTAATGATATGCAAAGCCACAAGCTTGGGGATGCTATGTTTGATGAAGATGATATTTTTAGTCCCCCAAGTTTTGATGAGCAAAATTATTATGATGATAGCATGCCTCCTATTTATGATGATTATATTGATGAAAGTGGGTTTGGAAGAGTGTCAACTCTAGGTACTAATGATCCCACTATTTTGGAGGGTGTTGAATCTTTTCACAATATTGATAAAAGTGAATTTGGAGAGGTCATGACTTTATTTATTGATGAATCCACTATTTTCGAAGAGGTTTCAATTGATTATGAGAACAAAGTTGCTATCTATGATGATTATTGTGATGACATGTATGCTATAAAGAATAATGATAACCATGAAACTTGTCATCATGATTTTAATTTTCAATTGGATTATGCCTCACATGATAGTTATTTTGTTGAGTTTGCTCCCACTACTATTCATGAGAATAAATTTGCTTATGTGGAGAGTAGTAAAATTTGCATGCTTGTGGATCATGAAAAGAATGCTTTATGTGATAGTTATATTGTTGAATTCATTCATGATGCTACTGAAAATTATTATGAGGGAGGAACATATGCTTGTAGGTATTGCAATAATATCAAGTTTCCTCTCTATGTGTTGAAAGTTTTGAAGCTATGCTTGTTTTGTCTTCCTATGCTAGTCGATTCTTGCTCCCATAAATTTTTTGCTCACAAAATCCCTATGCATAGGAAGTGGGTTAGACTTAAATGTGCTAGTTATATGCTTCATGATGCTCCCGTTATGTTTCAATTCTTATCTTTTATGTGAGCATCATTGAAATCATCATGCCTAGCTAAAAAGGCATTAAAGAAAAGCACTTGTTGGGAGACAACCCAATATTTACCCCTACTGTTTTTATGTGTTCACATGATTACTCTACTGTATTAATCATGTTTTATAGCTTTTGTGTGAATAAAGTGCCAAGTAAAGCCTTTGGGATAGTGTGGTTGATAGTTGACTTGATTCTGTGCAAAAACAGAAACTTTTGCGTCCAGTAAAAGAATTATTAAAATTCACTGGAACATGGAAAAACTCTGAATTTTTTACATAGGATTTATATACAAATTTTCTACGTTATCCTAATTTTTAGGAATTTTTGGAGTAACAGAAGTATGATCTCAATTCAGATCTTCACAGACTGTTCTGTTTTTGACAGATTCTGTTTCCTATGCATAGTTTGCTTGTTTTCTAGTTTCTATGGCTTATATTGCTTAATATAAATTGTAGAAATGAAAGGGTACAGTAGGAATCATGTGATAAAAGTTATGAATCTTGTCTTGACAGTACCAAAGTGAATGATTTGTTTTATTATACTAACGGATCTCACGAAAGTTTTGTTAAGTTTTGTGTGATTGAAGTTTTCAAGTTTTGGGTGAGATATCGATATGAGGAGAATAAGGAGTGACAAGACCCTAAGCTTGAGGATGCCCAAGGCACCCCAAGATAATATTCAAGGAAGATCCAAGCAACTAAGCTTGGGGATGCCCCGGATGGCATCCCCTCTTTCGTCTTCAACATTATCGGTAACCTTACTTGGAGCTATATTTTTATTCGTCACATGATATGAGTTTTTCTTGGAGCATCATTTTATTTTATTAGGACTTGCTTGCTGTTATTTAGAATAATTTTTTGTATCTTTTAGTTCAATAAAAAGGTCAAGTATAGCCTTTACCATGCTTATTTTGCATGTCTATATGTTGCTGTTTTGAAAACGGAAAGTTTTCTATCATTGTATGAATTCTTCTGGAACGTCAGAACGTGGTAAAATCTTGAAATTTTTAAACAATGAGTAACAACAAATTATCTATAGTGTGGAAATTTTTCAGAATTGTTGGAGTTAGGTAAGTATGAGTACAATTGCACTCTTTACAGACTGTCCTGTTTAGACAGATTGCTGTTATGTTTGCATTGTTTGCATATGTTTGCTTGTTTAATGATTCTATTTGAGGATAGGAGTATTAAATATGCAGAGTCATTTAGTATGCAATGTTAAATAATAATTTAGTGATTTGCTACAGTAGAGAATGATAAGGTTTTGCATTTTATTTATACTAACTTTTCTCACGAGTTCTTGTTGAGTTTTGTGTGGATGAAGTTTTTAAGATTTAGGGAAACCATCATATAAAAGGAATTAAGGAGACACAAAAGCTCAAGCTTGGGGATGCCCAAGGCATCCCAATATAATATTTCAAGATGTCTCAAGCATCTAAGCTTGGGGATGCCCCGGTTGGCATCCTACCTTTCTTCATCAACAATTATCGGTTAGCCTCGGTTGAGCCTAAGTTTTTGCTTCTTCACATGATATGTGCTATCCTTGCAATGTCATTTTATTTTGTTTTGCTTGTTGTTTGAATAAAATACATTAGATCTGAATTTTTTTAAATGAGAGAGTCTTCACATAGCTACATAATTGTTCAACTACTCATTGATCTTCACTTATATATTTTTTGGAGTAGTTTGTCATTTACTCACGTGATTCACTTATATCCTATGAGTAAATGGTTGAATGAATTGAATATCATAAATCTGAAATTATATATGCTTCATATGCTTATACCATGGGGAGTAGTGACTTCACATATAAGAAGTAGAGGTAGTAAATTTATTGAAAGTTAGCAAACATAGTATTGGTCACTTGAACAATTCATGAAAGAATATTGAAGGAAGAGAGATTTCACATATAAATATACTATCTTGGACATCTTCTATGATTGTGAGCCCCATTAATTATTTTCAAACTTGCGCAAATTAGTTGAAGTTGAACAAGGAACACAACATAATGAGTTATGCTTGGGTATATTTGTATAGAAGTTATATTGTTATGGATCCTCCAACATGTGGTGCTTGCTATTTAGAATCTTTTGCTAGCCAAAATTTCTGTACTAAGCGGGAATACTGCTTGTGCATCCAAAATCCTTGAACCAAGTTTCTTCCATGAGTGTCCACCATATCTACCTATATGCGGTATTTACCTGCCGTTCCAAGTAAATTTGCATGTGCCAAACTCTAAACCTTCAAATAATAATCTGTTTTGTATGCCCGAATTGCTCATGTAGCACTGGCTGTCAGTATCTTCCATGCTAGGTGGGTTATTCTCATGATGAGTGTTTATTCACTTATCATTCACGAGAGAGTTGCTGGTAATTGGGATGCCCAGTCCTATGATCAAAAGATCAAAAACAAAATTTCAAATAATTAAACAAAACTCCCCCAGGACTGTTGTTGGTATGGACGGTACCCGTTGTTTCGGACCAGCCGTGGAGTGTGATTGTTGGTGGAGGGGGAGTAAAAACTTTACCTTTCTGTTTGGGAACCGCCTATAATGTATCTAGTATGGAAGATATTGGGAACTCTTGGTTGTTGTGTTGACAATGAAAGCATACCTCTCAAAATTATTTTCATCTCTGTTTTAAAAGCTTCGAGCTCTGGCACCTCTACAAATCCCTGCTTCCCTCTGCGAAGGGCCTATCTTTTACTTTTATGCAAGAGTCAGTAGTATTCCTTCTCATTCTAACCTACTCTTTAGTTGGCAAGCATCATGTGATGGGGAAAGATCTAAGCATATATGGCCATTCAAATATATTTGATCATGAATTATTATTGTTGACAATTATCTATATGATAAGTAAGTTGGGAGGCGAAACATTAAGCCCCTATCTTTCTCTGTGTTCAATGGATGCTATTTGTTCTAAAAATATGCTTTGAGAGGTAGCAATCATGGAAGACTATATGATAGTTGAGTATGTGGGATTTGCTAAATCAAAGCTCTTACATAGACCCTTCCTGAAAATAAGATGAATTGCAATTGTTTGATGACTGAGAACCTAGTTTGTTAGTTTTCAAGAAAGTTTATGATCTATGCTTTGACATGTGAATAGTTTGCTACTTGATCATGAGAAGTTTTATGAGATGAGCTACTGTTTATGATATATAATGATGCTAGAAAAAGTGATTGAAATTATTATTGATCAAACTTGTGCACTTGCTAGCATTCCACATCAAAAATTCTGTTTTTATCATTTACCTACTCGAGGACAAGCAGGAATTAAGCTTGGGGATGCTTCTAGGGACCACCTAGATAATTGTGCTGGTTGTGTTTTCAGGGAACGAACTGTTGAACAAGCTGAAGTATTATTGAATAACATATTGAGTAATGATAATGATTGGACTCTTCCCGAACCACCTCCTAAGCCAACTCCGAAGAAAAGAGGTATTCTATTTCTCAGTCCTGAAGATATGCAAGAGGCAAAGAAATCTATGAA
Source organism: Thinopyrum elongatum (assembly GCA_011799875.1). NCBI lineage: Eukaryota > Viridiplantae > Streptophyta > Magnoliopsida > Poales > Poaceae > Thinopyrum > Thinopyrum elongatum. The sequence goes on along the minus strand of CM022299.1, from coordinate 368,575,079 downwards.
AGAAAAAGGTATTAAAGCTGAAGAGGTTAAGAATTTACCACCTATTGAAGAAATACATGGTCTTAATACTCCGACACAGGTAGTAGAGGTAAATTTTCTCTATAGATTTGATGAAGGTGAGATCCCTTATAATAAGTCTGCTAGTCAATGCTTGGATGAATTTGATAACTTTATTGTTAAACAAGAAAACTTCAATGCATATGTTAGTAGACAATTGAAACGTAATGCTTATATGCTTGACTGCTTGGGTGACTATATGTGTAGAACTATTAATGATCTCAAGATTATTAGTAAACATGCTTCCATGGTAAAAACTCAAGTAGAACAAGTTCTCAAGGCACAAAATGATTTGCTTAATGAAGTGAATAGTAAGAACAATGATCATGTTGTTAGAGTTATGACTAGAGGTGGTAAAATGACTTAGGAACCTTTGTATCCCGAGGGCCATCCCAAGAGAATTGAACAAGATTCTCAGAAAATTAATACTAATGCACCTAGTCCTTCTAAGAGGAAAAGGAAAGATGATAGGACTTTGCATGCCTCTAGTGAACCTGTTGTAGACACACCTAAGAATCCAAATGATATTTCTATTTCTGATGCTGAGACACAATCTGGTGATGAACTTGAACCTAGTAATAATGATAATGATGATGTTCATGTTGATGCTCAACCTAGCAATGATAATGATGTGGAGATAGAACCTGCTGTTGATCTTGATAACCCACAACCTAAGAACAAAAGATATGATAAGAGAGACTTTATTGCTAGGAAACATGGAAAAGAAAGAGAACCACGGGTTCAAAAACCCATGCCCTTTCCTCCTAAACCATCCAAGAAAAAGGATGATGAAGATTTTGAGCGCTTTGTTGAAATGCTTAGACCTGTTGATAAGTCTCCAACGTATCTATAATTTTTTATTGTTCCATGCTATTATATTATCTATCTTGGATGTTTTATATGCATTTATATGCTATTTTATATGATTTTTAGGACTAACCTATTGACCTAGAGCCCAGTGCCAGTTTCTATTTTTTCCTTGTTTTTGAGTTTCGCAGAAAAGGAATATCAAACGGAGTCCAAATGAGCTGAAAATTTACGAAGATTTTTATGGACCAGAAGAAGCCCCGAAGCAAAAGAGTTGGGCCAGAAGAGTCCCGAGCCAACCACAAGGTTGGAGGGCGCGCCCTACCCCCTGGGCGCATCCTCCGTCCTTGTGGTTGACTCGTGGACCCCCCCTGACTTGTTCTCGACGCCAAAAATTCCTATAAATACAGAAACCCCCAGAAATAAACCTAGATCGGGAGTTCCGCCGCCGCAAGCCTCTGTAGCCACCAAAAACCAATCGGGAGCCCGTTCCGGCACCCTGCCGGAGGGGGAAACCATCACCGGTGGCCATCTTCATCATCCCAGCGGTCTCCATGACGAGGAGGGAGTAGTTAACCCTCGGGGCTGAGGGTATGTACCAGTAGCTATGTGTTTGATCTCTCTCTTTCGTGTTCTTGATTTGGCATGATCTTGATGTACCGCGAGCTTTGCTATTATAGTTGGATCTTATGATGTTTCTCCCCCTCTACCTTCTTGTAATGGATTGAGTTTTCTCTTTGAAGTTATCTTATCGGATCGAGTCTTTAAGGATTTGAGAACACTTGATGTATGTCTTGAATGTGTTTATCTGTGGTGACAATGGGATATTCACGTGATCCACTTGATGTATGTTTTGGTGATCAACTTGCGGGTTCTGTGACCTTGTGAACTTATGCATAGGGGTTGGCACATGTTTTCATCTTGACTCTCCGGTAGAAACTTTGGGGCACTCTTTGAAGTTCTTTGTGTTGGTTTGAATAGATGAATCTGAGATTGTGTGATGCATATCGTATAATCAAACCCGCGGATACTTGTGGTGACATTGGAGTATCTAGGTGACATTAGGGTTTTGGTTGATGTGTGTCTTAAGGTGTTATTTTAGTACGAACTCTAGGGCTGTTTGTGACACTTATAGGAATAGCCCAATAGATCGATTAGAAAGAATAACTTTGAGGTGGTTTTGTACCCTACAGTAATCTCTTCGTTTGTTCTCCGCTATTAGTGACTTTGGAGTGACTCTTTGTTGCACGTTGAGGGATTGTTATATGATCTAATTATGTTATCATTGTTGAGAGAACTTGCACTAGTGAAAGTATGAACCCTAGGCCTTGTTTCGAAGCATTGCAATACCGTTTTCGCTCACTTTTGTTACTAGTTACCTTGCTGTTTTTATATTTTTAGATTACAAAAACCTATATCTACCATCCATATTGCACTTGTATCACCATCTCTTCGCCGAACTAGTGCACCTATACAATTTATCATTGTATTGGGTGTGTTGGGGACACAAGAGACTCTTTGTTATTTGGTTGCAGGGTTGTTTGAGAGAGACCATCTTCATCCTACGCCTCCCACGGATTGATAAACCTTAGGTCATCCACTTGAGGGAAATTTGCTACCGTCCTACAAAACTCTGCGCTTGGAGGCCCAACACGAGTCTACAAGAAGAAGGTTGCGTAGTAGACATCACCTCACTACTGCAGGATGCTGCTAACGCGACACTACGATCAGAGACCCTTCGACGAAACTATGTGCGATGCAATAATCACAAACAGTGGTGTAAAAAAAGTGAAAAAGGTGCAAAACATTTGCGATGACGGATGCATCAAACACGGTTCCGATTTTGGTTGCGTGTGCGATGATGGGCATACGGTTCAGTTCAATTAACTGTTTGCGATGAGGAGGAACAAAAGAAACGGGCTGCCAGATGAAGGTGTGTGTGATGTACAGCATACGGTTCACTCGGATGAACTTTTTGTGATGAGGCGAAACAACAGAAATGGGCAGCCAGATGAAGGTGTGTGCGATATACGGCATACAGTTCACTCGGATGAACTGTTTGCGTTGAGCCAAGAGAACAGAAACGGTTCAACTTAACAAGATGTGTGTGATACGTGGCAAACAGGTCTGTAATCGGAAATGTGTGGGAAGACCGATAACAACACAGACGATTCCTGTTAACAAGCCGTGTGTGTTGTGAGCAAACGATTGCTGGTATACAATTGTCAGTGATTGATGAAATCATCACCGACGGGTTCCATTGTTTAGTCCATGTGCGATGTGATTTGCTCTGTCTACAGAGCATCAACATATATACTTAAAAAGATAGCATTGCATAACCAAATTAAGCATACAATTACACAAGTGACTACACACATAATATTTCCACACACCAAAGTAAGCAATTACATGCATACTAAACTAGGAGAAACGAGGATCTAATCATCTACTTCTTGTTGCGACGACGCTTGCCATTGCTCTGCTTCCGACTGGATCCCTGGCCGTTTTGGGGAAGGAGGCACTTCCTCATGTCAACGATCCGCCTGTACATGTCGTAGCTCGTGTACGCCTCCTTGGCCGCGTACACGACATGAGCTTTGTCGAGTTTCTCCATCCAGGCCGAGTGCCAGGCATGCTTGTCCTTGTTACAGGAATCCTTCATGTCTCTGTAGTAGGGGTCGATGATGGCCTCGGCGAGGTGAACCAGTGAGTCCTTCTCATGCTCCTTGCTGCCCCAGATCTTGTATTGGCCCTGGATGTCGACAAGATTCTGGCAGGCGATGCCCGAATTCTTGAGCACCTTGACATCGTTGGTGATGTCCACCGTAGCGAACATGTAGTGGGGGATGTTGACAAACCTGGCAAAATGCTCGCAAGGCCTTGTGGCCAGGCAGTAGTGGTAGACGAGGACGTGGTTGCGCATGCACATATGGGCAACGTCGACCTTGGGACGAGACCCGGCACGAGCGCGGGTGTACTCGAGGTCGAACCCGACCACCTTGTACTTCTCCTCGGCAAGCAACAGCTCCATGATGTGGATGGAGTGCTCCACCCAGACCGGGTTGTTGGTGTACACCACCGAGAGCTCCGTGAACCTTCGGTGGGTGTCCACCACGGCATGCATGGTGAACTGCTGCTCGTCGTCGGCAGCCGCTCGGAGCGCCATTGGAGCCCCGTAGGATACCCTCTAAGAACTTGTCGTGGTGGGTGTGCTTCTTGCAATGGTGGGGCGCGATCGAAAGGTTGAAGAGACACAAGGCTTAAATGGCCGCTGTAACAAATGGGGGCCAGCCGGCCTGTAATCGCCATGTCTTGTCACGGCGTTCATAGCGGAGGATTCCAGTGCACGCTTGACAACACCGCACCGCACGCATTTTGTTTAACCACACGTGGGCTCGAAGAGGCGCCAAATGTATCATCGGTGAGCCTGTTCCCGCGCTACTACGCAGTTTACCGCGCAAGCTTCCCGCCCGGCTAGTTTGGCCACGCGTCGGCTAGAAGAGGGACAAATCATGGGCGTTTATTGGCAAAAAGCTTTGTAAAAACGAAGTGTGTGGAATGACTTCGGTCATAAGTTTACCCGTGGGTGATGAGGTCAAAGTTACACAGAAGGGTGATGATGGACACTCGAGTGCGATAATTAATTCTGCGCTCTACAGGGCACACGGTGGAAGAAACCAACTATGTGCAATAATGTCGAAGATCGCAGTCGAGTTAGCTATACAGATCATGTGCTGTGAGATCGACAAGGTAAACAGATTCGAGAATGGTTAATAAAATCTAAGACCATTGCAAATTAAGGTCAAAATAGTGCTACCAATATACGAGTCTCATATGATGCCATTTCAATAATTGTACCACAAAAGCTCGAAATATTACAAGGTTCAAATTCCAGTTATATGGCTCAAATTCGAAGATTACAAGGTTCAAACTGATATTAGAAATGAAATTCAGCTCATCAGCTGCAAACGCTCGCGCTGATCCGCTGAACATGGATATCAGAGAGGTTCAAACTAATATTACCACTTCTAAGTCTGGTTTCGAAACCTCACAATTTTTGCAAAGGGGTCAGCCACTGAGAAGTCATGTATGGGGTTGACACGATGACTTCCGATTACTCTGTCATCTGAAGTTCCAAAATGAAATTCTGCATTTTTGGAGCCTATTCCATTCTGCCGCAGGCGCCGGCGCTGATCAACAAACCATTCATTTTTGCGAAACAAATGTAGGGCAAACCTCATTACCTTCAGCACCCTTGCTCTGACAACAAAGAACCTGGCGAATATAATCTCCGGTAAGGTCCCTCGGTAGGAGTTCAAAGTAATTTCTGAGAGATGCAGATCTAGGCATTCGATGTGATTGTTATATTGTATCACATTATCCACCACTGGGCCTAATCTTATCTGCAAAAGAAGAAAACATGTTAGTGCATACATGCAGTTTTGAACACTACTACAGGCCTATTTGGTTTGCAGGATTTGTAAAATGCACTAACATGCCATCTTCGATCTGACATGATTAACATGGGCATTAACATGCCATCTTCGATCTTCACAAGTGGTTGGAGTGGATGAAAAGTTCCCTAAGAAAACTAGTACAGATGAATCCAAAGGAGAAATGCATATGGATTGTAACCATATGGATCAAGCAACCAATATGGGGGGGGACATGTATGTACTGAAATCCTCCAAAAGAATCCTTCAGAAATCGTAGTACATTGTCATTGTAAACTTGGAAAAAGGTGTCACAAATTGAACTCCCTTATGGTTAACATTTAACAGGAAAGGAACATCACCTCGATATATAGCTTCTCCAGGCACGGAAAGCATCTCAGGAAACTGACAACTTGCTCCAGGTTGGTGCCGATAGATTCTAGTGCCAACACCTTCACTGTGCGCAGTTTCGGGGTCAAGCTTGTCGGAATCATTTTCTGAATGACAGACGAACAAACATCTTCAAAATTAGAAATAATGTTAATTTGTAGAAGGAGAGGTAGAAGGCGGCTGTTGTACCTGAACGGGTGTGGATCCAATAACAAGTTCGGAGTATTTGTCAGACGAGTAGCCCACCACTGTCAATTTTGGTGCAGAAATGACATTGATTCTTATTGGACCTTCTTGATCAACTACAAGTAATCTCTCAAGTGCAGGTGTGTCCTCAATGACCATACCGTGGTACACATCTTGTGATGTCTTCCTGCCGCACCAGCAACACACATAAATAGTCCGGAGAGTCATGGAGGTGATGTGGAAGGTACTCAACCCATTGATCGCCTGAAGACGAAGGTACTCGAGTGCAGTACAGCCACGGAGCAGGCGCTCCATGTCACCGTTTGAGAGGCAGATGGCGACGAGCTCGAGGTGCTTCAGTCGTGGTAGAATAAGAGCGGGCGCGTCATTAAGGGGGGGGGGAATGGCAGTTCCTGAACTTGGCGACGCGCAGCGTGGGCGCGAGGCGGAGCGCGGACGTTGGCAGCGAGCGCATATGCCCATCATCAAAAGTGAGCTCCTCGAGCTGATCTAGGGCGGGGGATCGGAACCAGTCGTCAAGCTTGGCTCGGTCCTTGCCGTTGGAACGGAACTTACCCATTCTAAGGCCTCTGGTTGGGCCAAGGTGACTGCCGAGGATCTTGGAGAACGCATCCAAGCTTTTGCGATAGCCATGGCAGAGCTCGTGGGTGTCGATGAGGTCGAGAGGGCTGGAGTTCCATAGGGGGCGCCACCGCCGGGAAAGGACGGTTGTCCGCGCCCCATATTTGATTGGGAGGAGGGAGATGATGACTGTCAACATATCATCGGGGAGGCTGCTGATGATGTCTAGGCCTGCTGGAGTCGCTTGCGGTTCTAGCTCGCCCCGCATCCGCTTGTTGGCAGCCCCGTTCTCCACCTTCGGAGTCTCCTTGTCAGCGGCGCTTTCTGATAGAAATGGGAGTACAGGGAATATTTAGTTAAAACAGGGCAATAGAAAAGTGTATTGGTAACTAGAAGTTATTAGGTAGGAATATAGTAAGAAAAGGGAATAACAATTGGTTGCTTAAATACTACACAATTCATTTGATATTGCTGGGTAAGTCAACATGCAGATAGTTGAAAAGAAAACTTACTTCGAACAAAGTCTGGACGGATGATATCGTCGGGGAAGTTAGCATATATCTCATGACCAGGCCCTTTTATGTGCAGTGCAATTCTAGTGCCAGCTTTCAGTTCATAAAACTTAGAAATTTCTTTCCAAAAGCCAGTGCCAAAATAGGAGTCACCACGTTCATCAAGTCTTACAGTAGCAACGATTGTAAATCCATGGTTTGTGTGCAGTATGACATCCCTGCAGTCTTGATTTATGTAAAGGGAAAGATTGTGCACTACAGATTCTGTTGCATAGCAAGGGACACACTGCAGAAAATGGTAGGATTGTTAAAGAAAATATGGTAACATGCAAATATGGGCCCAAATTTAAAGAACTATACAGCAGTCGAAATCGAAGGACAAATATCTATAATTAAATAGATAGGGTAAACATGATGTCATGGAAATATGAGAGTAATCGAAAGAATAATACATCATTAATTTGCCTAATATAGAAAGATGTTCAGGAAATAACAGATATGGTAAACATGATGTCATGGAAATCCCCTTTGACGTATATGGTGCATGTGGCACCTTTTATCCAAATGTAGCAATATTTAGAATATGTTCAGGAAAGTAGGCCATGCCAACCGATTTAGGGTGAGATTGAACATACCGCGCGCATCCTCAAGTCATCTGGTACGGTGAGATGGAATGTCTGGCGGAGGCCGCAAAGTCCTGATGTGTCGGCGCACTGTACACTCTATGAATGAAAGAAAACCCTCAAATCAGCTCGAATAAAAATGAATTCACGGCGATTTCGGCCGGGTGATTAAAGGAGGCAGATGAACTGGGATAAGAGATGAGATAATATCTCATTAAATTAGTTACCTTGTTGTCCATGAGAAAGAACCCTCAGTACGGCAGATTCCCCAACCGAGCGGAGCTAGGTCGACCGCAAGCAGCGTCGAGAAAGTCAATGGCGATAGGCGGCGGCAAGCGGAAGTGGCGAAATGCGGTGGGGTTTGCCGGTAGCCTGGCGGTGGCGGCAGGCGTCGAGCTAAGTGGTTACCACCGCGATAGGCGATGCCATGCATAGACGCGGAGGAGCTTGTGCAGGTGTGAATGGGGACCGGAGGGGGTGGCGGGCGGGGTGAGGGTTTTTGTGACGTGGGGATGGCGAGGGTTTTCTTTTTTCTTTTTTGAATTGGGTGGTGAGGGTTTTCTGTCCCACAAAGAATTTCGGAGGCAACGATTTGCTAGAGCCAACCGTGTGTGATTGATGCAACAGGAAAAATGAAAGTCATTGCACACAGTTCCAATTTTGGGAACCATGTGTGATTGACGCAACTGGAAAAATGAAGGTGATTGCACACGGTTCCAATTTTGGGAACCGTGTGTGATTGACGTACTACCTCCGTCCTGGTTTATTGGTCCCCTTTGTAATTTGTACCAAATTTTGACCAAATATTTAACTAAGAAATGTTTATGCATGTCACCAAAAATTATATCATTGAACACTATGTTCAAATACGCATCCAACGATATAATTTTTGCTGACCTGCACTAACATTTTGTCAGTTAAATCTTTGGTCAACATTTAACACAAATTACAAAGGGGACCAATAAACGAGGACGGAGGTAGATTCCATCAACCGAACTGATTGCATCCATATCCCACAGTTAGACATAAGTAAACATAGATTAAACATACTCAAACATAGATAATAAGCGTACACGTACACAAGCATAGTTCAACCATAAGTACATAGTTCAACCGTCATTAAGCATTGCTCAAGCATACATAGTTCGATCCCACATCTCATCTCACATGCCGGCACGATCCTGAAGCTTCTCCAGGTACTCGGCGTACGCGCCGTGCGCCACCCTGCGAGAATACTTCTACTTGAAGGAGCCAACGACCCGTCCTCTTGCATGCACCAGAACACTTTGATACGCGTCATGAAGCTTGTGGTAGCAAAATGGGCATCGATAGCCACCGTACCAGGTCCTAATACACCTGTTATGCATTCCCGCATAAAGCTCCCTCAGTATTTGCCTCTTGTACCTCCTCTGGACATCTTCATCCTCGCTGTCCACATCGTCAGACAGCACCTATACAAATAGTAAAACAAATTTGGCATCAAATCAATGTTTACATGCCGTGAAGTAGGATTAGGAATTTATGGCTATTTTTTATGCATATCCAGAGATTATGGTTCGATTTTTAAGCACATTTGTCTATGTACAGACCAATCTTGAAGAAAATAATGGCACAAACATATATAGGTCATTCAAAATCAATTGTCAAGTCCTGGCTAGGAATTATTAGCACGAACACTAACCCTAGTCGGATTACTAGCAGAAACCATTTCCACAGATGAAACAACTAATCACTTATCACTTGTACCATTCAAACAATCAATACACTACATGGATCTAACGAAACTTACTCAGACTTCATGGATTGGGAGAACATAACCATAGGATTTCTATTAAAAAAGCGGGAGGCAAGAGTAACCAGAGAAACCCTAGGATCTATTTGACACATAAATGGGTATAGATGACTAACCAGTTGTCCGTCGTTGTCGGAGTGGTCGCCGGAGTCGTCGCCGGGGTCATCGCTCGAGTCGTCACCAGAGTCAGTGTGGAACTCCGCCTCCGGCTGTGGAAGCTCGACGCCGTCGACGATGTTAGGGTGCAGCGATAACTCGCTGGCGGTGACGGCAACCTCTGTCTCCATCTCCACGCCATGCTCCGGTGCTTTAGCAGCCCCGACGTCGCCACTCCCTCCGATGGGGCGCTTCGGCGGCATCCTCATACACTGACGGCTTTGAGGACTGAGAGCGGCGTCGAGGATGCAAGCGGAGAGAGAGGATTGTGTGTGTGGCGAGGATGGGGGGTGCGGCCGCTCGGGCGCACCATTAATATGGAGTAGTGGGAGAGAGGCGGGCTGCGGTCAAACCGATGGCTCGCCTCCCGGTGAGCCTGTGATGCCTACCGTCGTTTCACAGAGCTACTCGCATGCCTCCCGATGACACTGCGCAGCGAGCACGCCTCCGTCAATTCACACACCTGCACGCACGCCTCCCGGTCTGCCTGCGCGGCGGACTACTCGCATGCGTCCCGTCAACTCACGCCTGCTCGCATGGCACACGGGTCACGCGGCGGCACGTATATTGTTTTTCTATTTGGATGATTAATGTTGCCGCTTTATTGCTTAACCGAAGCATGGCACGCATCCATTGTTGGTCTAACGCTCACGGTTCAAATAAATAATCCGTTTGGGATATTGGTTCCCAATTATTAATAATCTCATGTTTGTAATTAGATAAAGATTACATCAAAACTGGTCTCAAATTTGACCAAAAAAAAAGTACAATGCCACTTTGTATTGGTGTCCATATGACAACACGATAAGTTGCATGAACTTCAAATAAGTTTTGGATGTACTAGAATTTAAAAATCAAGATTCTCAATGTTTGAAATTTGTTGCACGGGGAGTAAACATGCACCCAGTGAGACACATGTGTTTTTGCAATCCATTTAGGTGCACTGTCACGTGTGCATGTAGCTCAAATTTGATTTTTGCACATTATACCCATAGAAAATCAATCAATTAATGTACTAAAACGTCTTAATGATCTCTGTTTTTTTTTAATTAAAACATCCCTCCTTTGGTAACATATGCTCACTGCGGGATATTAATTTAACATGCATCGTAGTTGCTGTGGATTCGCGGTGTGTGTGTGGGTGTGTGCGTCTGGGGGGTGGCGGGTGGCTCGCAGTACACTACGAGTTGTGAGCCACCGTGTGGGTTGGCCCTTTTGTTAGGTAGGCCGGTGCCACATCAGAGTCGTGAATTTGTTATTTAAAACATTACACAACCCTTTCATACATACATGTTTTGGCCACATGCAGTCGATGGTTGTCCTACACGACACTCGATACTCGCGTGTGACGCTTTCTGTGGGCCCGCGAGGTCGTCGTCCATCACTTTGACGAACAGCCGGCAGTGAGGTTAATTTGACCAGCAAGGTAGAATCTTTTTTGTTTGTGTTATGGTGGTATATAGTACACGTCGAAGAGGTGGGAGGGGACTAGCATATATACTATACGTACGCGTCCGTGAACAAGTACACCTCACTCAGTGTCGGGACTTTTCAGTTTCCGAGGCACGTGCCACATCAAAATTGTGAAATTGGCTATTCAAACATCACACAACACCTCTTTGGGCCACATGCATGCAGGCGGTGGTTATCCTAGCTAGGACACTCACGTGTGACGCTTCCATCTGTGGGCCCACGAGGCCATCGTCGATGCATGCATGCATCACTTTGACCTACATCGGGAGAGGTTAATTAATTTCACCATTGATGAGGATTCTTTTTGGGTTGTACGTATTACGGTAGGAGCATATAGTATGCGTCGAAGAGGGGGGAAGGGGACCATCATATGTAGTACGCTTCATGAACCTCGCTCTGTGTGGGTGCATGGTTTACGGTTTTTTAGGCATGTGGCACATCAAAGTTGTGCATTTTGGGTATTCAACATATATATGTTTGGCCCACATGCAAAGCGATGGTGGTTGTCCTCTCGCACCCACTTAAGCGGTTATCAGCGATATCGATGCTTTCCATCTATGGGCCCGCTTGGTCCATCACTACTTTTTGCCTGACAATGAGAGAGGTTAATTTGACTTAGGAGGGGATTTTTTTTTGCTTGTAATACGGTATATATATAGGTCATGCTCTGGGATGACATGCATGATACAGTTTGAGCACACACACATGCATGTGTACGCATGAATCCCTCCCATCGAGTCGAAGTGGCTAGTACAACGACATGTCATGAACCGATCTCGCTCTGTGTGGGGAGTGTACGATTTTCGACGCACGCGCCACATCAATGTTGTGAAATGGTATTCAAACATGCATGCACGCATCACCTCCATACATATGCATGTAGTGGTTGCCTTCGAATGGTACACTCCCTCGCGTGGTTATCGGCGACAAGCCTATATATTCGTGGGCCCGCGTGGACATCCATGATCACCTTGACCGACAACAAGATAGGTTACCATGGTGGATTCTTCATTTGGTTCGTGTTATCGTAGTATAGGTCATGGTGAGATTCAGACCTAATTAATTTTGAGCGCATATACTATGCACGCATGCATGCATGAATCCCCGTCATCGGCTTGAAGTGTGGTGTAACATACATATGCATCGTCAACCTAACCCTCACTCAGTGTGGGGATTTCTAGTTCGAAATCACGGTGCCACATCAAAGTTGTTCCATTGTGTACTCAAAAACACACCTCTCCATACATATGTTTGGGCCACACGCATGCAGTGGTTGTCTTCGGGGACTAGCTACTTGCGTGATTATTAGCGAGCTAGCCCATCTCCGGGGTCGCATGGACGACCATCACTTTGACCAACAACAAGAGAGAGACTGTACGACCAAGGTGGATTATTCTTGGTCCGTTTTATGATCCATCTTGGTGAGATGCCTCTCTGGCCCGCCGACTGAAAGTGTGTGTGTGTGGGTGGGGGGGCTGCTACTTCGCACTTTGCTAGGTGAACCTCGGTTGGGGGGGCATGCATTCATAGCTTAGGGATTACCTTAGTTGCCGCAACGAGGGAGGGGGGCTGCTAGCTACTTCACACTTTGCTAGGTGAACCTCGGTTGGGGGGGAGGGGGCATGCATTCATAGCTTAGGATTCCCTTCGTGCCGACACGAGGGGGGGTGGGGGCAAGCAATACCATGCGCTTTGCGAGATAGGTGCCACATCGAAGTTGCATTTGGTATTTGAAAATCAAACCACCCTTTTCATACATAAATTTGGTCCACATGCAAGTGTGTTCATGTTCTGACCCTCTCCCGCGTCATTTTTTGCCAAATTTATGAACATTAGACAAGTCGGATGACGCAACACACACGGTTCACTCAAACTAACCATGTGCATTGGGCTCCACGAGGCTTCCCCTCTCAAAAATATCTACCCGCCTGCAGCTTTTTTCTGTTTGATAACACACGGTTATTGTGTTTCGACCATGTGTGATGTTTCTTGTTCCCAATCCCGCCTGCATCCCTTGAAAATATCTACCCGCCTCGAAGGTTTTTCTGTTTCATAACACATGGTTGTTATCTCCGGACCGTGTGCGATGCACCATCATCAAAATTTTCAATAGCCCCAGAATTTCACTCCCGCATTTGACTCCCGCCCCGCGTAGTAAAAATTTTAGTACCCACGTTATTTCCTCAAACACACACCCCGCCCCCCCTCCACACACACACACACCCCAAAACCTCCTCGGGCGTGCGCACACACACACACACCCCCCCTCCCTCGCTCGAAACCCTAGCAAGGTCCCCGCCGCCGCCGCCGCTGCTGCAAGGCCTCCATTGTCAACATCTGCTGGTTTGCCCGTGCAACTTACCCACCGATCTCCATACCCAGGCCGCCTTGAGTTTCTTAGATGACGCCTGCCAAACACCCCCTTTCCCACAGATCCCCATCCCCATCCCCATCCCCCACTCCAGAGCGTTGCAGCCTAAGCCCGGCTACGCTTCCCGTGGAGCTTGAGGAGCAACTGGCCCAAAAGAGGTGTATCGCGGTCTCTTCGCCCGACATCGCCAAGGAAGCTGACGACCATTACTGGCCGCAGACACTCAATCAGTGGGCTAGAGTATGCGGGTATGTCGCGGACGCCGGCTACGACATCGAGGACATCGACAGCGACGGCCTGAGGCGGGCTATGTCACAGGTTAAGTGGCCCATCCCCAACCCCTCGGGTTCAACCACCGTCGATCTCATCCATGGCCCCGCCGCTGATCTCCTCTGGCTCGCTGTCAAGAATTTGCCATCCTACATCGCCATCGAGCCCCTTTTGTCATTTCTGAAGGACACGTTCTGCGACGCTGGCTTGGGATCCACAGCTTCCAAGTCAGACCTCATCGACGGCAACCACGAGGAGGGCACCCTTTCCGGCTCTTCCAAGGGGAAAGAGCCCATCTGCTCTTCCAAGGGGAAAGCACCCGTCTGCGACATCAGGGAGGGCACCCTATAGCCGTGCTCTTCCAAGGGGAAGGAGCCCATCTGCGACAACATGGAGCGCATCCAGGGTCCATGCTCTTCCCACGGGAACGAGCCCATCTGTGACAAGTGAGGAAACCCAAGATTTGTTTTGCCGTGCCTCTTCACAGGGGGAAACCCATGATTTGTTTTGTCGAGTCCCTTTTGTAGTGAGAATATGTCCAATTTTAATTGCTATATCTGGTTGTTTGCAGTATGCCTTGTTTATTTTAGTTGTTCACAATGTGATGCTTTATATGTGCAATTATTTACTATGCAGTACATTTCATCAATCCAGTTTTAAACATACCGATAGGAATGCATATATTTGCTTGCTATTAAGCCTGTTATAGCTAGCATATGCCTCTTTTAAAGTTTTTTGATTGTTCGATTGTTTGTAGTTAGCATATGTCCATTTTCAAATGCTATCTTTGGTTGTTCATAGTATGCCTTGTTTATTCCAGTTATTCACAACGTGATGTTCTATATGTGCAAGTATGAACAGTGCAGTTCAATTTCATCAGTACCAGTTTCAACAATACCACTATGAATGACTACATTTGGTTGCTGCATCTTGTAGTTAACACGTCTTTCCATTTTTTATTTAACAATAACCAGTGTACTTAGACCGGCACAATACCAGTTTGAATGACTATGTTTGCTTGTTGTTAAATGTTAGGCCTGTTGCAGTTAGCACACCTTTCCACTTGTTTTGCTTTACTAGCGTGCTTAAACCTGCACACTGAAGCTATCTTTTGGAGATTATTTTGTCTGCCATGGATAATTTTGGTTGATGTTTAGCCTGTTGTGCTTAGCATGCTTCTCGATGTACCTACACAGGACAATTTTGGGAACGACTGCTGTTTTCCATCGAGGTTAGTTTCATCCCATGGCTTATATATGCTCACTGTTCAGGATATCGGTAGCTGGTACCATATAGGCCGGGGGCTGATAATGGACTAATCGGTGAATCGGACTTTTAACTGAATATATCTGCAACCCATTTATCGTTAGGTTAACTAGGGCCATATGTAATATATCTGAGGCTACATAGCAACATGCACTGTACTTAATGTCTAAATATGCAATCCTAGGCTACATAGCAACAAGGAAGAGTGTTACATTAATGTTCTGATGATGTCTAGATATACGTAGAAGAGCAGCAGCAACAACAACAACAACACAGCCCTGTTTGGATACTCAACTTAGCTAGAGGTTAGAGTTAGTTTCTAGTTCATGACTAACCCTGAACTAACTCCATCCAAAGAGTTGTTTGGATGGCAGGGTTAGATTGACAATAAATGCACTAGGAGAACTAGCTCCAATTAGCACTTCTTGGGTTGGATAGTTTTTTTGGGTGGGTTATAGATGCAACTAGCTCAAACTAGCCCTCATGTTTAGATATACTTTAGGGCTATTTGAGCCCGAACTAGCTCAAACTAACTGTAACCCATGGATACAGCAGCAGTTAATCAGCCAATAATTTGTAAGAATGCAATAAACTCCTTCCGGCCCATAATATAAGATGTTAATTCATCTAATATGTGAGTATATTGGATGTTATAAGATATTATAAAAGAGTGTTGTACTACATCATTGTGCAATTGCTGTTTAGCTTCTAATATTAACTTGGTGCTTTTAGGTACATATGTCATTGGTAAAGATCCGCGCTTCGACCCTTTCTGCGTATGGGGCAATGAGATATCGATGAACCAGCATCAAGTGAGGAAGCTGATAAAGATTGTTAGTAAAATGGGTCCAAAGATGGAAATTAAACTATTTGTTTACACTTTATCCCAAGACAACAGCGAACTGCAGGATGGTAAGTAAGAACTCTGCAACTTCTTTTTACTGCCCATAATGAGTTGTGTTAGATGACAATGTCTGAATCTTTTTCCTTTGCAGTGGTTGCCAAAGCAGTTTACTCAAGATTACCTCTCAAACTACATGATTGGTGGGCATGCAAAGGTTAAAGTATTTCTACCAGAACACGATGATTATGTAGATGTTTTCATAAAGACCGTGAAGGATGGGCGGTCGGCCATCACAAGGGGTTGGACTAGAGTCATGCGTGCCTTCTGCATGGAGGAGGGCACAATATGGGCATTCCGCTTCACCTTGTTCAGCAACCAGAATGTATTTCGCCTCTTTCTTTACCGTCTTTAATAGTACAAGTATACAACTGTGGTTCATCATTCTTTATTTGGTTCTTATGTAATGCTTGAACATATGTACCTATGAATCGAATAATGCATTGGTTGTTTGAACCTGATGGATATGAATAAAGCTATAGCATACATTCAAATTCAAATTCAAATCCGATACAATTTGAAATAGCAGCAATTAAATTACGGTGAAATTACGCTCTCCAGGTCGTTACGGCACACACAGTTGGTAAAACACAAACGTTTGCGATATACACCATAATTCGAGACGGTTCACAGAGAGGAAACGTGTGCAAGCATGCACACAATTACCATTTGCAAAGCGTGTGCGATGTCAGACAATATCACAAACGGTGCGGGCAAACTAAACATTTGTGATAGTTGCCTTATCGTACACGATTCGCAACCATGAACTATTTCTGGTGAAGTATGCATCGTAAACGTTGCACCACAGAATAGCGTGTGCGATAGTTGTCGTGTACGACGATGTTACGACGGTCCGACGTTTTGTAATCCTATTCGACACTTGTACGATGATTAGCTAATCTTCTTAATTAGTTATCGCATACGGTTTGGGACAAGCGAATGTGTGTGATTGTATGCTTATCATACACGTTCTATAATAGTGAACCATTTGTGATGGGTCGCGCATCGTAAACGTAGTACCACAGAATACCGACTGCGATGGCAATGCGAGCACAAACGAGTAGGAGTATTGTATATGCATCTTGGCTCCCTATCCCCGATGGTTTCTGGGTCGTGTGGGAAGGACCCCCCTATCGCCCACACTCACTTGGCGACGGTTCCAAATGCCGTCGCTGAAAGGGGTTAAAAACCATTTGTATAGCACCGACGTGTACCAGTGCCTGTCTTTTTGCGTATGCGTTTGACTGATGTTCTGAAAATGTCTCCTTATGCTAAATATATGAAAGATATTGTTACAAATAAAAGAAAGATATCGGAAGCTGAAATTTCCACCATGCTTGCTAATTACACATTTAAAGGTGGAATACCAAAGAAACTAGGAGATCCAGGAATACCAACTATACCATGCTCCATTAAAAGAAACTATGTTAAAACTGCTTTATGTGATTTGGGAGCCGGTGTTAGTGTTATGCCTTTCTCTTTGTATCGTAGACTTGATTTGAATAAGTTGACACCCACTGAAATCTCTTTGCAAATGGCTGATAAATCTACTGCTATACCCATCGGTATTTGTGAGGATGTGCCTGTCGTAGTTGCAAATGTTACTATTTTAACGGACTTTGTTATTCTTGATATACCCAAGGACCAGTATGTCGATCATCCTTGGTAGACCCTTCTTGAATACTACAGGGGCTGTTATTGATTGCAACAAGGGCAATGTCACTTTTCATGTTAATGGTAATGAGCATACGGTACACTTTCCGAAGAAACAACCTCAAGTGAATAGTATCAATTCTATTGGAAAAATTTCAACAATTACTATTGGAGGTTTTGAATTCTCTCTTCCTACTGTCAAAAAGAAATATGATATTCTTATTGTTGAGGACATGCATATCCCCGTTGAGGTAACCTAGTGTTATACGAAGATTCTCCGGTTTCATGTCCTTCGGAAGAAGTTTGTTAACGAGACTTGATCAACCTTGTTAATGGATTCCTTTTGATGGGCATGAGGAGGATGAATTTAGTAAACACAACTCTCTGTATCTACTTTTTACTTGCTGTTATTTAGAATAAATAAAGCAAAAATAATGTTATTTCTCTGTTTTTTGAATTATCCGTGCAATAAAAAAATGACCAGAAAATAAAAGTTCTCCAAATGCCATGAAAATTTAGTATGATTTTTTCTAGAATATTTAAGAATTTTTGGCACTGAAAACACCTCAGGGTGGTGCACCAGCGGGCCACAAGCCCACAGGGCGCGCCCACCCCCTGGGCGCGCCTATAGGGCTTGTGGGTCCCACGTGGGCCCCCCTCACTTATGCCAGCACCCATCCACTTCGTCTTCCTCCAGAAAAAATCCCACCATTGCTCAAACCCGTGTTCTTGCTCATTTTGCTGCCATTTTCGATCTCCTTGCTCAGAACTCCATTTCTGAAACTGCCTCGGAGGATTGTTCTTTGAGAAAAGAAAAACCATGAGGAGGTGGTTAAGGGGTTCTTCAAGACGCAACTCCGAGGGAAATGAAAATGAGGAGAAGAAGAAGCCCAAGTACAACCTTCCTCGCGTCGCGGAGGTTCGACCATGTGAATGGCCAAGTGATGCATTCTTGAGGGAGGCCGGAATTTATGATGATTTCTATTACTTGGCGGAGAATGCTGGCATCACTGCCTTCCTCCAAGATAAGTGTGACCAATACCTCCTACTCACTAATACCTTCGTGCAAAATTTTCACTTTCATGCCAGGAAGGATCCTCCTATGGTAGAATTTCACTTGTATGATGTGCCTAAGTGAAGGAAATATACCCTAGAGGCAATAATAAAGTTGTTATTTTATATTTCCTTATTCATGATAAATGTTTATTATTCATGCTAGAATTGTATTAACCGGAAACTTGATACATGTGTGGATACATAGACAAAACACTATGTTCCTAGTAAGCCTCTACTAGACTAGCTCGTTAATCAAAGATGGTTAAGTTTCCTAACCATAGACATGTGTTGTGATTTGATGAACGGCATCACATCATTAGGAGAATGATGTGATGGACAAGACCCATCCGTTAGCTTAGCATAATGATCGTTCAGTTTTATTGCTACTGCTTTCTTCATGTCAAATACATATTCCTTCGACTATGAGATTATGCAACTCCCGGATACCGGAGGAATGCCTTGTGTGCTATCAAATGTCACAACGTAACTGGGTGATTATAAAGATGCTCTATAGGTATCTCCAAAGGTGTCTGTTGGGTTGGCATAGATCGAGATTAGGATTTGTCACTCCGAGTATCGGAGAGGTATCTCTGGGCCCTCTCGGTAATGCACATCATAAGAAGCCTTGCAAGCAAAGTGACTTAGTCACGTGATGATGTATTACGGAATGAGTAAAGAGACTTGCCGGTAACGAGATTGAAATAGGTATAAAGATACCGACGATCGAATCTCAGGCAAGTAACATACCGATGGATAAAGGGAATTACGTATGTTGTCATAACGGTTCGACCGATAAAGATCTTCGTAGAATATGTGGGAGCCAATATGAGCATCCAGGTCCTGCTATTGGTTATTGACCGGAGAGGTGTCTCGGTCATGTCTACATAGTTCTCGAACCCGTAGGGTCCGCACGCTTAACGTTCAATGACGATTTTGTATTATATGAGTTATGTGATTTGGTGACCGAATGTTGTTCGGAGTCCCGGATGAGATCATGGACATGACGAGGAGTCTCGAAATGGTCAAGAGGTAAAGATTGATATATAGGACGATTATATTTGGACACTGGAAGTGTTCCGAGGTGTACCGGGTACATATCGGAGTACCGAGGGGGTTACCGGAACCCCCCAGGGGAATAATGGGCCTTATGGGCCATAGGAGGGGAGCACACCAGCCCACAAGGGGTGGCGCGCCCCCCCTAAGGAAGGAGGCCAAGTGGGAGAAGGAAGAGGGGGTTCGGCCCCCCTTTCCTTCCTCCCTCCCTCTCTTCCCTTTTTCCCCTCCGGTAAAAGGAAAGGGGGGGGGGGGCGAATTGGAATAGGAACCCCAAGTAGGATTCCTCCTACTTGGGGCACCCAAGGCTACTCCCCTTCCCCTCCCACCTATATATACATGGGGAGGGGGCGCCTAGAACACACACCAATAACTGTTAGCCGTGTGCGGCACCCCCCTCCATAGATTATACCCTCGGTCATATCTTCGTAGTGCTTAGGCGAAGCCCTCCACGGATCACTTCACCATCACCGTCACCATGCCGTTGTGCTGACGGAACTCATCTACTTCCTCGACACTTTGCTGTATCAAGAGTTCGAGGGACGTCATTGAGCTGAACGTGTGCAGAACTCGGAGGTGCCGTACGTTCGGTGCTTGATCGGTCGGAACGAGAAGAAGTTCGACTACATCAACCGCGTTGTCAAACGCTTCCGCTTTCGGTCTATGAGGGTACGTAGACACACTCTCCCCCTCTCGTTGCTATGCATCTCCTAGATAGATCTTGCGTGAGCGTAGGAATTTTTTTGAAATTGCATGCTACGTTTCCCAACAGTGGTATCAGAGCTAGGTTTATGCGTAGATGATATGCACGAGTAGAACAAAAAGAGTTGTGGGCGGTGATAGTCATACTGCTTACCACCAATGTCTTATTTTGATTCGGCGGTATTGTTGGATGAAGCGGCCCGGACCAACCTTACATGACCACGTTCATGAGACCGGTTCCACCGACAGACTTGCAACTAGTTTTGCATAAAGGTGGCTGGCGGGTGTCTATTTCTCCTACTTTAGTTGAATCAAATTTGACCGCGGCTGGTCCTTGTTGAAGGTTAAAACAACAAACTTGATAAATCACCGTTGTGGTTTTGATGCGTAGGTAAGAACGGTTCTTGCTAGAAGCCCGTAGCAACCACGTAAAACATGCAACAACAAAGTAGAGGACGTCTAACTTGTTTTTGCAGGGCATGTTGTGATGTGATATGGTCAAGACATGATGCGATATACGTTGTTGTATGAGATGATCATGTTTTGTAAAAGTTATCGGCAACTGGCAGGAGCCTTATGGTTGTCGCTTTATTGTATGAAATGCAAACGCCATGTAATTGCTTTACTTTATCACTATGCGTTAGCGATAGTTGTAGAAGCAATAGTTGGCGAGACGACCACGACGCAACGATGGAGATCAAGGTGTCGAGCCGGCGACGATGGAGATCATGACGATGCTTTGGAGATGGAGATCAAAAGCACAAGATGATGATGGCCATATCATGTCACATATTTTGATTGCATGTGATGTTTATCCTTTATGCATCTTATTTTGCTTAGAACGACGTTAGCATTATAAGATGATCCCTTCACTAAATTTCAAGATATAAGTGTTCTCCCTGAGTATGCACCGTTGCGACAGTTCGTCATGTTGAGACACCATGTGATGATCGGGTGTGATAGACTCTACGTTCAAATACAATGGGTGCAAGACAGTTTTGCACATGTGGAATACTCGGTTAAACTTGACAAGCCTAGCATGTACAGACATGGCCTCGGAACACTGGAGACTGAAAGGTCGAACGTGAATCATATAGTAGATATGATCAACATAGAGATGTTCAGCATTGATGACTACTCCATCTCACATGATGATCGAACATGGTTTAGTTGATTTAGATCACGTATCATTTAGATGACTTGAGGGATGTCTATCCAAGTGGGAGTTCTTAAGTAATTTGATTAATTGAACTTAATTTATCATGAACTTAGTCCTGATAGCTTTTGCATATCTATGTTGTAGATCAATGGCCCGTGCTACCGTTCCCTTGAGTTTTAATGCGTTCCTAGAGAAAGCTAAGTTGAAAGATGATGGTAGCAACTACACAGACTGGGTCCGTAACTTGAGGATTATCCTCATTGCTGCACAGAAGAATTATGTCCTTGATGCACCGCCAGGTGAAAGGCCTGCTGCAGGAGCAGATGCTGATGCTATGAATGTTTGGCAAGCTCGATCTGATGACTACTCGATAGTTCAGTGTGCTGTGACGACCCCGGCATAATCGTGCACTAATCATACACACAAATGCGCACGATCAAGCCTAAGGACTCACTTGAAGATATCACAACACAACTCTAAAACATAAATAAAGTCATACAAGCTTTATATTACAAGCCAGGGCCTCGAGGGCTCGAATACATAGCTCGATGGCATACAAGCGTCAGCGGAAGCATTAGATATCTGGGTACAGATATATTACAGAGAGAGAAAGAGATAAGCCTTCACAGAGGCGGGGTAAAATAAAATACTACGATCGAAAGGCGTAGGCCTCCTGCCCTGGACCCTCCGATCCTACTCCTGGTCGTCAGTCGGCTCCTTGTAGTAGTAGTACTCGCCAGGCGGGTAGTAGTACTGGTCGTCGGCTGGGGCGTCTGGCTCAGGGGCTCCGTCGTCTGGTGGCATCAAATGGAATATGGGAGAAAAAGAAAATAAAGCAAACGTGAGTACTCATCCGAAGTACTCAGCAAGCAAGGATCTACACTACATATGCATCATTTTCAAAGGGGGCTGTATATGTGGACTGGGCTGCAGAAATGCCAGAATAGAGGGGGAAGCCTAGTCCTATCGAAGACTAGCATCTTCAACAATCTTCGACAATCTTGCAGCAATAGAAGAGAACAGATGATCATAATGTAAAGTAGTAGTAGTAGTATCATCAACCTCGACCTGAGATCCTTTCTCGACTCCCTGCGAGAAAGCAATCCCAGAGCCGTACTATCCAGTTCTCATCACATGTTCTAGTTGTACCGATCGGGATACAACTCCGAGTGTTCGTTACCGTAGGACAGGCTATCGATAGAAGTTTCTTCCCTGCAGGGGTGCACCAACTTACCCACCACGCTCGCTTAACTCCGGCCGGACACACTTTTCTGGGTCATGCCCGGCCTCGGCTAAGCAACACGCCGCAACCCGACCAAATACTTAACAGAGAGGTCAGCACGCCGGACTAACCTATGCCCCCAGGGGTCTTGGGCCATCGCCCCGGACACTCCTGCACGTTGCGTACACCGCCGGTGAGCAGACCTAGCAACCCCTTAATACAAGCGCGGTTGCGTTCCCAGTCCAACCCAGTGTGTGCCGCTCAGTTGCTGACATCTATTAAGCTTCGGCTGAAGTATACGACGCAGAACGCCCATACTATGCCCACGTGATGGTTAGTGCTATCGGGCCAGAGGCCCCTCGGATCAAATATCCAAACCGTAGTGGATTAGGAGCGCGCGGAAACGAGCAGAGATTCACGATCGATGTGACCCCGTCGCCCTGTCTCGAGGACTTGCGGCAAGGGCTAAGAATGCCCGGCCACGCCTCGTAGTTATCTCGCGGGCACCATCCAGGTCAACCCGACTCCACATCACTTCGCAATAAGCTCGCGCGGGTACCCCTCAGGGCCGACCCGTCTTTAGTATCATGGTTTAGTGCAATCCAACTCAACAACAGTACCTGTGTGTCTGACACTGAAGGGAACCCTGAGGAATCACCCTCGATGGAATTCCCGCTCGATGTTATCATCAAGGTGAACGAAAGAGGAATCACCCTCGAGGTCCACACTTGAGGAGTTGCGCGACGATGTCGTTATCGGGGGTGGTGTAGGAGGAATCACCCTCGCTTACCACGACCGATTAACTAACCTACAAGGTTATCATCAGAAGTGCTGACGAGGTATCACCCTCGGCACTCGACGGTAACCCAGCAGTGTCGGCAACTAAGGGGAAGTGATGTGCGGTGCCAGGGTCTGGTCTTCAATCCCGATGATCGGGTCTTCTGACATCCAGCGGGGCAGTCGGGATCAAGTGGGGGTCTCTGTCGTGTCTCTACCCAGCCTATACTAAGCAGTCTAGGATAACCAGTAAGGTAACAAAGTAGGGTACAATAATCAGGCTATGCAGCAGATATAGGAAAATAGTAGCAGTAGCAGTTCTAATGCAAGCATAAGAGAGAAGAGAATAGGCGATATAGGCATGCTCAAAATGGGGGTGCTTGCCTGTTTGCTCTGGGGCAAGGGCAAGGTCTTCAGTGGTATCATCGGGGACGTAGTCGTACTCCTATGCGGCGTCTGCCTCGGGAGCTACATCAACATCGGGGTCTACCGAGAGAGAAGAGGGGGGAAGAAACAGGTAAACATAATGCAAACAAATGCAATACGGTGCGTGTGATGCTATGATGTAGTGCAGGGTTGCCTAATTATGCATCTAAGTCATTTTAGTTATTTTTAGAATTAATCTGGGATTTAATATCCGACGTGTGTGCACTATTCATCTACCGGATTCGGGGTCCGGAGTTATGAGTTCTTCTATGTAGGGGGTTCCGATGGAGAAACAGATGGCATGATCAAACTTGGCTCGTCGTTCTGAGCAACTTTCATGTTTTAACTTTTTCGATCCGAGCTACGGTTTAAAAGTTATTAATTTTTAAAGTTTATTCGATTTTCTGGAATTATTTTAAATCACAGAAATGGATTATGACGTCATGCTGACGTCAGCACTGCATCAGCGGTCACAGTGGCGCTGACTGGGTCAAACTGACCTGTGGGTCCAGTGGGACCCACATGTCAGCCTCTGTTAGCTTAACTACGGATTAAACTAACTAACAGGGTTAATTAGAGGGGTGGGCCCCATATGTCAGTGAGTGATTAGGCTAAACTAATTAGTTTTATTTATAAAATGTTTAATTAGCTAATTAACGGAAGGGGCCCACATGTCATTCGCAGAGATGAACAGTAACCAGGGTTGACCATGGTCAACCTGGTCAAATTGGCCAGGGGGCCCACTGGTCAGCGTCACTGGGCGGGCCCCACGCCTTGCCAGGTCAGCGGAGTCGCCGGAGTAGCTCCGGCGAGCCTCCCGCGGCGGCGAACTCGCCGGAGGGCGTCGGATTTCCTCTAGGAGGCACCAAATCGCGCGGGGTTTGCGGTGTTCGAATGGGCGCTCTGAGCCGCGTCGAGTGGTGGCATTTGCTCGGCCTGAATCGGCGTAAATCGACGGCGGCGAGCTACGCGGCGGACGCCGGAGTTCGGCCGTAGTAGGAAACGGAGTAGCTGCGCGCTACGGGGCAAAAGGAAAGGCTGGGAAGGAGCTGCGCGACGCGACGAGTGCAACAGGCCCGTCCCCGTGACCATTTGGTCATCGGAACGGCGCCGGCGATGAGCGCGAGCGGCGGCGCAATCTGGCGCTCGTCGGGAACGCAGCTAGAGGGCGTGGAATAGCTCGCATGCGGGCGCGTTCGGTTGCTGGGAGCACCAGGAGCACGCAGCTGTGCTCAGGTGTAGGTGACAGTGGCCATGGCCACGGGCATGAGCTCGTCGACGATGGACAGAGGTCGGGCGCGGCGACAGCTAACTACGGCATGCGAGGAGGGCAACGAGGGGAGACAGGAGGAGGAGGAGCTCACCGAGTGGTCACGAAAGACCTGCGGGAGCTTAGTAGCAGCAGAGAGGGTCGCAGCCGCCGGCGAGCTCCGGAGTCGAGGAAGAAAGGGGGCGACGGCGAGCAGCAGCTGCAGGGCCTCCACGCCATGATTCGACGGAGCATGCGACGTGGTCGATCACGGCGTGTATCCTGGACACGATGGCGAGGCGAGGCGGCGTCGCTGGCCACGAGAACGGCGACGAACGGCGGCGGATCCGTTCGACCTCGCGTGGATCTGAGGGGAAGAGAAGGCGAGGCGAGCGAGGAGAGGAGGGGGAAGAATGACAGAGAGGCCGAGGAGAAGTGGAGGACGTCGACCTTATCCCCTCCGCGCCCTGTTCCGTTGGTGGCTGCCCCGGTGTCACGCGCTAGCCGGCGCGCGCGCGCTCGGCCAGGGGCGCGCCGACACGCACGAGGAGGGAGAAGGTGTGGGCTGCTGTTGGACTGGGCTGCACACTGTGCACTTAGGCCCAGCCAACAGTAGCCTCTTCCTTTTTCTTATTTCTCTTCTCCCTTTTCTTTTATTCCTTTTTCTGTGTCAAAAAGATTAGGCCACTTGTGCTCTTTTGAAAAATGTGGGAGTTGGCCCAAATATTGCAATGCAATATTAGCTCTCACCAAAAAGTGGTTTGGGCAGAATTGAAGTTGGTTTGAATTTAATATGATTTTAAATATATCAAATATTGCTGTTTTGGTGCTGTTTCAACTTGTTTGAGTCACTTGTTCAACTCCATTTGTTCTGATGTTGATTTTAGAAATGTTCCTGGATTATTTGCCATTTAATGAACATTTTCCCAACAGAGTTTGGCCAACCTCATATTTCACTTTTGAATTTGAGTTGATTTTCAGATGTGAATTTGAATTGGATCATTAACCCATATGACTTGGCACTGCAAATGATCATGACTTGGCAGTTTTAACAGAGTGTCACAGAGCTTATTACAAGGGGGTGTTACAAGTTCTGCTCCTCTAAAAGAAATTCTCGTCCCGAGAATTTAGGAGGTAGAAGGAAAGAGTCCGGGATATTCTTCCCGAAGATGATCCTCGCGTTCCCAAGTGGCTTCATCTTCAGTGTGATTCGACCACTGCACTTTTAGGAACTTGGTCGTCTTCTGACGAGTCCGACGTTCAGCTTCGTCGAGGATGCGGATCGGATGCTCCTTATAGGAAAGATCATCTTGTAGCTCGAGCATCTCATGATCCACTGCACGGTGCGGGGATTCCTTGAAGCACTTTCGGAGTTGCGACACGTGGAAGACATCATGAATATGGGAGAATTGCGGTGGCAACTCCAATTGATATGCCACCTGTCCACGTCTAGCCACGATGCGGAAAGGACCAATATAGCAAGGAGCTAGCTTGCCCTTGATTCCGAAACGACGGGTGCCCTTCATTGGAGTGACACGAAGATAGGCTTGATCACCAGGTTGATAGATCACACCCCATCGCTTGCGATCATAATTACTCTTCTGACGGTCTTGAGCTGCTTTGAGATTCTCCCGGACAATTCGGACTTGTTCTTCGGCATGCTGAATAATGTCCGGTCCAACAAGAGGTCGTTCCCTAGTTTCTGACCAATTCAGAGGGGTTCGACATTTACGACCATAAAGAACCTCAAAGGGGGCCATTTTCAAGCTGGCTTGATAGCTGTTGTTATAGGAGAACTCAGCATACGGGAGAGATTCCTCCCATTTTTTACCGAAGGATATAACACAGGCTCGAAGCATGTCTTCAAGCACTTGATTAACGCGCTCAACTTGACCTTGGGATTGTGGATGATAAGCTGAACTCCAGGTAATATGAGTTCCCATTGCTTTCTGGAAACTTTCCCAGAAATGGCCAGTGAAAATGCTGCCACGGTCTGAACTGATTTCCTTGGGAATACCATGGAGTGAAACAATTCTGGAGATATATAGCTCTGCTAACTGACTAGCAGTAATAGTCTCCTTAACTGGCAGGAAATGTGCAACCTTGGAGAGTTGGTCGACGACGACAAGAATAGCATCGTGACCCTTCTGAGACTTGGGAAGACCAGTAATGAAGTCCATTTGCACTTTATCCCACTTCCATAGAGGAATAGGGAGCGGTTGCAGAATTCCAGCAGGTTTCTGATGTTCTGCCTTCACGCGACGACAAACATCACACTCGGCAACATAACGAGCAATATCTTGTTTCATTCTAGACCACCAGTACCTTTGACGAAGATCTCGATGCATTTTGGTACTACCCGGATGGATAGATAGCGGTGTATCATGGGCCTCCTTCATGACTTTGTCAGTCATCAGTTCGAAGCGAGGTACTACAATGCGGTCTCGGAAGTACAAGGTTCCATCTTCAGCAATCGAGAAATCCCTGTACTTTTGGAGGTGAAGCTCTTTCTTCATTAGACCAATTTCAGCATCTTTAGATTGCGCAATCTTGACAGCTTTCTCAAGATCTGGTTGTATCACAAGGTTATTAAGAGAACCTTGAGGAATGATACAGAGGTTCAGCTTGCGCAATTCTTCATATAGCTGGGGTTGAGCTTGTTTAACCATGAGGTTACTACAATATGACTTGCGGCTCAAGGCATCAGCCATCACATTAGCTTTGCCGGGAGTGTATGAAATTCCACAGTCATAATCGGTGATTGTTTCCAACCATCCCTGCTGACAAAGATTAAGTTCCGGTTGAGTGAATAAGTACTTCAAGCTCTGATGATCGGTGTAAATCTCACACCGATTACCAAGGAGGTAATGACGCCACTGCTTCAAAGCATAAATGACAGCAGCAAGTTTGAGGTCATGCACTGGGTAATTCTCTTCATGTGGACGCAGTTGTCGCGAAGCATAAGCAATAACTCTTCGCTCTTGCATTAGGACACAGCCTAATCCTTGGCGAGATGCGTCGCAGAAGATCACAAAATCTTTGCGAGAGTCTGGAGGGGCAAGGACTGGAGCAGAAGTCAGCTTGTCCTTGAGGGTCTGGAAGCTTTCCTGACATTTGTCTGTCCACTCAAACTTAACGCCTTTGTGAAGCAGAGTAGTCAGGGGCTTGGCAATCTTGGAGAAATTCTCGATGAAACGGCGACAATAACTTGCAAGCCCGAGGAAACTTCTGACTTGCTTAACATTCTTCGGAGGGGTCTAGTCAAGAATAGCCTGAACTCGCTCTGGGTTAACTGCGATACCATCCTTGGAGATGACATGTCCAAGGTAGGTTACCTCAGAAAGCCAGAATTCGCACTTAGAGTACTTGGCATATAATTGGTGCTCTCGAAGTCTCTCAAGAACAAGGCGAAGGTGCTCAGCATGTTCTTCTTTGTTCTTCGAATAAACCAGAATATCATCTAGATATACCACGACAAATTTGTCGAGGTAATCCATGAATATGTAATTCATTAGGCGGGAGAATGTGGCTGGAGCGTTTGTTAAGCCAAACGACATGACTGTGTACTCGTAAGAGCCATAACGAGTAACGAATGCAGTCTTCGGAATATCCTCTTCGCGGACACGGATCTGGTGATAACCCAACCTCAAGTCGAGTTTAGAAAACACCGAAGATCCTGCGAGTTGGTCATATAAATCGCTGATCCGGGGAAGTGGATATTTATTCTGAATGGTTGCCTGGTTGATTGGACGATAATCTTGGACCAACCTATTCGTTCCATCTTTCTTCTTGACGAAAAGAGACGGTGCTCCCCAAGTAGAGGAACTAGGGCAAATGAAACCCTTCCTTAAGGATTTATCAATTTCCTCCTTAAGCTCAATAAGATGGTGCGGAGGCATCTTGTAGGGACGCTTCGCAATAGGAGTGGTGCCAGGCTTCAAGTCGATGACGAACTCGACAGCTCTAGCAGGGGGTATTCCTGGAAGTTCTTCTGGAAAAACATCCGGGAAGTCACAGACAACTGGGATATTCTCGATCCCATCAAGCGGAGAAGCATTCAACGCATTCAAGGCATAAATTTGAGCCTCAGCGTTCTGGGTGAGATGAGCTTGATAATTCACTATCTCATTCGATGGGTGCAGGAGATGTACGACTTTAGTGGCACAATTGATTGAGGCGTAATGAGCCTTCAACCAATCCATTCCCAAGATAAGATCAATCTTGGAAGATTTCAGAATAATGGGGAAAACTTGAAAATTTCTCTCTTCAATCATAATATTGACTTTGGGGCTGAATATGGTGGCTTGACACCGACCCGCGGGAGTGTTCACTACTAAAGGGTGGTGTAGTGTTTCACATTTAACGTCATGCAATAGAGCAAAATGCTCTGACATGAATGAATGTGATGCTCCTGAACCAAATAAAACAGATGCTGGTACTGAATTAACGAGAAGTGTACCCATCACAGTATCTGGTTGATCTGGAGCTTCAGACATGTTGACGTGGTAACTCTGCCCACGACCATAAGGAGGTCTGGCATTATAGTTGCGCTGTTGAGGAATACCACGGCCAATTGCACGGCCAGCAGAAGGGAGAGCCAGTTGATTCTGATTCTGAGAACAATCTCTAGCACGGTGACCTGGCTTGCCACACTTGAAGCATAGTCCGCTGTCAGGACGAGGTGCTGGAGCTCGAGGTGCTGGAGTTGGCAGAGGCTGCCTCGGTGGTGGAGGTGGCAGACGTGGTGCAGCATAAGAAGGCCTGTTTGCAGGGGCTGCTGAACGGAACATGCCTTGGGGAAACCAGATGCGTCGCTTCTGGGAAGACGAGCCCGAAGATGAGCCCGACTCACGGGTGCGTCTGGACGCTTCTTTATGCTTCTTAAGTCCAGTTTCAACCATGATGGCCTTATTCACCAAGGTGGCGAAATCAGGGTAATCTTGAACAAGAAGGGCTAACTGTATATCATGATGCAGTCCTTCGCGGAACTTCTCTTGTCTACGTTCATCAGTAGGAATGTCCTCTTCAGCGTAGCGAGATAAGTCCAGAAACTCACGCTGATAGACTTCTATGGTCTTGTTTCCTTGAACAAGGCTACGGAACTCAGCATTCTTCCTAGCTATGACAGCTACAAGAATGTAGCGGGCTCGAAAAGCAATCTTGAACTCTGCCCAAGTGACAACAGTACCAGGCGGCAGAGTCTGTCGGTGAGTGGCCCACCATTGAGCTGCGGGACCCTTCAGAAGATAAGTCGCAAAAGTGACATAGTTAACTTCGGCGACACCAGCAGACTCCATCTCATGAGAGATGTCACGTAGCCAGTCATTTGCATCCAGTGGGTTGACTGTGTTGCGGAAAAACGATGGACTGAGCCTCATAAATTCTGGCAGGGTGATGGAAGGTGGCTGCTGATTAGCATCAGGACGAGGGAATTGCTGCATAATTCCCGTCATAAACTGGCGGTTGAGTTCAAACTGTTGCATCATCGCTGCCATGTAATCAGGTGGTGGCGGCGGTGGCGGGTTGTTGTCAGCCATCCTGCTATTTCAACAGGGGTATTTCAGCAATAGCTTATGCAAGTGTTTAACAATAAACATGATGTAACTCGACATTATTGAAAGAGTGCAATAGATGCTTAAAGTAGTCACTTAAGACATACAGATCCATACACAGTCGATTAAAATCGGGCAGCATAACGGCGTAAATTGAAAAACTAGAGACACACTAGGCGGCACGCAGGCACGCGGTAAGGAAGTACACAACGTGACATAGCAAAGGCTACATCAGCGTCGGAGAAAACCACTGAAACGGGGTAACTGCAAGTGCAGACGACGAATGTTCGTCGCGGCAGGATCCTATGCTCCATGTGCACTCTGATGCAGAACCCGGTCTCGAACTGTAAGAAGAGGTCCACGTGCAAGCGTGTGACCTCCCACTGCAGGCCAATCAATACCTGGCGGCATCTCGGTCCTGCGTGGGTAAAGAATATACTCCGGATGTAACCCTGCACGAACAGCTGGTAGCAACTGTGTCATTGCCTCGTAGTAGCGTGCTCGAGTGGCGAACAACTCAACGGCAAGAGCCCGAACAGTGCGATCCAGAGCCTGAGTGCACTGAATCAGAACCTGCGGGTCGTAGCGTCGAGACTCGTACGGGGCACAAATAGCTGTGTAAAATCCAGTAGCATCTCCAACAGGTGCATACGGAAGGTACCGAAACACAGTATCATCCAAGTTAGCATTGTGCTCTCCTTGGAAACGTGCGACAGCAGAGTAGGCGGCATCATGTACTGCCATCTCAATCGTCACGCCTATTCCGTGAAAAAGATGTAGCTCAGTGTCTGAGTTGTTCTGCTGATCATAAATCCGAACTTCAGCATAGTACTGTTCCTGGTTGAACTCGCGGTAAACCTCATAGACCATGTACTCGGGATACCAGCGGTAACCCAGTCTACTCAGGAGGGCGATCAGAACAGCTGGAAATCCAGGGGCGTCACAAGCCCAGGTGCGAAGCACAAGCTGGGTCGTAGGCCGCGGTGGAAACAGTCGATCCATCTGAAACAGAGAAGTTCAGGGTTGTCATAAGATAATGAGAAGTATAACTGATCTCGCAAGGAAAGGTTAAACAAAACAATGGAAAGGAAAATGATTATCAGACTAATCAGATCAAAGACAGGGAAATCGCACTGAATCCAGCTCTCCGGGTGGATAGAATTAACGAGATCCTAAATGTCGGTGTTAGTAAATTTTATTAAACCTGAATAGATGAGAGATTAGAATCCCAGAGTAAAGACGAGGAATAAAAGATCCTAATACCACCCAATTGGCGACGTGGGCCCGTAAGCCACACAGCCAAGTTAGTAAAACAGTTTTTGACCACTAGACTCAACTTCGGCCAAGGAATTGGGAAGGGGGATACCTAGAGGCAGTCGGCTCTGATACCAACCTGTGACGACCCCGGCTTAATCATGCACTAATCATACACACAAATGCGCATGATCAAGCCTAAGGACTCACTTGAAGATATCACAACACAACTCTAAAACATAAATAAAGTCATACAAGCTTTATATTACAAGCCAGGGCCTCGAGGGCTCGAATACATAGCTCGATGGCATACAAGTGTCAGCGGAAGCATTAGATATCTGGGTACAGATATATTACAGAGAGAGAAAGAGATAAGCCTTCACAGAGGCGGGGTAAAATAAAATACTACGATCGAAAGGCGTAGGCCTCCTGCCCTGGACCCTCTGATCCTACTCCTGGCCGTCAGTCGGCTCCTCGTAGTAGTAGCAGTACTCGCCAGGCGGGTAGTAGTACTGGTCATCGGCTGGGGCGTCTGGCTCAGCGGCTCCATCGTCTGGTGGCATCAAATGGAATATGGGAGAAAAAGAAAATAAAGCAAATGTGAGTACTCATCCGAAGTACTCAGCAAGCAAGGATCTACACTACATATGCATCATTTTCAAAGGGGGCTGTATATGTGGACTGGGCTGCAGAAATGCTAGAATAGAGGGGGAAGCCTAGTCCTATCGAAGACTAGCATCTTCAACAATCTTCGGCAATCTTGCAGCAATAGAAGAGAACAGATGATCATAATGTAAAGTAGTAGTAGTAGTATCATCAACCTCGACCTGAGATCCTTTCTCGACTCCCTGCGAGAAAGCAATCCCAGAGCCGTACTATCCAGTTCTCATCACATGTTCTAGTTGTACCGATCGGGATACAACTCCGAGTGTCCGTTACCGTAGGACAGGCTATCGATAGAAGTTTCTTCCCTGCAGGGGTGCACCAACTTACCCACCACGCTCGCTTAACTCCGGCCGGACACAGTTTCTGGGTCATGCCCGGCCTCGGCTAAGCAACACGCCGCAACCCGACCAAATACTTAACAGAGAGGTCAGCACGCCGGACTAACCTATGCCCCCAGGGGTCTTGGGCCATCGCCCCGGACGCTCCTGCACATTGCGTACACCGCCGGTGAGCAGACCTAGCAACCCCTTAATACAAGCGCGGTTGCGTTCCCAGTCCAACCTAGCGTGTGCCGCTCAGTTGCTGACATCTATTAAGCTTCTGCTGAAGTATACGACGCAGAACGCCCATACTATGCCCACGTGATGGTTAGTGCTATCGGGCCAGAGGCCCCTCGGATCAAATATCCAAACCATAGTGGATTAGGAGCGCGCGGAAACGAGCAGAGACTCACGATCCATGTGACCCCGTCGCCCCGTCTCGAGGACTTGCGGCAAGGGCTAAGAATGCCCGGCCACGCCTCGTAGTTATCTCGCGGGCACCATCCAGGTCAACCCGACTCCACATCACTTCGCAATAAGCTCGCGCGGGTACCCCTCAGGGCCGACCCGTCTTTAGTATCATGGTTTAGTGCAATCCAACTCAACAACAGTACCTGTGTGTCTGACACCGAAGGGAACCCTGAGGAATCACCCTCGATGGAATTCCCGCTCGATGTTATCATCAAGGTGAACGAAAGAGGAATCACCCTCGAGGTCCACACTTGAGGAGTTGCGCGACGATGTCGTTATCAGGGGTGGTGTAGGAGGAATCACCTTCGCTTACCACGACCGATTAACTAACCTACAAGGTTATCATCAGAAGTGCTGACGAGGTATCACCCTCGGCACTCGACGGTAACCCAGCAGTGTCGGCAACTAAGGGGAAGTGATGTGTGGTGCTAGGGTCTGGTCTTCAATCCCGATGATCGGGTCTTCTGACATCCAGCGGGGCAGTCGGGATCAAGTGGGGGTCTCTGTCGTGTCTCTACCCAGCCTATACTAAGCAGTCTAGGATAACCAGTAAGGTAACAAAGTAGGGTACAATAATCAGGCTATGCAGCAGATATAGGAAAACAGTAGCAGTAGCAGTTCTAATGCAAGCATAAGAGAGAAGAGAATAGGCGATATAGGCATGCTCAAAATGGGGGTGCTTGCCTGTTTGCTCTGGGGCAAGGGCAAGGTCTTCAGTGGTATCGTCGGGGACGTAGTCGTACTCCTGTGCGGCGTCTGCCTCGGGAGCTACGTCAACGTCGGGGTCTACCAAGAGAGAAGAGGGGGGAAGAAACAGGTAAACATAATGCAAACAAATGCAATACGGTGCGTGTGATGCTATGATGTAGTGCAGGGTTGCCTAATTATGCATCTAAGTCATTTTAGTTATTTTTAGAATTAATCTGGGATTTAATATCCGACGTGTGTGCACTATTCATCTGCCGGATTCGGGTCCGGAGTTACGAGTTCTTCTACGTAGGTGGTTCCGATGGAGAAACAGACGGCACGATCAGACTCGGCTTGTCGTTCTGAGCAACTTTCATGTTTTAACTTTTTCGATCCGAGCTACGGTTTAAAAGTTATTAATTTTTAAAGTTTATTCGATTTTCTGGAATTATTTTAAATCACAGAAATGGATTATGACGTCATGCTGACGTCAGCACTGCATCAGCGGTCACAGTGGCGCTGACTGGGTCAAACTGACCTGTGGGTCCAGTGGGACCCACATGTCAGCCTCTGTTAGCTTAACTACGGATTAAACTAACTAACAGGGTTAATTAGAGGGGTGGGCCCCATATGTCAGTGAGTGATTAGGCTAAACTAATTAGTTTTATTTATAAAATGTTTAATTAGCTAATTAACAGAAGGGGCCCACATGTCATTCGCAGAGATGAACAGTAACCAGGGTTGACCATGGTCAACCTGGTCAAATTGGCCAGGGGGCCCACTGGTCAGCGTCACTGGGCGGGCCCCACGCCTTGCCAGGTCAGCGGAGTCGCCGGAGTAGCTCCGGCGAGCCTCCCGCGGCGGCGAACTCGCCGGAGGGCGTCGGATTTCCTCTAGGAGGCACCAAATCGCGCGGGGTTTGCGGTGTTCGAATGGGCGCTCTGAGCCGCGTCGAGTGGTGGCATTTGCTCGGCCTGAATCGGCGTAAATCGACGGCGGCGAGCTACGCGGCGGACGCCGGAGTTCGGCCGTAGTAGGAAACGGAGTAGCTGCGCGCTACGGGGCAAAAGGAAAGGCTGGGAAGGAGCTGCGCGACGCGACGAGTGCAACAGGCCCGTCCCCGTGACCATTTGGTCATCGGAACGGCGCCGGCGACGAGCGCGAGCGGCGGCGCAATCTGGCGCTCGTCGGGAATGTAGCTAGAGGGCGTGGAATAGCTCGCATGCGGGCGCGTTCGGTTGCTAGGAGCACGCAGTTATGCTCAGGTGTAGGTGACAGTGGCCATGGCCACGGGCACGAGCTCGTCGACGACGGACAGGGCTCGGGCATGGCGACAGCTAACTACGGCGTGCGAGGAGGGCAACGAGGGGAGACAGGAGGAGGAGGAGCTCACCGAGTGGTCACGAAAGACCTGCGGGAGCTTAGTAGCAGCAGAGAGGGTCGCAGCCGCCGGCGAGCTCCGGAGTCGAGGAAGAAAGGGGGCGACGGCGAGCAGCAGCTGCAGGGCCTCCACGCCACGATTCGACGGAGCAGGCGACGTGGTCGATCACGGCGCGTCTCCTGGACACGATGGCGAGGCGAGGCGGCGTCGCTGGCCACGAGAACAGCGACGAACGGCGGCGGATCCGTTCAACCTCGCGTGGATCTGAGGGGAAGAGAAGGCGAGGCGAGCGAGGCGAGGAGGGGGAAGAATGACGGTGAGGCCGGGGCGAAGTGGAGGCCGTCGACCTTATCCCCTCCGCGCCCTGTTCCGTCGGTGGCTGCCCCGGTGTCGCGCGCTCGGCCAGGGGCGCGCCGACACGCACGAGGAGGGAGAAGGTGTGGGCTGCTGTTGGACTGGGCTGCACACTGTGCACTTAGGCCCAGCCAACAGTAGCGTCTTCCTTTTTCTTATTTCTCTTCTCCCTTTTCTTTTATTCCTTTTTCTGTTTCAAAAAGATTAGGCCACTTGTGCTCTTTTGAAAAATGTGGGAGTTGGCCCAAATATTGCAATGCAATATTAGCTCTCACCAAAAAGTGGTTTGGGCAGAATTGAAGTTGGTTTGAATTTAATATGATTTTAAATATATCAAATATTGCTGTTTTGGTGCTGTTTCAACTTGTTTGAGTCACTTGTTCAACTCCATTTGTTCTGATGTTGATTTTAGAAATGTTCCTGGATTATTTGCCATTTAATGAACATTTTCCCAACAGAGTTTGGCCAACCTCATATTTCACTTTTGAATTTGAGTTGATTTTCAGATGTGAATTTGAATTGGATCATTAACCCATATGACTTGGCACTGCAAATGATCATGACTTGGCAGTTTTAACAGAGTGTCACAGAGCTTATTACAAGGGGGTGTTACATGTGCCATGTTCATGAGACCGGTTCCACCGACAGACATGCAACTAGTTTTGCATAAAGGTGGCTGGCGGGTGTCTGTTTCTCCAACTTTAGTTGAATCGAATTTGACTACGGCCGGTCCTTGTTGAAGGTTAAAACAACACACTTGATGAAAAATCATTGTGGTTTTGATGCGTAGGTAAGAACGGTTCTTGCTAGAAGCCCGTAGCAGCCACGTAAAACTTGCAACAACAAAGTAGAGGACGTCTAACTTGTTTTTGCAGGGCATGTTGTGATGTGATATGGTCAAGACATGATGTGATATACGTTGTTGTATGAGATGATCATGTTTTGTAAAAGTTATCGGCAACTGGCAGGAGCCTTATGGTTGTCGTTTTATTGTATGAAATGCAAACGCCATGTAATTGCTTTACTTTATCACTGTGCGTTAGCGATAGTTGTAGAAGCAATAGTTGGCGAGACGACCACGACGCTACGATGGAGATCAAGGTGTCAAGCGAGTGACGATGGAGATCATGACGGTGCTTTGGAGATGGAGATCAAAGGCACAAGATGATGATGGCCATATCATGTCACATATTTTGATTGCATGTGATGTTTATCTTTTATATGCATCTTATTTTGCTTAGTACGGCGGTAGCATTATAAGATGATCCCTTACTAAATTTCAAGGTATAAGTGTTCTCCCTGAGTATGCACCATTGCGACAGTTCGTTGTGTTGAGACACCATGTGATGATCGGGTGTGATAGACTCTACGTTCAAATACAACGGGTGCAAGACAATTTTGCACATGCGGAATACTCGGTTAAACTTGACGAGCCTAGCATGTACAGACATGGCCTCGGAACACTGGAGACCGAAAGGTCGAACATGAATCATATAGTAGATATGATCAACATAGAAATGTTCACCATTGAAAACTACTCCATCTGACGTGATGATCGGACATGGTTCAGTTGATTTGGATCACGTGATCATTTAGACGACTCAAGGGATGTCTATCTAAGTGGGAGTTCTTAAGTAATTTAATTAATTGAACTTAATTTA
This sequence comes from Thinopyrum elongatum, assembly GCA_011799875.1. NCBI lineage: Eukaryota > Viridiplantae > Streptophyta > Magnoliopsida > Poales > Poaceae > Thinopyrum > Thinopyrum elongatum. The sequence goes on along the minus strand of CM022299.1, from coordinate 368,537,617 downwards.
TCATGAACTTAGTCCTGGTAGTATTTGCAAATCTATGTTGTAGTTCAATAGCTCGCGATATAGCTCCCCTGTTTTATTTTGATATGTTCCTAGAGAAAACAAAGTTGAAAGTTGATAGTAGCAATGATGCGGACTGGGTCTATGATCTGAGGATTATCCTCATTGCTGCACAGAAGAATTATGTCCTTGATGCACCGCTAGGTGACAGACCTATTGCAGGAGCAGATGCAGACGTTATGAACATTTGGCAAGCTCGATATGATAACTACTTGATAGTTTAGTGCACCATGCTTTACGGCTTAGAACCGGGACTTCAAAAACATTTTGAACGCCATGGAGCATATGAGATGTTCCAAAGAGCTGAAATTGGTATTTCAGGCACATGCCCGTGTCGAGAGGTATGAGACCTCTGACAAGTACTTTGCCTACAAGATGGAGGAGAATAGCTCAGTGAGCATGTACTCAGAATGTCTGGGTACTACAATCGCTTGAATCAAGTGGGAGTTAATCTTCCAGATAAGATAGTGATTGACAAAGTTCTCTAGTCACTATCACCAAGCTACTAGAACTTCGTGATGAACTATAATATGCAAGGGATGACGAAAACGATTCCCGAGCTCTTCGCGATACTAAAATCAGCGAAGGTAGAAATCAAGAAAAAGCATCGAGTGTTGATGGTTGACAAGACCACTAGTTTCAAGAAAAAGGGCGAGGGAAAGAAAGGGAACTTCGAGAAGAATGACAAGCAAGTTGTCACTCCCATGAAGAAGCCCAAAGCTGGACCCAAGCCTGAAACTGAGTGCTTATACTGCAAAGGAAATGGTTACTGGAAGCGAAACTGCCCCAAATACTTGGCGGATAAGAAGGATGGCAAAGTGAACAAACGTATATTTGATATACATGTTATTGATGTGTATTTTACTAGTGTTCATAGTAGCCCCTGGGTATTTGATACCGGTTCAGTTGCTAAGATTAGTAACTCGAAACAGGAGTTGCAAAATGAACAGAGACTAGTTAAGGACGAGGTGACGATGAGTGTTGGAAGTGATTCCAAGGTTGATAAGATCACCATCGCACACTCCCTCTACCTTCGGGATTAGTGTTGGACCTAAATAAATAAATGTTATTTGGTGTTTGCGTTGAGCATGAATATGATTGGATCATGTTTATTGCGATACGGTTATTCATTTAAGTCAGAGAATAATTGTTGTTCTGTTAACATGAATAAAACCTTATATGGTCATACACTCAATGTAAATGGTTTATTGAATCTCGATCGTAGTGATACACATATTCATAATATTGATGCCAAAAGATGCAAAGTTAATAATGATAGTGCAACATATTTGTGGCACTGCCGTTTAGGTCATATTGGTGTAAAGCGCATGAAGAAACTCCATGCAGATGGACTTTTGGAATCACTTGATTATGAATCATTTGATGCTTGCGAACCATGCCTCATGGGCAAGATGACTAAAACTCCGTTCTCCGAAACAATGGAGCGAGCCACTGACTTATTAGAAATAATACATACCGATGTATGCGGTCCGATGAGTGTTGAGGCTCGCGGCGGGTATCGTTATTTTCTGACCTTCACAGATGATTTGAGCAGATATGGGTATATCTACTTAATGAAACATAAGTCTGAAACATTTGAAAAGTTCAAAGAATTTCAGAGTGAAGTAGAAAATCATCGTAACAAGAAAATAAAGTTTCTACGATCTGATCACGGAGGCGAATATTTGAGTTACGAGTTTGGCCTTCATTTAAAAACAATGTGGAATAGTTTCACAACTCACGCCACCTGGAACACCACAGCATAATGGTGTGTATGAATGTCGTAACCGTACTTTATTAGATATGGTACGATCTATGATGTCTCTTACCGATTTACCATTATCATTTTGGGGTTATGCATTAGAGACAGTTGCATTCATGTTAAATAGGGCACCATCTAAATCCGTTGAGACGACACCGTATGAACTGTGGTTTGGCAAGAAACCTAAGCTGTCGTTTCTTAAAAGTTTGGGATTGCGATGCTTATGTGAAAAAACTTCAGCCTGATAAGCTCGAACCCAAATCGGAGAAGTGCGTCTTCATAGGATACCCAAAAGAAACTGTTGGGTACACCTTCTATCACAGATCCGAAGACAAGATCTTTGTTGCTAGGAATGGATCCTTTCTAGAGAAGGAGTTTTCTCTCGAAAGAAGTGAGTGGGAGGAAAGTAGAACTTGATGAGGTAATTGTACCTTTTCTCGAATTGGAGAATAGCTCATCATAGAAAACAGTTCCATGATGCCTACGCCAATTAGTGAGGAAGTTAATGATGATGATCATGAAACTTTAGATCAAGTTACTACCAAACCTCGTAGGTCAACCAGAGTACATTCCGCACCAGAGTGGTACGATAATCCTATTCTGGAAGTCATGTTACTAGACCATGACGAACCTACGAACTATGAGGAAGCGATGATGAGCCCAGATTCCGCAAAATGGCTTGAGGCCAAGAAATCTGAGATAGGATCCATGTATGAGAACAAAGTGTGGACTTTGGTGGACTTGCCCGATGATCGGCAAGCCATTAAGAATAAATGGATCTTCAAGAGGAAGACGGACGCTGATGGTAGTGTTACTATCTACAAAGCTCAACTTGTCGCAAAAAACTTTTTCGACAAGTTCAAGGTGTTGACTACGATGAGATTTTCTCACTCGTAGCGATGCTTAAGTCTGTCCGAATCATGTTAGCAAATGCCGCATTTTATGAAATCTGGCAAATGGATGTCAAAACTGCATCCCTTAATGGATTTCTTAAAGAGTTGTATATGATGCAACCAAAAGGTTTTGTCAATCCTAAAGGTGCTAACAAAATGTGCAAGCTCCAGCGATCCATCTATGGACTGGTGCAAGCATCTCGGAGTTGGAATATACGCTTTGATGAGTTGATCAAAGCATATGGTTTTATACAGACTTATGATGAAGCCTGTATTTTCAAGAAAATGAGTGGGAGCTCTGTAGCATTTCTGATATTATATGTGGATGACATATTGCTGATTGGAAATGATATAGAATTTCTGGATAGCATAAAAGGATACTTGAATAAGAGTTTTTCAAAGAAAGACCTCGGTGAGGCTGCTTACATATTGGGCATCAAGATCTATAGAGATAGATCAAAATGCTTGATAAGATTTTCAATGAGTACATACCTTGACACGATTTTGAAGGAGTTCAAAATGGATCAGTCAAAGAAGGAGTTCTAGCCTATATTGTAAGGTGTGAAGTTGAGTAAGACTCAAACCCGACCATGGCAGAAGATAGAGAGAGAATGAAAGTCATTCCCTATGCCTCAGCCATAGGTTCTATAAAGTATGCCATGCTGTGTACCAGACCTATTGTGTACCTTGCCATGAGTTTGGCAAGGGGGTACAATAGTGATCCAGGAGTAGATCACTAGACGGCGGTCAAAATTATCCTTATTTACCTAAGAGGACTAAGGAAATGTTTCTCGATTATGGAGGTGATAAAGAGTTTGGCATAAAGGGTTACGTTGATGCAAGCTTTGACACTAATCCAGATGACTCTAAGTCTCAATCTGGATACATATTGAATGTGGGAGCAAATTAGCTAGAGTAGCTCCATGCAGAGCATTGTAGACATAGAAATTTGCAAAATACATACGGATCTGAATGTGGCAGACCCGTTAACTAAACTTCTCTCACAAGCAAAACATGATCACACCTTAGTACTCTTTGGGTTTTAATCACATAGCGATGTGAACTAGATTATTGAATCTAGTAAACCCTTTGGGTGTTGGTCACATGGCGATGTGAACTATGGGTGTTAATCACATAAGAATGTGAACTATTGGTGTAAATCACATGGCGATGTGAACTAGATTATTGACTCTAGTGCAAGTGGGAGACTGAAGGAAATATGCCCTAGAGGCAATAATAAAGTTGTTATTTTATATTTCCTTATATCATGATAAATGTTTATTATTCATGCTAGAATTGTATTAACCGGAAACTTGATACATGTGTGGATACATAGACAAAACACCGAGTCCCTAGTAAGCCTCTACTAGACTAGCTCGTTAATCAAAGATGGTTAAGTTTCCTAACCATAGACATGTGTTGTCATTTGATGAATGGGATCACATCATTAGGAGAATGATGTGATGGACATGACCCATCCGTTAGCTTAGCATATTGATCGTTCAGTTTTATTGCTATAGCTTTCTTCATGACATATACATATTCCTTTGACTATGAGATTATGCAACTCCCGGATACCGGAGGAATACCTTGTGTGCTATCAAACGTCACAACGTAACTGGGTGATCATAAAGATGCTCTACAGGTATCTCCGAAGGTGTTTGTTGGGTTGGCATAGATCGAGATTAGGATTTGTCACTCCGGGTATCGGAGAGGTATCTCTGGGCCCTCTCGGTAATGCACATCATAAGAAGCCTTGCAAGCAATGTGACTAATGAGTTAGTTGCGGGATGATGCATTACGGAACGAGTAAAGAGACTTGCTGGTAACGAGATTGAACTGGGTATGAAGATACCGACGATCGAATCTCGGGCAAGTAACATACCGATGACAAAAGGAATAACGTATGTTGTCATAACGGTTCGACCGATAAAGATCTTCGTAGAATATGTCAGAGCCAATATGAGCATCCAGGTTCCGCTATTGGTTATTGACCGGAGAGGTGTCTCGGTCATGTCTACATAGTTCTCGAACCCGTAGGGTCCGCACGCTTAACGTTCGATGACGATATTGTATTATATGAGTTATGTGATTTAGTGACCGAATGTTGTTCGGAGTCCCAGATGAGATCACGGACATGACTACGAGTCTCGGAATGGTCGAGAGGTAAAGATTTATATATGGGAAGTCATATTTTGGGTTCCGGAAAAAAGTGCAGTTTTTTCGGTATTGTACCGGGAAGCTTCCAGAAGGTTCCAGAGGATTCCGAAGGGGTCCGGAAGTCCACGTGTGTCCACCATGTCCCAAGGGCTGGCATGGGCTAAGGGGAGGTACCTTGTCCTTATTGGTCTAGGCGCACTAAGTCCTCAAAAGCCCATGTGGCTAGGGAAGGCAAAAAGGGAAGGAGTCCTAGTAGGAATAGGATTGGACTTGGAGTCCAAGTCCATGTGTGTACTATTCATGATTACTGTTCACGTGGTACTATTCCTTCTATTCCAAGCCCCTACACATATATAAATAGAGGAGAGGGGGCGCCCCAAAAGGACACAACATCAATTGTTAGCCGTGTGCGGCGCCCCCCTCCACAGTTTACATCCCCGGTCATATTCTCGCGGTGCTTAGGCGAAGCCCTTCACGGATCACATCACCATCACCGTCACCATGCCGTCGTGCTGACGGAACTCATCTACTACCTTGACACCTTGCTGGATCAAGAAGGTGAGGGACGTCATCGAGCTGAACGTGTGCAGAACTCGGAGGTGCCGTATGTTCGGTGCTTGATCGGTCGGAACGAGAAGAAGTTCGACTACATCAACCGCGTTTACAAATGCTTCCGCTTTCGGTCTACAAGGGTACGTGGACACACTCTCCCCATCGTTGCTATGCATCTCCTAGATAGATCTTGCGTGAGCGTAGGAATTTTTTTGAAATTGCACGTTCCCCAACACTCTCGAATTGGAAAGTAGTCATCAGAGAAAACTGTTCTCGTGATGCCTACACCAACTAGAGAGGAAGCTAATGATGATGATCATGAAACTTCAGATCAAGTTACTACAGAACCTCGGAGGTCAACCAGAACACGATCCGCACCAGAGTGGTACGGGAATCCTGTACTGGAAGTCATGTTACTAGACCAAGGCGAACCTACGAACTATGAAGAAGCTATGATGAGCCCAGATTCCGACAGATGGCTTGAGGCCATGAAATCTGAGATAGGATCCATGTATGAGAACAAAGTATGGACTTTGGTGGACTTGCCCGATGATCATCGAGCCATAGAGAATAAATGGATTTTCAAGAAGAAGACTGACGCCGATGGTAATGTTACTATCTACAAAGCTCGACTTGTCGCAAAAGGTTTTCGACAAGTTCAAGGAGTTGACTACGATGAGACTTTCTCACCCGTAGCGATGCGTAAGTCCGTCTGAATCATGTTAGCAATTGTCACATTTTATGATTATGAAATATGGCAAATGGACATCAAAACTGCATTCCATAATGGATTTCTTAAAGAAGAGTTGTATATGATGCAACCAGAAGGTTTTGTCGATCCTAAAGGTGCTAACAAAGTGTGCAAGCTCCAGCGATCCATCTATGGACTGCTGCAAGCATCTCAGAGTTGGAATATACACTTTGATGAGGTGATCAAAGCATATGGTTTTATACAGACTTTCGAAGAAGCCTGTATTTACAAGAAAGTGAGTGGGAGCTCTGTAGCATTTCTAATATTATATGTGGATGACAAATTGTTGATTGGAAATGATATAGAATTTCTGGATAGCATAAAAGGATACTTGAATAAGAGTTTTTCAATGAAAGACCTCGATGAAGCTGCTTATATATTGGGCATCAAGATCTATAGGGATAGATCAAGACGCTTAATAGGACTTTCACAAAGCACATACCTTATAAAGTTTTTGTGGCACCCCGGCTCAGAGTAAACTGAAACGCCCCGTATTCCAGCCCAGGGACAAGTCCTCTGGAATACGGCACTGTTGGCATAGAACAAATCAGCTCTTTATTACAATGGATATGGTTACAAAGGGTACAAGGATTACATCGGCACGGCGACACTACGCCTGCCCGGGGTAGCTCTATGCTAACAGCGGAGTAACTCTCTCGGTGGCGGAACATCGACGACAGTTATGGACTCCATTCCACAGGGACTCTGGCTAGAACGCGTATCCTAGGTCGCAAACTTGGATCCTCGACAAGCAAGCAATCATGGCATGACCTGCAAACTGGCATGACATGCCAGGTGAGTACTTTGAATGTACTGGCAAGCTCACAGCAAACATCAGCATTAAGGCAAGACAACATCATAGCAAAGTAGATGCAGTAAGGTAAAGCATATTTAATCCATACTCCGAATAATCTTAGGATCCAATCCAAACCTGCATGTGGTCATCCGACCACTCAACTCATAGCCATCCCATAGCTAACATATCATATACCTGATTCCATCTACACGACAAGTCTGACAACTTACTCTCTTTCGGGCTGTCTCACAACCCTCATGATCCACCGAATACTTCCGATCATATGACGAGTTTTTCCATCATTACCACTACTATGGTTGACCACCTAGTGAGGTCTGGATGGACTATCCAATACCGTGGACACGACTATTCGAATAGATTTTACACTCTGCAGAGGTTGCGCACTTTACCCACACCATGGAGCACCTGACCTCGTGATCCCATTCGGGTGGACCAGCGTTGCTCCAACGAAACCTGCCTGACCCGTGACTCTCCCATCGTACCACCAGCAATCACACTCCCCCGGAGTCCTGCCCTGGGTGGCCCCTGTGTCACCTCGTGACACCTGCCACCGTCGTGGCCAAACTAAACTGTCCCAAACGGGGACCTGGATCCAAATAACTCAACTAGTCTCACAAGGTTATCGCCGCCTACCAGGCCAGGGTAGCGCGCACGCATAACCTTCCCTGCCGGGCGGTACCGGTGAAAGAGCACGCGATTATACCAAGTCAAGGCCATCCCATACCGGCAAATGTGGTTGCACGGATAAGTCCGGACAGGTGACTCAAGGTCAACCGACTAAATATCACATCTCCGAATAATATTTCCGTCATAGCTGACCTTCCGATATCATAATAGTCCAAGTCAAAACATTAACCAACTAGTAATCCAAAATAACCATAGACGGTAATCTCAACATCATGGCATCAACGAGTAGATAAACTACTAGTCACAAATAATCCGGTACTCAACATGGTAGTCACCTATCCGAGAAATAACTCCAACATTGCATAATCCAATTCGTTTCACATATAACTCATACTTACTATTAAAGTAATTAGTTGGACTATGATATTGCAATGCAATGATGCAGATGAGAGTTGTGGCTTGCCTGAGGATGAAGGAACCATCGGGAAGGAGTGCGGAGAGTCCGCGGGGTTGACTGCCGAAAACAGTTCTCTCTCGGAGGGGGCTGTTTACAAACAAGGGCAAAATGGTCATTTTCCCAGTAGGACCACATAGTGAAAATGATACCAACACGACGGGCTCGACGAGACGAAGAAGTGGGCTTTGGATTCACTTCGATCGGAGTTAGGATCAAAAAGTTATAAGGGTTTTTCTAACAGGGACCTATGTGTAATAAAATCATCACAAATAGACCCTCAGCTGAAAAACCGAACGCGCCTTCACTGAAAATATGTTTTCCAGAGAGGAAAATGAATTTTGGCCCGAAGAAGAAGCGAAATGCGCTTTTTAACAGAGGAAACGCACTTTCACCCGAAGAAGCTCCAGAGTACGTTTTCTAAAGCCGAAAACGTAGTCGGTGAAAAGGCGCCTCCACTTACTCTGCGCGGGCCCGGAGTTAAGTCAATGCCTAGGGGTTGACGGACGGGCCCCACTCCTCTCTCTCTCCTCCTCCCTGTCTCCTCCTCCAACGCGGCTGGAGGCAGAGGAGGGCTCGGCCGCCGGTCGGAGCAGGCGCCTGGCGCCGCGGGAGGGCCGGCTGGCGAGCGCACTGGCTCCGCCTGACCTCGCCGCGCCCGTGGGTGGCCTCCAGGTGGCTCGGGGCGGCCTACTTCGAGGGCGCCGTGGCTCGGGTACTCCGCCCCGGCACGGCAGGAGAAGGGGGCGCCGGCGGGGCTTCCCCGGCGAAGAATGGAGGGCGGCGGCGATCAGCGGGAGTCCAGGGAGGGCTGGGGCACCGAAGAACAGGAAGGGGAGGGCCGCGGGCAGGGGCAGGCTGAGGGGATCGGCGGCGGCCGCTTCGGCCATTGGCGGAGAATGGAGCTCCAGGAGCTCGGGGAGGGAATAGGAGGCGAGGGGAGAGGTTGCTGGCTGTGAGGAAGGGCTCGGGCACGCTATAAATAGCCGAGGGAGGGGCTAGGCGACGACAGCCGGAGCTTCGAGAGCGCGGTGACGTGGTGGCACTCTGGTGGCGAATCCATGTCGACAGAAGCAACCAGGAGCTAGGGGACGAGGGGGAGAGGCTTCCAGGCGGTCCACGTGTGCGGTAGACATCTCGCCGGCGCTCGCGGACAAGCCGGAGCTCGCTGGTGTGAGCTCCCGAAGCATCCCGAGTGCCAGGGCACGCATTTGGCATGCTCTGCCCATGGTCACCATGTGGCCACGGTGTTGCCACATCCCACTCGACGCCAAATGATGTCTAGAGTGTAGTCCATCCAACGTACAGTCTCAGGGAGGTGATGGTTCGGCAAAAGTCACTGTGGTTGGATGTGAATGATCCTCTGAAGTTTACTGCAGCAAATTGTTGCCTGAAACTGTGATCAACAGGAAAGGCATAAGAGCCAAGTGTGATGTCTGGGAGGTTTAGGGTAGGAAGGACTATGATCCTGTGAAATTTGGAAAGAAATGGACCAATATTTAATGGGGTTGCTTTGCAACTGACCAATCTGGTCCGAAAACTAGATCTTGATGTGCCACTCACATGGAGTAGCAACTTGAGCTGAAATTTGGCATAAGATGATAATTTGGTCATATGAGAGTGCCATAAAAATTTCATGCCATTTGGACAAGCCAAAACGGTACTTCCTTCACAGCTATCCTCTCTGACCAGAATTTTAGAAAAATTCTAGGGAATTATTGGGAAGATGAAATGAGCCTAAATTTTGTGGAGATATATTATATGGATAGGAGAATGCTCTGGTAAATTTTTAGCAATTATGGAGTAGTATAAAATATAGTTGCTTTACAATGTGAAAATCTGACCAGAAACCAAGATTTGAGGCTGTGCTCACATAGATGATTGGATAGGGTTGAAATTTGGTGGAGAGTCATTATTTAAGAATATGAAGATGCTTGAAAATTTCAACTTATTTGGATACTCCTAGCTAGCACTTGCTTCACAAAGATTCCAGTTGCCCAGAAACTTTGGAAATTAGCCAAGAGAGATTTAATATCCAAATGAAGTTGAATTTTGGCATGTAGCAATGATATGGATAGAAAGGAGTGCACAAAAAGTTTGAGAGCAAGCAAGCAAATATAAAGGGTACTTGCTTCACAAACTGCCAGCTCGGGCAGAATCAAAAAATGAATATTTGTGAAATATTTTTGAACATGGCAAGGAAGGGTTTAACATATTTGTGGAAAATATGACCCAAACAATTTATGAGAATTATTTGGGAATTTTGGGAATGATGGAAATGTGGGTTGCTTCATAACCCAGGACAAACAGGGTTATTCCTTTAATAGAAAAAGGAATATTCCCAGGAAAAGAATATTGAGATTGGTCCAAGATGGAGATGACAAAGTATTGGAATGGTTTCGAGGTTGGCAAGCCACTCGGGAAGAAGAATGAAGGGTGATTCCTTAGGTTGCAAAACTACTAAGCCACAGAAAAGTGAATCCAGACCAAAATCAAAAGAAAAACAAAATGGGCAAAATCTAGGGTGTTACAGTTTTGAAGAAGTTCAAAATGGATCAATCAAAGAAGGGGTTCTTGCCTGTGTTGCAAGGTGTGAAGTTGAGTAAGACTCAATGCCCGACCACTGCAGAAGATAGAGAGAAAATGAAAGTCATTCCCTATGCCTCGGCCATAGGTTCTATCATGTATGCTATGCGGTGTACCAGACCTGATGTGTGCCTTGCTATAAGTTTAGCAGGGAGGTACCAAAGTAATCCAGGAGTGGATCACTGGACAGCGGTCAAGAACATCCTGAAGTACCTGAAAAGGACCAAGGATATGTTTCTCATTTATGGAGGAGACAAAGAGCTCGTCGTAAATGGTTACGTCGATGCTAGCTTTGACACTGATCCGGATGACTCTAAGTCACAAACTGGATACATATTTATTTTGAATGGTGGAGCTGTCAGTTGGTGCAGTTCCAAGCAGAGCGTCGTGGCGGGATCTACGTGTGAAGCAGAGTACATAGCTGCTTCGGAAGCAGCAAATGAAGGAGTCTGGATGAAGGAGTTCATATCCGATCTAGGTGTAATACCTAGTGCATCGGGTCCAATGAAAATCTTTTGTGACAATACTGGAGCTATTGCCTTGGCGAAGGAATCCAGATTTCACAAAAGAACCAAACACATCAAGAGACGCTTCAACTCCATCTGTGATCAAGTCAAGGAGGGAGACATAGAGATTTGCAAAATACATACGTATCTGAGTGTGGCAGACCCGTTTACTAAGCCTCTTCCACGAGCAAAACATGATCAGCACCAAGACTCCATGGGTGTTAGAATCATTACAATGTAATCTAGATTATTGACTCTAGTGCAAGTGGGAGACTGAAGGAAATATGCCCTAGAGGCAGTAATAAAGTTGTTATTTTATATTTCCTTATTCATGATAAATGTTTATTATTCATGCTAGAATTGTATTAACCGGAAACTTGATACATGTGTGGATACATAGACAAAACACTGTGTTCCTAGTAAGCCTCTACTAGACTAGCTCGTTAATCAAAGATGGTTAAGTTTCCTAACCATAGACATGTGTTGTCATTTGATGAACGGGATCACATCATTAGGAGAATGATGTGATGGACAAGACCCATCCGTTAGCTTAGCATAATGATCGTTCAGTTTTATTGCTACTGCTTTCGTCATGTCAAATACATATTCCTTCGACTATGAGATTATGCAACTCCCGGATACCGGAGGAATGCCTTGTGTGCTATCAAGCGTCACAACATAACTGGGTGATTATAAAGATGCTCTACAGGTATCTCCGAAGGTGTCTGTTGGGTTGGCATAGATCGAGATTCCGAGTATAGGAGAGGTATCTCTGGGCCCTCTCGGTAATGCACGTCATAAGAAGCCTTGAAAGCAAAGTGACTTAGTCACAGGATGATGTATTACGAAACGAGTAAAGAGACTTGACGGTAACGAGATTGAACTAGGTATAAAGATACCGACGATCAAATCTCGGGCAAGTAACATACCGATGGACAAAGGGAATTACGTATGTTGTCATAACGGTTCGACCGATAAAGATCTTCATAGAATATGTGGGAGCCAATATGAGCATCCAGGTTCCGCTATTGGTTATTGACCGGAGAGGTGTCTCGGTCATGTCTACATAGTTCTCGAACCCGTAGGGTCCGCACGCTTAACGTTCAATGACGATTTTGTATTATATGAGTTATGTGATTTGGTGACCGAATGTTGTTCGGAGTCCCGAATGAGATCACGGACATGACGAGGAGTCTCGAAATGGTTGAGAGGTAAAGATCGATATATAGGACCATTATATTCGTGTAACACCCCGTTAGTTTAGCTACAGTAATCCCATGCTAATGATGCCATGTCACCACTGTTACTGTTGTTAATCTCACGTTAACCCAAATCCTATTTAAATTCAAATTCAAATTTAAAGTCAAAATTCAAGTTTGTCAAACATGAAAACAAAGATGTTCAAAGTGTTGCGAATATTCTCCGGATATCTGTCATACTGAAGCCACATTTTCGTAAAGTGTTTAAATGCACTATAACAATTAAAACAACAGTAAAACATTTAATTAAATACCTTTTTCAAATTAATAAAATGTTAAACTAATTTAATTGGCTGTCCAAATTAATGTGGCAGTGGCATAGTTATTAAAACTGATTTAGGGATTAGTTACATATTTTATAGAACAAATTCAAAAAGAAACTAAAACAAAACAGTAAAGAAATAAATAAATAAATAAATAAAAGAAAAACAAAATGAAACAGAAAACAAAAGAAAAGAAAACTAAGAACCCCCCCACCCCCCGGGCCACGGCCCAGTTGGCCTAGCAACCAGGCCGGCCCACCCCGCGCCCCAGCCTACTAACCCCCCCACCCGACCGAAACCCTAGCCCACGACCACCACTCGCCCCCCCTGCACGATCCCCTCTCCTCCCTCTCCCTCCACCCGATCCCATCTGGATCGGGCCAGCGGCCCTAGTGACCGCGCCCCGCCGCTGAACCCCGTCGCCGGATCGCCGTCGCCGCCTCGTTCCCGTCGCCGACCACGCCTCCTCGTCCTCCTCCCCGTCGGCTCCACCGAGCCTCGCCGCCCCTCGTCTCTGCTCCAAACGTGAGCCGCCGCCTTCTCTTCCCTCCTCTCTGTCACCACCGCCGTTCGCGCCCGCGCCGGGCACTGCCCTGGACCACCTGCGCTGCTCTGCGCCGTTGCCCGCGCTCGCCGCTGCCCCTCTGCTGCGTCTGTTGCTGTTGCTCGCTCACCGCGCCCGCAGCTCCACACGCGCCCGGTGACCGCCCGCCGCCTCCCGCTGTTCGCTGGCCGCTCCGCGCCCCTGCTCGCCATGCTCGTCGCGCCAGCGCGCGCACACGCGCTCGCCCAGCCGCGGCCCGCCTTGCCCCGACCACCGCTCGCGCTCGCCACAGCCAAGCTGGCCCCGCGCAGCACGTCCCCGTGCGCCGCTCACGCTCCCCCTGCTCGCGCCTCCGTGCCCGGCCTCGCCTCTCTGCCACCGCTCGTTGGCCGCCCGTGCGCGCCTCTGTGGCCGCCGGCGCCCCGCTGCGTGCGTGCGTGTGTGTGGCCCAGATGGGCCACTGCCATATGGGCCCCACCCTAGAACGTTTTTAAGAAAAAGAAAAGGAGCAAATAATAATAAATGAATTAATAATTAATTAGTGTAATAATTAAGTTAATTACTCTGTTTAATTAATCTAATTAATTAGTTAGTTTAATTAAACTATAATTAGGTTAACTAAACCCTAATTAAACTAAACAGGCGCTGACAGGTGGGGCCCACACGTTAGTTTGACTAGGTCAACGGCCCTGTTGACTATTGACGTCATGATGACGTCAGCATACACTGTTTCGGATAATTCTAATTTAAATGATTAAATAATTCCAGAAAATCAATAAATCTTTAGAAATTCATAGAAAATAAACCGTAGCTCAGATCGAAATACTTTGTACATGAAAGTTGCTCAGAACGACGAGACAAATCCGAATTCGCGGTCCGTTCGTCCGCCACACGTCCCTAGCATAGCGAACATGCAACAATCCCCCTCCGGTTCAGCTGTCCAAAAATGCCTAACACCGGGAATACTTTCCCGGATGTTTTTCCTCCTTCGCCAGCATCGCCTAGTACCGCATTAGGGCATACCTAGCACCACGTATTGCCTCGTTATGTTTTGTGATGCGTTGTTTGCTCTGTATTTACTGTTTCTTCCCCCTCTTCTCTCCGGTAGACTACGAGACCGACGCCACTGCTGCCCCGATCGACTACGGTGTTGACGACCCCTCCTTGCCAGAGCAACCAGGCAAGCACCCCCCCTTGAGCATACCGATATCGCCTATTCTTTCTCTCTCATGCTTGCATTAGAATTGCTGCCGCTACTGCTTTACCTATTCTGATGCATAGCCTGTTTATTGTAACCTGCTGTTGATAATTATCTGCATATCTTAAACTGCTTAGTATAGGCTGGGTAGAGACCTATCAGTGACCCCACTAGCCCCGACTGCCCCGCTGGATTATCAGAAGACCCGATCTTCGGGATTGAAGACCAGGCCTCGGCACCGCACATCACCCCCCCCTTAGTTGTAACGACACTACAGCGTTATTATCGAGTGCCGTGGGTGAAACCTCTTGTAGCACTTCTGATGTTAACTCTGTAGAATAGCTATTCGGTCGTGGTCATCGAGGGTGATTCCTCCTTCACCACTTCCGATAACGACGCCGTCGTACAACACCTCAAGTGTGAACCCATTGAGGGTGATTCCTCCGAGTTCACCTTGACGGATACATCGAGTAGGAATCCAACGAGGGTGATACCTCGGATTCCCCTGATGTTATGGACACACGGATACTTGGACTTTACACTGTTACTTGGATAGGCGGGTCGACCCTGAGGGGTACCCGCGTGCGCCTAAGAGGCGAGTGTTGTGAAGACGGGTGCCGGTGTGGTGCCCGAGTGATGGATACGAGGCGTGGTCGGGCATTCTTGGCCCTTGCCGCAAGTCCTTGAGACGGGGCGACGGGGTCACATCTTTCGTGAGTCTCTGCTCGTTACTGCAAGCCCAAGGTACTAACGGTTTGGATATTTGATTCGAGTGGGCCTCTGGCCCGATAGCACTAACCATCACGCGGGAATAAATATTGGTACTCTGCATCATGGTATCAGCCGAAAGCTTTGTCAGACGTCCAGTTCAGCATTGCGGCCGGGTCGGATCGTGCCATTGGCGCTGGTATCCACCCTGCTCGCAACGACCCGGAGTGCACAGGGCGATGGCCCAAGACCCCTGAGTGCTTAGGATGTAGACTGGCGGGGACCTCTCTGCTGAGCTCTAGGTAGGGTTGTGGTGTGTCATTTGGCCGAGGTCGGGCATGACCCAGAAAAGTGTGTCCGGTCGGAGTTAAGCGAGCGTGGTGGGTAAGTTGGTGCACCCCTGCAGGGAAGAACTAAACTATGCATAGCCGGATCCTCGGTAACGGACACTCGGAGTTGTATCCCAATCGATACAGCTAGAACTTGAGATGAGACCTGGATATGAGGCTCTGGGATTGCTTCTCGTAGGGAGTCGAGAAGGGATCTCAGGACGAGGTTGATGACTGTATGGCTCTGGGATTGCTTTCTCGCAGGGAGTCGAGAAAGGATCTCTGGGTGAGGTTGATATCATTACTGCTACCTTATATTGTACTGTTCTACTCTCTTCTATTGCTGCAAGACCTCTGAAGATGCTAGTCTTCGATAGGACTAGGCCTTCTCTCTATTCTGGCATTTCTGCAGCCCAGTCCACATATACAGCCTCTCTTTGAAAATGTTACATATGTAGTGTAGATCCTTGCTTGCTGAGTACTTCTGAGTACTCACAGTTGCTTTGTTTTCCTTTTCTCCCCATATCAGTTTGTCGTGACCAGAGGACGGAGCCCCCTGAGACAGATGCCCCGTCGATCGACTACTACTACCACCCCGAGGGTGGATACTACTACGAGTTGGCTGACGACCAGGAGTAGGTTCGGAGGGTCCCAGGCAGGAGGCCTGCGCCTTTTGATCGTAGTGTTTTATTTTGCCCCGCCTTTCTAAAGGCCTTTCTGTTTCTCTTTTAATATCTGTACTCAGATATCTGATGCTTCCGCTGACGCTTGTATGCCATCGAGCTATGTATTCGAGCCCTCGAGGCCCTGGCTTGTAATATAAAGCTTGTATGACTTTATTTATATTTTAGAGTTGTGTTGTGATATCTTCCCGTGAGTCCTTAGGCTTGATCATGTGCATTTGCGTGTATGATTAGTGCACGATTGAGCCGGGGCGTCACAATTCAGACACCAGAAGTGTTCCGAGGTGTACCGGGTACATATCGGAGTACCGGAGGGGTTACCGGAACCCCTCGGGGGAATAATGGGCCTTATGGGCCATAGGAGGGGAGCACACTAGCCCACAAGGGGTGGCGCCCCCCCCCCCTAAGGAAGGAGGCCGAGTGGGAGAAGGAAGAGGGGGTTCGGCCCCCCTTTCCTTCCTCCCTCCCTCTCTTCCCTTTTTCCCCTCTCCGGTAAAAGGAAATGGGGGGGGGGCGAATTGGAATAGGAACCCCAAGTAGGATTCCTCCTACTTGGGGCGCCCAAGGCTGCTCCCCTTCCCCTCCCACCTATATATACATGGGGAGGGGGCGCCTAGAACACACACCAATAACTGTTAGCCGTGTGCGGCGCCCCCCTCCACAGATTATACCCTCGGTCATATCTTCGTAGTGCTTAGGCGAAGCCCTACGCGGATCACTTCACCATCACCGTCACCACACCGTTGTGCTGACGGAACTCATCTACTTCCTCGACACTTTGCTGGATCAAGAGTTCGAGGGACGTCATTGAGCTGAACGTGTGCAGAACTCGGAGGTGCCGTATGTTTGGTGCTTGATCGATCGGAACGAGAAGAAGTTTGACTACATCAACCGCGTTGTCAAACGCTTCCGCTTTCGATCTATGAGGGTACGTAGACACACTCTCCCCCTCTCATTGCTATGCATCTCCTAGATAGATCTTGCGTGAGCGTAGGAATTTTTTTGAAATTGCATGCTACGTTTCCCAACACTAAGCGAATGACACTTTATGATTTTTGCGATGTTTGCAAATTACCTTATGAGGGCAGCGTCAGTGAACCACGTCCTAGAGATGTGGAGGACTTTATTGCTGAAACTACTGTGGGGGGAAGAGAGAGGGGTGTCGGAAGCGAGAGTGGCTAGCTTACATTTTCCAGTTTTACGCTATTATTCATTATTTGCTGGGAGATGTTTGATTGGTCTTGGGGAGAGTGGAGGCCTTAGTGCCCCTGACCTTGCTATTTTGCGCCATGCTTTATATTCTGATAGAACTTTTAGTTTGGGCGCCATGGTTGCTCGACGGTTAAACACAAACCGCTCGAAAGGTCCTGTTTTTGGAGGTATATATGCCTCCCGTCTTGGTAGACATTTTGAGATACCCATTAGGCATGATGAGGAGGAGGAGATGTTGTTACCAACTAAATATTTGAACTATGCTAGTATGGTAGCACATGATTTTATTGCCAAGGACGATGACAAGCGGCTCATCTATAACCTAGTATTCAGTCAGGGTACTTGTCAGATTATTACTTTGCCTGCACCTTCTTTGTTTGATATTCATTCAGGCAGGTACATTATTATGCCGGAGGACATTTATGCATACTGGGAGCGGACTGATGGAACTATTCCCTAGAGGCAACAATAAAATGGTTATTATTATATTTCCTTAATCATGATAAAGGTATATTATTCATGCTAGAATTGTATTGACTGGAAACTTAAATACATGTGTGGATACATAAACAAATCCCGTGTCCCTAGTGAGCCTCTACTAGACTAGCTCATTGATCAAAAGATGGTTAAGGTTTCCTAACCATAGACATGAGTTGTCATTTGATAATGGGATCACATCATTAGGAGAATGATGTGATGGACAAGACCCATCTGTTAGCTTAGCATGTGATCGTTCATTTTATTGCTATTGCTTTCTTAATGTCAAATACATATTCCTTCGACTATGAGATCATGCAACTCCCGGATACCGGAGGAATGCCTTGTGTGCCATCAAACGTCACAACATAACTGGTTGATCATAAAGATGCTCTACAGGTATCTCCGAAGGTGTCTGTTGAGTTGGCATGGATCGAGATTAGGATTGGTCACTCCGAGTATCGGAGAGGTATCTCTGGGCCCTCTCGGTAATACACATCATAAGAAGCCTTGCAAGCAAAGTGACTAAGGAGTTAGTTGCAAGATGATGTATTACGGAACGAGTAAAGAGACTTGCTGGTAACGAGATTGAACTAGGTATGAAGATACCGACGATCGAATCTCGGGCAAGTAACATACCAATGGACAAAGGGAATTACGTATGTTGTCATAAGGTTCGACCGATAAAGATCTTCATAGAATATGTAGGAGCCAATATGGGCATCCAGGTTCCGCTATTGGTTATTGACTGGAGAGATGTCTCGGTCATGTCTACATAGTTCTCGAACCCGTAGGGTCCGCATGCTTAACGTTCGTTAATGATATAGTGTTATACGAGTTATATGATTTGGTGACCGAATGTTGTTTGAAGTCCCGGATGAGATCACAGACATGACGAGGAGCTCCGGAATGGTCCGGAGGTAAAGATTGATATATAGGACGATGATATTCGGACACCGGAAGAGTTTCGGAGTGCACCGGGTAGTCATTGGATCGCCGGAAGGGTTTCTGGACACCCCCTGGAGGTATATGGGCCTAATGGGCCAAGGGGAGAGACACACCAGCCCACAAGGGGGCTGGTGTGCCCCTCTCCCTTGCCGCCGGCCCTAGGGAAGGAAAGGGGGAGGGCTAGCCCCTCCTGCCTTCCCCTTCTCATGGGAGAAAGGAAAGGGAGGGGGGGCGCTACCCTCCCCTGCCTTTCCCCGCTCACCTAAAAAGGTAAGGGGGGGCTAGGGGCAGGACCCCAAGTAGGATTCGGCCCCACTTGGGGCGCCTCCTGGCTGTCTCCTCCCTCCCTCCCACCTATATATATGTGGGAGGGGCGCCACACAAAGCCACGACAATCTCTTAGCCGTGTGCGGCGCCCCCTCCACAGTTTCGTCCCTGGGTCATATTTTCGTAGTGCTTAGGCGAAGCCCTGCGGAGATAGCATCACCACCACCGTCACCACGCCGTCGTGCTGCCAGAACTCATCCACTACTTTGCCGTCTTGCTGGATCAAGAAGGTGAGGACGTCACTGAGCTGAACATGTGCTGAACGCGGAGGTGCCATACGTTCGGTACTCGATCGGTTGGATCGCGAAGAAGTTCGACTACATCAACCGCGTTACTAAATGCTTCCGCTTAAGGTCTACGAGGGTACGTAGACACACTATCCCCTCTTGTTGCTATTCATCTCCATGGATAGATCTTGCGTGTGCGTAGAATTTTTTTTGTTTTCCATGCAACGTTTCCCAACACGAACGCGATCCTCAGTCCCTAAGCTAGCACTATCACCTGATCCGTATCAAGAACCTATCTATCAGTAGGAACCACAGGAGCTCGCCAACCAGTGGAACCCCCAGGACCCTCCGGAGTATCGAGGAGAGGATTATTTCGAGCCGTGGCCCTAGACCAACTTAGGCCAAAACCCTAAGCTTGGGGGAGTATGTATCTCTCACCGACATTACACTCATGTTCAGACACTCATTTCAGTTGTCGGTGTTCATACTTTTTCATTGAATTATCCATGTTAGTTTATTTTTCTTGCTTTCTTCTTGTGTGTTTGAAAAACTTTGAGAAAATTAAAAAATAGTTCTCGCTTCTTTTTAGTTTTTCTTTCTAGTTTATTTAGTAGTAGTATTAAAAAAACCCAAAAAGATTTATCATTCTTATTTTGCTTGTTGGGAGCTTTCCCGTGTAAATAGTTTTTCTCGTTTTCGTTTTACCTTCTTCAGAAAAATAAAAACTCCAAAAATATTTCGGTGTGTTTCTTTGAAATTCTTTTCCTTTTCTTTGGGTCGTAAGGAGAAGACCACGATGAAAATGTTGAGTGGCTCTTATATGCATTATTGTTGATCTAACAAAGAGCCCATATTACCTTGTCTTCTCCTTTGAATAAATGTTTGCAGATTCCAGCTTAGTCCAATGCACGTGCACTCTTATTATTATTCACACCGTTTGGTCATGCAAGTGAAAGGCAATAATGATGATATTTGACGAAATGATTGAGATGGAGAAAAGCTGGTACGAACTCGACCTATTTTGTTTTTGTAAATATGATTAGCTCATCGTTCTTGATTCAGCCCATTATGAATGAAACATGTTTGCAATGACAATTAGAGATTATAGTTACTCATGCCATGCTTAATTAGCTAGGAGTGGATAATGGTTTGTTTTGTGTGCCAACATGCAATTTAAAATGGTTATGATGTAGTATGATAGGATGGTATCCTCCTTTGATTAATTTAAGTGGCTTGACTTGGCACATGCTCATGCATGTAGTTGAATCAAAAACAACATAGCCTCCACGATATTTATGTTCATGGTGATTCATATCCTACTCATATTTGCACTCAATGTTGATTAATCTCAATGCATGTTTATGACCGTTGTCGCTCTCTAGTTGGTCGCTCCTCAATCTTTTGCTAGCCTTCACTTGTACTAAGCGGGAATACTGCTTGTGCATCCACTTCCTTAAAACCCAAAGTTGTTCCATATGAGTCCACCATACCTACCTATATGCGGTATGTACCTGCCGTTCCAAGTAAATTTGCATGTGCCAAACTCTAAAACTTCAAATAATAATCTGTTTTGTATGCCCGAATCGCTCATGTAGTGACTGGGGGCTGTCAGTATCTTCCATGCTAGGTGGGTTATTCTCACGATGAGTGTTTATTCACTTGTCATTCACGAGAAAGTGGCTGGTAATCGGGATGCCCAGTTCCATGCTCGAAATCAAATCAAAATATAATCCTCAAACAAAACTCCCCCAGGACTGTTGTTGGTATGGATGGTACCCGTGGATTCGGCTAGCCGTGGAGTGTGATTGTTGGTGGAGGGGGAGTAAAAACTTTACCATTCTGTTTGGGAACCGCCTATAATGTATCTAGCATGGAAGATAGTGAGATCTCTTAGTTGTTATGTTGACAATGAAAGCATACCGCTCAAAATTATATTTATCTCTATTTTAAAAGCTCCAAGCTCTGGCACCTCTGCAAATCCCTGCTTCCCTCTGCGAAGGGCCTATCTATTTACTTTTATTGTTGAGTCATCATCCTCTTATAAAAAGCACCAACTGGAGAGCACCACTGTCATTTGTATGCTTTGTTATTAATTAATGTTGAGTATGAGTGTGACTGGATCTCTTTTGCCATGAATTATAATGTCTAGTCAGTCCTTGATCTTCAGGGGTGCTCTGCATTTATGTTTTGCGGTCTCAGAAAGGGCTAGTGAGATACCATTTTGTCATATTATATCATGATTGTTTTGATAAAAGTGTTGTCATCCAAGATTTATTATTATTACTCGCTAGTTGATTATGCCATTGATATGAGTAAATGTGAGACCTAAATGTTATTGTCAATATGGTTAGTTCATAATCTTTGCTGAAAACCTGAATATTGTCTATACATATTTGCAACAACAAGATCAAACAGAGTCCGTAAAAGTTTTTCTTTGTCACTTTCAGTTTGTCAACTGAATTGCTTGAGGACAAGCAATGGGTTAAGCTTGGGGAGTTGATACGTCTCCATCGTATCTACTTTTCCAAACTCTTTTGCCCTTGTTTTGGACTCTAATTTGCATAATTTGAATGGAACTAACCCGGACTGACGTTGTTTTCAGCAGAATTGCCATGGTGTTATTTTTGTGCAGAAATCAAAGTTCTCGGATTGACCTGAAAATTTACGAAGAATTTTTGTGGAATATATAAAAAATACTGGACCAGAGGGGGTCCACCCAGAGGCCACAAGCCTGCCCCCCTGGGGCGCACCTAGAGGGCTTGTGGGGCCCCTGGACCTCCTCCGACCTCAACTCCAACTCTATATAACCCTATTCGGGGAGAAATAAATCAAGGAGAAGGATTCATCGCGTTTTACGATACGGAGCCGCCGCCGCCTCATGTTCTTCATCGGGAGGGCTGATCTGGAGTCTGTTCGGGGCTCCGGAGAGGGGGATCCATCGCCATCATCATCATCAACCTTCCTCCATTACCAATTTCATGATGCTCACCGCCGGGAGTGAGTAATTCCATCGTAGGCTTGCTGGACGGTGATGGGTTGTATGAGATTTATCATGTAATTGAGTTAGTTTTGTTAGGGTTTGATCCCTAGTATCCACTATGTTCTGAGATTGATGTTGCTATGACTTTGCTATGCTTAATGCTTGTCACTAGGGCCCGAGTGCCATGATTTCAGATCTGAACCTATTATGTTTTCATGAATATATGTGTGTTCTTGATCCTATCTTGCAAGTTGTAGACACCAATTACGAGTTATGATCTGCATACCCCAAGGTGCCAATAATTGGGATTCTTTCCGATGATTACCGTAGTTTGAGGAGTTCATGTATTCACTACGTGCTAATGCTTTGGTCCGGTTCTCTATTAAAAGGAGGCCTTAATATCCCTTAGTTTCCATTAGGACCCCGCTGCCACGGGAGGGTAGGACAAAAGATGTCATGCAAGTTCTTTTCCATAAGCACGTATGACTATGTACGGAATACATGCCTACATTATATTGATGAATTGGAGCTAGTTCTGTGTCACCCTAGATTATAACTGCTACATGATGAAATATCATCCGACACAATTATCATTGCCGATCCAATGCCTACGAGCTTTTCACATATTAATCTTTGCCAAGTTACTTTGCCGTTGCTATTGTTACCATCACTACAAAACTGCTACTGTTACTTTTGCCACTGTTACCGTTACTTCCATACTACTTTGCTACTAAACACTTTGCTGCAGATATTAAGTCTTTCAGGTGTGGTTGAATTGACAACTCAACTGCTAATACTCGTGAATATTCTTTGGCTCCCCTTTGGGTTGAATACTCTACCCTCAAAAACTGTTGCGATCCCCTATACTTGTGGGTTATCACTACGCATTCAGGTGGAAGAGAGAAACGGAGGAGTTGGGAGGAGAGAAAGGGGATCTGAGGCCCAGAGCTGTGTCTCCAAACCTTTTATACCAACAGACAAAATCTCCGAGCGGATCTCTCACCGCAAATCCCTGGATCGATGGCCCGCGCGGCAAGGCTTTGCACATGACAAGCGTGGCACGTGGCGGAGATCGTGTGCGCAAATCGAGGAGCCACGCCTCCCACTTTCCCACTAACGCACGACGTTGCTGCTTCAGCGCGTGAATGCACATATTCAAATCCCGAGATTTCTGGGACGAATCAATCCAATTGATTGCCAACGATTCCTTTCCTAAAGGACGCACGTCAGTCCGACTGACCATCCTCCGCGGGGACCCGTGCACTCGATCACGTGAAACACCCGACTGAAGTCCTCTTCAGGATCGTTATGTGACGAGCTTGACGCCCCTCTGCGGGTTCACTTGGCCCTCTCGATAGGCTCCAAGGCGCATGACTCATAAACCTGGACTTATAGGAGGCCTGCGCTGGTGTTCCCCTGGGATAAGGAGTGGCGTCTCTCTGGAGAGTCAGACCACGCGCCGGCGTCGCCACTCGAGTTATCATGGCATGCCCTCACTCGGGCCCCTAGTCTATCTCTTCCGAGAGACAAAACGAATGCCACCAGGTTTTTCTCGGCGATCAGCAGCACCCGGTCATCTGGGTAAAACTAAAGTCCAGAATCTGTTGTGATTTCATCCAAGGAACAACAAATCACAGTCCGGAAACATATTCCGAGTGTCCCTGTGGCACTCGGACCCAACCGAAGGGTCGACTTGTTTGTTCTACGAAATCTCAAGCGATTCGGGGGCTAATGATGAGGTCACCTATTATAGGAAGGGTCAAGGACCAATCATTTGGGACCCACATGGGGCCCATCACCACCATAGGTAGGTCCCTGGACCGTGCCAGCATTCGGATGCATTCATCAGGAGGATCACTCGGACGGCTCTGCAGCACTCAGACAACCACACGTCACTCGGCGGACCATCAACCACTCGGACGTACAGGGCAAGAAGGCGTCATGGGAGCTGCAACGGTTGAAGAATCCTAAGTCATCCACTAAATAGAGTTATAGCTACCGTTACCTGTAATTGCTGTAGTATAGGCTCATTACACTAGTAACTGCCTCATTCAATGACATTAATTGCCCCGGCGGCGTGGGATACAGGGGGCTGCAGCGCACTCTATATAAGCCGCACCCCTCTCCATAGCCGGGCACGAAAAACCCTGTAATCCTATCCATCAAATCAAAGCAAGCCTCAGGGCACGAGACGTAGGGCTTTTACCTCCACCGAGTGAGGGGCCTGAACTCGTTAAACACCGTGTGTTACACCTACGCCGTAGCTAGTCTCTGCCCCTTATTCGTACCCCTAGTACTCATTGTTAGGATCATAACCCCGACATTAGGTGCTATTCACCTCTCACGTCACTTTTGGGCCAAGAGAAAATAGAGCCCAAGTCCCACACGTTCTGGACTCAGATTCGGACTGCACAGACATACCTGACTCAAAACATCAAGATCTCTTTCATCAGGACTCCAAATTGGGTGATTCTTTTTTTGTTGTAAAATTTTTTTGTGCACTTTCTAACCCAATTGGATTCACCTTCAAATTCGTCCGGAGCATTGAGATATTGACGAAACAATCTAATGCTGCAGCAGAATCCGAGTCAAACTACAAGTCCAAAGGTGTTGCATCACCTCTACTTGGGCCCATGAGCCTTGTATGACCTAGGATTAGTTTTAGGCTGCCTTGGGACGTCCTCCCACCTCCTTGGCCGCCACCCCTTGCTCCTATATAAGTAGATCAATCTAGTAGGTTTTTTCTTGGGATTTGTTTAGTTAAAAGTTAGCCATTGCAACTTCGTGTACTTCGTTTGTGTCCAGCGACCAGACCAAGACCACTTTCGGATCCCCAGCTTTATCAATACTTCATCTATATTCGCAATATTTAGATTGCTTTTATCATATTCTTGCTTGTTCTTTGATTGCGTGCAGGAATAGACCTTCATGGTCAGGCTGATCGTGCTTCCGGCATCGTCAGTAACCTCAGGAGATTGGTTTAGCGATTGCTAGGTTGCAACGTCGTGCACGTTTGTAGTCGGATCGTCAAAGTCGACTCCACCAAATCGATAGCTATCATCTCATCGAAAGATAGGGACACCCTTGCCTTTATCAGTGCCAGTGCGGTATTCAACAGTCTGGGAGAACTCAGGATTCAAAATTTGTTTGGTGGGGAGATCTCACACCCTCGGCTGTCCGTGGCGCCCTCTGGCATTGTCACCGGTACGGTTACTACCATAGCTGTTGTTGCTGCTAGCCACTCCGCCATGAGATCCCTCCTTGGCAGTGTTATTTCTTCCCAGCAAAGCTCACAACCATTCTCCCCACTATGACTATGAATCAACCAGTGGACCACAAACACCACCCTCATGTACCAGCCTACCACACTCAAAGTAGAAGTGTGGTATTTTTCGTAGTAAAAATCAAACCTAAGTACCCACTTTATCCTACTGTGAGGATTTGAGATAGAAACCCCTAACGAGTGGCTCATAGACTGAAATTTTTGCACGAACTCTAAGGTGTTTCCCCCTGGCTACACCATCTTTGTCCGCGTCCACTTTCATAACCTCTCCGAGCCAATTACCCAGAGCCTTGCCAAACGCATCGAACCTCTTATCCAGTGGAAAATCAGTTACTCAAACCCAAATCTCAACCTTGTCAAAAATATCTCAAAGGGCCTTGTATTACCCTCATAGTCCTTCAGGATCATCAAGTTGAAATCATATTGCCACGGTCCGTTGTTCATCGCATGCTTCCAATCGCCTTCACTTCCAAAGCGCACCAAGAAAATATTTGTGCCAAGATATCTGAATTGCGCCTCCCTGTGAAGAACCCAAGCACACTGCATGGTGGTCTCCAGAACATGAATGTTAAGTGGTCGTGATGAGCACTTTGCCACCCGTTGACCATCTAGAATTCTTGGGCAACACCGGTTCTAGTTCCGCAAAGATGAAGCCCTATGCTTTTTTTAGAGGAAAATCCCTATGCTTCCTTGTCCATCAACACCATACTTCCTAGCCTCGCCGAAAGACTAGCAGCAGGATCCAACGTTTTGCTCTCTACTGGAGATTTGGACGATTCCCGACTAGCTGATCCACCGACGTACATGCCGCCGGTGTAGTCATCTTCTTCTGGCTTGTTGCCGCTATCTTTCCACCAGTCTTCCCGCTATAGCTCCGCCCCTGACGAGATACAGACCCTTCGATCCGTGCCCAAGGTATCATCGTTGTCGCCCTAGATACCACCACAATCTCACCACCCTCATCAAGAAAACCCTAACCCTAGCTCCAGGTTGACGATTGCCTAGTGGTCGCCTCCTGGCTCCTGTCGCCTAAACTTGGCGGACCCTTTTCTTCCGACGGGCTTAATCTGCAAGTTATGACAAGCGCCCTCCTCCTGGTTGAAGAAGCATGGAATCACCACATATATCTAACCATACGATGATAGTACAACTTCGAAATGTGGTTGTCCACACTCTCTTTTTCTCAAGAAAAGAAACGTTGTAGTCCAACGAGGTAGATATAAGGTGATACCACCTATTACATGCTCCCATGCTATAATTTTTAAAAAGTCACATTTAGATCTTTCAAAAAATTATGGATGTTCACAAGACATATGTCTATAACCTCTAAAAAATTCAGATCAAAATTCCAAATGTACATCGAGAAAGAAAAAGACAAATTTGTGTGTGAATAGTGTCATTTTTGACACTGTTCATGTTTTGTTTTCTTTTGACACTATTCATTCTAGATTTGTCATTTTTTTTTCTCAATAGGTATTTCGAATTTGGATCAGATATTTTTAGGGGTTGTAGACATATGTCTTGTGAACAACCATAAAATTTTTCAGAATTTTTTTAAACATCTAAATGTGATTTTTGAAATATGGTATCATGGTAACATATAAAGGGTGGTATCTTAGCTAGCGCGGTTACTTGTAGGGTTTGTTTTGTTCTGCCCCGAGCTTGACTTTTGGTCCCTATTGCACTCTCTTTGCTTTTCTTTTGAACCTGTGAACCTTGAACCTTGTTGTGGTTGGATGCTTGGTGCGGTTGTTTTATCTCTACCTACTAATAAAGCACGGAACGCTTCTGGGCGTCTGTCGCGCCATTTTGCAGAAAACCCCTATAGTTACTGGTAATTAAGCCATGCTACAATTTTAAGTCATAAAGAGATAAAAAAGCGTTTCGTTTCACAGAAACCCCCCTGTAGTTTTCAACAATTAACCCGCGGTACTGTTTTAAGTGACACCGACAAAATGTTTCGTGTTATGCAAAAAGCCCCCTACAGTTTTTTAAATTCAACCCGCAGTCCATATCATTGTTTTTAAAAAATAGTCATATCTTTTAAACCGTAACTCCGATTTTAACATGTTATATATGAAATTTGATTAAAAAATGTATAGAATTTGAATATTATGTTATTTTACTGATTAAACATTTTTAAAATATTGTTTTCAGTGCAACTTTGATAAATAGTGTACTATCGGTCTTTATTTCGTAATGCTGCAGATCCAGATAGAAAATGAATAACTCAACAAGACCAGATTGAAGACAAAAGAAATCATCTATAACCACACATGCACGCGACGACAAAACCTAACAGGGGCAAATAATGCAAATTTCCAATCTTATGCCGAGAGAGAGATGCATTAGGATTGACACATTCAAACGCGTTGTGATTGTGTGGGCACTAATGTCATGTTGAAATAAAGAATATGGACCTATTGAGATCTTAAGTCATGATTATTGGGTTAAGGGCGTGTGTTATTTTTCCTCCCGTTGCAACGCACGGGCTTGTTTTGCTAGTTTAATATAAAGCGGGGAAACTCTCCAACGTCGTGCGTTGTCCAAAAAAGAAAATCCCACTAGGCAAAAGAGGCAGCAGCTCCGTACTGATACAGAACCATACCGGCCGAGACAGGCAGCGTACTGTGGAACATAGGAAAACCAACCGGACCCTGCCCGGCTCGGCTGCCCTCCCCCTCGTCACCCCGTCCATTTCCGACTCCCCACGATCCCCGCGCCTCGACCCCGATCCGCGCCAACTCACCGCCGGGATCCGGCGAGCCCCTCTCGCCCGGCCGCGGCTATCGCCCCACATGTCCGTCGGCAGGACGATCTAGATCCGGCGAGCGACTGAGATCCCACCGCGCTTCGCGCCGATGGCCGGCGCGGTGTCGGCGCTGTTCCTGCTGGACATCAAGGGCCGCGTCCTCGTCTGGCGCGACTTCCGCGGCGACGTCACCGCCGTCCAGGCCGAGCGCTTCTTCACCAAGCTCCTCGACAAGGAGGTAGCAACCTACCCCCCTCGTAATCCTGAACGCCTCTATTGCAGTGCTATTAGGATCCTCGCCGCGGCTTCGCACTAAGTTGTTGTGATCGACAGGGCGATGCGGAGGCGTACTCGCCGGTGGTCTACGACGACGCGGGCGTCACCTACATGTTTATACAGCATAACAATGTCTTCCTCCTCACCGCCTCCCGCCAAAACTGCAACGCCGCTAGCATCCTCCTCTTCCTCCACCGCGTTGTCGATGTATAAATGCCCGCCTCATATTCGCAAGCGGCACATTAGGAATTTGAGCGTCTAATTTGTTCATGTACTTTGTGCGCTCTGTGTGTAGGTGTTCAAGCACTATTTCGAGGAATTGGAGGAGGAATCACTCCGAGATAACTTTGTCGTCGTGGTATGTAACTGTTTGTGATAGGAATTGGGGTTGGGTGGCATGGACGTGCCAGTTGTTTTCAAGTTTGCTGGTAATTGATGTGATTTGACACATGATTTTTCTGTCTCTTGTATATGTAGTATGAGTTGCTTGATGAGATGATGGATTTTGGGTATCCACAATACACCGAGGCAAAGATTTTAAGCGAGTTCATCAAGACAGATGCGTACAAGATGGAGGTCTCACAGAGACCACCGATGGCTGTGACAAATGCTGTCTCATGGAGGAGTGAGGGGATTCGGTACAAAAAGAACGAAGTAGGTTGATTTATCTTTGCTCGCTCTTTTTATGTGGTCGGAAAGGCTTTGGTTGTACTTGACGAAGTACCGAATCCCTGCTTTTCCAGGTGTTCTTGGATGTAGTGGAGAGTGTTAACATTCTTGTTAATAGCAATGGGCAGATTGTGAGATCAGATGTTGTTGGGGCACTGAAAATGCGAACATATTTGAGGTGAGTTTGCAATATCATTTGTGGTAATTAGCAGTATGGTAGTCTGAAATGTTTGTGTTGACTAATTCAATGTAGATCACTTTGCTAAAGAGTAAAGATCGTTTACATTGTCTCATAGATAAATGAAGCAGTCAGGACCTATTTCTGTGCCCTTTTAGAATTCTATTTATCATACAGTTGAACAATTAGTGATGACCTAAGTGAAGTAACTGCATGTTCTTTTGTACACTATTGCAGATTTGTTGCTTGACATTGGGCCATAGGGTGTTCTGGGCAAATATCATTATTATATTGGCAGCATATGCTACACATGTGCTTTTAATGCTCACGTAGGAATGCATGTCTTAGTTAAAACTTAAGATTAAACTTCAGGAACGAGTTTTCAGAAACCTAACGATAAGCTTCGTGGTTCCCTCCTGTGTACTGATTTGCAACAATGTTGTACACAACTGTGCTATTGGCCTTGATACCTTGTAGTTTACCTGAATTAAATGTTATCCTTTTCATTGGTTTCTACCATAATGACCACAAAACAAGTTATGGTAGAGGCATTGAGCTGTGAGTGGTGACCATTAAACAAGTTAATACCGAAAGTTACTAAGTAATCATTATCAAAGAAGAAAGCTGGAAGCCTGGAAGATGTTCTAAATCTGGTACTGAAAGATGAGTATACTAGCGATATCGGTCTTGAAATTCCCTACTTTACCTAAACTTTTCCTTTTCACTGTGGACCTTGCAGTTAGGAGTTGGTATCTATTGGTTTGTAATCACAAAGCAAGTTATGGTGGACATGCTATATCCTGATAATCATAAGTCGAGTTAATACCAAAAGTTACTAAATAATCACTATCAGTAATGAAATTTTGAAATGTGCCAAATTTGGTACCGAGAGAAGAGTATGCTGCGCTGGTACATGTCAGGTTGATATTTTCTGTACTCATCATGCATCATATATAATCCGTCTTGTGTCATACAAAGAGGTCCTTCAACCATAAAACAAAATGAAATTTAAGGCAGGCACAAATCATTTACACTCTGAACATTGATATTGCTTCACATTGCCAATTCAAACCTTGATTCTTCTGAAATGTGAAGCATAACTGGAATATCAGGGCATCCACAATGTGTGGCCAAATGGTAGTGCCAAATGCAAAAATAGCTTTTGGCATTGGTTCTCAACATTGTGGAGGTGTTGCCAAATCAAAGAAAAGAATGCCAAATCAGAGAAAAGAGGGAACCGGAGACCCTAGGAGCGCCGATGCCAAATCCAAAGTATCAATAAACAAACATTTGCTTTGCATGCTACCTCCACTTCATGGCTGAAAAGGCTCACGATTCATGTGCATGCCGAAGAGAGAGAACCGGATGCATACATTTTAAAGAAAGAGAAATGGCATTTTTTACACTGCAGTGGGTCCCATCTGAAAAGTAAATTTGGAACCAATGCCATATGCGGTCGTGTGTCAGATTGCTAGACTTTGTTGTTTCCTATTTATTTTCCTGATGACAAGCTTTTGTACCATCTAAATATATTTGTTATCTATGTTAGTATGTTTCCTTGTATTCAGATACACATCCATGACCCCACTAATACTGATTTGAAACAGTGGAATGCCCGAATGCAAACTTGGGTTGAATGACAAGGTTCTTTTGGAGGCTCAGGGGCGAGCAACTAAAGGGAAGGCAATAGATCTTGATGATATCAAATTTCATCAGTAAGCAATAGTATTTCCTTTTCCCCATCAAGTCTATTACACCAGAACTTCTGCATGACCATTCTCTATTTTGCTACAAGGTGTGTGCGATTGGCCAGATTTGAGAATGACAGGACGATATCATTCATCCCTCCAGATGGATCTTTTGATCTGATGACATACAGGCTCAACACTCAGGTTTTTCTTCCTGATTGTGCTTTAGAACTACAAGAGACTTCATATATACTTGAAGTTCATTGTTTTTCTTGTCTCATTCTCATGTGCCTGCACACCTTTTATGCCATTCAGGTGAAACCTCTTATCTGGGTGGAAGCCCAGGTTGAAAAACATTCAAGAAGCCGGATAGAATTCATGATTAAGGCAAGAAGTCAGTTTAAGGAAAGAAGGTGCTGCGTCCGTAACAAAAATTGGCTTGCTTGTGTTACAGTGGTGCCTTTTGAAAGTCATGTTTTTTCCCCCTCTTCATTTGCAGCACAGCAACAAATGTTGAAATTGAAGTTCCTGTTCCTTCAGATGCCACAAACCCAAATATAAGAACTTCAATGGGTTCTGCTGCATATGCACCTGAGAGAGATGCAATGGTCTGGAAAGTAAAATCATTTCCTGGTGGCAAAGTGAGTATGACCGATTTCAAATGAATCCATTGGCTCCTGTGTTGCTAGTCGAAGTGTGCTAATATCATGAACTTGCTTGCTCTCTTAGGAATACATGTGCAGAGCGGAGTTTAGTCTACCAAGTATAAGTGCGGAAGAAGCAGTCCCTGAAAAGAAGGCACCGATACGAGTGAAATTTGAAATACCGTATTTCACTGTATCGGGTATTCAGGTGATGAGACTAACTTTGTTACGAGTTTGTTATATCATCACAGGTACTATTGTATGTTTTTGTCTGGCACCTCGAGTAAAAAGTATGGCATTATGTATTTCACAGGTTCGCTATCTAAAGATCATTGAAAAGAGTGGGTACCAGGCGCTTCCGTGGGTTAGATACATTACCATGGCAGGTGAATACGAACTGAGACTTATATGAGTTTCCTGTGGTGTGGCTACTAGAAAAGGATGACACCAATGAAGCTGTGAGGCTTTTGGAATACATAGTTCTTGCTCGCTACAGCGTATAGATGATTGGGAAATGAACATGGAAGTCATCCCCCAAGAAGCTGTAGCGCACAAGGTTTTTTTGTGGCTTGTCGCTGTAATTTACACATCAAGTACAGTTTTGAGAAAGAAAAACACCTTTTTTTTCCTTTGGACGAGTTAACTTGTATCATAATTGATTTATTATTATTTTTTTGGTGACAAATTTGTTTTTATTTCCTTTGGTGCCACACGGAAATTTAGAGCTGGTTTTTGTGATAAATGAGCACATGAATATTGCTTTTCAAGTTTGGGTTGAAACTATCCCCGGCTTTTCTGTAGTGTATAAATGGGGGAGGGAGAAAAGAAAACAAAAAACAGCTGGCGGTGTTGTGTGGAGCTCAACGCGATCCTCCATTCGGACCTCCTCCGCCCCGGCTAACGAACCTTGGCATGATCGCCTCCTCGTGGGTGGCTGGCTGGTGCTGCCTTTCGGCACGGCGTGCCTACCGGTGCGCCACTTCCGCTTGGTTGGTGTGTGCGCCTGTGCGGGAGGCAGCCCGCCGTTGATACTCTCTCCGTCCGAAAAAACTTGTCCCTCAAGTAGAAGTACCTTACTTGCATCCTGAGCAACACCCGCTCTGAGACGGCACCTGTAATTCTGCAAACTCGTCTCCGGGAGATAAATATATGTGGAACGGCAACGAGAGATCCTGCTCGAACCCGGCCCCAAGGCAGGCGTGTGGCGACAGCTCTGGCTTGAAACCTATGAAATTCTTCACAGGAAAGCAAGGGCAAGATGGTATGACCTGGCCTCATCGTCTTCTCCATGCCGTGCTAGACCAGTGGAGATGGACAGCCCTTGGGAGTACTCCATTCGTTCCATATTAGTTGTCATAGAAATGCATATGTATCTAACGTATTTCAGTGGTTTAATAATCTCCTCCTATGAATACTATTTTGTAAAATGCCGTGGATGGATAAGATTTTGCTTGATTTTGGGTCGGCGATGCCCCTCCCCTTTCGGAGGGCATTCCGATTTTCCTAGTATCACCATTATTTGTTCTAAATATATCTGTTTGAGCGATAACTAAGATGAAACGAAGGGAGCACTCGGCGAGCTTGGTTCACTGTTTTCAGTTTGGAAGCGCTGCGGGTCCTCTCCTCGCCGCGGAGATTTGGAAAGCGCACGCTGAGCCAAAAGGGGAAGTTGTTTGCCTGGCTCGTCCTTCATCTTACAAGTAACTTCCAATCTGCACGTAAGCGAGCCAGAGACTAATGCAAATGCTGCATCTTTCCAAGGGGGACTTTGGCCTTGTATAAGCTGAACGAAAAAAGAAGATCCATTCTGACAAATATAACTTGTTCTGCGTACAGAGTAGAATAAACCTGTTAGTCCCCTCCCGGCGTTAACTAAAGACATTTTTTCCCTATCCATAAGTTACCTAATGAAACGCAATACCCCTCCTAGATGACAAATCTACGACAGAGCCATGTACACTAAAATACACGTTATGCAGAAAAAAAACAATACTACATGCCAAAATCCGAATAGTGTCCAAGAAACGTCAGGTGCACAGAACCGGAAGCCTAGACCTTCAAATTAATGCGCACACGCGCTGGGCAGGCCTGCATCGTCCACCGCTCAGGGCTGCCTGATGGCGGTAGCCAGGTCGAGGCAGTTGCTGACGAGGCGCGTGATGTGGCGCTGCGCGCCGCGTATCGGCGACTTGAGCTCCGGGCGCTCGCCGAAGATGTCCCGGCAGTCGGTGGAGTAGGTGCTGGCCGCCGACAGCTCCGACATGAGATCGTCGCGGCTGCCCCCCTTCTTGAGCGTCGTCCGCGACTTCCCCAGCGAGTCAGTCAGCGACGCGTAGCTGTCCCTGCACGACTGCAGCGACGACATCATCGGGATGGTGTTGCCCAGGCCAGCCCTCATCGCCTCGTCGAGCCGCATCTCCGCCATCGCCGACTTAGCCGCCGTCACCCTCAGGGCCGTGTCCAGGAGCTGCTGCGGGGTCGTCACCCCGGGCAGCGTCGCCATCGTGCTACACAGCGTCCTGTAGTGCACCTACACGCACGCACAAACACATGACAAACATGCGAACGTATTCGTAAGAATGTTTGATCTGCAGAGTACGCACGTTATAGATTCATTCACCGTATGTAATGTACCTCTTGACAAATGCCGAAGCATTCTTCGCAGCGCTGGATGGCGATCAGGCGACGGCCAGTATCGCCGAAGGGGAGGAAGATAGGGTGGAGGACACGGGCATCGATGGAGCTCGAGGACGCCGCCAAGACGGCGACAAAGATCAGCGCGAGGAGGCGTAGTAACATTGGTTGGTGTTGGAAGGAGAGGAGCAGGGTGTACGTGGGCTAAAGAGGAGAGACGAGGAGTGGAGAGGCTATAAAAGAAGATCCTGTTCGCGCTTGATGAGAAGAAAGCGGTAAACTAGTGGTGGTAGAGAGCACGGGACTGGACTGCGAGAGAGAGTTAGCCGTAAATTTCTGCGGGGTTCTGGTTGTTCACCCTTGGTTGTAGCTTCTTCCGTTAATATTGGTCTGAGTTTCTGTTGTGTGACAGTCAGACGATAACCCTGTGAAAGGCAGTAGTAATAAAGGCTCTCAGCCGCCGCTACGCAGTGGCTCGGAGGACGAATTTTTTTGAGGTGGGGCGGACCCTAAAGCATAAAAAATCGATGCAAAACTAGAGTGGTCGATAGGTACTAAAGTGCACACAAATAGCTTTTCCACGCAGAAGAGTTATACATATGCACGCGGAAATGTGACCAATCAATAATAAATACCTAAATAGTTGGAAAGTCGCATGGCACAATGTTTGGTACAAAAATGTAAAATCGCCGCTAATTTTACGATATTAAGCCCAAAAACATTTTGGACAGATCTATTCTTTACATACAAGAAAAAGCAAACACTTTGCAAACGTAAGAAAAAATGCACACCATTCCGTACTAACCCCTGTTAGCACATACACTAGAAAAAAATGTTCTGTACCGTGTTAAAAAAAATACTAAATGTTGGCATACAACAAAAGGCAACTACAGAATTGTGCACACACTGTCGCTGATCGAGCGTCGTGGACTGGAGCATCAGTGGATGGGTGGCTCGACGCGTGACTTAAATAAGGCCCAATAAGGTGGGTCAGTGCTCACGGCCCAATAGAACGCTGGTTTTCTTCTCCCATGGTTTTTTAGCGATCGATCTGTATACATAAAACCCAAATCGCTGGAAATCTAGGTAGGGCGAACCCCTCACCTCGTCCTACCGAGAGCTCCACCTGTACCGCCACGTGTTGCGTTCTGGACGCCCCTCTGCTTTTTTTTTTCGCACGCGTTTTCGTTTTTTCAGATACTTTTTTCGGGGTTTTTCAGTTTTGACCGGTCTTTCTAACTTTTGGGAAAAAAATGATTTTTTTGCGAAGAAACGCATTTTCCTTTTTCCTTCCGCGAGAGGCACGGCCGTGCCTCTCAGAAACGAAAAAATCGTGTTTTTTTTTCTTGCGCGAGAGGCACGGTTTTGCTTACTCGAGAGGCACAAAATTGCTTCCGCGATTGTCACAGTCGTGCCTTTCAAAAAAGGAAAAATAACGCGTCTTTTTCCTTCCACGAGAGGCACAACCGTGCCTCTCGGAAACGAAAAAAAGAACGTGTTTTCTTTGTTTCTTCCGCGACAGGCACGATTGTGCCTCTCGGAAAACAAAAAAAACATGCTTTCTTTTGTCCCCTCCCACGAGAGGCACGGGTTTACTTATCGTGGAGGCATGAATTTGCTTCTGAGAGAGCACAATAGTGCCTCTTTCGGAAAGGAAAAAAAACATGCCCCTGGTTCGGTTTTTCGTCTATTTTTTTACGAAAAAAAGTTCGTCAAAACCTATCAACATGGGTCTAGTTCTGAAGATCTCGACTCGAGGAATCCAGCAGTGTAAACGTTTCGAGATTTGGACGCACGATTTAAGAGATAAAACATTTTGAATAAACAGATCTACGAAAAAAAGGAAAAACTCCCCGGTTGCGGCAAGTGGCATATCAGTGCGCCACTTGTCACAACCTGGGGAGGTGGAAGTGACCTTTACAAAAAGTCCTCCTTAATTAGTGATTTCGCCTAGTCCGCGCTTTAAGCACCAACTAGTGGTTCCAGCGGCCACGCAGCCACTTCTTGGGCCGGGCCCAAAAACGCGCGCGCTCCCTGGCTCCCTCCTGGCTCGGTCAGGATTGGTCTGCTGCAGAATGGACACGGTTGACCGGTCCATCATTGATCTTCGAAAAAATAAAAAATTTAAAAATCATGAATTAAAAAATGTACAGGAATTTAATTTTTTTTGAAAATTTGAAAAAAATGCATCAAATTTGTAAAAAAGTTCATCGGTTTTTAAAATAATGTTCATTGATTTTTAAAAAATGTCACCTTTTTAAAAAGAGTTCATCCAATTCAAAAGAAGTTCATCAATTTTGAAAAAAGAGTTCATTGATTTTTTTAAAAAATCATCAAATTTGAAAAAGGTTCATCGATTTTCATGAATTTGGAAAAAGTCCATCGATTTAGTGGGAAAAAGTTCACACATTTTGAAAAAGGAATGGAGAAAAAAGTAAAAAGAAAAGAAAAAAATGAAAAGAAAATAAGACATAAGAAAATATGAAAAAGAAGCAATAAGCACATCGCGTGAAGTGGCTGGAGTGGTTATTGCAGCGAACTTCGAACCACGACTGCTCCGGTTTGAATCACAGCAGGATCACAAGTTTTAGCGTGATTTAAACAATGATACATGGCCGGCCCATCTTGCGGTGCCCATTAGCAAAATGGCCTATAAAACCGGTGCCTGAAGCGCCAAATAGGAACTGTCGTTTTATAAACCGTCTGTCCGTTTTTTTCTTTCCTTTTTATTGGTTTTTTCCCATATTTCTTTTCATCTTTTCCTGTTTGTTTTTTTGTTTTTGTTTTTTATTTGTTTTATTTTTTCTCACTTTCTTTTGTATAAGGGAGTCAACATTTTTTTATATGTAATGAACATATTTCAAAAATAGCCTGAATATTATTTTATATTTTAATGAACAGTTTTCAAACATTTAAACGTTTGTAAATGTTGTGAACATTTCTTTCAATGGTTCCGGACATTGTTTTTATATATGTCATGAACATGTGTCAAAAATCACACGAACAAATTATTACACTTTCGTGAACAATTCTTTTAAATAATTACAAAAAACTTTTTATATGTTATGATTTTTTTTAGAAAATTGCGTGAATGCTGTTTTAATTTTTCATGAACATAAAAAACGTGTAAAAAAATTGTAAATGCTACAAACACTTTTGAAAGCCTATTAACAATTTTTTCTATGACATGAATTATTTTCAAAAAATTGCGTCAATGAATTTTATTTAATTCATAGCAAAAATTAGAAAAATATCATGATAACATTTTTTAAAGTATGGATATTTTTTTCAATGGCACTAACATATTTTTAAATGTCATGAAAAAATTTATATATGTGTAAACATTTTTTAAGTGTCGTGAAAATTTGATTAAAAATGTGCAGATACTTTTTTTGAACTGCCTGAACATTTCTTCAATATGCGGAGAACATTGTTTGCAAAATTATTAAAACTGAAATAATTTTAAAATATAGTTTATAGGATTTATCGAAATATATATACAAATATAAAGGAAAACGAAAATTTAAAAATATAAGGCAAAAATACAGAAAAAATGTAAGTACATAAAAGATAAGCAAGCAAACGTTCGCACAAGCTTGGCGTAGCCCATTTAACCTAGGGGGGGGGGGGGTGTAGGCCAGGCGGCATCGCCTCGTGCGTGGCAGTAGCCCGTTTGGTCTGCAGGAAGCCGGTTCGTGCGCCCTAACTCACTCTTGTAAATTTGTGTTTGCTTCTACCTTAATATATAGGAGCGTAGATCTCCTGCGTGTTCTCGAGAAAAAAACTACCCATAGTTTTGTATCAAAATATCATTCATATTTTACTTTGCCTAGACACACACTTATTTTGTTTATTTTTGCAGCTGGGGGCTACACGCCAGACGAAGTTGATGATCAAACTACTTTGAAATATGACATGAGCTACCTTGCTAAAGAAAATGGCATATGGAAATTTAAATATACAAACAAGAATGATCATTGTATAACCAAACGATAGGCTTTGAGCTTGCATTTATATAGGTTTGAATTACAAATCAACACTGGCGATATTCTGAAATTTTGTTGTTGTATTAGGAAAAATACGTAGAGAATCAAATCCAGCCCTTGCTTGTTCCCTCTTCTGCTAGGTTGAAGACTCAAAGTAGATCGGCTGGTCATCTTTGGCATGCGTGCAACTAACGATTGTGGGTTCCATTGGCCCTAGGGCTGCGATGCAACTATTTAAAAAAAATCTGATGTATAAAGATACAAGATTTGAATTGAGAGAGATTAGCAGATAGTGTGATGTATTAGCCTTGGTTAGTTCGTTGGCTGCAACCTGAAGAATTGGCGAGTGAATCAGCATGCGTCGCCATGTGAATCAGATAGCTAGGAAGATCAGAGGCTACCAGGACGGCAAGGGGAAAAGACGGTGGGTGCGTAGCGCTAATCTGCACGCACACGCTAATCACGGAGATAGTGCCCAGCCCTTAGCAGAGGCTAATCTGGCCTTCCAAGGGCTTGAAAACGACTCACTGGTGGGCTATTACATGGGCCTATTTCTTTCCTTTAGAGTTCACGTCAAGGGTATAGGGGGGCAAGTACTTAATTACGTGAATCATATCACTACTTAACTACCCCGTACTCAGTGTCTGGTCGATCGATGTGGGGGGAGACCCCTGCCCCCCCCCCCTTGTCTCTGCCACTGACCAGATAGCAGTCCGGCCTTGCAGCCTGCCAAAGTTGGTCATGAAATGGCTAGCACTATTACTGCTACGATGAATATGAGTAATACAATTATCATGTTCCCCCATGCTAATTTTGATCTCTCTAATAAAAACGAATATTTTGACATGTTGCACTGATCACTCTTTACCATAGTAACGACTTCTAAATAATCTAATTCAATGTCAATTGGTGAGCTGCTCCATTGTAGTTGCAAGGGATAAAACCTCCTTGAGTGCCATAATTTCTGCTTCTAAGGTATCATAACAAGAGAAGAGATACCGATAGGAGCCAAAAATAATGGAACCATCATGATCACGGCGAATCATACCTGCACCAGTTGTACCCTTAGCCATCGAACTATTAGTGTTTAATTTGACTCTACCAAGTTCCAGTGGAAACCAAGAATTGGATGGGGTGACCAATATGTTGTTGCATGCTGCCATATGAGGGAAGTTTGATTGGGGTACCATTTTCCCTTTGACATCAGCGATGGGGGCTAGCTCCAGCAACTGTAGGGAGTTTAAGTAGTTGCAGAGGAAACATACAGAGACCTCAACTAGTGGCACTGGTTTTGCATGCACAACCTCGTTTCGAACATTTCAAATCCTCCATAACAACATCAGTAGCCGGACGTGTGTTGCTTCTTCAATATCGCATGCTAAATTCAGGAACCATTCATGACACAGCTGAATACTGGAGAGGGTAGGCAGTACCCACTCGGCCTCCATAGTGCATCACAGAATTCTTGCATATATATGAAAAGATGTGAATCATGTATTTGAAAAATGTTAAACATGTATAAAAAAAGTTTCTGATGTATACAAGAATATACAATATGTATTAAAAAATGTAGACATATGTTGAAAAAATTAGACATAAAAACTTGTATTTGAAAAAGGTTAAACACATATAAAAGATATACAAAAAAGTACATTGTGTATGAAAAAACATATAGATAGAAAACATATATTAATAGAATGGTAACCATGTATTTTAAAAATGTTAAACGTGTGCAAGAAAAATGTCTCTTGTTTATATGCAAAATGTACATTATGCATGAAAAGGGTATACACATGTTAAAAAAAAGGAAAAGGAAATAAAAAAGATACTGATAAAACCGGAAACGAAAACGGAAATCCAGAGAAAACCGACAAAAGATTATGAAAATAAGAAGAACACCAAAGAAAGAATTAGGAAAAGGGAAAAGAAAAAGGAAACCGGAAAAAACTGAAGAAAACCAGGCTACAAGCAATGGAAGAAAAAGAAAATATCTAATGCTACAGCAGGCCGGTCCAATATTTCTTGCCCATAGGCAATTCCTAATAGGATTCAGTACGGGCGAGAAATACCTCTCGCGTCGGTCTTGCTGCAAGTGAGACATAGATGGGCCCAAAATATAAGGGACTAAGACTGGTTTCTCTTCTCTGGATGTCTAAATTGCGCTTATGGATCCTGGGAGGCATTGGGAGCGGATTAGAATGGAGGTCATGACGCATGAGCATAAGGCGAAAAGATCACATCTTCGCCCTCATTTTCTTTCTTCCAGAAGAGGAGTTTAAACCCTCGACTTCTACATCACTATGATGCACATAACCATTCGTATTAACTAGACCGGGATCGCGCCTTGGCGTGAGGGTGCCTATCCCAACGACTTGTCCAAGAGGATAAAGATAAAACACATGTTGCATTAGTAGGAAGGCAAGTTTAGCACATCTATTCAACAGAACAATTGATTTTCAGGTTCAAGAGAAAAAGAAACGTTCAGTCTTGTACCAGAAGCAAGGCATAATTGAGTTCAACACAGTCATAAGATTACAGTAGCTAATTGCATCTAGTCCGTCCCATAAGCAAGGCAGCATCGAGCTTGGTATGATCATGAGATTACAAAAGCTAATTAGACGACATTAGGTTCAACACTTAGACCAGGAACATAAGAGAGCAAAAGCAAAACTAATGCATGAGATTAATATGTCAGATATAAGAGCCTCCTTTTACAGCAGCAGCGAAGGAGATAAATCAGTGGAGATCCCATCCAAGCTACTGCTTAGACCTCGTCCCGCCCCTTGATGGTGGTGACCTGCAATCCAAGATGATGAGAGAAGCAGCGGTGAGAGAGAGAGAGAGAGAGTACCAGAGTTACATCAGTGGTCATTAAAAAGAATGATCACCAAAACAAAAAATGATCTAACAGAATGGTCTACCAACATAATGACACAAAAAATCTCCTAAGAGAATGGCCAGTACATAAAATTATCTCGTAAAGGACACCATAACTGCATCAACACACAAGGGAAAATTATGTCCTAAAATTATGGCGTACTATGGACGTTATCAGTGCTCAGAAATATTATCACAAAGCTAAGCAACTCAATAAGCGAACGAAAGCCTATAGGAAATGCCCACTGGTCATAACAAAATGGGAAATCAAATGGGTCGATCCATAACACCAGAGAGGCTAACTAAAAGGAAAAAAATTCGTTCTCAGGATCAAGACAAAAGAAATTAGTCCATGCAAAAATCAAGATAGCATCGAGTTCAGTAGGGTCATGAGATTACAAAAGTTAATCAAACGACATTAAGTTCAATGCTAAGAGTAGGAACATAAGAGAACAAAAGCAAGTCACAGATGCAGTAAGGTTATACGAACTTGCATCGAGCTGTAATAGGAAGTTTGCGACAACAGCGCTGCTACACATTGCATATAGACATACCTTTGTCATTGCTGATGTACATTGGGTTATGGTTGCTCGCCCCTTTCACAACGTGGATAGCCCGAACAGTTCCTTTTTCGCAGGGTGCTGCTCCCTTAAGAGTTAATCATACAAAACCCAAACAA
This sequence comes from Thinopyrum elongatum, assembly GCA_011799875.1. Taxonomy (NCBI): domain Eukaryota; kingdom Viridiplantae; phylum Streptophyta; class Magnoliopsida; order Poales; family Poaceae; genus Thinopyrum; species Thinopyrum elongatum. The sequence continues at coordinate 368,495,631 of CM022299.1, read as the reverse complement.
TTTTTACACCTCACATCACTGTTATGAGAACATGCACAAAGGTTTAAAAAGTCAAAGACTAATGCAATGTATAATTCATGTTTCTAGCACAACCAACCATTATTTATAAGATATGACATGCACTTTTGTATCACCAAGTAATTTTAAAATGTCACAGGAGGCTATATTAGAGTTTTACCTTCATTGTCACTGATGCATATCGGATCAGTGCTCCTTGACCCTTTCATAATGTGGTTGTTGCTGGTTCCCTGGGAAGAGTGAAACCGCATTAGTATTTGTATCCATGCTTGTTCAGAAACAATTCGACCATAATCAATTTGAAGAACATAAGGACTGTTATTCCTTGTTTGAAAAGCAAAATCTGCATGGCATAAAAGAGTCAGTATCCATCCCGGTAATACTCGTATAGAATATATACAATTATGCTCCCGATAATACCTAATATATATATTTGAAGTACACAGAAATCAAAAGCATCAGTAAATCAATATCAAGAAGACAATCAATATCAACTATGACCACAAGCATTGAGTATATACTTATGCATTTATTGATAATATGTTTCAGGGTGGACATGTACACAGGGTAAGATTTGGTACTAAATGACGACTTGCAGGAGCTGAAACTACTGAAACTCTTATACCTATGGAAATAGCGCTGCACGAAGGCGAGTCAGTAGAGCAAGGAGAAATAGGGCAACAGTGTAGCGATGCACTCTTCCGGTTTCCCTTGCTCTTCCATAATTTCAAGGCGACATCCTCTTTTGTCCCTCCTAGGCCGTGGCACACACACATGCTGATCTGTATGTCAAGGTGTAGAAAATGGATCAGAACACACACACACACAAAAACTGAAAAGATAGAACATTCACTTATAGTTATATGGATCACATGTCATCACAATTTGAAAGCAGAAAATTATCCAATGAGTGCAATGAAAGGCACGCAAACTAATACTTTCATCACACAGTATATCAAAAAATATACTCATAGCCATCATGGACCTGGTGACACCGAACAACGCGTGGATGAGGACCGGCCTGATGATGGCGGTGGCGGCACCCTCCTTGTCGACCTTCTCCTGGAGCATCTTTACCTGGTCGCACAAGAGCGCCTCGCTAGAGTCGGAGACGCAACGAGGGTTTGGATGGTTCCTGGCCACTAGATCGATGCACTGAAGCGCATTGGTGGCATCAAGCCACTCAAGCCTATCGGCGTCGCCCAAGGCGCAGCCGGCTGTGACTGCGGCGGCGTGCTCCGCCTTGGATCACACGTTTCAGAAGCCATGGTGCTTGAGCCGTTTTTGATTGTATATAGCTTTTTCTCCAAATCGTAGCTTTTGTCCACCAGATTATGCACCTTTAGCCCATCATAATTCATAAAATTATTTTTATAATAAAATATCTTCATGTTTGCTACAAAGAAGCTTATTTCTGTGATTCTAAATACGTGACGTACGATGCTACTCAAAAGGTAGAACTTATTCCTAAAAGATATTCCTGATACTATCCTAGGTACTATACAATTAATGGTGTGTGTTTTAACTAATTAAAGAAATGTAAACAAAGGCAATGAAATATATAATTTATACATGCATGATCGAGTTGACTCAGAAAGCTTGTACGAAGGCTGCATATAGCATACTAAAATCAAGTTTGATAGGGGACAAAATATATCATGCAATATATATGTGTGTGCATGAATAATAAACTTGAATCAATCAAACCAAATCTATTAGCAAACATTCTTTAGTCCACCTAATTAATGACCCTAAAGAAACTTCATTTTGTCTAATAGCGAAGGAAATGTAAAACCAAATGGCTTTTTTTGCATCTTTTCCATCTTCTCTTTCAACAAAATTATCGAGTATCAAGGCAGTTGGAAAAAAAATCCAGAGAGAGAGAAGGACCAACAACGAGTTACCAGCACATGAACGGAGGAAAATCAGCAACGCTTTGCTGCCCAACACCAAATTGAGCGTACGTGTTATCTTTGCCAAGCACCATGGAGGAGGAGGGGAGGCCGTTAGGGAGGAAGAGGAGGAGGCCGAGGCAAGCTCGTGCCAGTCGGTGGCAGCCGGATTGGTCCGGCAGATCAGAGGCGGCTCACCTCAGGTCATCCTCTTCCCGGAGGTGCATGAACGCGATGAGGACGGTCCAGCGCTTGGCACATTTGCTTTCACTGTTGAGAACATGAGAAGAACTTTTCAAACTGAAATAAGGAAAAATGGCTGTTTAAGTAAATTTACCATCTACTTACTAATAGAGTGCAACAGCATTCAGTTAATGAGACATCAGAAGAACTTTTCATACTGAAGTAAGGAAAACCAAGCAACAAGAAATATTCATGTCTCACTTATTATGCTATCTAACATATATTCACATAACCATAAGATATGATTGGAACTACAAAGCTCTAAACCAAATGACAACAATAGAATCAAACTCATCTCTATTAGTATATAAAATTGAAGAGGGCCGCTGAAGAATTTGAATGTACATGTAAGCTTACTGAAAAAACAACATAGCTCGAGAACTTTACATACATGCTTAACTAATATCACACATGAAAATGCATCCTTGAATGCCTCTTCTGATCACTACTATCCAACATATATTCAGCTAAACCCTTGCTAGTAGAACGGGGAGGTGAGGGAGTGAAGACAGGTGAGGACCCCGCTGGCACGGCGACCGGCGCAACCCACCAGCCCGACAGCCAAGAGCGCGCTGTAGACCCCAACCAGGATGGATCACCAGCAAACCCTAAGCAGGCCCTGACCCCGGCGGAGCAGAGGTGGCAGAGTGCATTGTCCTTTGAAAATAAAAAGGAGAACGTTTTGAGCTATATTTTGCGGCACAAGAGAAAACATCTTTCTTTATTATTTGAACACAACACATACCCTGCTCTAGTTAATTAAAAATGAAGCAATACAAGGCGCTATCAGCAACCACATTTGGTGGCATTATACATCTAATGATCATCTTATACAGAATAGAAAAAACACCACTTTAATTACCAACGTACATATAACGAACATGTGCCTATAGTCAACATGTAATGTTGTACCTCAATCAGTCTAACAACATAAGTAGATATCCTTTAAGCAAGTTAGAGCACACTTTTCAAGCCAGGTGGATAAACTAAACAGCTTTTAGATAAATCGCAATCGATAAATGGAACTAAAGCTACAAAGTGTCCACAACTAAGTGGTACAAAGTATGGGTGACCTAGAGCCTATAAAATTCGTTTTATAAAGGTTGTCCACAACTAAAAGGCCATCATAGAAATATAGAGAGCAAAAGTGCAGTTGAATCGGTTGGTGGAAGGGTTGCTACCTTGTCTGACAGGGCTGCCTCACGGTGTACCCTTCCTCCGCCTGTCACCGAAACAATGGAGAACAGCTCCATCCGCGCACAAGAGCCAATCACACACTGAGAATCACCGAGAGGCCAACAATGCTGCATCAAATAGGTAGACATGGATCAGATCCGCAAGATCCGCATCACGAAGTAAGCATAAGAGGAAGGAAAAAAGCTGACCTTGCCGAAGCGAAGGGAGGACACGCTGCCATCAGAGTGAGTTGGAAGGGAGAGCAACCGAGCTTATCTGGAAGTAGGCGGATCTGTCCGCCTAACACCAATAGGAAGAGAGAAGCACTACATTCATAAATCTGGGGGAGACAACGATTCTCAAATAAGTGTGATCTTGAATATTATGAAGTATCAAACTTCTTTACAACGTTCTTGATGAAATTATATCTGATTTTAACATATCATATTTGATTTAGCTTTAGTAGTAGAATAGGAGGAAACAAAAGCAAAACTTCCACATAGGCATTGCTGCAAAACAAAATTGAAGTTGGAAGATAAAGCAGAAGACACATCCATTTTATTTCCTTTACAATTTGACCATATAGAGAGAGAAAATGATGAATATCCACAAGAAAGACTAACAAAAAAGAACTTTAAAAGAAAAGGATGGAAACAAAATAGGGGACGAGCTAACATGAGGCTCCTGACCAGAGTGGCACCCGTTGCCATACTAACAAACAAACATTTTGGATGCAGTATTATCATAACATTAAGGATAGAAAAACGGGAGGCATAAAGCATCTTACATTAGTTTGATGTCCTTCTGGTTGTCGAGGCAGATATTTTCAAATCATGAAGACCATTGTTTCTGTCCTTACTTCATAGCCATCGCCTAAGCCATATATTCCCTTAATACATGACCATTGAATGGGTCAAGATAGAAGACAACAACCAAGAAAGACAGTGGCAAAGAAAAAATGTGATCAGTCAACTCAAGCATGCCTGCCTTCTCAACGTCCATTCCCAGCTCCTCCATCCCCGCCCGCGTGCAAGAAACGACAGATCAATCAACCAGTCCTGAAACTCTCCCTCAAAATTTCCATCGTGAGCTTAGCTTTGTTCGAATAATTTGAAAGTAGAAAATAAAATGGACATAGCAGTAAATGTGCAATCCTTTGTTCGATATGCCATTTTATTTTAGTTCCTCATAATTTGCATTTGATCAGGTCTCTTCTATATGTAAAGGAGATGTTGACAAACAATATAGGTGCTTCACACAACTAAACTGCCAACGGATGACTGAGTAAATGTAGGTCTGAAATAAAAGCCGAGTACCCCCAAGATTTGAGCGATAAAGAATTAGCATTGTATAGAAACAATTTGCAGGAAATGATGGTTTCTGCAGCTCACAAGCATATATAACCGCAAACAAAGCTAAACTGCTGCTAAGAAGCTAGCTAGCAACTAATGTCTGTCGAAACTGATGAACGAATCCCACACACAGTGTACTATTTGTTAGCCAAAGGAATTTTTTCCCAAGAAAATCAAAGAACTACACAAGAGCCATCATGGCTATACCAATATCATATTAAGAAAATGCAAAGGAATAGCTAAAGAATAATTACTTCAATAGCCCAACTTAGCTTACAAAATGCACCACATATGTTGCATGTTGACTGAAACCAAACTATTTCCTAAGACTACATCTCAATATCCTATTTAAAATTTAGAGGAAGTAACATGCCAAAGCAAGCAAATTTAATAGGAAGTTCATGTCTAGAGCTGCAGAAGCAAAAAAGGTCTAGAGATATAATGTCGCACGAAAGCGGCATATGCAAGCTTCCATGGACTACTCAACATTTCTAATGTTCAGAAATGAGAAGTTGAGATACGGATTGAGCATCAATATTATTTCAGCCTGCGCAAAATCAAATCAAATGTATGAGTACTCCATGGATATACTATACTATTGTCACATCCCTAGATTAATTGTTTGTAATTAGTTTCATAAGTGAGCATCATATTTAAATTCAAGGAATTTGAATTGTGGAAATTTGAAGCCTCAAAACTCTAAATAAAAGAAGGGCAAGAACCCTGGAAATCTCATCTAGTTGTTCCAAAATGTTCCTTTAATTGTTTTGATAGTTTTGGCAAGAATTATAATTCAAACCAAAATTCTGGAACATTTTTAAGGAATATTTTGGGCACTGAATTTAAATCATTATTGTATTTTGATTTGGATTTATATTCTTAATATATGGAATATATTTTCATATGTCTCTAAAATAGTATATGTGCATTTGGAAATGTCCAGAAAAGCCACATAAAATTATTCAGAGTATCCTTGCACTAGTTTGAATTCATTTTGAATTTTTGATCAGTGGCAAATAAATAAAAAAAGAAAACAAAAAGGGAAATAAAATAGAGCAGAGAGAGTTTACCTGTAGTGGCCCAGCACTGTAGTTGAGGCCTAGCCTAGCTGGCAGCCGACGCTCCAGTCGTCTTCTTCCTGCTGCGAGTAGGAGTAGCGCGCTGTCGTGCGCGCTTTCACCCCGCATACACCTCTGATAACCCACAAGTATAGGGGATTGCAACAGTTTTCGAGGGTAGAGTATTCAACCCAAATTTATAGATTCGACACAAGGGGAGCCAAAGAATATTTGTAAGTATTAGCAGCTGAGTTATCAATTCAACCACACCTGGAGATTAAATATCTCCAGCAAAGTGATCAGTAGCGTAGTAATATGATAGTTTTGATAGCAGTGATAATAGTAGCAGTAACGGTAACAGTGATAGCAATGATTTTGTAGCAAGTGTAACCGTAGCAACAGCAGTAGTAACTTAGCAAGAACAATATGTGGAAAATTCGTAGGCATTAGATCGGTGAATTCGTTGGATGATATTCATCATATAACAGTCATAACCTAGGGCGATATAGCACTAGCTCCAGTTCATAAATATAATGTAGGCATGTATTCCGTAAATAGTCATACGTGCTTTTGGAAAGAACTTGCATGACATCTTTGTTGGGGAACGTAGCATGCAATTTCAAAAAATTTCTACGCTCACGCAAGATTTATCTAGGAGATGCATAGCAACGAGGGGGGGAGAGTGTGTCCACGTACCCTCGTAGACCGAAAGCGGAAGCGTTAGCTTAACGCGGTTGATGTAGTCGAACGTCTTCGCGATCCAACCGATCAAGCACCGAATGTACGGCACCTCCGAGTTCTGCACACGTTCAGCTCAATGACATCCCTCGAACTCTTGATCCAGCAAAGTGTCGAGGGAGAGTTTCGTTAGCACGATGGCGTGGTGATGGTGATGGTGATGTGATCCGTGCAGGGCTTCGCCTAAGAACTACGACAATATGACCGGAGGAGTAAACTGTGGAGGGGGGCACCGCACACGGCTAAGAGAATATCTGTTGTGTTCTAGGGTGCCCCCTTGCCCCCGTATATAAAGGAGGGGAGGAGGAGGCCAGCCACCAAAGGGGGCGCGCCATGGGGGGGAGTCCTACTAGGACTCCACTCCTAGTAGGATTTGGCTCCCCCCACTTTTCCTTTCTCCGGAGGTGGAAAGAGGGAAGGAGAGGGAGAGGGAGAAGGAAAGGGGGGCGCCACCCCCTTCCCTAGTCCAATTCGGCCTCCTCCCTTGTGGGGGGCGCACCACCCCATTGTGGGCTAGTTAGCCTCCCTCCTATGGCCCATATGGCCCATATCTTCCACCGGGGGGTTCCGGTAACCCCTCCGGTACTCCGGTATGTACCCGATACACTCCGGAACCCTTCCGGTGTCCGAATACTACCTTCCAATATATCAATCTTTACCTCTCGACCATTTCGAGACTCCTCATCATGTCCGTGATCTCATCTGGGACTCCGAACAATCTTCGGTCACCAAAACACATAACTCATAATACAAATCGTCATCGAACTTTAAGCGTGCGGGTTCGAGAACTATGTAGACATGACCGAGACATATCTCCGATCAATAACCAATAGTGGAACCTGGATGCTCATATTGGCTCCTACATATTCTACGAAGATCTTTATCGGTCAAACCGCACAACAACATACGTCATTCCCTTTGTCATCGGTATGTTACTTGCCCGAGATTCGATCGTCGGTATCTTCATACCTAGTTCAATCTCGTTACCGGCAAGTCTCTTTACTCGTTCCGTAATGCATCATCCCGTAACAACCTCATTAGTCACATTGCTTGCAAGGCTTATAGTGATGTGCATTACCGAGAGGGCCCAAAGATACCTCTCCGATACTCGGAGTGACAAATCCTAATCTCGATCTATGCCAACCCAACAAACACCTTCGGAGACACCTGTAGAGCATCTTTATAATCACCCAGTTACGTTGTGACGTTTGATAGCACACAAGGTGTTCCTCCGGTATTCGGGAGTTGCATAATCTCATAGTCAGAGGAATATGTATAAGTCATGAAGAAAGCAATAGCAATAAAACTTAACGATCATTATGCTAAGCTAACGGATGGGTCTTGTCCATCACATCATTCGCCTAATGATGTGATCCCGTTCATCAAATGACAACACATGTCTATGGTTAGGAAACTTAACCATCTTTGATTAATGAGCTAGTCTAGTAGAGGCATACTAGGGACACTGTGTTTTGTCTATGTATTCACACATGTATCAAGTTTCCGGTTAATACAATTCTAGCATGAATAATAAACATTTATCATGATATAAGGAAATATAAATAACAACTTTATTATTGCCTCTAGGGCATATTTCCTTCAGTCTCCCACTTGCACTAGAGTCAATAATCTTGTTCACATCGCCATGTGATTTAACACCAATAGTTCACATCTTTATGTGATTAACACCAATAGTTCATATCGCCATGTGACCAACACCCAAAGGGTTTACTAGAGTCAATAGTCTAGTTCACATTGCCATGTGATTAATACCCAAAGAGTATTAAGGTGTGATCATGTTTTTCTTGTGAGAGAAGTTTAGTCAACGGGTCTGCCACATTCAGATCCGTATGTATTTTGCAAAATTTCTATGTTTACAATGCTCTGCATGGAGCTACTCTAGCTAATTGCTCCCACTTTCAATACGTATCCAGATTGAGACTCAGGGTCATCTGGATCGGTGTAAAAGCTTGCATCGACGTAATTCTTTACGACGAACTCTTCATCACCTCCATAACCGAGAAACATTTCCTTAGTCCTCTAAGGATAATTTTTTACCGCTGTCTAGTGATCTACTCCTGGATCACTATTGTACCCCCTTGACAAACTCATGGCAAGGTACACAACAGGTTTGGTACACAGCATGACATACTTTATAGAACCTATGGCTGAGGCATAGGGAATGACTTTCATTCTCTCTCTATCTTCTGCCATGGTCATGCTTTGAGTCTTACTCAACTTTATACCTTGAATACAGGCAAGAACTCTTTCTTTGACTGATCCCTTTTGAACTCCTTCAAAACTTTGTCAAGGTATATGCTTTGTGAAAGTCCTATTAAGCGTCTCGATCTATCCCTATAGATCTTGATGCTCAATACTTAAGCAGCTTCACCGAGGTCTTTTTATTGAAAAATTCTTATTCAAGTATCCTTTTATGCTATCTAGAAATTCTATATCATTTCCAATCAGCAATATGTCATCCACATATAATATCAGAAATGCTACAGAGCTCCCACTCACTTTCTTGTAAATACAGGCTTCTCCAAAAGTCTGTATAAAACCATATGCTTTGATCACACTATCAAAGCGTATATTCCAACTCCGAGAGGCTTGCACCAGTCCATAAATGGATCGCTGGAGCTTGCACACTTTGTTAGCACTTTTAGGATCGACAAAACCTTCTGGTTGCATCATATACAACTCTTCTTTAAGAAATCCATTAAGGAATGCAGTTTTGACATCTATTTGCCAGCTTTCATAAAATGCGGCAATTGCTAACATGATTCGGACAGACTTAAGCATCGCTACGAGTGAGAAAATCTCATCGTAGTCAACACTTTGAACTTGTCAAAAACCTTTTGTGACAAGTCGAGCTTTGTAGATAGTAACACTACCATCAGCGTCCGTCTTCCTCTTGAAGATCCATTTATTCTTAATGGCTTGCCGATCATCGGGTAAATCCACCAAAGTCCACACTTTGTTCTCATACATGGATCCTATCTCAGATTTCATGGCCTCAAGCCATCTGTCAGAATCTGGGCTCATCATAGCTTCTTCATAGTTCGTAGGTTAGTCATGGTCTAGTAACATGATTTCCAGAACAGGATTACCATACCACTCTGGTGTGGAACGTACTCTGGTTGACCTATGATGTTCGGTAGTAACTTGATCTGAAGTTTCATGATCATCATCATTAGCTTCCTCACTAATTGGTGTAGGCATCACGGGAACTGTTTTCTGTGATGAGTTATTCTCCAATTCGAGAGAAGGTACAATTACCTCATCAAGTTCTACTTTCCTCCCACTCACTTCTTTCGAGAGAAACTCCATCTCTAGAAAGGATCCATTCTTAGCAACAAAGATCTTGCCTTCGGATCTGTGATAGAAGGTGTACCCAACAGTTTCTTTTGGGTATCCTATGAAGACGCACTTCTCCGATTTGGGTTCGAGCTTATCAGGCTGAAGCTTTTTCACATAAGCATCGCAACCCCAAACTTTAAGAAACGACAGCTTAGGTTTCTTGCCAAACCACAGTTCATACGGTGTCGTCTCAACGGATTTAGATGGTGCCCTATTTAACGTGAATGCAGCTGTCTCTAATGCATAACCCCAAAACGATAGTGGTAAATCGGTAAGAGACATCATAGATCGCACCATATCTAATAAAGTACGATTACGATGTTCGGACACACCATTACGCTGTGGTGTTCTAGGTGGCGTGAGTTGCGAAACTATTCCACATTGTTTTAAATGAAGACCAAACTCGTAACTCAAATATTCGCCTCCGCGATCAGATCATAGAAACTTTATTTTCTTGTTACGATGATTTTCCACTTCACTCTGAAATTCTTTGAACTTTTCAAACATTTCAGACTTGTGTTTCATTAAGTAGATATACCCATATCTGCTTAAATCATCTGTGAAGGTCAGAAAATAACGATACCCGCCGCGAGCCTCAACACTCATCGGACCGCATACATCGGTATGTATTATTTCCAATAAGTCATTGGCTCGCTCCATTGTTCTGGAGAACGGAGTTTTAGTCATCTTGCCCATGAGGCATGGTTCGCAAGTATCAAATGATTCATAATCAAGTGATTCCAAAATCCCATCTGCATGGAGTTTCTTCATGCGCTTTACACCAATATGACCTAAACGACAGTGCCACAAATATGTTGCACTATCATTATCAACTTTGCATCTTTTGGCATCAATATTATGAATATGTGTATCACTACGATCGAGATTCAATAAACCATTTATATTGAGTGTATGACCATAAAAGGTTTTATTCATGTAAACAGAACAACAATTATTCTCTGACTTAAATTAATAACCGTATCGCAATAAACATGATCCAATCATATTCACGCTCAACGTAAACACCAAATAACATTTATTTAGGTCCAACACTAATCCCGAAGGTAGAGGGAGTGTGCGATGGTGATCTTATCAACCTTGGAATCACTTCCAACACACATCGTCACCTCGTCATTAACTAGTCTCTGTTCATTTTGCAACTCCTGTTTTGAGTTACTAATGTTAGCAACTGAACCGGTATCAAATACCCAGGGGCTACTATGAACACTAGTAAAATACACATCAATAACATGTATATCAAATATACCTTTGTTCACTTTGCCATCCTTCTTATCCGCCAAGTATTTGGGGCAGTTCCGCTTCCAGTGACCATTTCCTTTGCAGTAGAAGCACTCAGTTTCAGGCTTAGGTCCAGACTTGGGTTTCTTCCCGGGAGTAGCAACTTGCTTGCTATTCTTCTTGAAGTTCCCTTTCTTGCCCTCGCCCTTTTTCTTGAAACTAGTGGTCTTGTCAACCATCAACACTTGATGCAATTTCTTGATTTCTACCTTCGCCGATTTCAGCATCGCGAAGAGCTTGGGAATCGTTTTCGTCATCCCTTGCATATTATAGTTCATCATGAAGTTCTAGTAACTTGGTGATAGTGACTAGAGAAATCTGTCAATCACTATCTTATCTGGAAGATTAACTCCCACTTGATTCAAGCGATTGTAGTACCCAGACATTCTGAGCACATGCTCACTAGCTGAGCTATTCTCCTCCATCTTGTAGGCAAAGTACTTGTCAGAGGTCTCATACCTCTCGACACGGGCATGAGTCTGAAATACCAATTTCATCTCTTTGGAACATCTCATATGCTCCATGGCGTTCAAAACGTTTTTGAAGTCCCGGTTCTAAGCCGTAAAGCATGGTGCACTAAACTATCAAGTAGTCATCATATCGAGCTTGCCAAACGTTCATAACGTCTGCATCTACTCCTACGATAGGTCTGTCACCTAGCGGTGCATCAAGGACATAATTCTTCTGTGCAGCAACGAGGATATTCCTTAGATCATGGACCCAGTCCACATCATTGCTACTATCATCTTTCAACATATCAAAAATAAAACAAGGGAGCTATACGCGAGCTATTGATCTACAACATAATTTGCAAATACTATCAGGACTAAGTTCATGATAAATTAAGTTCAATTAATCATATTACTTAAGAACTCCCACTTAGATAGACATCCCTCTAGTCATCTAAATGATCACATGATCCATATCAACTAAACCATGTCCGATCATCATGTGAGATGGAGTAGTTTTCAATGGTGGACATCTCTATGTTGATCATATCTACTATATGATTCACGTTCGACCTTTCGGTCTCAGTGTTCCGAGGCCATATCTGCATATGCTAGGCTCGTCAAGTTTAACCCGAGTATTCTGCACGTGCAAAACTGGCTTGCACCCGTTGTATGTGAACATAGAGCTTATCACACCCGATCATCACATGGTGTCTCGGCACGACAAACTGTCGCAATGGTGCATACTTAGGGAGAACACTTATACCTTGAAATTTAGTGAGGGATCATCTTATAATGCTACCGCCGTACTAAGCAAAATAAGATGCATAAAAGATAAACATCACATGCAATCAAAATATGTGACATGATATGGCCATCATCATCTTGTGCCTTTGATCTCCATCTCCAAAGCACCGTCATGATCTCCATCATCACCGGCTTGACACCTTGATCTCCATCGTAGTGTCATTGTCGTCTCGCCAACTATTTCTTCTACGACTATCGCTACCGCATAGTGATAAAGTAAAGCAATTACATGGCGATTGCATTTCATACAATAAAGCGACAACCATAAGGTTCCTGCCAGTTGCCGATAACTTTTACAAAACATGATCATCTCATACAATAACGTATATCACATCATGTCTTGACCATATCACATCACAGCATGCCCTGCAAAAACAAGTTAGACGTCCTCTACTTTGTTGTTGCAAGTTTTACGTGGCTGCTACGGGCTTCTAGCAAGAACCGTTCTTACCTACGCATCAAAACCACAACGATTTTTCGTCAAGTGTGCTGTTTTAACCTTCAACAAGGACCGGCCGTAGTCAAACTCGATTCAACTAAAGTTGGAGAAACAGACACCCGCCAGCCACCTGTGTGCAAAGCACGTCGGTAGAACCAGTCTCATGAACGCGGTCATGTAATGTCGGTCCGGGCCGCTTCATCCAACAATACCGCCGAATCAAAGTAAGACGTTGGTGGTAAGCAGTATGACTATTATCGCCCACAACTCTTTGTGTTCTACTCATGCATATCATCTACGCATAGACCTGGCTCGGATGCCACTGTTGGGGAACGTAGCATGCAATTTCAAAAAAATTCTACGCTCACGCAAGATCTATCTAGGAGATGCATAGCAACGAGAGGGGGAGAGTGTGTCCACGTACCCTCGTAGACAGAAAGCGGAAGCGTTAGCTTAACGCGGTTGATGTAGTCGAACGTCTTCGCGATCCAACCGATCAAGCACCGAACGTACGGCACCTCCGAGTTTTGCACACGTTCAGCTCAATGACGTCCCTCGAACTCTTGATCCAGCAAAGTGTCGAGGGAGAGTTTCGTCAGCACGACGGCGTGGTGACGGTGATGGTGATGTAATCCATGCAGGGCTTCGCCTAAGCACTACGACAATATGACCGGAGGAGTAAACTGTGGAGGGGGGCACCGCACATGGCTAAGAGAATATCTGTTGTGTTCTAGGGTGCCCCCTGCCCCCGTATATAAAGGAGGGGAGGAGGAGGCCGGCCACCAAAGGGGGCGCGCCATGGGGGGGAGTCCTACTAGGAATCCACTCCTAGTAGGATTCGGCTCCCCCCCCCTTTTCCTTTCTCCGGAGGTGGAAAGAGGGAAGGAGAGGGAGAGGGAGAAGGAAAGGGGGGCGCCACCCCCTTCCCTAGTCCAATTCGGCCTCCTCCCTTGTGGGGGGTGCACCAGCCCCTTGTGGGCTGGTTAGCCTCCCTCCTATGGCCCATATCTTCCACCGGGGGGTTCCGGTAACCCCTCCGGTACTCTGGTATGTACCCGATACACTCCGGAACCCTTCCGGTGTCCGAATACTACCTTCCAATATATCAATCTTTACCTCTCGACCATTTTCAGACTCCTCATCATGTCCGTGATCTCATCCGGGACTCCGAACAATCTTCGGTCACCAAAACACATAACTCATAATACAAATCGTCATCGAACGTTAAGCGTGCGGACCCTACGGGTTCGAGAACTATGTAGACATGACCAAGACATATCTCTGATCAATAACCAATAGTGGAACCTAGATGCTCATATTGGCTCCTACATATTCTACGAAGATCTTTATCGGTCAAACCACACAACAACATACGTCATTCCCTTCGTCATCGGTATGTTACTTGCCCGAGATTCGATCATCGGTATCTTCATACCTAGTTCAATCTCGTTACCGGCAAGTCTCTTTACTCGTTCCGTAATGCATCATCTCGTAACTAACTCGTTAGTCACATTGCTTGCAAGGCTTATAGTGATGTGCATTACCGAGAGGGCCCAGAGATACCTCTCCGATACTCGGAGTGACAAATCCTAATCTCGATCTATGCCAACCCAACAAACACCTTCGAAGACACTTGTAGAGCATCTTTATAATCACCCAGTTACGTTGTGACGTTTGATAGCACACAAGGTGTTCCTCCGGTATTCGGGAGTTGCATAATCTCATAGTCAGAGGAATATGTATAAGTCATGAAGAAAGTAATAGCAATAAAACTTAACGATCATTATGCTAAGCTAACGGATGGGTCTTGTCCATCACATCATTCTCCTAATGATGTGATCCCGTTCATCAAATGACAACACATGTCTATGGTTAGGAAACTTAACCATCTTTGATTAACGAGCTAGTCTAGTAGAGGCATACTAGGGACACTGTGTTTTGTCTATGTATTCACACATATATCAAGTTTCCGGTTAATACAATTCTAGCATGAATAATAAACATTTATCATGATATAAGGAAATATAAATAACAACTTTATTGTTGCCTCTAGGGCATATTTCCTTCAATCTTTTGTCCTAGCCTCCCGTGGAAGTGGGGTCCATAAGGAAACTGAGGGATATTAAGGCCTCCTTTTAATAGAGAACCGGAACAAAGCATTAGCACATAGTGAATACATGAACTCCTCAAACTACGGTCATCACCGGAAAGTATCCCGATTACTGTCACACCGGGGTTTAACGGATCATAACACGTAATAGGTGAATATGGCTTGCAAGATCGGATCTAGAACATAGATATAATGGTGATAACATAAACGGTCCAGATCTGAAATCATGGCACCCGGGCCCAAAGTGACAAGCATTAAGCATGGCAAAGTCATAACAACATCAATCTCAGAACATAATGGATACTAGGGATCAAGCCCTAACAAAACTAACTCGATTACATGATGAATCTCATCCAACTCCTCACCGACCAGTGAGCCTACGAAGGAATTACTCACTCCCGGTGGGGAGCATCATGGAATTGGCGATGGAGAAGGGTTGGTGATGACGAAGATCGAAGATCCCCCTCTCCGGAGCCCCAAACAGACTCCAGATCTGGCCTCCCGATGAAGAATAGGAGGTGACGGCGGCTCCGTATCGTGAAGCATGATAATTCTTTCTCCTTGATTTTTTCCTCCAAAAATAGGATTTTATAGCATCGGAGTCAGGGTCTGCGGGGCCACCAGGTGGGCACAACCCACCTGGGCGCGTCTGGAGGGGGGGCGCCATGGTGGGTTGTACTCACCCAGGGGCCCCCCTCCGATGGTTCTTGGCTCCAGTATTTTTTGTTTTATTCCATAAAAATTCTCCAAAAAGTTTCATTCCATTCCGAGAACTTTTATTTCTGCACAAAAACAACACCATGGTAGTTCTGCTGAAAACAACGTCAGTCCGAGTTAGTTTCATTCAAATCATGCAAATTAGAGTCCAAAACAAGAGCAAAAGCGATAGGAAAAGTAGATACGACGGAGACGTATCAACTCCCCCAAGCTTAAACCTTTGCTTGTCCTCAAGCCATTCATTTGATAAACTGAAAGTGAAAAAGAAAAACTTTTACGAACTCTTTTGTTCTTGTTTACATAAATAAGCTTAATTAGCACCCATGTTTTCAGCAAAGATTACAACTAACCATGTCAACAATAACTCTTAGAAATTATATTAACTCATATAAATGGCATAAGCAGCTAGCGAGCAATAATAAAATATATCAAATGACAACACTTTGTCAAAATAATTGTGATATAATATGAAAACAGTGGTATCTCGCTAGCCCTTTCTGAGACCACAAAACATAAATGCAGAGCACCTCCAAAGTTCAAGCAGCGACTAAACATTTTAATTCATGGTAGAAAAGATTCAGTCATGATGCAGCCAACATTAGCTATACATAATGCATGAGGATGACAATAGTGCTCTCAGATCTGGCGCTTATTTGAGAAGGTGATGACACAACATAAAATTAAATAGATAGTCCCTTCGCAGAGGGAAGCAGTGATTTGCAGTGGTGCCAGAGCTCAGATTTTTAAAACAGAGATAAATGAAATTTTGAGAAATGCACCCTTCCTGTTCACGTCACAACCAAAAGTTATCAATATCTTCCATGCTAAACACATTAGTGGTGGTTCCCAAGCGATAAAAGTAAAGGTTTACTCCCCCTCCACCAACAAACACACTCCACGGCTAGCCGAATCCACGGGTACCGTCCATACCAACATCATTCCTAGGGGAGTTTTGTTTAATTATTTGCAATTTTTTATTTCGGGACTGGGAATCCTTATTACCGCCCCTCTCGTGCAAGGACGGGTGAATAAACACTCATCATGAGAATAACCCGCTTAGCATGGAAGATACTGACTACCCCCTGTTGCTCTATGAACAATCCAAGCACACAAAAATGGATGTTTATTTGAAGTTTTTAGAGGTGGCACATGCAAATTTACTTAGAACGGCAGGGTAATACCGCATATAGGTAGATATGGTGGACTCATCTAGGATAACTTGGGCTTTAGGATTTTGATGCACAAGCAGTATTCCCGCTTAGTACAGGCGAAGGCTAGCAAATAGGTTGAGAAGCGGCCAGCTAGAGAGTGAAAATGGTCATGAACATGCATTATGCATAAGTAACATTGGATACTAGCATGAGTAGGATATGAACACCATGAACATAAATATCATAGAGGCTATGTTGGTTTTGATTCAACTACATACATGAACATGTGCCAAGTCAAGCCACTCGAAACATTCAGAGGAGGACACCGTATCATCATACCACATCACAATCATTTTAATGCATGTTGAAATCCAAGATAAATCATTATCCACTCCTAGCTACTTAAGCATGGCATGAGAAACTATAATCTCTAAATGTCATTGCAAACATGTTTGATCATAATATGCTGAATCATGGATACTAGGTTAAACATATTTACAAAAACAGAACAAGTTGAGTTCATACCCGTTTCTCTCTGCCACAGCCAGTTCATCAAATATCGTCATTGTTGCCTTTCACTTGCGTGACTGAATGATATGAAAATAATAATAGTACAAGAGTGCCGTGGACTAAGCTAGAATCTGCAAACATTTTATTCAAAAAGGAGAAGACAAGGTAATATGGGCTCTTTGTTAGATCAATATCAATGCATATGAGAGCCACTCGACATTTTCATCGTGGTCTTCTCCTTGGTATGACTCAATAAAAGGAAAAGAATTTCATAGAAACACACTGAAATATTTTTGGAGTTTTTAGTTTTTCTTGAAGAAAGCAAACTAAAGAGAAAAACAAAAACGAGAAAAACTATTTACACGGGAGAGCTCCCAACAAGCAAAAGAAGAACAAGGAAATATTTTTGGGTTTTCTTTTTAATACTACAACTAGCTAAACTAGAAAGAAAAACCGAAAAGAAGCAAGAAACATTTTTTTGGATTTTTTTCAAAGTTTTTCAAACACACAAGAAGAAAGCGAGAAAATAAATCTAGCATGGATAATACAATGAAAAAGTGTGAACACCGACAACTTGAATGAAATGTGTGAACATGAATATAATGTCGGTGGAAATACGTACTCCCCCAAGCTTAGGCTTTTGGCCTAGCTTGGTAATCACCACTCGTAGTAGCCATCAGGTCCCACGTTGAAGTGCTAGGGTGCGGGCACCTGAGCGTCCCACTCCTGACGTTCCTCCTCTGCCTCTGCCTGGGCATTCCGGTAGGCAATAATATCCTCAGGCATGATCTTGTATCCGCCCCTGGCAATAGGATCAAACAAAGCAGGTGCAGGCAACGGAATAATATCATGGGTTTCCACATTGAAAACCAGGTTGTAAGGAATATTATGAATAGAATTATCAATATCAGTAAAGTGGTGATCCTCCATCGCCTGGTGATCTAAATAAACCTTGGGTAAACGATAATCATGTTAGCGGATTTGAACATTAAAGTGACTCGCTAAACGAGTAGCATAAACACTGCCATGAATTTTGCCCTTGGTTCTGTTAAGGTGCAGACGACATGCAATAATACCCCCGAGGCTATAGGTGTTATCGCCGTAAAGTGCGTGGCGTAAAATGGCAAAGTCAGGAGCACTGAGTGCACCGACTTTCTCTCTAGCAATTAAACACTTAGCAATAAATAGAGCAAAATAATGCACAGCAGGAAACTGCAAACTAGTAGCAGTGACACTCGACACGCCTCTCTCATCCCCCACTGACAGAGTGCGATAAAAGTCCTCAATCTCTGCAGGCCTAGGCTCTCTTATTTCCCCGTCAGAAGGGATCAAGCATACATCGCTAAAATCAATGAGTGGCATCTGACGGGTTTCAGCATATAAATTAAACTGCACCTCAGGGGGGTTATTCCTACTCAGAAAATGAAAGTTTTGCACAAAGGAATTTGTGAGGAGATGGTATTGTTCACACTCAGCTGCGATGAAGTCGGTAAGCCCAGCATTAGCAGCAAATTGTGCTAACTCTTGACGGATCCCGGCTCCATCCATGAAGGGGTTGTGCGGCCATTCGCACGGCCGCACCTCCCCCCTTCTCCGAGTATGGAGGTCATTGTCCGATGATTCCCCAATGACCCCCTTAGAGCTCTTCTTGGAGGCAAACTTCCTAAAGAAACTCATCTTATTCCTATGAACAAAATTCTGAAAATTTTAGTCCACAAAATTTTGTCAACAAAACTTCACAAGAATGAAAGTAACTACTCATAAGGAGACATAGGGGCTATATTGATCATTCAAACTACTTAGAACTCTAAGAATTGAAAATGCAAGCTCATCTACAACAGCACCAAGAGTAGCTAATTATTCAAAATATAAACCACTAAAGCAAAAACTAATTGGAGCAATGGAGGAGTCACGTACCCAGTAGCAACCCCCCAAAACAGTTTCGCAAATGGAGCTTCGAGCAAAGAGATCGAAATCCACGGGTTTGAGAGCAAGAACACGAAAGAGAGAGCAATGGTGATTTTTTTCTGGAGGTAGGTGATGACATGGGCTAAGGAGATAAGTGAGGGGGCCCATGTGGGGACCACAATCCACCAGGGCGCGCCCAGGTGGGTTGTGCCCACCTGGTGCACCCCCTCTGATGTTATTTGTACTAAAAATTCAGAAAAAAAATGTATTAAATTTTCAGGGCATTCTGAGAACTTTTATTTTTGGGTCATTTTTTATTGCATGGAAAATTCAGAAAACAGACAAAACATGGCATTTTATTTTAGTTAACTAAGAAAAACAGAAAACAAAAGTTGGGAGCAGAAGGTTGTGCTTACTAAATTCATCAACTTCATACCTCTCAAAAAATGATCCATTAATAAGGTTGATCAAGTCTTATTAACAACCACCTTCGATTAGCATGAAACCGAAGAACTTTCATAAAACACTAAGTTACCTCAACGGGGATATGCATGTCACCAACAATAAGCATTTCATATTTCTTCTTGACAGTAGGTAAAGTAGTTGAAAACTTCCAATAGTGAGTGTCGGAGATTTTTCAATAACATCAATACCATTCACTTGGAATTGTTTCTTCGAAAAGTGCACCGTATGCTCATTACCATTGATATGAAAAGTGACCTTGCTTTTATTGCAATCAATAACAACCCCTGTAGTAAAAAAGGGTCTACCAAGGATAATCGACATGTTGTCGTCCTTGGGCATCTCAAGTATAACAAAGTCAGTTAAGATAGTAACATTTGCAACAACAACGAGCACATCCTCACAAATACCGATAGGTATGGCAATTGATTTGTAAGCCATTTGCAAAGATATTTCAGTAGGTGTGAGTATATTCAAATCAAGTCTTTTTTATAAGGAGAAAGGCATAACACTAACACCAGCTCCTAAGTCACACAAAGCAGTTTTGACATAATTTCTTTTGATGGAGCAAGGTATAGTTGGTATTCCCGGATTTCCAAGTTTTTTAGGTACTCCATCCTTAAAAGAATAATTAGCAAGCATGGTGGAGATTTTAGCTTCCGGTATTTTTCTCTTATTAGTGATGATGTCTTTCATATATTTTGCATAAGGGGCCATCTTTAATATATCAGTCAAGCGAGTGCGCAAAAAGACTGACCTAAGCATTTCAGCAAAGCATTCAAATTCTTCATCATCTTTCTTCTTAGTTGATTTAGGTGGAAAGGGCATGGGCTTTTGAACCCATGGTTCTCTTTCTCTTCCATGTTTTCTAGCAACAAAGTCTCTTTTATCATATCTTTTATTTTTAGGTTGTGGGCTATCAAGGTCAACAACTGGTTCTATTTCAACATCATTGTCTGGTTGTTTGTTATTGTCTGGTTGAGTGTCTTCATGAACATCATCATTATCTTTTTCATTGTCACTAGATGAGTGTTCATTACCAGATTGAGTTTCAGCATCAGAAATAGAAGCATCATTATTATTATCAGGAGGTTTTTCTACTTCAGGTTCACTAGAGGTATGCAAAGTCCTATCATTTTTCTTTTTCTTCTTCTTTTTAGATGGACTAGGTGCATCAGTGTTAATTCTTTGAGAGTCTTGTTCAATTCTTTTAGGGTGTCCCTCAGGATAAAGTGGTTCCTGAGTCATTTTACCTCCTCTAGTTGCTACTCTAACAGCAAAGTCATTTATATTATTATTCATTTCATCAAGCAACTCTCTTTGAGATTTAGCAACTTGTTCTAGTTGAGTTTGAACCATAGAGGCATGGTTTCCTACACCTCTAACATCATTGGAGATTCTAAATAACAAGTCACTCAAGCGAGCAATCATATTGGAGTTGTATTTCAATTGTTTCATAACATTTTCATTGAAGTGATCTTGTTTTCTAATGTAGTTGTCAAACTCATAAAGGCATTGACTAGGATGTTTATTGTAAGGGATATCACTTTCATCAAATTTCATTAAAGAGTTTACCTCTACCACTTTTGGTGGTGGCTTGTCAAGTCCATGTATTTCTTCAATAGGAGGTAAATTTTTAACATCCTCTGCTTTAATACCTTTTTCCTTCATACTTTTCTTTGCCTCTTGCATATCTTCAGGACTTAGATATAAGATACCCCTCTTCTTCGGAGTGGGTTTAGGCGGTGGTTCAGGAAGAGTCCAATCATCATAATTTTTCAATATATTATTCAATAATTCCTCAGCTTGTTCAATAGTTTGTTCCCTGAAAACACAACCAGCACAACTATCTAGGAAGTCCCTAGAAGCTTCTGTTAGTCCATTATAGAAGATATCAAGTATTTCATTTTTCTTAAGAGGATGATCAGGCAAAGCATTAAGCAATTGGAGAAGCCTCCCCCAAGCTTGTGGGAGACTCTCTTCTTCAATTTGAACAAAGTTAAATATTTCCTGTAAGGCAGCTTGTTTCTTATGAGCAGGAAAATATTTTTCACAGAAGTAATAAATCATATCCTGGGGACTATGCACACAACCAGGAGCAAGAGTATTGTACCATGTCTTAGCACCACCCTTTAATGAGAACGGAAATAATTTGAGAATATAATAGTAGCGAATTTTATCATCATGGGCAAAAATGGTGGCTATATCATGTAATTTAGTGAGGTGTGCCACACCAGTTTCAGTTTCATAGCCGTGGAAAGGATCAGATTCAACCAAATAATTGACTCTGGGTTGACAGAGAATTCATAATCCTTATCATCAACAAAGATAGGTGAATTAGCAAACTTAGGATCACATTTCATTCTAGCATTCAAAGTTTTTTCTTTCAGTTTGCATAATAATTTCTTAAGATCATCTCTATCATTGCAAGCAAGAAAATCTCTAGCTGTCTCCTCATCCATAACATAACCTTCAGGTATCTTAGGAAATTCATATCTAGGAGAGCTAGGCCTAATAGGTGTTTCAAGATTTTCAGTTTCAAGTACTTCATCAGCTTCAATAATTTCATCAGTTTCAGCATTCTCAATATCTTTAGCTCTAGCAATTTGTTCATCAAGAAATTCACCTAGTGGCATATTATCATCAAGCAAGGTACTAGCATCATCATGAGTAGCATTCATAGCAGAAGTAGCATCATCAATAACTTGCGACATATCAGGATTAATAGCATGTGGTGGTGTTGCAAGTCTACTCAAAATAGAAGGTGAATCAAGTGCAGAGTGTGATGGCAGTTCCTTACCTCCCCTCGTCTTAGAGGGAAAAAACTTAGTCTTGGTGTATTTCAAATTCTTCATAGTGATCAATAGATAATAATCCCATGTGAATCAACAAATATAGCTATGCTCCCCGACAACGGCGCCAGAAAAAGGTCTTGATAACCCACAAGTATAGGGGATCGCAACAGTTTTCGAGGGTAGAGTATTCAACCCAAATTTATAGATTCGACACAAGGGGAGCCAAAGAATATTTGTAAGTATTAGTAGCT
The DNA here is from genome assembly GCA_011799875.1 of Thinopyrum elongatum. Lineage (NCBI taxonomy): Eukaryota > Viridiplantae > Streptophyta > Magnoliopsida > Poales > Poaceae > Thinopyrum > Thinopyrum elongatum. The sequence goes on along the minus strand of CM022299.1, from coordinate 368,472,896 downwards.
GAGTTGTCAATTCAAGCACACCTGGAGATTAAATATCTGCAGCAAAGTGATCAGTAGCACAGTAGTATGATAGTTTTGATAGTAGTGATAATAGTAGCAGTAACGGTAACAGTGATAGCAATGATTTTGTAGCAAGTGTAACAGTAGCAACAGCAGTAGTAACTTAGCAAGAACAATATGTGGAAAATTTGTAGGCATTGGATCGATGAATTCGTTGATGATATTCATCATATAACAGTCATAACCTAGGGCGATACGGCACTAGCTTCAGTTCATAAATATAATGTAGGCATGTATTCCGTAAATAGTCATACGTGCTTATGGAAAGAACTTGCATGACATCTTTTGTCCTACCCTCCCGTGGCAGCGGGGTCCATAAGGAAACTAAGGGATATTAAGGCCTCCTTTTAATAGAGAACCGGAACAAAGCATTAGCACATAGTGAATACATGAACTCTTCAAACTACGGTCATCACCGGAAAGTATCCGATTACTGTCACACCGGGGTTTACGGATCATAACACGTAATACGTGAATATGACTTGCAAGATCGGATCTAGAACATAGATATAATGGTGATAACATAAATGGTTTAGATCTGAAATCATGGCACCCGGGCCCAAAGTGACAAGCATTAAGCATGGCAAAGTCATAAAAACATTAATCTCAGAACATAATGGATACTAGGGATCAAGCCCTAACAAAACTACCTCGATTACATGATGAATCTCATCCAACTCCTCACCGACTAGCGAGCCTACGAAGGAATTACTCACTCCCGGTGGGGAGCATCATGGAATTGGTGATGGAGAAGGGTTGGTGATGACAAAGATCGAAGATCCCCCTCTCTGGAGCCCCAAACGGACTCCAGATCTTGCCTACCGATGAAGAACACGAGGTGGCGGTGGCTCCGTATCGTAAAATGCGATAATTCTTTCTCCCTGATTTTTTTCTCCAAAAATAGGATTTTATAGCGTCAGAGTCAGGGTCTGCGGGGCCACCAGGTGGGCACAACCCACCTGGGTGCACCTGGGGGGGGGGGGGGGGCGCCCTGGTGGGTTGTGCTCACCCAGGGGCCCCCCTCCGGTGGTTCTTGGCTCCAGTATTTTTCTTTTATTCCATAACAATTCTCCAAAAAGTTTCGTTCCATTCCGAGAACTTTTATTTCTGCACAAAAACAACACCATGGTAGTTCTGCTGCAAACTGTGTCAGTCCGGGTTAGTTTCATTCAAATCATGCAAATTAGAGTCCAAAACAAGAGCAAAAGCGTTAGGAAAAGTAGATACGACGGAGACGTATCAACCTCCTGCTTGCCACACAGGAGCCTCCCCCGCACCATCTTCTTTGCCTCGGAGGCCCCCTTGATCCCCTCTCCCTCTGCTCCCTCTCCTCCCCCCCCCCCCCCCCCGTAGCTCTCCTTTCTGAGCCATGGCCAAGAGCAGCCATGACCACCGCAACTCGCCCGTGTGGCCACCATGGTTACCTCGCCACTCTAACATGTCCTCGAGCTCTGCAGTGCTGCACAATGTCTCCACGCCGAAGATCACCAGCACGGGAGTAGCACATCGTCACCATCGAGCTCGTTTCTGTCATTTCTAATTGAGCACCGCCGTCGTTGATTCACCACCGTCCGAGCTTCCCTGAGCCAGCTGAGCCTATCTCCGACCTCACTGTGAGCCCCTGCTTCATTTCCCCCTAACTCCATGCTCGATGTTGAGCTCTAACTAGCCCCACCGTCGAGCCCGAGAACCACCGACGCACGAGCTCGTCGTTGACATAGCTCCGGTGACCTTCTGGTCCCGTGCGTATGTACAGCCTACCTGTGATCACCCATAGGTTTAGAAGGTGCAAGCTATTGGTCGATTTGATCACTCGAGCGCCGATTCCATCACCAACTGAACTCCAGCCACCGCTATCTTGGTCACCACCGTTGTTTTGGTCCGTTCCCTGTGAAACCTTTTTCACCAACCGATGCGGCTGGCTCCCTGCTACAGGTAGATGCCCTCCACCGGCCATTTGGTCGCCGGAGGAGGAATCCCGAGCCCATCCGCCGTGCCTGGCCTCACCGGCGGCTAACCGCCGGCCAAAACCGGTTGGTTTGACCCCTGTTTGACCCCCCCCCCTGAGTCTACCAACTGACACTTTTAATTAGAGCAGAGATTAACACTAATTAACGCTGTTATTAGACGAGTCATTGACCAGTGGGCCCCACTACTCAGCTTTGACCTTTATGGTTGGTTGACCTGCTGATGTCACAGGACGCAACGCTGATGAAGCAATCCATTTCTGGAATTTAAATAAATCTCAAATGATTTATTTATTTTAGAAATTGTGCTAAACTTCTAAAATTCATTGAAATTCAACCGTAACTCCAAATGAAATAATTTATATATGAAAAATTATCAGAAAAATATGAAGAATCTGTTTATGCCATGATCATGCATATTTGAACAAGTTAACTCCACTGTTTAGGACAAAACCTATAAATGACATTTTATTCTTTTGTTTTGGAGTTGGAAATGCTATATTTGCAATAATTCCACTTCAATTAAATTGTTAACTATTGCATTAGGTGAATTCAGTACCTTGACATGTCATGATCATACATCATGTTTGTTTGTTGCATTGATTGTGTTCCTTCTTGTTTGTTGGTGTTTGTCCCCTCTCGATAGCGGACGATTCCGACGTTGTGATCGTTGACATCGATGAAGAACAATGGTGAACATGTCATACTATTGAGAGTTAAGTGTATGAACACAATTTGGTAAAGGTAGCGATGAGAGGACATGTAGGAGTACAAGGTGGGTTGTCTCACTGAGACCGTCCTTAAGAACTGAGTTCTGTGTATGTTATCCAAGAACAGTTACTACCACACATTGGGCTCTGGGTACTCCAAGCTCTCTCGACTTATTAATCGCCTTGATCTCTGTCCATGAGTTGCAACTAGTTTCTGGTGTTTGTAGGTAGTGCTATTGGTCTACCAAGTGGCACCCGGTATAGGTGGGCTTGGAACAGACTAGGCACAGTGGCACAGTGTACCAAGTGGCACTCGGATGGTGGGCTTGGGAACCTTGGTCACATCATTTGGGGCCATGATGGAAACTTCGATCGGACTTCCTTTGCGGGTCCAGCCTCAGATATTCGATAAACCTGGACTAGAGTCTTGCCTGGTTAGTCAGGTTGTGGCCGACACCCTCGCCAGGCTTCCGCTTGAAGGTTGCCGAGATACATGACGTGTATATGGTGGTAAGTGGTGGGAGCATGTGTGAAGAAGTACACCCCTGCAGGGTAATATGATCTATTCGAATAGCCGCGTCCTCGGATATGGACTACTTGGAGACTTATATGGTTCATAGATAACTTGAAGTGCATACTCTAAAATGCCCAAGATAAGCGTGAGTGCTATGGATGGCCTTCTCGTAGGGAGATGGGAGAGAATCCATAGTGGTGTATTGATATGGTGAATATGTGGACTCGTGTGCGCTTTCTCACCTCAAAGAAATTACTAGTAGTCATAGTACAGGATAGCCACTGAGTCAAAGCTGGCTTGCTGCAGTTAAACTCCACAAGCCCCTTGTTGATACTGATGCATAAGTAGTTAGTTCTAATGTAAGTCTTGCTGAGTACATTTGTACTCATGTTTGCTTAATTTATGTTTTTGCAGAGGAGACTTCAGTCTCACTAGTAGTTCCACATGGGATTCGACGATTAGCTTGGGAATCCCAGACAGAGGTCTGGTTTCTATGGAGGGTCTTGTAGATAGACAGGCTTTCTAGCCTTCTTTCTTTTCAGCTGTCTGTACTCAGACACATTTATGCTTCCGTTGCTTGTATGACTTTGTATGTTGGATCATGAGACCCATGTTTGTAATATCATGTTATGTATGGCTCTCTTGAGCCTTATCTATATTTGAGTCGTAGAGTTATGTTGTGATGCCATGTTGTACCAACACATACTTGCTTGTTGTGCGTACGTACGATGTGCATTGCTATGTTTTGGGTCACGATAACTATCGCTTTTCAGAGAAATGATCGAAAGTAATGAAATAACAACCAAGTCAGTCGACTGCATGATTTGGGATCAGAAAGCTATAAAACCATCTATAGGAAAAGTGCCACATAATATGTTACTATGCTAGGTTTACTGAAGACAGAATAATCATGAGCAATCCAAAATGAAGCAAGTAATTTCTTACAAAAACAACAGCCAGCTGAGCTGCGGGCAATTCATGTTCCAGCAACCTGTAATAACACACTCAAGTTAATGGGATAAGCACACACATTATTTTCAGTGTAAACAAAACTGATTTACCTTAAAGATAAACCAGGAGTAGTAATTGAAGTAGCTGTAAACAAATATCATTACCGCACTTTTGAACCTGCAGCTACCAAAAAGGACATATCAGAATGCCTGTTAAGATACACCGTCGGTCAAAAGTGACTATAAGTTGGCTGAGGAAACATGAGTAACACCCAGATTGCAGATTTATATGAACAAGAAAGGACACCACATATGGCAACAAGACTTGTCATGCAGTTCTAAATCAAGGGTTCATTCAGGAAAGCGGACAACATCAACAGTTCTCATTCATATGAACCAAATAATGTATTTTTTGCCAAGAACACAAGGGTGTAAAATTACAATAACAGCATGATTCGCCATCTCAATCAATAACTTAAGCTAGGAAAAAAAGAGTAGACCATTCCCGCTGGTGCTTTATTTCCATTCATGAGTCATTGTCATCAAATTATCTTGTCTCTTCCTTTGTGTGAGATTGCACCTACATATTCAGGCCAGAATTCTACATGAGCTTTTATACTAATATAGCTAAACAAAGATCATGCTTTGAATAAATCCTGACTGGATGCTAGCATTTATACCATGGTTCAGACATCACTTAATCACAAGGGTTGATAGAATATAGTCCATTGTCGCTGTACCACCTGACACAATCAATTTATAATGTAAAATTGATGGAGCAAGCACAAAAAGGCCACCAAACCTGGGGTATAAATGTCGTACAGACATAATTCATCACTTGGGGTATAAACTAGGGGTATTACTTGTAGGATGCTGCAGATTGGCACTCACCTAAGATGAACCGTAGCATGCATACATATTCTCCATTCAAATCCTTCAAAGGCTCCAATTCTGCACAGACCAAGATGAAAAGGCCCAAATCAGCTCACCCGCATCGCCAATATAGGAAACAAACAAAGGTTTTTTCCCAAGAACACGAACCTGTAGCCCCAACACAAAAGTGTAACACCCCCAGTGGTTAACTACAGTAATCACCCTTTTGATTATGCCATGTCATCATGTTTAAAAGTGCATGATCATCATTTGCACCATAATGCATTTCAACTCCTAAGTCAAATTCAAAATTTAAATGAAAGTGAAATTTAAAAGTTGTTCAGATCCAGAAACAAAAATGTACATCATGTTGCAAATAATCCAGAGGCTAATATAAAATTAGCAGCAGTGCTAACTAAAATATTTAAGTGGCTCGAACAACAAGAAACAGCAGCAACATAGCACTATTCAACCCCTTTTCAATTAAATAAAATCCAAACCAAAAAGATATGGACACCAAGCTATTTTATTGCAGTGGCATATAATGCACTGTGATTTATGGGCTAGGTCTCATATTTTACAAAAACTATTTTGAGGCCTAACTAAATACAAAACAGAAATAATAAAAGAAAACAGAAAAACAAAATAATAAAAGAAACACCCCCCCCCCACTAGCCAGCTGGCCCAGCTGTTAGCCAGGCCGGCCCAACTGCCCAACCGGCCACCCCCCCATTTCCTTCTTCCCCCCACCCGGATGAAACCCTAAACCCCCCCACCCCGACCCCCACTCCCCCCCTCGCTCTCCTTCCTCACCCCCCCGATCCAGATCGGATCGGGGCAACGGTGGCTCGCCGCGCCACGCCCGATCCCGTCGCCGACGCCGCCGCCCTTCCCTGACCGCTCGCCGGAGCCCACCTCGCCTCGCCGCTCGCTGGCGCCCCTCGCCGCTGGATCGGCCCCGCCGCTCACCGCCACGACGCGGATCCCCGCCGCTCCGTCGTTCGCCGGCGTCTCCTCATCCCCTGCCCCGAGCCGCTCCCCCGAGCCCCGCTGCCCTTGACCCTACGGCCCCGCGGTGAGGCTCCCGGTCGCCTTCTCTCCCTGCGCCATCGCGCTCGCCGGACCGCGCCCGGCCACCGCTCGCGCGCGCGCCCTCGCACTGGCCACGCCCGCTAACTCGCCCGCTCCGGTTCCCGCCCCGACGTGCTCCCCGCGCCCTGGTCGACCTGGCCGAGCGCCCGCGCCCTGCGCGTGGCCGCGCCCCACGCTCCAGCTGCTGCGCCTGCGCCCCCGCCTACTCTGCACACGGCCGCGGCCACTGCCGCCGGCGCCGGCTCCCAGCGCTCCGCCCCTGCTCGCCCGCCGGCCCGCACGCGCCCGCGCTGCCCCTCGCCGCGCGCCCGCGCTGTGCCCGCGCGCCGCGCCTGCCGCCGCCCGCGCGCCCGTCGCCGGCCACCCCCGCGTCCCCGCGCGCCACGCCCGCGCCCGCGCGCCCGTCGCCCGCGCCTGGTGTGGCCCTATGGGCCACTGACGAAGGGCCCAGCCCCCTGACCCACTGACCAGAGGGGCCCACGCCCCAGAACTTTAAAAAAAATAAAAATAAAAATAAAAATGAATAAATAAAATTAATAATTAATTAATTAATTAGTGAACTAATTAACTTAATTAATCTGCTTTAGTTAAGCTAATTACACTTAGTTAAACTAATCACCTAGTTAGGACTAATTAGTTCTGTCTAATTAACCTGTGATGTCATGCTGACGTCAGCATAACACTGTTTTGGATAATGTTCTGGATAATTCGAAATTAAATAATAAAAATAAATTCAGAAAATGAATAAAAACTTTAGAAAATCATATCTTTTAAACCGTAACTCCGATGAAAATACTTTCTACATGAAAGTTGTTCAGAACGACGAGACGAATCCGAATACGCGATCCGTTCGTCCGCCACATGTCTCTAACTATCAAAACATGCAACCGTTCCCCTCCGGTCATCTGTCTGACAAATGTCCGGAACCGGGAAAACATTCCCGGATGGATCCCTCCTTCCTCAGTGACGTGCAACCGTACGTTAGGACACACCCGGCACTGCATATTGTCATGTCATACTTTGTGTAGCACTTGCTTGCTTAATATTTATACTGTTTCCTCCCCCTCTTCTCTCTCGATAGAGCCCAGTGCCGACGCAGCTCCGGTGATTGGTTCCAGTACTGACGACCTTGCCCTTGCCGCCGAGCAACCAGGCAAGCCCCCCCTTTGATCATCCCGATATCGCCCATTCTATATTCTCATGCTTGCATTAGATTTTGCTACTGTTACTGTTTACTCCTATTCTGATGCATAGCCTGTTTATTGTAACCTGCCATTGATACCTTACCTGCTTATCCTAAACTGCTTAGTATAGGCTGGGTAGAGACCCACTAGAGAACCCCACTTTGTTCCTTGTTGCCCCGCTGGATTATCAGAAGACCCGATCAACGGGATTGAAGACCAGACCGCGACACCGCACATCACCCCCCCCCTAGTTGTAACGACACTGCAGCGTTACTATCAAGTGCCGAGGGTGAAACCTCTTGTAGCACTTCTGATGTTAACTCTGTAGAGAAGCTATTCGGTCGTGGTCATCGAGGGTGGTTCCTCCTTCTCCACTTCCGATACGACCCTGTCGTGCAACACCTCAAGTGTGAACTCATCGAGGGTGATTCCTCCTACGTTCATCTTGGCAGTTACGTCGGTAGGAATCCAACGAGGGTGATACCTCGGATTCCCCTGATGTTATGGACACACGGATACTTGGACTTTACACTGTTACTTGGAAAGGCGGGTCGGCCCTGAGGGGTACCCGCGTGCGCCTGAGAGGCGAGTGTTGTGAAGACGGGTGCCTGTGTGGTGCCCGAGTGGTGAATACGAGGCGTGGCCGGGCATTCATGGCCCTTGCCGCAAGTCCTCGAGACGGGGCGACGGGGTCACATCTTTCGTGAGTCTCTGCTCGTTTTCCGCAAGCCCCTAGTCCACTTACGATTTGGATATTTGATTCGAGCAGGCCTCTGGTCTGATAGCACTAACCATCACTTGGGCATAGTATGGGCGTTCTGCATCGTATGCATCAGCCGAAAGCTCTGTCAGACGTCCAGTTCAGCACTGCGGCCGGGCTGGGCCGGCGCCATCCTGAGGGGTGGTACCGTGATTCGCTCTGCTCGCAACGACCCGGAGTGCACAGGGCGATGGCCCATGACCCCTGAGCGCTTAGGATATAGACCGACGGGAACCTCTCTGCTGAGCTGTAGGTAGGGTTGCGATGTGTTGTTTGGCCGAGGCCGGGCATGACCCAGGAAAGTGTGTCCGGCCGGAGTTAAGCGAGCGTGATGGGTAAGTTGGTGCACCCCTGCAGGGAAGAACATTTCTATCGATAGCCGGTCCTACGGTAGAGGACACTCGGAGTTGTATCCTGATTGATACAATTTAGAACTGGATACCTGTGATGAGACCTGTATATATGGCTCTGGGATTGCTTCTCGCAGGGAGTCGAGAAGGGATCTCAGGACGAGGTTTGATGACTTTATGGCTCTGGGATTGCTTTCTCGCAGGGAGTCGAGAAAGGATCTCTGGGTGAGGTTGATAGTATTACTGCTACATTATATTGTATTGTTCTACTCTCTTCTATTGCTGCAAGACCGCTGAAGATGCTAGTCTTCGATAGGACTAGGCCCTCTCTCTATTCTGGCATTTCTGCAGCCCAGTCCACATATACAGCCTCCCCTTGAAAATGTTGCATATGTAGTGTAGATCCTTGCTTGCTGAGTACTTCTGAGTACTCATGGTTGCTTTGTTTTCCTTTTTCTCCCCATATCAGTTTGACGTGACCAGAGGACGGAGCCCCCTGAGACAGACGCCCCGACGATCGCTACTACTACTACCCAGAGGATGGATACTACTACGAGTTGACTGACGACCAGGAGTAGGATCGGAGGGTCCCAGGCAGGAGGCCTTCGCCTTTCGATCGTAGTGTTTTATTTTGCCCCGCCTTTCTAAAGGCCTTTCTGTTTCTATTTCATATCTGTACTCAGATATCTGATGCTTCCGCTGACGCTTGTTCGCAAGCTTATGTATTCGAGCCCTCGAGGCCCCTGGCTTGTAATATAAAGCTTGTATGACTTTATTTATGTTTTAGAGTTGTGTTGTGATATCTTCCCGTGAGTCCTTAGGCTTGATCGTGTGCATTTGCGTGTATGATTAGTGCACGATCGGGCCGGGGGCGTCACAAGTTGGTATCAGAGCCGACTGACTGTAGGAACCCCCCTTTTCCAACTCCTTGGCCGAAGTTCAGTCTAGTGGTCCAAAACTGTTTTACTAACTTGGCTGTGTGGCTTACGGGCCCACGTCGCCAATTGGGAGGTATTAGTATCTTTTATTCCTCATCTTTACTCTGGGACCCTGACCTCTCTTCCTTTCGGGTTAACTAAAGTTTACTAACGCCGACACTTAGGATCTCGTAATTCTCGTCCACCCGGAGAGCTGGATATATGTGCGATTTCCCTGACATTGATCTGATTAGTCTGATAATCATTTTCCTTTCCATTGTTTTGTTTAACCTTTCTCTCCGAGATCGGTTATACTTCTCCTTGTCTTTTGACAATCATGAGTTTCCTCTGTCTCAGATGGATCGTTTGTTTCCACCACACCCTGCGACGCAGCTACCAGCTGTTCGAGCAGGGATACATCCAGAGTACATTCTTTATCCACTGGGGCAGATGTCAATCCGTTACAATACCCCAGTACTTTCTCCTCCAGATACCTGCAAAGACTTTGTGATCTATTGTGACGCATCCCGTGAAGGATTAGGCTGTATCCTAATGCAAGAGCGTAAAGTGATTGCTTATGGCTCTCGTCAAATTGCGCCCACATGAAGAGAATTATCCGGTACATGATCTAGAACTAGCTGCTGTCATCTATGCACTGCAGTTATGGCGACATTACCTCCTCGGTAATCGTTGCGAGATATACACGGATCATAAAAGTCTGAAGTACTTGTTCACTCAACCTTCTCTAAACCTCCGTCAGCAAAGATGGATGGAGGCCATTGCGGACTATGATTTGGGTATTTCCTATACCCCTGGCAAGGCTAACGTGATGGCTGATGCCTTAAGCCGCAAGTCCTATTGCAACAACCTCATGGTTAGGCGAGCTCAACCTCGACTTTTTGAACAACTGTGCAAGCTAAATCCGCGTATTGTTCCACAGGGTTCTCTTAATAACCTTGTGATACAACCAGATCTCGAGAAAGCTGTTAAGGATGCGCAAGCTAAAGATGCTGAAGTTGATCTGATGAAGAAGAGTCTTCACCTTGTAAAGTATAGGGATTTCTCGCTGTCTGAAGATGGAACCTTGTATTTCAGAAACCGCATTGTCGTACCTCGTTTCGAACTTATGACTGACAAGGTCATGAAGGAGGTACATGATACCCCGCTGTCTATTCATCCGGGTAGCACCAAGATGTATCGTGATCTCCGTCAAAGGTACTGGTGGTCTAAAATGAAGCAGGACATTGCTCGATATGTTGCTGAATGTGATGTGTGTCGTCGCGTTAAAGCAGAACATCAGAAGCCTGCTGGAATTCTGCAACCACTTCCTATTCCTCTATGGAAATGGGATAAGGTTCAGATGGATTTCGTTACAGGACTTCCCAGGTCACAGAAGGGTCACGATGCTATTCTTGTCGTCGTCGACCAACTCTCTAAAGTTGCACACTTTCTGCCTGTCAAGGAGACGATCACTGCTAGTCAGTTAGCAGAGTTGTATATCTCCAGAATTGTTTCACTCCACGGTATTCCGAAAGAGATCAGTTCAGACCGTGGCAGCATATTCACTGGTCATTTCTGGGAAAGTTTCCAAAAAGCTATGGGAACTCATATTACTTGGAGTTCAGCATATCACCCCCAGTCTCAAGGCCAAGTCGAACGAGTCAACCAAGTGCTTGAAGATATGCTTCGAGCTTGTGTTATTTCTTTCGGCAAGAAGTGGGAAGAATCTCTTCCGTATGCCGAGTTCTCTTATAACAACAGTTATCAAGCCAGCTTGAAAATGGCTCCCTTCGAAGTACCTTATGGACGTAAGTGTCGAACCCCTCTGAATTGGTCAGAAACTGGGGAACGACCTCTTGTTGGACCGGACATTATTCAACACGCCGAAGAACAAGTCCGTATTGTCCGAGAAAATCTCAAGGCGGCTCAGGACCGTCAGAAGAGCAACTATGATCGCAAACGATGGGGTTTGACTTATCAACCTGGTGATCAAGCTTATTTGCGTGTCACTCCGATGAAAGGCACCCGCCGTTTTGGAATCAAGGGCAAGCTAGCTCCGCGCTACATTGGTCCCTTCCGCATTATTGCTAGACGTGGTCAAGTGGCATATAAATTGGAATTGCCGCCGCAATTCTCTCATATCCACGACGTCTTCCATGTGTCGCAACTTCGTAAATGCTTCAAGGAATCTCCGCACCGATCTGTGGATCACGAGATGCTTGAATTCCAAGATGATCTTTCTTATAAGGAGCATCCGATCCGCATCCTCGATGAAGCTGAACGTCGGACCCGTCAGAAGGTTACCAAATTCCTGAAAGTGCAGTGGTCAAATCATACTGAAGATGAAGCCACTTGGGAACGCGAGGATAATCTTCGTGCGGAATGCCCCAAACTTTTCTTTCTACTTCTTAATTCTCGGGACGAGAATTCTTGTTAGTAGAGGAGATTTGTAACACCCCCAGTGGTTAACTACAGTAATCACCCTTTTGATTATGCCATGTCATCATGTTTAACAGTGCATGATCATCATTTGCACCATAATGCATTTCAACTCCTAAGTCAAATTCAAAATTTAAATGAAAGTGAAATTTAAAAGTTGTTCAGATCCAGAAACAAAAATGTACATCATGTTGCAAATAATCCAGAGGCTAATATAAAATTAGCAGCAGTGTTAACTAAAATATTTAAGTGGCTCGAACAACAAGAAACAGCAGCAACATAGCACTATTCAACCCCTTTTCAATTAAATAAAATCCAAACCAAAAAGATATGGACACCAAGCTATTTTATTGTTCTCCACTTCCGATACGACCCTGTCGTGCAACACCTCAAGTGTGAACTCATCGAGGGTGATTCCTCCTACGTTCATCTTGGCAGTTACGTCGGTAGGAATCCAACGAGGGTGATACCTCGGATTCCCCTGATGTTATGGACACACGGATACTTGGACTTTACACTGTTACTTGGAAAGGCGGGTCGGCCCTGAGGGGTACCCGCGTGCGCCTGAGAGGCGAGTGTTGTGAAGACGGGTGCCTGTGTGGTGCCCGAGTGGTGAATACGAGGCGTGGCCGGGCATTCATGGCCCTTGCCGCAAGTCCTCGAGACGGGGCGACGGGGTCACATCTTTCGTGAGTCTCTGCTCGTTTCCGCAAGCCCCTAGACCACTTACGATTTGGATATTTGATTCGAGCAGGCCTCTGGTCTGATAGCACTAACCATCACGTGGGCATAGTATGGGCGTTCTGCATCGTATGCATCAGCCGAAAGCTCTGTCAGACGTCCAGTTCAGCACTGCGGCCGGGCTGGGCCGGCGCCATCCTGAGGGGTGGTACCGTGATTCGCTCTGCTCGCAACGACCCGGAGTGCACAGGGCGATGGCCCATGACCCCTGAGCGCTTAGGATATAGACCGACGGGGACCTCTCTGCTGAGCTGTAGGTAGGGTTGCGATGTGTTGTTTGGCCGAGGCCGGGCATGACCCATGAAAGTGTGTCCGGCCGGAGTTAAGCGAGCGTGATGGGTAAGTTGGTGCACCCCTGCAGGGAAGAACATTTCTATCGATAGCCGGTCCTACGGTAAAGGACACTCGGAGTTGTATCCCGATCGATACAACTAGAACTGGACCCTTGAGACGTTAACAGGTTGATGACTGTATTGGCTCTGGGATCGCTTTCTCACAGGGAGTCGAGAAAGGATCTCAGGACGAGGTTTGATGACTTTATGGCTCTGGGATTGCTTTCTCGCAGGGAGTCGAGAAAGGATCTCTGGGTGAGGTTGATATTATTACTGCTACATTATATTGTATTGTTCTACTCTCTTCTATTGCTGCAAGACCGCTGAAGATGCTAGTCTTCGATAGGACTAGGCCTTCTCTCTATTCTGGCATTTCTGCAGCCCAGTCCACATATACAGCCTCCCCTTGAAAATGTTGCATATGTAGTGTAGATCCTTGCTTGCTGAGTACTTCTAAGTACTCACGGTTGCTTTGTTTTCCTTTTTCTCCCCATATCAGTTTGACGTGACCAGAGGACGGAGCCCCCTGAGACAGATGCCCCGACGATCGCTACTACTACTACCCAGAGGATGGATACTACTACGAGTTGACTGACGACCAGGAGTAGTATCGGAGGGTCCCAGGCAGGAGGCCTTCGCCTTTCGATCGTAGTGTTTTATTTTGCCCCGCCTTTCTAAAGGCCTTTCTGTTTCTATTTCATATCTGTACTCAGATATCTGATGCTTCCGCTGACGCTTGTTCGCAAGCTTATGTATTCGAGCCCTCGAGGCCCCTGGCTTGTAATATAAAGCTTGTATGACTTTATTTATGTTTTAGAGTTGTGTTGTGATATCTTCCCGTGAGTCCTTAGGCTTGATCGTGTGCATTTGCGTGTATGATTAGTGCACGATCGGGCCGGGGGCGTCACAAGTTGGTATCAGAGCCGACTGACTGTAGGAACCCCCCTTTTCCAACTCCTTGGCCGAAGTTCAGTCTAGTGGTCCAAAACTGTTTTACTAACTTGGCTGTGTGGCTTACGGGCCCACGTCGCCAATTGGGAGGTATTAGTATCTTTTATTCCTCATCTTTACTCTGGGACCCTGACCTCTCTTCCTTTCGGGTTAACTAAAGTTTACTAACGCCGACACTTAGGATCTCGTAATTCTCGTCCACCCGGAGAGCTGGATATATGTGCGATTTCCCTGACATTGATCTGATTAGTCTGATAATCATTTTCCTTTCCATTGTTTTGTTTAACCTTTCTCTCCGAGATCGGTTATACTTCTCCTTGTCTTTTGACAATCATGAGTTTCCTCTGTCTCAGATGGATCGTTTGTTTCCACCACACCCTGCGACGCAGCTACCAGCTGTTCGAGCAGGGATACATCCAGAGTACATTCTTTATCCACTGGGGCAGATGTCAATCCGTTACAATACCCCAGTACTTTCTCCTCCAGATACCTGCAAAGACTTTGTGATCTATTGTGACGCATCCCGTGAAGGATTAGGCTGTATCCTAATGCAAGAGCGTAAAGTGATTGCTTATGGCTCTCGTCAAATTGCGCCCACATGAAGAGAATTATCCGGTACATGATCTAGAACTAGCTGCTGTCATCTATGCACTGCAGTTATGGCGACATTACCTCCTCGGTAATCGTTGCGAGATATACACGGATCATAAAAGTCTGAAGTACTTGTTCACTCAACCTTCTCTAAACCTCCGTCAGCAAAGATGGATGGAGGCCATTGCGGACTATGATTTGGGTATTTCCTATACCCCTGGCAAGGCTAACGTGATGGCTGATGCCTTAAGCCGCAAGTCCTATTGCAACAACCTCATGGTTAGGCGAGCTCAACCTCGACTTTTTGAACAACTGTGCAAGCTAAATCCGCGTATTGTTCCACAGGGTTCGTCTATATAACCTTGTGATACAACCAGATCTCGAGAAAGTCGTTAAGGGATGCGCAAGCTAAGATGTCGAAGTTGATCTGATGAGAGAAGTCTTCACCTTGTAAAAGTATACGGATTTTCGCTGTCTAGATGAACCCTTGTATTTTCAGAAACGCGCATTGTCGTAACTCTCGTTTCGAATTACTGACTGACAGTAGAACTGAGGTACAGTGATACCCCTGCTTGTCTATTCATCGGGTCCGTAGTCACCAAGATTGTATCGTGATCTACCGTCAAAGTACTTGTGGTGCTAAATAGAGCTAGGACATGCCGAATATGTTGTGGAATGTGATGGGGTCGTCGCGTTAAAGCATTAAAGCGACATTCGAAGAAGTCCTGCGATATTCATGGTGGGCAAACCAGCTTCATTGCCTCTACTGGAAATGGGAATTTAGTTTTCTTTTATTGTTTACTTCTCCTTTTTTTTTTTTTTCGTCTACTATATGATCGATGGTGCTATTCTTTTTTTTTATGGTGACAGACTCCAAGGTCACAGAAGGTCACGATGCTATTTGTGTCGTCGAACCAACTCTCTAAAGTTGCCACACTTTCTGCCTGTCAAGGAGACGATCACGCTAGTCAGTTAGCAGAGTTGTATATCTCCAGAATTTGTTACTCTCACGGTATTCCGAAAGAGATCAGTTCAGACCGTGGCAGCATATTCAACTGCAGTTTTGGGAAAGTTCCAAAAGCTATGGAACTCATATTACTTGGAGTTCAGCATATCACCCCCAGTCTCAAGGCCAAGCTCGAACGAGTCAACCAAGTGCTTGAAGATATGCTCGAGCTTTTGTTATTCTTTCGGAGAAGAAGTGGGAAGAATCTCTTCCGTATGCCGAGTCTCTATAAAACACAGTTATCAAGCCAGCTTGAAAAACTGGCTCCCTTCGAAGTACTTATGGACGTAGTGTCGAACCCCCTCTGAATTGGCAGAAACTGGGGAACGACCTCTTGTTGGACCGGACATTATTCACACACGCCGAAGAACAAGTCCGTATTGTCCGAGGAAATCTCAAGGCGGCTCAGGACCGTCAGAAGAGAGCATATGATCGCAACGGTGGGCTCGTGACTTATCAACTGGTGTGATCAGCTTATTTGCGTGTCACTCCGATGAAGGCACCCCCGTCCTGGAATCAAAGGGCAAGCTAGCTCCGCGCTACATTGGTCCCTTCCGCATTATTGCTAGACGTGGTCAGTGGCATTTAAATTGGAATTGCCGCCGCAATTCTCTCATATCCACGACGTCTTCCATGTGTCGCAACTTCGTAAATTGTCTTAAGGGAATCTCGCACCGATTGTGGATCACGAGACTGTGTAATTCCAAGATGATCTTTCTTATAAGGAGCATCCGATCCGCATCCTCGATGAAGCTGAACGTTGGACACCGTCAGAAGGTTACCAAATTCCTGAAAGTGCAGTGGCAATAATCCTACTGAAGATGAAGGCCACTTGGGAAAGCGAGGATATCTTCGTGCGGAATGCCCCAGAACTTTTCTTTTACTTTAATTCTCGGGACGAGAATTTTGTTAGTAGAGGAGATTTATAACACCCCAGTGGTTAACTACAGTAATCACCCTTTGATTATGCCATGTCATCAGTTTAACAGTGATGATCATCATTTGCACCATAATGCATTTTCAACTCCTAAGTCAAATTCAAATTTATAATATGAAAGTGAAATTTAAAAGATTGTTCAGATCCAGAAACAAAAATGTACATCATGTTGCAAATAATCCAGAGGCTAATAAAATTAGCAGCAGGTGTTAACTAAAATATTTAAGGGCGCTCGAACAACAAGAAAACAGCAGCAACACTAGCACTATTCAACCCCTTTTCAATTAAATAAAATCCAAAACCAAAAAGATATGCGACACCAAGCTAGTTATTGCAGTGGCATATAATGCACTGTGATTTATGGGCTAGGTCTCATATTTTACAAAAACTATTTTGAGGCCTAACTAAATACAAAACAGAAATAATTAAATAAAAGAAAAACAAAATAATAAAAGAAGACCCCCCCCCCCACTGGGCCAGCTGGTCCCAGATGTTAGCCTGGCCGGCCAACATGGCCCAACGGCCACCCCCCCATTTGCCCTTATCCCCCCACCGGTGAAACCCAACCCCCGTCACCCCCACTCCCCCCTCGCTCTCCTTCCTCACCCCCCGATCCAGATCGGATCGGGCAACGGTGTAGTCGCCGCCACGCCGATCCCGTCGCCGACGCCGCGCCCTTCCTGACCGCTCGCCGGCCACCTCGCTCGCCAGCCGCGGCGCCCCTCGCCGTGGATCGGCCCAGCCGCTCATCCGCCACGAGCGGATCCCCGCGCTCGTCGTTCAGCCGCGTTGTTTTCCCCTGCCCCGAGCCGCTCCCCGAGCCCGTCCCTTGACCATACGGCCCCCGGGTGAGGCTCCCGGTTCCTTCTCTCCCTGCGCCATGCTCGCTCGCCGGAACGCGCCCGCCACCGCCGAGCGCGCGCATCGCACCGGCCACGCCGCTAACTACGCCGCTCCGGTACGACTAGGGTTGGCTGAGCTGGTAGCCGGCAGAGCTGCATACGGCAGGGTGGCGCGCAACGGGACTCTGCGAAAGCCGCCATCGCGGCGCGCCCGGACCCTGCGCGGGAGGGTAATCAGCGTCGCCCATGCTCGCCAGCGGCACCGTGACGCACACGCGCCTGCCCCCATAGTCGCGTCACATTGCTCCGCGAGTGCCGCGAGCGCCGCGCCTGCTCGCCGCCACGCCGCGCGCCCGTCGCCGGCCACCCCGCGTCCCCAGGCGCGCCACAGCCCGCGCCCGCGCGCCACGTCGCCCGCGCCTGGTGGTGGCCCTATGGTGGCACTGACGCAGGGCCAGCCCCTGACCCACTGACCAGAGGGGCCACAGCCCGAACTTTTAAAAAAATAATAATAAAAATAAAAATGAATAAATAAATTAATAATATTAATTAATTAGTGAACAATAAATTAATTTAATCTGCTTTAGTTAAGCTAATTACACTAGTTAAACTAATCACCTAGTTAGGAACTAATTAGTTCTGTCTAATAACCTGTGATGTCATGCTGACGTCAGCATAACATGTTTTGGGATAATGTTCTGGATAATTTGAAATTAAAATAAAAAATAAATTCAGAAAAATGAATAAAAACTTAGAAAAACATATCTTTTAACCGAACTCCGATGAAAATACTTTACTGAAAGTTGTTCAGCAACGTACGAGACGTAATCCGAATACGCGATCCGTTCGTCGCCACATGTTCTAACTATCAAAACATGCAACCGTTCCCTGCGTCATCATGTCTGACAAATGTCCGGAAACGGGAAAACATTCCCGGATGGATCCCTCCTTCCTCAGTGAAGTGCAACCGTACGTAGGACACCCGGCACTGCATATTGTTCATGTCATACTTTGTGTAGCACTTGCTGCTTATATTTATAGTGTTTCTCCCCTCTTCTTCTCGATAGAGCCCAGTGCCGACGCAGTCCGGTGATTGGTTCCAGTACTTGACGACCTTGCCCTTGCCCGCCGGCAACCAGGCAAGCCCCCCCTTTGATCATCCCGATATCGCCCATTCTATATTCTCATGCTTGCATTGATTTTGCTACTGTTACTGTTTACTCCTATTCTGATGCATAGCTGTTATTGTAACCTGCCATTGCCTTACCTGCTTATCCTAAACTGCTTAGTATAGGCTGGTAGAGACCCACTACTGAGAACCCCACTTGTCCTTTGTTGCACCCGCTGGATATCAGAAGACCCGATCAACGGGGATTGAAGACAAGACCGCGAACCCCGCACAATCACCCCCCCCCTAGTTGTAACGACACTGCAGCGTTACTATCTAAGTGCCGAGGGTGAGGTAAAACCTCTTGTAGCACTTCTGATGTAACGTAGAGAAGCTATTCGGTGTGGTCATCGAGGGTGGTGGTTCCTCCTTCTCCACTTCGCATACGACCCTGTCGTGCAACACCTCAAGTGTGAACTCATCGGGGTGAATCCTACGTCATCTTGGCAGTTACGTCGGTAGATCCAACGAGGGTGATACCTCGGATTCCCCTGATGTTATGGACACACGGATACTTGGACTTATCACATGTTACTTGAAAGGCGGGTCGGCCCTGAGGCGGGTACCCACGCCGTGGCCTGAGAGGCGCAGAGTGTTGTGAAGACGGGTGCCTGTGGGTGCCCGAGTGGTTGATATAGCAGTGGCGTCGGCCCGGCGATTCATGGCCTGCCGCAAGTCCTCGAGACGGGGCGACGGGGTACATAATCGTGAGTCTTGCTCGTTTCCGCAAGCCCCTAGACCACTTACGATTTGGATATTTGATTAGAAGGCCTCTGGTCTGATAGCACTAACCATCACGTGGGCATAGTATGGGGTTCTGCATCGTATGCATCAGCCGAAAGCTCTGTCAGACGTCCAGTTCAGCACTGCGGCGGGCTGGGCCGGCGCCATCCGTGGGTTACGGCTACCGTGATTGCCTCTGCTCGCAACGACCGGAGTGCAACAGGGCGATGGCCCATAGACCCTGAGCGCTTAGGATATAGACCGACGGGGACCTCTGTGCTACTTCTATGTAGGTTAGGTTGCGATGTGTTGTTTGCGAGGCCGGGGCATGACCCATGAAGGTGTCCGGCCGGAGTTAAAGCGAGCGTGATGGGTAATGTGGTGCACCCTGCAGGGAAGAACATTCTTATCGATAGCCGGTCCTACGGTAAAGGACACTCGGAGTTGTATCCCGATGATCACAACTAGAACTGGACCCTTGAGACGTTAACAGTTGATAGACTGTATTGGTCTGGGATCGCTTTCTCACAGGGAGTCGAGAAAGGATCTCAGGACGAGGTTTGATGACTTTATGGCTCTGGGATTGCTTTCGTCAGGGAGTCGAGAAAGGATCTCTGGGTGAGGTTGTATATTATTACTGCTCCATATATTGTATTGTTTCTCTTCTTCTATTGCTGCAAGACGCGTGAAGATGTAGTCTTCGATAGGACAGGCCTCTCGTATATTCTGGCATTTCTGAGCCCAGTCCCATATACAGACCTCCCCTGAAAGATGTGCATATGTATGTAGTGATCCTTGTGCTGAGTACTTCTAGTACTCACGGTTGCTTGTTTTCCTTTTTCTCCCAATACTATATCAGTTTGACGTGATCCAGAGGACGGAGCCCCCTGGAGAGCCCATGACGATCGCTACTATCTACTACCCAGAGGACTGGATACTACTACGAGTTATGTACGGCAGGAGTAGTATCGGGGGTCCCAGGCAGGAGGCCTTCGCCTTTCGATCGTAGTGTTTTATTGCCCCGCCTTTTAAGCCTCTTGTTTCTATTTTCATATCTGTACTCAGATATCTGATGCTTCCGCTGACGCTGTTCGCAAGCTTATGTATTCGAGCCCTCGAGGCCCCTGGCTTGGAATATAAAGCTTGTATGACTTTATTTATGTTGTTAGAGTTGTCATGTCTGTGATATCTTCCCGTGATGCCATTAGCGCTTGTACGTGTGCATCATTGGTGTAACAAGCATATGAGATGGCATTATGATAGTCGCTGACTTCGGGCCGGGGCGTCACGTCACAAATTTGTATCAGAGTTAAACTATCACGACTGACTGCTATGAACCGCCCTTACCAACTCCTTGGGGGCCGAGTTTCAGTCTAGTGTCCAATACATGTTTGTTACAACTTGGCTGATGTGACGCATTACGGGGACCGACGTCGCCAAGTGGATAACAGAGTCTATGATCAGATTCTGTATTACATCATCTTTATCCTGGGAGGACCAGCTGACTAACGCTCCTTTCGGCACCGTTACTAACTGAAAGTTGTGTGTCTTATGTCTAACGCCGGAGACCTTAGGATCTATAATCATCGTGCAACCAGGCGAGTAGGTGCATATATATGTGCGATTTCCCCGACATTGAGGATCTGATCTAGTTCCCTGAGTAATCTTTATCTGTTGCCATTGTTTTGTTTACCTTCTCTCAGAGACTCGGTACCGTTATACTCTCCGTGATCTTCTGAGACAATCATAGTTTCCTCTGTCTCAGGATAGGTATCGTTGCTTCCACCACACACTGCGCAGCAACACAGCATACAGCTGTTTCGTAGCAGGGGATTGTAGTACGCTATCACACCAGAAGTAAGCATCTTTCCTGATCAGCTTGGGCAGATGTCACATCCGTTATCAATTACCCCAGTACTTTTCAGTCACTAGATACTCTGCACAACCAAAAGACTTATGATAGATCTATGCTGCGCATCCTCGTGCAAGGATGAGGATTGTATCATAATGCAAGCAGCGTAAAGTGACTGCTTATGGCTTCTCGTAAAATATTGCCCCTATCCATGAAGGAGAATACAGGTACATGATCTAGAACTAGGCTGCTGTCATCATGCCACACGACAGTTTGGCTGACATTACACTATCTCGTAATCGTTGCGAGTTATGTATAATCGGATCATTAAAAGCTGAGAAAGTACGTGTTCACTCACCTGTCCTAAACCTCCCGTCAGCAAAGAGGGATGGAGGCCATGGTAATATGATTTGGGCATATATTCCTATACCCCTGCAAGGCTAACTGTAGGCTGAGGCTAAGCCGCAAGTCCTATTGAAACAACCTCGGTTCAGGCCAGAGATCAACTCGATTGCTTTTTGGAACAACTGTGCCAAGCTAAATCTGCGTATGTTCCACAGGGTTCTCTTAATCAACCTTGTGATTCTACAATCCAGATCTCGTAGAAAAGTGTTTATAGACCATGCGCAGACTAAAAGATGTGAAGTATAGGATCTGATAGAAGAGTCTTCACCTGTAAAGTATAGGGCATTTCCTCGCGTCTGACGAGGGAACCTTGTATCAGATGGAAGAAACACCGATTGTCGACCTCAGTTTCGAAACTTATGCACTGACTCAAGGTCAGATGAAGACTTCAGGTACATGATATACCACTGCGTGTCTATTCATCCGGTCGGTAGCGACCAAGATGTATCAGATGCCTACTTCAGTCTCAATATCATAACGGCTACTGGTGCGACTAACATGAAGCAGGACACTTGATCATCGACTAGGCTGAATCGGACGAAGTGTCGTCGCGTGTACATTTTTAAGAGCAGAAAAGTCAGAAGCCTGCTGGATATCTGCAACACTATCGTATATCATCTATGGAAATGGGATCTAGTTCAGATGGATTTCACGTACAGGGCACCCTGCCCTATCCAGGTCACGAGAAGGGTCGACAAGATGTATTACCTAGTCGGCGTCGCACAACTCTCTAAGTTGAACACTTTTGGCTGTCAGAGGAGACGATCACGCTGAGTCTAGTTGAAGCAGTAGTGTATTGATCTCCAGAAGTGTTTCACTCCACGGTATTCCGAAAGAGATACTAGATTCAGTACCCGTTCGAATGACCCAGCCATATTCACTGGTTAATTTTATGCGGAGAAAGTTGTCCAAAAAAGCTATGGGACTCATATTACTGGAGTTCTAGCCTATCCCCCCCACGATATCAATGGCCAAGCGTAACGAGTCAGACCAAGTAAGCTTGATGATATGCTTCGAGCTTGTGTTATTCTTTCGGCGAGAACAGTGGGAAGCATCTCTTACGTGTTATGCCCGAGTTACTGCTATCTAACATACAATGTTACAAGGCACGCTTGAAAATGGCTCCTTCGACATCTTGACAGTACCTGTATGGACGTATAGTGTCGATCCATCCCCGCGAATTGGTCATGGCAAAACTGGGGCATGACGACCCTCTTGTTGCGACCGGATGCATATATTCGAGAACGCCTAGAATGAACAGAGATGATCCGTATATGTCATACGAGAACAATACTCGTCAAGGAGGATACAGGAGAACTGTCAGAAGAGCAACTATGATCGAAACGATGTGGGGTTGACTTGATCAAGCCTGGTTGATCAAGCTTAGTTATGCTGTGATCACTCCGAGAAATGAATAAAGGAACCCAGCGCGTGTATGAGAATCAAGGCAAGCTAGTCCGACGCTACAAATTGGACCCTTCCGCATATATATGTACGAGAAGTGGTCAAGCTGTGGCAACAAATAGGAATTGAACGCCGCACATTCATCTCATACCACGACGTCTCCATGTGTCGGCAAACTTCGTTACATGCTTCAAGGAGATCTCACCGCAACTAATCTGTGGATCTCGATGGGCATGCTGAATTCATCAGATTGATCTTCTTATTATAAAGGGCTCCGATCCGCATCCTAGTGAAGCTGAACGTCGGAAACCCCCGTATATGAAGGTACCAAATTCATGAATAGAACAGTTGTGCATTAGTATTCTACAGGTCAAATCATACTTGCAAGATGAAGACCACTTGGGAACGCTCTATAAGTCGGATAATATTCGTGCGGAACTGCCCCAAAACTTTGCTTTTTTACTTCTTATATTGCTCAGGAGAGGAAGTTCTTGTTAGTAGAGGAGATTTGATAACACCCCAGTGGTACTAACAGTAATCACCATTTGATTATGCCCATGTCATTCAAGGTTTAACAGTGCATGATCCACATTGCACCATAATGCACTTGAATCAACTCCCCTAAGTGCAAATTCAAAATTAAATGAAAGTGATCGAAATTCATAATAAGTATGTTCAGATCCAAGTAAATAAAAAATATACATCACTGTTGCAAATATCCAGAGGCTAATATAAATTAAGCAGCCTATGGTGTCAACTAAAACTATTTTACAGTGGCCTCGAACAACAAGAAACAGCAGCACATAGCATATTGAGAACCCTTTTCAATTAAATAAAATCCAAACCAAAAAAGATATGGGACTCACCAAGCTCATATTGCAGTGGCATATATATGCACTGTGATTTATGGGCAGGTCTACATATTTCAACAATATACCTGATGAAGGCCCTCAACTAAATACATGAAACAGAAATATAAAAGAAAATCAGAAAAACAGATAATAATAAAAGAAAGCACCACCCCCCCGAGCCAGTGGGACCCAGATGTTAGCCTGGCGGCCCAACTGCCCAACCGGCCACCCCCCTCAATTTCCCTTATCCCCCACCCGGATTGAAACCCATGAACCTCCCTGTCACCCCCAATCCCCCCCTCGCTGCTGATTCCTAACCCCCCCCGATCCAGATCGCGCATCGGCGGCCTAACGGCTGCCTCGCCGCGCCTACGCGCAGATCCCGTCGCCGATCGCCGCCTGCCCTTCACATGACCCGACTCGCCGGAGCGCACACCTCGCCGCGACCGCTCGCTGTAGCGCCCCCGCGGGATCGCTTCCGACGTCGCTCACCGCCACGACGCGGAGATACCGCGCAACTCCGTCGTTCGCCGAGGTGCTCTCGCTCCCCGCCCGAGCCGCTAGCCGAGCCCCGCTTGTTCCTTGACCCCTACGGGCCAGAGCCCAGCGGATTGAGGCTCCGGTTGCCGTTCTCTACAAGGCGCCATCGCGCTCGCCGGGCACACCAGATGCCCGGGCCAGGCCGCTCAGCGACGCGCGCGCCACTACTTCTCACCGGCACCTACGCCCGCTAATCGCACGCTACCGGTTTCCCAGACATTCCCGACGTGCTCGCCAGCAGCCCTGCGCTCGACCTGGACCGAGCCCCTGCGCCCTGTCGCTGTGGCCGCGTCCCCACGTCATCCAGATGCTGCGCCTGCGCCCCGCCTCACATACTCGTTGCACACGGGCCGCGGCCACCGCGATACGCGCCCGGTGTGCTCCCTAGCGCTCCGCCCTGCTCGCCACGCCGAGCCAGCACGCGCCCGGGTCACGCTGCCCTCGCCAGCGACGCACCGAGCGGTGACAGCGCGCCGCTGCATGCCGCCGCCCCAGCGTGCGCCCGTCGAACTAGCCACTCCCACCGCGTTCCTGTGAACCGCGCGCCACGCCCGCGACACACCGCGCGCCCGTCAGCGCCTGCGCCTGGATTGTGCCCTATGGGCGACTGACGAATGGGCACAAGCCCCTGATCCCACTTGACACAGAGGGGCCCAGCGCTCCCAGAACTTTAAAAAGAATAATAATAATAAATAAAAATGTAGTAAATAGAGATAATAATACACTAATTAAGTAGTGAATAGCTAATAAGCTTAATTAAAGTCTGCTTTAGGAAGATAATGACACTAGTTAAACTAATCACCTAGTTAGGGACTAATTAGTTCTTTTAATTAACTGTTGATCATGCTGACGTCAGCATAACAATGTTTTGGATATGTTCGGATTAAGTTGATAAATAAATAAGTAAAAATAAATTCAGAAACAATGAATAGAAAAACTTAGAAAAAATCATATCTTTTAAACCGTAACTACCGATGAAATTACAGTCTTACATGAAACAGTATGTTCAGGAACGACGATTAGAGAATCAGGAATACGCAGGAGTCGTCATCGTCCGCCCACGAAGTTATCCACAATTAACTAGACTTTCAAAACATGCAATGCCGATGTACCCTCACGGTTTATCTTGTCTGACGACTATGTCCGTTGGGAACCCGGCGAGACGAAAACCATTAACGGCATGAGATACCCTCCTATCCTCGAGGTGAGACGAGGCGAACACGGTACGTGTAAGGACACACCCGGCATGCGAATATTGTGGCTCAATGTCATACTTTGTGTAAGCACTATGCGTGACTTCAATATTATTATACTGTTCAGCTCCTTCCCTCGTTCTCTTCTCGATAGAGCCCAGTGACGACGCAGCTCCGCGTGATTGGTTTCACAGTACATGATCGACCCTGCTCCGTTGCCGCCCCGGCAGAGCAACCAGCAAAGCCCCCCCTTTGATCATCACGAGTATCGCACCATTAGTATTTCTCAGCTTGCATTAGATTTTGCTACTGTTCCTGTTTACTCCATCTGAATTGAGAAGGGCTGTTATTGTAATCTGGCACATTGACATCCGTACCTGCGTTCCTGTCCTAATACTGTTAGTATAGGCGTGGTAGAGACCCCACAGAGAAACTCCCACTGTTGTTCCTGTTGCACCCTCAGTCAGTATGCTGATTAAATCAAGGTGAATAGACTCCTGATCTACGGGATGAAGACCAGACCGCGACAAGCAAGCCTCACGCCCCCCCCCCTAGTTGTGATACGACACTGCAGCGGTGTAGTACTATCAAGTGCAGAGGTGTGAAACCTTTGTACCAGATTCTTTTTTTTTTTATGATGGAGAAATGCTTGTTAGTAGAATTTTGTTTAGTAGAGATAGCAATTCTGGTCTGGTCATCGAGAGGGGTTGGTTGCTCCTTCTACACATATCCGGATACGACCCTGTCGTAAGATGAACACCTACAAGTGTGAAACTTCATCGAGGGTGATTCCCTCCTACGTTCATTCTTCGGCAGTACGTCGGTGGAGGAATCCAACGAGGGTGATTACCTCGGATTCCAGCTGATGTTATGGGCAACACGAGGATACTGTAGACTTACACGGTACTGTGAAAGGCGGGTCGGGCCCTGAGGGGGGAGATACCGCGTTGCGCCTGAGAGGGAGTGTTGTGAAGACGGGTTGCCTGTGTGGTGCCCGAATGGTGGGAATACGAGGCGGGCCGGGATTCATGGCCTTGCCGCAAGTCCTGGCGGTGAGAGCGGGTGGGCGTAATGGAGGGGTTCAATTATTCGTGAGTCTATGACTACGTTCCGCAAGCCCTGAGACACTCGCATTGGATAATTTGATAATCGAGAGCTCTGGTTGATAGCACTTAACCATCACGTTGGGATATAGGGCGTTCTATGCATCGTATGCATCAACGAAAGCTACGCGTCAGACGTCAAGTTCAGCACTGCGGCCTGGCTGCGGCCGGCGCATCATGAGGGGTGGGTGTGTTTACCTTGGATACCGTGATTCGCTCTAGCTCCAACGACCCGGAGTGCACAGGGCGATGGCCAGACCCCTGAGCGGCTCTTGGGGATTTATTAGACCGCCAGGGGAGCCTCTCTGCTGAGCTGTAGGTAGGGTTGCGATGTGTTGTTTGGCCGAGGCCGGGCATGACCCATGAAAGTGTGTCCGGCCGGAGTTAAGCGAGCGTGATGGGTAAGTTGGTGCACCCCTGCAGGGAAGAACATTTCTATCGATAGCCGGTCCTACGGTAAAGGACACTCGGAGTTGTATCCCGATCGATACAACTAGAACTGGACCCTTGAGACGTTAACAGGTTGATGACTGTATTGGCTCTGGGATCGCTTTCTCACAGGGAGTCGAGAAAGGATCTCAGGACGAGGTTTGATGACTTTATGGCTCTGGGATTGCTTTCTCGCAGGGAGTCGAGAAAGGATCTCTGGGTGAGGTTGATATTATTACTGCTACATTATATTGTATTGTTCTACTCTCTTCTATTGCTGCAAGACCGCTGAAGATGCTAGTCTTCGATAGGACTAGGCCTTCTCTCTATTCTGGCATTTCTGCAGCCCAGTCCACATATACAGCCTCCCCTCGAAAATGTTGCATATGTAGTGTAGATCCTTGCTTGCTGAGTACTTCTGAGTACTCACGGTTGCTTTGTTTTCCTTTTTCTCCCCATATCAGTTTGACGTGACCAGAGGACGGAGCCCCCTGAGACAGATGCCCCGACGATCGCTACTACTACTACCCAGAGGATGGATACTACTACGAGTTGACTGATGACCAGGAGTAGGATCGGAGGGTCCCAGGCAGGAGGCCTTCGCCTTTCGATCGTAGTGTTTTATTTTGCCCCGCCTTTCTAAAGGCCTTTCTGTTTCTATTTCATATCTGTACTCAGATATCTGATGCTTCCGCTGACGCTTGTTCGCAAGCTTATGTATTCGAGCCCTCGAGGCCCCTGGCTTGTAATATAAAGCTTGTATGACTTTATTTATGTTTTAGAGTTGTGTTGTGATATCTTCCCGTGAGTCCTTAGGCTTGATCGTGTGCATTTGCGTGTATGATTAGTGCACGATCGGGCCGGGGGCGTCACAAAAAGCCTCTTGGAACTTGAGTTTAGCAGCGATCTGGACCGCGTCAGTGGCTCCATGACTGTTGCGACCTGCAAGGAAAGTCAAGACGATGAGATTGAAGGCAAGAAGCGTCTCGCATGGTGAATCAGAAGTGGCTCACCTTGAGTCCTCGTCGTCTCCGCATCCCTCTCATGTCCCGGAGGGTAACTTAGAGGCCGAGGCAAGCTTGGCCTCCGACCGGCCGCCGCAGCATCCTCGGTGGTGACTTGGTGATGCGCGATATGGTGGTGTTGAGCATCGGATCCAGCGGCACCATGAGATGTGCATTGGTGAGCCACTTCCCTGTGTGATCCTTGGCACTGTCTCAACGCTGAGGCTGATGGCTATGATGCCAGGTTGGAGGCCATGGAAATCATACCCAATGGAGCAGCAGCACAGGGGAAGGGAGGGTGTGTGACGGGAGGGGAGAAGGCAGAGGGGCAGCACCGAGAGGGGGCGAAGGAATGTGTAGTAGTGGCTCTTGGTGGTGCCAGAGGGGCGGCGCTTCCTGACGTCGGCCACTGCATTCGCTTTGGCGCCGAGCGGCATGCGGCTGCCCTTGGGCTGCTTCTCGGAGGACTTGCGCTTCTTCCCGACCACTCACACGGCAGCCACCACCACCACTATCTTATGCACCTATTACACACCCGACTAATGAATATGTGCAGGAGGAACATCGCCCACTGTCGGTGGCACAGAGTTGCCAGTCCCAAAATTTTGGCGCAACGCTACTACCTCTGATTCCACGCTCGATGTCGGTTGTGCTCACCACAGAGGATGTCCCGAGCGAGGACTGCTCCACACTCCCAGGTCTATGCCAAGATCTCTCACTCCTCGCTATTACCAAAACCTATGTACACCTATCAATTCTCATAGAGGCTCATTCTTTCTACCAAGGAGGCATGCATGGACTGCCAGCAATCAATAGGGCCATAGTAGCCTCCTACCCAAGATGGATGGCACATATGATTAAAGGATTTCCGGCCCATTAGCCTCATTCATGGGGCCATCAAAATCTTCGATAAGGTATTATCTACTAGGTTGGTGGTGGAGCTTCCAAAACTAGTGGGAAAGCATCAAAGTGCTTTTGTTACAGGGTGTTCGATCCATGACAACTTCTGCTCGTCCAATGCACTGCAAGAAGGTTACATGCTCTCAAGGAGCCTATAGTCATGATGAAACTTGGTATTACTAAAGTGTTCGACTCCGTGCAATGGTCGTTCATTATGGAAGTGCTAAGGGTAATTGGCTTCAATGACCGGTGGCGGGAGTGGATATGTGATACGTCTCCAACGTATCTATAATTTTTGATTCATGCTATTATATTATCAATCTTGAATACTTTATATGCATTTATACGCTATTTTATATCTTTTTTGAGAACTAACCTATTAACCCAGTGCCTAGTGCTAGTTGCTGTTTTCTGCCTGTTTTTGGTTTTTCCAGAAAATCAGTACCAAACAGAGTCCAAATGCTACAAAACTTTTTGACAATTTTTTCTAGACAAAAGAGACCCTAGAAGCTTTGGAGGAGACCAGACACGTGATGCGTCTCCAATGTATCTATAATTTTTGATGTTCCATGCTATTATATTATCAATCTTGGATGTTTTATATACACTTTCAAGCAATTAAATATCATTTTTTGGGACTAACCTATTAACTTAGTGCCCAGTGCCAGTTATTGTTTTTTGCTTGTTTTTGGTTTCACAGAATATCAGTACCAAACGAAGTCCAAATGCCATGAAATTTTTTGGAGATTTTTTCTAGACAAAAGAGATACTAGAAGCTTCGGGAGAAGACCGGCCGATGGACCGTGGGCCCACAAGACACCAGGGCACACCCATGGGGGTAGGCGCGTCCTGGTATGTTGTGGGGCCCACGTTGCTCCGTTTGACCTAACTCTGCCTCTATAAATTCTCTAAATTCATGAAACCAACAGAGGAGTCCACGAAAAACTTTTTCTGCCGCCGCAAGTTCCAGAACCACGAGATCCCATCTGGAGGCCTTTTCCAACACTCTGCCAGAGGGGGATTCGATCACGAAGGGGGCTCTTCATCATCCTTGCTGCCCTCCGATGATGCGTGAGTAGTTTACCACAGACCTACGGGTCCATAGTTTCGTATTTCTTCTCCGATCTATTGGTTTGGTTTGGCCAACTAGATTGATTTATGTTGCCATGGGAAGAGGTGCTTTGTAATGGGTTCGATCTTACGGTGCTCAATCCCAGTGACAGAAGGGTACATGACACGTATGTATCATTGCTCTTAAGGGTAAAAATATGGGGTTTATTCATACGTGAGTTTATCTTGTCTACATCATGTCATCTTGCTTAAGGCATTACTTCATTTTTCCATGAAGTTAATACACTAGATGCATGTTGGATAGCGATCGATGTGTGGAATAATAGTAGTAGATGCAGGAAGGAGTCGGTCTACTTGTCTCGGACTTGACGCCTATGTTGATCATTGCCTTGGATATCGTCATAATTATTTTGTTTTCTATCAATTGCCCAACAGTAATTTGTTTACCCACCGTATACTATTTTTATGAGAGAAACCTCTAGTGAAAACTATGGCCCTCGGGTCTATCTTTTATCATATATTAAAACTAAAAATACCTTGCTGCAATTTTCTTTTATTTATTTATTTTGTATTTTGTCTGATCTGTCTATCAAAAACTATACAATTTAATCTTGCTCGTAACTGTTGAGGGATTGACAACCCCTCTGCGCATTGGGTTGCAAGGATTTGTTGTTTCTGTGCAGGTGCTGTTTACATAGTGTTGCTTGGTTCTCCTACTGGATTGATAACCTTGGTTTCATAACCGAGGGAAATACTTATCTCTACTGTACTGCATCATCCTCTCCTCTTCGGGGAAATCCCAATGTAGCTCACAAGTAGCAGGAAGAATTTCTGGCGTCGTTGTCGGGGAGACATCATTAACATCTATCAAGTACCTACGCATAAACTTTCATCTCCTTGCATTTACAATATTTGCCATTTGCCTCTCATTTTCATCTCCCCCACTTCTAAAAAGTTTTTACAAAAATACCAAAATATTTTTTGTTTGCCTTTTTGCGCGTTTTCTTGTCTGCTTCTTATCTTGTTTGCATAGTCACGATGTCTCAAGAAAATACAAAATTGTGTGATTTTTCTAATACTAATAATAATGATTTTATTAGTACTTCGATTGCTCCTCCCGCCACTAGTGCGGAATCTTGTTATGAAAGAACAATTTTCCGGTAATCCTAATGAGGATGTGATGTCTACTACACAACTTGTTCTTGTAGACTCGTGTTAGGCCTCCAAGCGCAGAGTTTTGTAGGATAGTAGCAATTTTCCCTCAAGTGGATGACATAAGGTTTATCAATCCGTGGGAGGCGTTGGATGAAGATGGTCTCTCTCAAACAACCCTGCAACCAAATAACAAAAAGTCTCTTGGGTCCCCAAGACACCAAATACAATGGTAATTTGTATAGGTGTACTAGTTCGGCGAAGAGATGGTGATACAAGCATAGTAATCATAGTAGATATTGATTTTTGCAATAGGAACAATAAAAAACAACAAGGTAGCAATTGATAAAACGGAGCATAAATGGTATTGCAATGCTTGAAAATGAGGCCTAGGGTCCGTACTTTCGCAAGTGCAATCTCTCAACAATGCTAATATAATTGGATCATATAACCATCCCTCAACGTGCGATGAAGAATCACTCCTAAGTTCTTAACTAGCGGAGAACATAAGAAGAAATTGTTTGTAGGGTATGAAACCACCTCAAAGTTATCCTTTCCGGTCAATCTATCCAAGAGTTCGTACTAAAATAACACCAAGTTATCCTTTTCGATCGATCTATCTAAGAGTTCATACTAAAATAACACCATATGATACACATCAACCAACTCTAATGTCACCTAGATACTCCAATGTCACCATGAGTATCTGTGAGTTGATTATACGATATGCATCAAACAATTTCAGATTCATAATACTCAATCCAACACAAAGAACTTCAAAGAGTGCCCCAAGATTTCTACCGGAGAAACAAGGACGAAAATGTGCATCAACCCCTATGCATAGATTACCCCAATGTCACCTCGGGAATCCGCGAGTTGAGTGCCAAGACATAGATCAAGTGTTCTCAAATCCATAAAAGTATTCAATCTGATAAAAACAAAATCTCAAATGGAAAACTCAATTCATCACAACAAGATAGAGAGGAGGAAACACCATATGATCCAACTATATTAACAAAGCTCACGATACATCAAGATCGTGCCAACTCAAGAACACGAGAGAGAGAGAGAGAGATTAAACACATAGCTACTGGTACAAACTCTCAGCCCTGAGGGTGGACTACTCCCTCCTCATCATGGTGGCCGCCGGGATGATGAAGATGGCCACCAGTGATGATTTCCCCCTCCGGCAGGGTGCCAGAACAAGGTCCAGATTGGTTTTTCATGGCTACAGAGGCTTGCGGCAGCGGAACTTCCGATCTAGGGTTATTTTTGGGGGTTTATGTATTTATAGGATTTTTTGGCGTCGGTTTCACGCGAAGATGGGCCTCGAGGTGACCACAATCCACCTGCACACGAGCAAGGGTCCAGGCGCAGCCTGGTGGGTTGTGCTCACCTCCTTCACCTTCTGGTCCTCCCACGATGCTTGTAGTGCCTCTTTTGTTCCAAAAAAGCGTCAAAAAGTTTCGTTTCATTTGGAGAACTTTTATTTTTGCACAAAAAACAACACCATGGTAGTTCTGCTAAAAACAGCGTCAGTCTGGGTTAGTTCCATTCAAATCATACCAAAACCAGATAGGATTGTTGTAAACATGGCATGAATACTTCATAAATTATAGATACGTTGGAGACGTATCAGCATCCCCAAGCTTAATTCCTACTCGTCCTCGAGTAGGTGAATGATAAAAGAAATAATTTATGAAGTGTGAATGCTAGCAAAGTGCATAAGTTTGATCAATGATAATTTCAATCACTTTTCCTAGCATCATAACAGCAACTCTTTCTCATAAAACTCATCATGATAAAGTAGCAATTGAAAGCGGAATTTTTGTTGTGGAATGCTACCTATCATATTCATCATATACTCTTTCTTTTGTAGCATGGACATATGGACTTGAATGATTCAAAGCAATCGTCTATAATTTGACATGAAGATATCAATACTCAAGCATACTAACAAGCAACCATGTCTTTCAAAATATCAACGCTAAAGAAAGCTATCCCTAGCCCATTATGCTCAATCATTGATCCATTCATGAAACACACTCGAATATTAGCTACATCCAATGCACAAGTATGATCATAGTGCTCCCTAGTTGGTGCTTCATAAGAGAAGGTGGAGACTCAAAATAAAAAAATTGCATAAAAGTAAATAGATTGGCCCTTCGCAGAGAGAAGCAGAGATTTGTAGAGGTGCCAGAGCTCAAAGCTTAAATTGAGAGATAAAATATTTTGAGAGGCATACTTTTCCCGTCAACGAAAACGACAGAGAATTCCCAACACTTTCCATGCTAGATACATCATAGGCGGTTCCCAAACAAAAAATAAAGTTTATTCCCTTTTCCACCATTCTTTCACAACCCATGGCTAGCCGTATCCACGGGTGCCTTCCATACCAACACTTTCCAAGGAATTTATTATTGAACAACATAAATAATTTTTTTGCATTTCGGGACTGGGCATCCCTATTACCTTTGCCACACTCTCGTGCAATGACAAGTGAATAAACACTCATCTTGAGAATAACTCATCTAGCATGGAAAATATTGGCCACCCCCTGCCGCTTCAGGAGCGGTACGGGCACACAAAAAGGAAATTTATTTTGAAAATTAGAGTTGGCACATACAAATTTACTTGGAACGACACGGAAATACCGCATATAGGTAGGTATGGTGGACTCATTTTGCACAACTTGGTTTAAGGAGTTTGGATGCACAAGCAGTATTCCCGCTTAGTACAAATGAAGGCTAGCAAATAGATTGAGAAGCGACCAACCAAGAAACGAAAACGATCATAAACGAGCATTAAACATAACTAACACCGAATAATGCACCACAAGTAGGATGTAATTTCATTGCGTAACTATTGACTTTCGTGCTTGCATAGGGAATCACAAACCTTAACACCAATATTCTTACTAAAGCATAATTACTCACCAACATGACTCACAAATTATTATCTCCATATCGCAAAACAATTGCAAGGAATCAAACTTATCATATCCAATGATCTATATGAAAGTTTTTATTATATCCTTCTTGAATATCCATCACATTGGGACCAATTTCATAGCTTGTGCAAATTTTTATCACTATTATCAACTCTCAAAATAATATAAGTGAAGCATGAGAGTGTTCGACAAACTACTCCAAAAAGATATAAGTGAAGATCAAATGAGTAGTGAAGTAAATAGGTAGCTATGTGAGAACTCTCTCTTATTTAAAAGTTTCAGATCTAAGCATTTTATTAAAACAGCAAGAAAAACTAAATAAAATGAAATTCTAAGAATAGCACAACTCATGTGAAGAAGCAAAAACTTAGGCTCAACCGAGGCTAACCGATAATTGTTGATGAAGAAAGGTGGGATGCCTATCGGGGCATCCACAAGCTTAGATGCTTGAGACTTCTTGAAATATTATCTTGGGATGCCTTGGGCATCCCCAAGCTTGAGCTTTTGTGTCTCCTTAATTCCTTTTATATCACAGTTTCCCTAAATCATGAAAACTTCATCCACACAAAACTCAACAAGAATTCGTGAGAAAAGTTAGTATGAATCAATGCAATAACCTTATCATTCTCTAATGTAGCAAATCACTAAATTTATTATTTAAAAATTTCATACT
This sequence comes from Thinopyrum elongatum, assembly GCA_011799875.1. Lineage (NCBI taxonomy): Eukaryota > Viridiplantae > Streptophyta > Magnoliopsida > Poales > Poaceae > Thinopyrum > Thinopyrum elongatum. Next base: position 368,438,262 of record CM022299.1, on the reverse strand, counting down.
AAATGACTCTGCATATTTAATACTCCTATCCTCAAATAGAATCATTAAACATACAAACATATGCAGACATAACAGCAATCTGTCTAAACAGGACAGTATGTGAAGAGTGCAATTTCAGTCAAACTTACCTAACTCCAAAAATTCTGAAAATTTATCACACTGTAGAAAATTTATCATAGCTTATTCTTCAAAAAAATTCAGCATTTTATCACATTCTGAATTTTCTCAAGAATTCACGCACTAGCATGCAACTTTCTGTTTTCAAACAGCCACATATAGACTTGCAAAATAAGCATGGTAAAGGCTATGCTTGACATTTTTATTGAAATAAAATGTGCAAAACATTACTCTAAATAACAACAAGCAAATACTAATAAAATAATATGATGCTCCAAGAAAAACACATATCATGTGACGAATGAAAATGTAGCTCCAAGTGAGGTTACCGATAATGTTGGAGACGAAAGAGGGGATGCCTTCCGGGGCATCCCTAAGCTTAGTTGCTTTGATCTTCCTTAAATATTACCTTGGGGTGCCTTGGGCATCCCCAATGTTAGGGTCTTGTCACTCTTTATTCTCCTCATATCGATATCTCACCCAAAACTTGAAAACTTCAATCACACAAAACTTAACGGAACTTCGTGAGATGAGTTAGTATGATAAAGACAAATCATTCAGTTTGGTACTGTCAAGATAAGATTCATAATTTTTTACACATAATTCCTACTGTACTATATAATTTCCACAATTTATATTAAGCAATATAATCCATGGAAACCATAAAACAAGCAAACTATGCATTGAAAACAGAATCTGTCAAAAACAGAACAGTACGTAAATATCTGAATTTTAGTAATACTTATGCAACTCCAAAAATTCTGAAGAATTAGGAAAACGTTGTTAATTTGTATATAAATCATATTTAAAAAATTCAGAATTTTTAGACACTCCAGTGAGTTTAAACAATTCTGTTACTGGAAGCAAAAGTTTCTGTTTTTGCACAGAATCAAGTCAACTATCATCCATACTATCCCAAAGGCTTTACTTGGTACTTTATTGAAACAAAAGCTATAAAACATGATTACTAAAGTAGCTTAAACATGTGAACACACAAAAACAGTAGGTAAAAGTGTTGGGTTGTCTCCCAACAAGCGCTTTTCTTTAATGCCTTTTAGCTTGGAATGATGATTTCAATGATGCTCGCATAAAAGATAAGAATTGAAACATAACAAGAGCATCATGAATCATAAGTTCCTCTCTCATAATAATTTTCAGTAGCATCATGAATAGATTCATCAATATAACCATCACATAAAGCATTCTTTTCATGATCCAAAAGCATAGATAATTTATTACTCTCCATATAAGCAATTTTATTCTCATTCACAATAGTGGGAGTATCATATGAAACTCGAATACTATAAATTGTTTCCACATTAAAAGAGTAATGTTCAGTAAAAGGATATTCAAAATTATGACAATGATTATCACTACTTTTTATAACATAAGTATCATCACAATAATCATCATAAGTAGCCACTTTTGTTCTCATCATAGTCAATTGAAACCTCTTCCGGAATAGTGGAATCATTACTAAATAAAGTCATGACCTCTCCAAATCCACTTTTATCATTATAATAAGATTCAACACCCTCCAAAATAGTGGGATAAATATTATCTGAAGTTGACACTCTTCCAAACCCACTTTCATAAATATTGCAATCATCATAAATAGGAGGCATGCAATCATCATAGCAAATTTGATCATTCAAAGTAGGGGGACTAAAAAGATCATCTTCATTAAGCATAGCATCCCCAAGCTTGGGACAAACATCAATTGCAGCAAATAAATTCTCAAACATGTCATTCTCATCAAACATAGCATCCCCAAGCTTGTGGCCTGGCATATCATAAGCATAATCACTCTCATCATTAATAGTATGAATAGCACCAATGGTATAACAATTGCTATCATCATAATTTCCCAAGTTGGTGCCAAAAAGATTTCCAAGATTATAAGAAGTATCATTATCTTCCCAATCATAATTAGCAAAATCATCATCAATAGTGCTCTCGGACATTGTGCCATAAGACAAATAAGCAATATCATCATCAAGTGCATCATCTTCCATGATTATTTTTGATTCATTTTCATGAGGCACAACAATAATAGGAGCAACATTATTTGGGAGAGATACCATTTTACCTCTATTCTTTCTTCTTTTCTTCTTCTTCACCACATCATGTGTGGGTTTAATTAATTTTTTCAAGCTTCTTATTGATGAGATTGGTTGAATAAGGAGCTCCTCCTCGTCACCTATTTCATCATGAGAGACAATAGGAGGGAAAGTGGAAATCTTTACCCTTTCATTAGTATTCCTTTTATATTCTATTGGTTTCCCCATCTTTCTATAGTTGGCAATATAAGCATTCTCATTGCAATTTACCATGCAAAACATATAGATATTTTTTAGATTAGTTTCAGTGTCGTCCGTGAGAATGAATACTTCAAACCAACTATTTTTATGTGTCAATTCTCCACTCCCCATTAATAGACAGAACTCATTATAAAGTTCAAGGGTGATCAAATCATTACAATATTTGGCCATGATTCGATCATGAAAAAGTTTGCATTGTAAATTAAGATGACCAACCTTATTGCAAAGTTCACAAGTAATAGGACAAAGAGAACATAATTTTGTAGCAAATTCATCTATCACTTTGAGCAAAAAGTTGGTTCTATCATGTTTATGCTTCTTACAAAATCTATCTTCCCTATAAGGCACGTCTTCACAAACTTTATGCACTCCACAAAAATTGACATGCTTATAAGAAACATTTTTATCACGACTAGTGCAATCATCATTAGTATTTTGGATATTCATAGAATTCATACTAACAACATTGCAATCATGCTCATCATTTATGCCAAACATTTTATTAAATTCTTCTTCTATCAATTGAGCACAATTTTCCTTTCCATCATTTTCAAGAAAGACATGATAAAGACGAATAATATGAGGCCACCTCAATTCCATTTTTTTTAGTTTTCTTTTACGAACCAAACTAGTGATAAAACAAGAAACTAAAAAATTCAATTGCAAGATCTAAAGATATACCTTCATGCACTCACCTCCCCGACAACGGCGCCAGAAAAGAGCTTGATGTCTACTACACAACTTGTTCTTGTAGACTCGTGTTGGGCCTCGAAGCGCAGAGTTTTGTAGGACAGTAGCACTTTTCCCTCAAGTGGATGACCTAAGGTTTATAAATCCGTGGGAGGCGTAGGATGAAGATGGTCTCTCTCAAACAACCCTGCAACCAAATAACAAAAAGTCTCTTGTGTCCCCAAGACACCAAATACAATGGTAATTTGTATAGGTGCACTAGTTCGGCGAAGAGATCGTGATACAAGCGTAGTAATGATAGTAGATATTGATTTTTGCAATAGGAACAATAAAAAACAGCAAGGTAGCAATTGATAAAATGGAGCACAAACAGTATTGCAATGCTTGAAAATGAGGCCTAGGGTCCGTACTTTCGCTAGTGCAATCTCTCAACAATGCTAATATAATTGGATCATATAACCATCCCTCAATGTGTGATGAAGAATCACTCCTAAGTTCTTATCTAGCGGAGAACATAAGAAGAAATTGTTTGTAGGGTACGAAACAACCTCAAAGTTATCCTTTCCGATCGATCTATCCAAGAGTTCATACTAAAATAACACCAAGTTTGTTGGGGAATGTTGCATGGAAAACAAAAAAAATTCTACGCACACGCAAGATCTATCCATGGAGATGCATATCAACGAGAGGAGAGAGTGTGTCTACGTACCTTCGTAGACCGTAAGCGGAAGCGTTTAGTAACGCGGTTGATGTAGTCGAACTTCTTCGTGATCCAACCGATCGAGTACCGAACGTACGACACCTTCGCGTTCAGCACACGTTCAGCTCGGTGATGTCCTCGCCTTCTTGATCCAGCAAGACGATGAAGTAGTGGATGAGTTCCGGCAGCATGACGATGTGGTGACAGTGGTGGTGATGCTATCTCCGCAGGGCTTCGCCTAAGTACTACGAAAATATGACCGAGGGACGAAACTGTGAAGAGGGGCGCAACACGGCTAAGAGATTGTCGTGGTTATGTCTGGCGCCCCCTCCCACATATATATAAGTGGGGGGGGGAGAGGGGAGGCAGCCAGGAGGCGCCCCAAGTGGGGCCTAATCCCACTTGGGCTCCTGCCCCAAGCCGCGCCCCCCTTCCTTGTTTGTGCGCGGGAGGAAGGCAGGGGGAGGTGGCCCCCCTCCCTTTCCTTTCTCTCATGAGGAGGGAAAGGCAGGAGGGGCCAACCCTCCTCCTTTCCTTCCCCTAGGGCCGACGGCCAGGGAGAGGGGCGTGCGAGCCCCCTTGTGGGCTGGTGTGTCCCTTCCCTTGGCCCATTAGGCCCATAGACCTCCCGGGGGTGTCCGGAACCCCTTCCGGCGATCCGATGACTACCTGGTGCACTCCGAAACTCTTTCGGTGTCCAAATAGCATCGTCCTATATATCAATCTTTACCTTCGGACCATTCCGGAGCTCCTCGTCGTGTCCGTGATCTCATCTGAGACTCCGAACAACATTCGGTCACCAAATCATATAACTCATATAACACTATATCGTCAACGAACGTTAAGCGTGCAGACCCTACGGGTTCGAGAACTATGTAGACATGACCGAGACACCTCTCCGGTCAATAACCAATAGCGGAACCTGGATGCCCATATTGGTTCCTACATATTCTACGAAGATCTTTATCGGTCGAACCTTATGACAACATACGTAATTCCCTTTGTCTGTCGGTATGTTACTTGCCCGAGATTCGATCGTCAGTATCTTCATACCTAGTTCAATCTCGTTACCGGCAAGTCTCTTTACTCGTTTCGTAATACATCATCTTGTAACTAACTCCTTAGTCACTTTGCTTGCAAGGCTTCTTATGATGTGTATTACCGAGAGGGCCCAGAGATACCTCTCCGATACATGGAGTGACAAATCCTAATCTCGACTATGCCAACTCAACAGACACCTTCAGAGATACCTGTAGAGAATCTTTATGATCACCCAGTTACGTTGTGACGTTTGATAGCACACAAGGTATTCCTCCGGTATCTGGGAGTTACATGATCTCATAGTCAAAGGAATATGTATTTGACATTAAGAAAGCAATAGCAATAAACTGAATGATCATATGCTAAGCTAACGGATGGGTCTTGTCTATCACATCATTCTCCTAATAATGTGATCCCGTTATCAAATGACAACACATGTCTATGGTTAGGAAACCTTAACCATCTTTGATCAACGAGCTAGTCTAGTAGAGGCTTACTAGGGACATTGTATTTGTTTATGTATTCACACATGTATTTAAGTCTCTGATCAATACAATTCTAGCATGAATAATAAACCTTTATCATGAATAAGGAAATATAAAATAACAACTTTATTATTGCCTCTAGGGCATATTTCCTTCAGTCTCCCACTTGCACTAGAGTCAATAATCTAGATTACATTGTAATGAATATAACACCCATGGAGTCTTGGTGCTGATCATGTTTTTCTCGCGGAAGAGGCTTAGTCAACGGGTCTGCTACATTCAGATCCGTATGTATTTTGAAAATCTCTATGTCTCCATCCTTGACATTTTCAGGAATGGAGTTGAAGCGTCTCTTGATGTGTTTGGTTCTCTTGTGAAACCTGGATTCCTTTGCTAAGGCAATTGCTCCAGTGTTGTCACAAAAGATTTTCATTGGACCCGATGCACTGGGTATTACACCCAGATTGGATATGAACTCCTTCATCCAGACTCCTTCATGTGCTGCTTCCGAAGCAGCTATGTACTCCGCTTCACACGTAGATCCCGCCACGACGCTCAGCTTGGAACTGCACCAACTGACAGCTCCACCATTCAATATAAATACGTATCCGGTTTGTGACTTAGAGTCATCCGGATCAGTGTCGAAGCTAGCATCGACATAACCATTTACGACGAGCTCTTCGTCACCTCCATAAACGAGAAACATATCCTTGGTCCTTTTCAGGTACTTTAGGATGTTCTTGACCGCTGTCCAGTGATCCACTCCTGGATTACTTTGGTACCTCCTTGCCAAACTTATGGCAAGGCACACATCAGGTCTGGTACACAGCATAGCATACATGATAGAACCTATGGCTGAGGCATAGGGAATGACTTTCATTTTCTCTCTATCTTCTGCAGTGGTCGGGCTTTGAGTCTGACTCAATTTCACACCTTGTAACACATGCAAGAACCCTTTCTTTGACTGATCCATTTTGAACTTCTTCAAAACTTTGTCAAGGTATGTGCTTTGTGAAAGTCCTATTAAGCGTCTCGATCTATCCCTATAGATCTTGATGCCTTATATATAAGCAGCTTCACCGAGGTCTTTCATTGAAAAATTCTTATTCAAGTATCCTTTTATGCTATCCAGAAATTCTATATCATTTCCAATCAACAATATGTCATCCACATATAATATTAGAAATGCTACAGAGCTCCCACTCACTTTCTTGTAAATACAGGCTTCACCGTAAGTCTGTATAAAACCATATGCTTTGATCACCTCATCAAAGTGTATATTCCAACTCTGAGATGCTTGCACCAGTCCATAGATGGATCGCTGGAGCTTGCACACTTTGTTAGCACCTTTAGGATCGACAAAACCTTCTGGTTGCATCATATACAATTGTTCTTTAAGAAATACATTAAGGAATGCAGTTTTGACGTCCATTTGCCAGATTTCATAATTATAAAATGCGGCAATTGCTAACATGATTCAGACAGACTTAAGCATCGCTACGGGTGAGAAAGTCTCATCGTAGTCAACTCCTTGAACTTGTCAAAAACCTTTCACGACAAGTCGAGCTTTGTAGACAGTAATATTACCATCAGCATCAGTCTTCTTCTTGAAGATCCATTTATTCTCAATGGCTTGCCGATCATCGGGCAAGTCCACCAAAGTCCACACTTTGTTCTCATAGATGGATCCTATCACAGATTTCATGGCCTCAAGCCATTTATCGGAATCTGGGCTCATCATAGCTTCTTCATAGTTCGTAGGTTTGCCATGGTCTAATAACATAACTTCCAGGACAGGATTACCGTACCACTGTGGCACGGAACGTGTTCTGGTCGACCTACGAGGTCAAGTAGTAACTTGATTCGAAGTTTCATGATCATCATCATTAGCTTCCTCTCCAGTTGGTGTAGGCATCACGGGAACAATTTTCTCTGATGTGCTACTTTCCAATTCGAGAGAAGGTACAATTACCTCATCAAGTTCAACTTTCCTCCCACTCACTTCTTTCGAGAGAAACTCCTTCTCTAGAAAGGATCCATTCTTCGCAATAAAGATCTTGCCTTCGGATCTGTGGTAGAAGGTGTACCCAATAGTTTCCTTAGGGTATCCTATGAAGACGCACTTCTCCGATTTAGGTTTGAGCTTATCAGGCTGAAGCCTTTTGACATAAGCGTCGCATCCCCAAACTTTAAGAAACGATAGCTTAGGTTTCTTGCCAAACCACAGTTCATACGGTGTCGTAGCAACGGATTTGGACGGTGCCCTATTTAACGTGAATGCGGCTGTCTCTAATGCATAACCGCAAAATGATAGTGGTAAATCGATAAGAGACATCATAGAATGCACCATATCTAATAAAGTACGGTTACGACGTTCAGACACACCATTACGCTCTGGTGTTCGAGGTGGCGTGAGTTGTGAAACAATTCCACATTGTTTTAAATGAACGCCAAACTCGTAACTCAAATATTCGCCTCCGCGATCAGATTGTAGAAACTTTATTTTCTTGTTACGATGATTCTCCACTTCACTCTGAAATGCTTTAAACTTTTCAAATGTTTCAGACTTCTGTTTCATCAAGTAGATATACCCATACCTACTCAAATCATCTGTGAAGGTCAGAAAATAGCGATACTCGCTGCGTGCTTCAACACTCATCGGACCGCATACATCGGTATGTATTCTTTCCAATAAGTCATTAGCTCGCTCCATTGTTCCGGAGAACAGAGTTTTAGTCATCTTGCCCATGAGGCATGGTTCACAAGTATCAAATGATTCATAATCAAGTGATTCCAAAAGTCCATCCGCATGGAGTTTCTTCATGCGCTTTACACCAATACACTACAAAAAAAAGACACATCCGTGACATTTTGGCCCGAACGAATTTTTTTCTGTCATGCTTATGACACTTCTATGACGATAATTGTGACAAAACCACGTATCATCATAGATGTGGTGGGCTCCTACTTCTATGACAAAAAATCATGACAGAAAATGGGCTTTTCATCCTTGGCGGGCCGGGGACGCACCTGCATGACATTCTTTGGGCCGTCCATGATAGAAAAAATCATGGTAGAAGCGAGGGCGAGGAAAATATCGGGGAGTTCCCGGTTACGGTGGGTGGTCGGGGCCGAGCGATGCATGGAGGTTTGTGCGTTTCTCTCGTACACGTACGCGCGTGTGTGCGAGGCGTTGGGCTCTAACTGAACCCGAGCGAGGCGTTCGCTTACTGAACCCGAGCGATTGCACTAGCTACGTTACTGAACCCGAGCGATCAATCCCTGGCTGTTAACTGAACCCGAGCGATTCCTTCGCTACTGCTGCTAACTGAAGCCGATCGAACCTGCTGCCTCTTGATGAACAGTGACCGTTGTTGGGGGATGGATGAACAGTTCCCGGTGGGGGTTGGATGAACAGGACCCTGTGGTAGTAGTAGTAGGCCGTTGCCGCTGGATGAACAGGACCCCGATCGAGAGGAGGCCGCCACACCCGAGCCGGTTGGGGTGGATGAACAGGACCCCGTGGAGGGCTGGTTGAACAGTAGCCGGTGGAGGCGACCCCGTGGATGAACAGTAGCATGTGGTGGCTGGAGGAAGCCGACGGTGGATGAACAGTAGCCCGTGGAGGCTGGAGCGAGGCAGTAGACGGTGGAGGAACAGTAGCCTGTGGAGTCCTGTTTTGCGGTACGCCACACCCCTCCCGATGAACAGGACCCCGTTTCGACCGTAGGCGCTCCAACACAAGTCCGTTTCCTCCGTTTTGCGGTACGCCACACCCCTCCCAATCAACATCACCCTGTTTGGACCATAGGAGCTCGAACACAAGTCCGTTCCTCCGTACTGCGATACGCCAGACCCCGTTTCGGCTGTTCCGTCCAAGCCGGTTAGCTCCCGATGAACACGACGCATTCCGACCCAGTCTGTTGCCTCCTGATGAACAGGATGCTGTTTCTCCGTTCCGACCCAGCCGGTTGGCTTCCGATGAATAGGATGCCGTTGCTGCCATCCGTAGCCTCTCCATGTACATGAGCCGTGGCCGTACGTATGCATGAGTAGGCGTTCAAGACCCTGCCCGTATGTACGTATGTGGCCGTATTTTTTGGCATGTGGCTGTACGTACGTGTACATAGTTTAGAAGGGACTGCCTGAACTGCTACGTCGGGGGCTCTACTACTACACGTGCCGCTGCTTGCTCAGCCACGGTTCATCGTTGCAGAGAGACCGATCGACCAGTATGTACGTACACGTTCGCGACAACGCTACGTACGCTTCGACCGGGTGGGTCCCAGCTGTCAGGGAGGATAAGGACGCACTTCCTTGCGTGTGAAGATATAGCTGGTGGGTCCCAGCTGTCATGGGGAAGAATCATTTTTTTGCCCGTAATATGGACGCACTTCCTTGCGTGCGAAGATATAGCTGGTGGGTCCATCTGTCAGCCTCACCGCGTAGAGTCCTCTTCCGATGGCTGTCGTTCGTTGACCACGTTGATCACGCCGCGCGGACAGCACCCAGGCGGTGGACGACGGCGAGGCCTAGGAAGGGAACGACGCGAAGCCAGGAAAGACGAGGCAGGTGGATGCCCACGCAGAGGGGAGTACGAGGGTTCACTTGTTCGACTACGGTGTGAGGCTACCATCGCCGGAGAATAACATGAGGTGTTGGTGAGTAGAGGAATGGCCTGGACGGCGATGGGAGTAGGGTGGGCCGGTGAGTCCTATGCGGTAGCACAGCCGGCCACAGGAGGCGGTAGCAGGCGGTACCACCGGCGGTGGTTTGGGCAGCTGAAGCAAGAATATCCGAGATTGAAGAAGCACGACATCCATTGGATGGACATCCAACGGCCACTGCTGCTAGAATCGTGTGTTGACTATAAGTTGACAAAGTCTTGCGTACGCGTCAACTTACTAGGACCACAAGTGTGTGGCAGAGAACATATAGCCAATTTACGATTTGTAATAATGTACAACCCATTTTTGAATTCTAATGGAATTAACTATAGCCCATTTACAGTTTGTTAAAATTACAGCCCATTTTCTAGCCAGGACAACGATTAATAATTTCAACCAACCACTCAAAACATAATTCAATAAAATTTCCCATATTTTGATGGGATCCGAAATATTTTTATCCCGAAATTTTGAGTCAGATTAAATATAATTTCAAAATAAATTTCTATTACGTAAAAATCCAACGAAATATTGCGCGCGCAGCAAGTAATGAAATTAAAATTTTCAAAATCCAAAAATAATATTTTTTTAACTAATTACGTGTTTGCTGCATTTTTTTATAGTTACAGCCCAGTTTTTATAATTACACCCCATTTATTATTTCTTAAAGCCCATTTTCTTGTTAAGCCTAATGCATCCCTCCTAGGAAAGATTTGCAGCCCAGCGGGGCGGAGAATAACAAGTTGACCTGGGCTGGGTATTCCTAAAAAAAAGTATAGCTGGGCTAGCCATTTTCACCTTGAAAAAAATTAATATCTAGGCTGGATATTTGGTCGACATAAAATAATAGCCTGGGCTAGACGGGTGACAGCCCGCCCAGTTGATACCCTGCTCCTCTGAACAACAACAAAAACATCCCTCAAGAAAAACTCTGCTCACACCTCAAAAACACAAATACTGCTCGAGCTGCTGGGTCCCAGCTGTCGGCTGCTCCTTGTGCAATTCTCTCGTTTATTGACTATATAGGTTGACAATGGTGTGGGACCGTGATGTCAGAAAACTAGGAGGAAGCAAAAAAAAATATAGTTGTATATAATAAGGAGGCACTTGCGTACGTGCGGCTATGGCCCTGGTGGGTCTCGACTGTCATCCTCTCCACGTGAAGTCATCTCCTGATTCCTCATGTTCGTTGACCATGTTGACAACGCGAGACGGTGGCACCACGGTGAGCGCAACAACTCGAAGGACGATGGAGAGGGCCTCGTGGGCCCTACGGATGGTCTGATACAGCGCCCGCTGCTCATTCAGGAAGCCAGGATCATAGGGCCACATGTCCGGGATGGCATTGTCGTTCGCTTGTTCGCCGGCGATTCGTCCTTCCACGAGCCAGTGCTCGTTGAGGAGACGGAGGTTGCAGCACATGTCTTCCTGCGCTGGTAGCTCTTCCACCATTAGGGCATCAAAGTGCGGCCGCACCTGCTCTATGGTGAACACAGCATGAACAGGCTTGGGCGGTGGCGCCGGCTCCCGGTCGGTCCATCGTTTGATTGTCGTCGCTTAGCTCGGCAAGCTCGCTGGCGAGCCAGCATGTCCGGCTGCTGGACCGGACCGCTGCCAAGCACGAGTCTGACTGCCCTGGCCAACCCAGACCCCCTCCCTCGCCCGCGCGGGCTTTCCACCTGAAATGGTCAGCGCCGCCCACGCCGCTTCCCAATGCAGGCGATTGCTCCGTGTTCAAACAACACAAGTGCCGTCCGTCCGTCTGCCGCCCAGATTAATGATACGCGGTTGCCGAGGCGGCTATTCTGGCGCCACCCGTCTGTCCCTCTGCCGCCCACCATTGCTATATAAACTGCTGAGCCGGCCATAGCCACAGTCATCCGCCTCCGTTCCCTTTCTCCTGTCCACACCACTCCCACCATGGCTTCCTCACGCTCCAGCCCTCTTCGGGACGGGTGGACGATGGACCAGAAGGAGATGGAAGCCATTGCTACCGACTGGCTAGCCAGCAGGCAGCCAGAGGACGACGACGTCCCAATGGAGAATGTGGTAGTCGACGATCCGGCGCCAACCCCCTCCTCTACACCATCCTCGCCGGTTCATTGCACCATGACCATCGGCGAGGCCCGTTCCCAATACATGGACATGGTGAGGCAGAAGCGTGAGGAGCAGTTCCGGGAGGCGCAGGCCAACGCCACCTACAACCACCATGTCCTCCAGGAGCACCTGCAGGTGGAGGAGCAGATCGCCGCGGAGCGGGCGAAGCAGGAGGTGCTGCTCGAGTCGTACCACTCCGCCCGTGAGAGCCGCCTCGCGCGCTGGCGGTACCGCATGCGGGTGGCGGAGGTTTCGGCCGCCTACAAAGAGGGCGATGAAGTAGGCGATGTGCTGTTTGCCGAGACCGACGACGAGGCGGAGGACAATGCCGGCTCCGCCGAGGCCCCGCCCCGGCGGCACCGAGGCGGAGGACTTCATCGGCTTCGGCGAGGCCCTGCTCCGCCAAGGCCCCGCCCCGCTAACAAAGAGGCAGAGGACATCGCCGGCTCCGCCGAGGCCCCGCCCTGTCGGCAACAAGGGGGAGGATTTCCCCCGCTCCACCGAGGCGCCGCCCCGCCAGCAATGAGACAGAGGACATCGCCGGCTCCATCGAGGCCCCGCCCCGCTGCCAATGAGGCCGCGCCACATAGAAAACGAGGAAGAGTAGAACACGGTAGGTCGCCGCCGCTCGGGTCCAAGTAAGGGCACCGGTGCTACCCTTCGGTTGAAGCCAAGCTTGGAGGGTTAAACATTGACGACCGATTAGCTTCTTGGCGGCGACGTGGAGTCGGAGAGCTGAGCTGGAGAAGAAGCTTCTGTTCAGCTCAGCCGGACACGGGAAATGGGTGCCGAAGATCATAGATTAGGTTAATTAATTATACCTCCAGCGCACCCCTTTTTAGTTGAAGAATGTATGAAATGTAATGAAATCTGACATGTTTATATGAAATTCGGCCATGTATGAACGAATTTAGGTTGATTAGTTCGAATTCTTGTATCACTGGCATTGGATGAACATGCAAAACAATACGTACTAGCATTATTCTCAGGACGCACGGTGATCACCTCGTTTGCAGCAGTTTCATACGTACAAAAAGTTTGAGCAACTTTTTAGCATGCATGTACATTGCAATCAAACTCACAGGCCTGGCAATTCATAGAAAACATTCAAAACAATCAATGATTATGCATCTCAATGATTCACACGTCAGAGCCAATATTTACTTCACAACTAAAGAATAAAGAAAAATCGATCGATGCTGCTGACGGCAAAGGGCGTCCCATTCCAAAATATCAAACGCATGTCTTCTTGCTAACATCAATGAGCAAAATTTGAGAAGGTTGTCCATTCCAAAATATCAAATGCGTGTATTTTTGCGTACATCAATGAGAAAACTTTGACAAGGTTTTCCCATTCCAAAATATCAAATGCTTTTTGCGTACATCAATGAGCAAACTTTGACAAGGTTTTCCCATTCCAAAATATCAAATGCCTACGATTGTGGAATGGGCCGGGTTTGCCATCAGTTCGGACATTGACATGTCACCTCGTGCTAAATAAACCAGTTGTTCTTTTTGTGCAGTTCCACTAAAATCAACCAACTTCGCGCATAGCTTGTATGATTTCGCCTTTATATGTTGCAAGGCCTTGAACATATCGGCACCTCCTTTCTTATAGCTAATTTTGTGGCTGGAGGTGGAAATGAATGATTCGAAAACATTAGATGTATTGTGCATGATGAAGTATAATGGAGGGCACGAACCATCAAAACATTTTGTGCAGTTCCCATTGAAATCAAGCTGAGCATCCCTATTTGCATATACAAAAAAAAAGTGATTAGTACAAAGCAAACTGTATTATGAATTTACAGTTTAAACAGGCAACCTACATGATCCATGCAGAGCACACATTTAAAAAAATAGAACTCACCAGAAAGAATCCTAAAATAACATTGTATTGCCATCACAGCAACAAAGATGAAGATCTGTGAGTCCTTCTGAGCTGAAGTTAGTTTGTTCTTGTGGGCAGTAATTTAACCATCCTTCAACTGTTCCTTCTGATAAGAAGAGAAGGGCTTGGCTTCTACATCCTAGCATAATCGGAACTAGGCACTTCACGTACTCCATATTCTTCTTCAGAGGAGGATGATCCTGTTGTGCAAAGACAAGAGAACAACTAAATGCTAGCTTCCCTGTTTGCTTGAAAAGAAGGAAAGGAAATGTTTAAAACAACCATTACATTAACAATGGGAGTAACTGATGAAATGTATAGTCACAAAGAGATGCATCCTATTATCCTCATAGGAAATGATATGATACCAAACACAGCAGCTCAACTTGAACTGTATTATTACTTAATTTTATCAGTGGCTATAATGGTGGCAAGCCGGTGCCTCAATTTATTAGCAGCCTTAGATTAACATGCGAAACAATACCACTTTCTCATGACAGTAGCTAAACAGTAGCACAACACCAATAGAAATGACAAAGTTCGATCATATGGATGAAATCCGTGGGCCGGTACCAACCTTTGTCAGGAGGCTTATTGTGTAGAGCATGCAGATGAAGCACTTCTCCGGAACCATCCATTATTATCTACTGTGGTTGCCATGCTTACTATAAACTCCTCGATTAGTTTAATGTTTCCAACATCTTCTTGTGCAGTTCCACTAAAATATATGTTATCTTCAAACAAGATCCCTGTTTGCACAAGTAGAGATAATTACATATTACATAAAGAGTGGCATCAAATCACAGTGGCAAAACAATTGCTCGTTCCAGCCATAGCAATAAATTAAGATGCAAAACTATATCATTACTTGTGTCATCACAGTTCCAGTGCTTCATTACAACACCGGGAGTTGATTTTTGTTCTTCTTCCACTTGTTCTTCCCCTTCATCACTTGGTTCAATAACAGACAAGCTTCACCTTCAATGTAAGATTTGGCATGTCAATTAGGGAGCACAAGTATAGCACTAAACAACAACATTATTTTTCTGATGACAGTAGCAATATACAGGCCAAAAGTTGCGAAATATCATTATCTTACCTCAATGGGATATTACGGTGCACATACAGATTGGAAGTCTGGTCTCCTTTTGTGCATATCACTAAAATCAAGCAACATTACCATATAAGTACTCAAACATATGAAAGCACACTGCACAATCATGTGGAAGAAGGCCAGTACTGACCTCTCATGATGCGGAATTCAAACAACTCACAAGAAGAAGATCTGAAACAAATTTGCCAACACGGATAGGAAGTCAGATCTCCTCTTGTGCAGTTCCACTAAGATCAAGCAATCAAGCAACGTTGTCGGTGTGACATTTTGGTTGAACTGCACAAAACACTCTTAAAACAAAAGTGTTTTATGCAGTGCAACAAAAGGTCGCAATAGCAACGAGGTGAAGTAGATAACCCTGTTAACACAGAGGTGCAAAGGAAACAATTAATGGTCAATAACGGTGGATGACACAGAAGCCCACAAAAAGAAGCATCTAACTTATCTAAATGGGAAAGAAAGCAAGACAGTAGCATTTCTCAAACAGCGGCATTGATTCATATTAACAGAGAGATTATATTAACAATAAAATTTGTTAAACATGTAATTTGCTTTTAACTATGGCATTGCATCAATTTTCCAGCGGCATTATTAGATTAACAATAGCTAAAGAGTTGTACGGGACAGTGGATGCACCAACACCATGTGCATCTACCGATGTATAAAGGGGTGATGCACAGTCTGATGCAACAAAGAACAAACAACCAAGGAGCACATTTGTGTTGGTCCTAGTTTTGTTATCTTTAGACACCTTTCCCTATGTGAGGGCAGCAAATCTAGTCCTGCTCAAACTCTACAGCCTTGTCCCCCACCCACAGAAAGATCAGTTCGTTACAGATGTGTGTACTGCGTTTGTCATTGTTTTCCCTTTCCGACCAACGTAGGTGTTGGATAGCCAGTCTGTATGTGGCACCCCGATAGAGGGCCGACGCACGCCAGCCCCAGGATAAGACCTGGCGCATGTCAAAGACATGATACAGCAATTCCAGGCACAAAATGGCTTTATAATATAAAATGGAGTATTACAATACTGTTGCTTACAACAATATTTCATAGCTCCAAGGCTATCTAAAATGGCAGCGAAGGTCTTGGTTCAGCGGTAACGTTGTCTCTGGCTGGGCTCCACAACTCACAGGACTAGCTGGGTTACGATCTAGCACGACGGATCTTTTCCTGCAACTGGCCACGTGCAAGGCCAGGTGAGTACTTTGAATGTACTCGCAAGACAACCAAATACATAGCATCCAAACAAGGAGATAACAAGCAAGCCCTATGCTATGCAAAAATTTATTCTAAACATGGCATGGAATTAACAAGAAAACATGAATCAAGCATGGCATAGCATACCTATCTAGCATTATTAATTATCATGTCGTAGTAAGATTATCTGGCATGATTAAACATCTAGCAGCAATGATCATCATGACATAACAGGGTTATCTAGCAAGATAACTACTGAAGTAGAGTACAGTAAAGTAAAGTATGTATCAAGTAAATAATCCATATTCCGAATAATCTCAAGACCCAATCTGGAATTGATCCAAATCCAAGTCTCTCGGTCATCTGACCATCTCTTCCATAGCCATCCCATGGCTAACATACCATATTCCTGACAACATCTGATGTCTATGCAGGGTAGGTTCTTCCACCATTATTATCATTATTATGGTTGATCACCTAGCGAGGTCTGGACGGGCTGTCCAATACCGTGGATGCGGCTATTCGAATAGATTTCACACTCTGCAGAGGTTGAGCACTTTACCCACACTATGGAGCACTGACCTCGTGATTCCATTCGGGTGGACCAGCGTTGCTCCAACGAAACCTGCCTGACCCGTGACTCTCCCATCGTACCGCCGGCATTCATCCTCCCCCGAAGTCCTGCCCTGGGTGGCCCCTGTGTCACTCCTGACACCTGCCACCGTTGTGGCCAAACAAAACTGTCCCAAACAACTCAACTGGGCTCACAGGGTTATCGCCGCCTACCGGGCCAGGGCAGCGCGCACGCATAACCCTCCCTGTCGGGCGGTACCGGTGAAAGAGCACGCGATCAGACCAAGTCAAGGCCGTCCCATACCGGCAAATGTGGTTGCACGGATAAGCCCGGACAGGTGACTCTTGGTCAACCAACTAAATTTATCAATGTATCTCCATCATCCCACCATTACCTTAACAATTATAAGTGTGAACAGTCACTTAACATCAGCATAGCAGAATCATTACAACGTTGACAAACATGGCAAGAAATGAAATCATGGCACTCACACGATAACGGTATTCAAAATATTGGTACAAGCATGGAAGGATATGGCATGAAAACAAGTCATGATATTAGATGAAAAGTAATGCTAACATCTAATACAGATAACATAACAGGTGTATGCAAGTGCAGACTAACAGGCGATACAGACATACTACGATGAATACACAGGGTGCAAGCAAAGTCATCACGCAAGTCCGAAGCTCATGATAAGAGGTTGGCTTGCCTGGAGTCGATGAATATGCCGAGAAGAAGTGCGAGAAATCTCCGGAAAGATTTGCCGGAAAAGGTTTCCCTCTCAGAGGGGCTGGATATAGGGCAAGGGCAAAATGGTCATTTTCACAGTATGAAAACATTATGAAAATGATGCCATCAGAACGGGCTCGATGATCTGAAGACGTGGGCGTTGGTTTTACCTCAATCGGAGTTACGGTCGCGGAGAAACGGGCATTCGTTTGTTAAGCGATAAAACAGACAAAATCTGTCCATTCTGGCGCTTAACGGGTGAACGCTCACTATTTAACCACTTCGGCTGGCGGTGCTGAGCTGAAAGCGTATTTCACAAAGGGCGCTTCCACTTATCCTGACAGTGGGCCCGTTGACTATTCCGGCGGCCCCACCTTATCTCTCTCTCTCTCTTATCTCCTCTCTCTCTCCCTGGTCAACTCCTCCTTCGTCTCGACTAGAAACAGAGGCGGGGCAGAGCACTTGGCCGGGCCCGACGCCGGTGTTCCTCCCGCCGGCTGCACCCGCCAGCGAGCCGGACAAGTTCGCAGCGCCGCCCCGCGCCCAGGAGAGTAGCCGCCAGGGCTCGGGAGAGCTCGGGAATGGGGGCCACGGGCGGCAACAGAGGTGGCCGTGGCCGTGGATGAATCCTCCCCGGCGAGACTGCTCCGGCCAGGCGAGAATGGGGGTGGCGGACGTCGATCTCAAAGGGGAGGCTAGGGAGCCGGGGAGAGGGAGGAAGAAGGCCATGGCAGGAGGTAGCCGAGGGAATCGAGCGGCAGAAGAACTTCTGCCATGGGCGAAGAGGAGCTCGGGGAGCTCGAGGGAGAGGGCTAGGGAGGTTGCTGCTGGCTCGGTTGGGGGGGGGACTCGAAGGCGACTCAAATAGGCGAGGGGAGGGGCTACGCGACAACGCAGGAGCTTCCAGAGCCACGGCAAGGTGGCGGCGTTCGAGCGGAGGCTCGACGTCGGCAGAGGCATCTACGAGCTACGGGGCGAGGGGAGGAGGTTCCAGACGGCTCGTACATGCGGTGGGGAGCTCTGGATCAAGCTGGACGCCAGCCGAAGCTGCTGGACACGAGGAGAGGTGGCAGTGCTTCGGCGGAGCACCGAGGTCAGCACGGCCGTCCAAAAGCTAAAAGACGAGGGGGAGAGGGGTCCAGGCAGAAGAGGACGGCAAGAGGAAGTTGTTGGACACGACGAGACGCACGGAACTGACGAGAAGGAGAGGGGCCCAAGCAAACGACGCGCAGCTCGCGTCCATAGCAAGTCAGGTCGGTGGTCACCGCGTGTCCACGGCTTTGCCACGCCGCACTCATTGCCAAAATATGTCTAGGAGGTTCTCCACGCATCACTGAGTTGACCTGTGCATCCGACTAGCTCTAGAGAGGTCTGAGGTGACAGGTCCAAGGTCAAATAGTTGCCGACAACAACCTGTTTGTGCTGTGGTGTGGCCACCACAGTACACCTATTGTCCTGATATTGGGCATGGGTCAATCATCTACTAAAGTGATCATCTTGGCAAAGTTTCAGCACCACTGGACCAATCTAGATGATACCTCCTTTGAAAACTAGCAATCTGACCAGAAATGAAGATGATGTAGTAGGAGTCAAATGGATGAATGGATTTGGATGAATTTTGGTGGAAAGCAATGATATGATCATAGGAGATAGATGGAAAAGTTTCAGCTCAAATTGATCATCCAGGAGGGTACTTCCTTCACAATGATGCAATCTGAACAGAATATTAGATAATTTACTGAGGAAGATTGGCTAGATGGAATGAGCTGATTTTTGGTGTCCAAGGGTAATATATCATAATGAATCACCATGCAAAATTTCAGCCCAAGGAGATCAAGGAATCGAGCACTTCCTTTGCAAACTGAAAATCTGGACAGAATTTGCAAAGTGGTGTTGTGCTCAAAATTTAATGGGTGAAACTTGAGATCTTGATGGAAATGGTGAATATATGGATAGAACAAGCTCCACAATTTATTTGAGATTTTTCCTAACTACCAAAATGGTAGTTCCTTTGGAAAGGCCCCAAATTGAAATATTGGCTTAAAATAGGAAAATGCAATTTTCCCTATTTAATTATGGCCAATGTTTTTATGAGAGCTCAATATGGTTACAAAGAATATCTCCACAAGTTTTCATGAACTTTGGAGATGGATAGATATTTTTCTGGATTTAATTCCTCGGAAAGGCAGAAAAAGGAATTAATTCTAGATGAGAAATATTGCATATGACTTGGCAATATTTTTGCACATCTAGGGTTTATGAGTGAAGGAGGATCTCTGGGAATTTTGGGAGGATCAACTAAGCAAGAAAAATGATAGCTCCTTTGTAAACACAAAGGCATGATTTCTAGTTCCGATATTTTGGAACTAGGGTTTAAATGAGGTTCGGGGTTTACAGACGGGAACTTGACTGGCACAAGAGCATGGAAAATTCATGGAGAGGCTGAGGATTGTCTGAATTCACCTAGTCATTCACCAGATTCTAGAGGAAAAATTCGGGAAAGAAAAGCTAGTAAGGAATAACAGCACAAAAATCGATAACCCGATTTTTGGGGTGTTACACTGTACTACTTTCCCCCTTCCTTTCCTCTTTGAACCACATCCTAGATTCATGCTATACAACTTTCCCCACTACTTTCCTGTTTGATCAAACACCTAGATTCGAGTGCAGAAGCGAAAAAAATCCACACGCAGCTAGAGCAATGCATGTGGATTAAGTAAATTATACCTTAAGGTTCTCGGTGTGTGGCTTAGTGGGCGGCTGGAGGTCGATCTGCCCACACTATGTACGACAGCGAGGAAGAAGGGGTCGGAGGCCCTCCCGCGCTGCCGCTGGGTGAAAGAGAACAGCGGCGCCGGTAGTGGATTCCCTCCCTCGCCGACGGCGACAGCGTTAAGCCTCCTTCCCTTCCCCGGTGGAAGGGATTCTGCCGGCTCTTTGACCAGCAATGAGGGGAGAGAAGCCAACACAGTTTTGTTTAGATCTGGAGAGGGTGAGAGTGTGAAGAGAGCAACTGCAGGCGTTGAGGCTCCAGCGTGTATCTCTATCTCTACTCTTATAAAAGACCGAGTTGGTGATGATGGTCTGCCTGCCATCGTGTAATATAGACCGTCCGATCTATATCTGACGGATAGAAAGCAAACTATGGCAATTTTGCAAAAAGATACCCGCACCTCTCTCCACACTTGCAGGTAAGGACTTCTCACGTTCATCCTTTTCTCTCACAAGATAAACTACTCATACAAATGCATCTTGATGTTCCGTGCAACGCACGGGCATCTTGCTAGTATATATATAGTGGAGAGAGTGTGAAGAGAGCAAACCCTAGAAAACAAGCACTGAGGCTGCAGCGTATCTCTACTCTCTATATCTATATCTCTACTCTTATAAAAAACAGAGTTGGTGAAGATGGTGTGCCTGCCATCCTGCAATATAGGCCGTCTGATTTATATCTGACGGATAGGAAGGAAACTATGGCAATTTTGCAAAAAGATACCCACACCCCTCTCCACATTTGCAAATTAGGCCTTCCCTCGTTAATCCTTTTCTCCCACAAGATAAACTACTCATACAAATGCATCTTGATGTTCCGTGCAAAGCACGGGCATCTTGCTAGCATATACTCCTATATAGTTGGAGTGGTTATCTTTTTCTCTCCATAAAAATCGTTTAAAATTGTGCATGAAATGGAACTCTTTATTTAATTTCTCCCTTCGTCACAGTTTACAGGGCATGCATCAACAATCCCTCGGATCAAGGTGATTAGCGATTAGATTGAAAAATAGCGTCGGGAGTTATACCATGGCGCCCAATTACTGGAGAAATTAATGCGTACACACATGCATGGAGTGCTTTCAGTCCTACACACATGCATGCATTTATTCCACCCCGCGTACACACCTGCACGGAGAGAAAATTTTGGGCTTGGTTGCGGTTACGATGCCCTAATTAATTGGGCATTAAACCAAATGCGCCTAAAATCCCTCCGGTAGTGGAAATGCATGAGAATTGAAGCGCTCCCTGTAAACTGTGACGGAGGGTTACGCGAAGAAAATTTAACGCTCGAAGGAGTTAATTCGCAATTAACGCTCCATGCCTCCCGGTCGCACTTACTATTGTTCACGTGTGGTACACGACCATTCGAAGTGAACAACAACTAAAAATGCATGCCATGGGGAGGCATTGCCATTGTTGTGCGACCCGGTACCCGGACAATCCATGGCAAGGCGCAGCCGCAGGCGGCCGGAATGCTCCAAATCAGGCAGCCGCGTGCGTCAAATCCCGCGGCTGCAGATATAGCGGTTGACCACCGGTGCATGAACCTGTGTGTGTGTGTGTGTGTTTAATTTTAACAGTGTGTGTGTTAGAGAGAGCGACACATTGACCTACAGAAAGATTGTGTGTAGTACTATGATTTAGCCGTGAGAGTCGGTGCATCCTCTCGTTTCCGGGCGTCCGGTCGGGACAGCAGCCACGCCCGCTTCTGACCACCCTGGCCCACCCAAACCCCCTCCATCGGTCGCGCGTGCTTCCCGCCCGAAACAGTCAGCGCCGCTCCAGAGAATCGGTGACGCATTCATGCCCGTGCAGAGCGGACACGACCTCTCACTGGCGCCTACATTGAAGGGAGAAGCGGATTCAACGAAGAGTGATGGTTGCTTCGTCCGTCCAACTTACTGTCAGGTCTATGTGATTTGATGGCTCATTGGTCATTATTACTGAGGTGGTACGAGCGTGCTGAGTCTCAGTTGCACTGTACACTTTACTTTGGTGCATGACACATGCACCAGATGCTGGATGTCCCACATTTCGGTGAAAGGAGGTAGAGCATCCCCACTCTTTACAATTTTCTCCACTCTTACAGCGGAGGAGGGCGAAAGCAGTGAAAACACGGCAGCGCAGTGATTACATGGCCCACCTCACACTATCACCATATTTTCTGGACACCGTGCGACACCTAACTCTTTAGTAGTACATAGTACGTACTGTAATTTCTCAGCGAGATAAATTTGTACAATGCTATGAAGCTTCCAGCTTCTGTTTCATGTATCTTGCGTCCAAGGTTGCCCCGTTGCAACATTCCATCAAATACAAAGGAGACTAACATGCATGCTATTGCATCTCAATGATTCACAGATCATAGCCAATATGTACTCCCTCTGTTCCAAAATAAGTGTCTCAACTTTATGCTAACTTTAGTACAAAGTTGTACTACTAAAGTTGACACTTATTTTGGAACAGAGATAGCTAAAGAAAAAAACCATCCATGCAGTCCCTAGGCCTTGAACCCTAAACCCTAACCGGGCTTTAATTTGCTGGCAACGTTGAACCTTCCGAAGAAATGAAGTTTGCAACCCTTTGACCATCGGATCATTTTGTGCAGTTTCACTAAAATCAAGCTGAGCATCCCTGTGGCAAAGAAATTGAAGAAGCGTGATTAGAATAAGACTAGTGGGACTAGTTGATGAGACATAAACTCATCACAAATACAGTAGAAGCCAGTAGAGGTACGTGCGGGGCAAAGAAGTAGAGAAATATCCACATGGAGCGATGTGGGCAGCTGGGGCAGTGGTGCAAGCCAGCTGTAAAGGAAGTTGTACTTGAGGGATGTCGGGATGTAGCTAGCTTAGAGGAGGGCCGCGGGAGGAGGCAACTACCCACATCGCGGCAGTGAGCAAGGGACGAAGGCAACCGCACCGGCTTTGTGAGAGAGAACGGCGGGGACCCCTGATCAGGACGCGCCGACAGTGGGTTTTCGCCGTCGGCGATGATGACTGCATCTACACAAAGCATCCACCCCTTCCCCCGACGGACGTGATCCGCCCGGATGTTAGAGATGTGGCCACAGTCGTTTTGTGTGAGAGAGTGTGAAGAGAGCAACCCCAGCAAGCAACCGTGTAGGCTCCTGGCTATGTATATAGTGGAGTGGTTTCTTTTTCTCTCCATATGAACCTATTTATATTGCATATGTTCATGCGTGGTTCCCGACCCTCCATTAAGTGAGTAACTACTACTAGACGCGTCAAATTATCACGTGGGCTGCATCATCGTACAGAAATGAGCTCCATCGTGTCACGTGTGTGGTTGGGGAAGATGCAAAGAGTGCTACTAGTACTACGTGCGTGGGTGCGTGCACCTCTTCTCTTTGAGCATGGTTATTAAAAGTATAGCCCACTACTCTACCACATGGTTATTATATGGGCAAAGAGTATAGGCAGTAATAATGACTAATAAGCCGTCAAATCACGAGGCCTACCTTTCTCTATGTTTGACCGAGGAAGCAACCATCATTTCACTCCTCGTTGAATATCCATCCGCTGCTACCTCCGCAAATAAATAAAAATCCGCTGCTACCTCCGCAGCATGGTTAATAATATAGCCATGTCAATCACGACATAGAAATATCATTCACTGATACAATAGGGCTGGCTCTAAGGCTGGTGGTTTTTTTACTTTGTCTCTTTCTCTTTTTGTCTCATTTACTCATTTTACATAGGAGCACGTGTAGAGGATGGCTATTCTTTTCGATGGGACTTCTTCATGGGGTTTAAGACTAAGCAGCTCCGAATTATTCCCGCTACCCACCACTCTGAATCATGCCATCTATGATAGTACTCCCATTGCAACAATGAGGTCCACTAGGTCTAGCACGTCCTGTAAGAAGAGACTGTCATGCAAAACATACATTCTTGTTGCCTTCTTCCTCATACAGTACATACTACTACTAGTACTACTACTCGTTCTCCTATAAACCTTGCGCTTGGCATCTCAAAAATATTAAGCTTGTGCTTGGCTCTTCGCCTCTTCGGGAAGTCGAGCAATGATGGTACTACAATATATGGTTCTGGCTATCTGAGACCGAATGAATTGCTGCACGTCCACCACGTGGGCGAGGGTCGAGAGACGAGGGACAAGGGAGAGTGCGTACTACTACGTCTGTTTCAATATGGACTACATACGGAGCAAAATGAGTGAATCTACACTCTGAAATACATCTATATACATCAGTGTTTGGAGTATGTACTAGTAGTTCATATCGAAATTTGCTAAAAGACATACTCCCTCTGTCCCATAATATAAGAGTGTTTTTGACACTACACTAGTGTCAAAAACGCTTTTATATTATAAGACGGAGGGAGTATATTTCAAACAATATGATAATCTCTCTAACCAAGGTAGGGACGAGGAGTATATACGTCTAACAGAGGGAGTAGTAAAATTTTATCCTCGTCCTGCGAGCCACCGCGCGCGTGGGCGAGGGAGCGGGCGTAGGCGTAGTAAGCAAGCTTCTCCTCGTCCTACGACTCTGCGAGCCACCGCGCCCGTGGGCAGGGGAGAGGTCGTACTAAGCAAGCTTCTCCTCGTTTTGCGAGTTGACGGGACACATCAAAAGTAATACACAACATCTCCAGTGTATAGAGCCTTGCCTCTAAGGTAGGCCCCACATGGTTTGCCTCTTTTTTTAAATAACGCGTCAAGTCGCAATTTGTTTGTTCACCCGTGGTACACGATCCTCCATCAAGTGGACAACCAGTACACGTGTCAAATTACCACATGGGCTGCCTTTTCGTACAAAAATGAGCTCCACTGTGTACCCGCGCGGGTGTGGTTGGGAAAGAGACGGGAGTACGTGCGCCGTGCGTGCACCTCTTCTCTTCGTGCACGTCCCCCACCTACGTGGGTGTGTGTGAGAGAGATACAAACCTAGGGAGATGGCGTGTGCGTTCATGAGTGTTTTTTGTTGGGGGGGGTGATTTCGTGAATGTATTTGTGGGAATATGTGTCGATCATATCTCAAACAAAATTTTGACACATGCAATGTGTGTGAAATAGAGGCCTATCTATATCATATATAAAGGGGGCGATCCACGAGAAGAGAGGGAGGGGTCATAGATATCGATAGAGTCGAAGAGAGGATCAAGTGTGTGGGTGCGAGATCGATGAAGAGAGCCATCGAAATTGTGTGTGTGCACGTCAAAGATACAGGGCGACTGACCTACCAGAACGTCAGAGGGCAGAGGGCAAGTTTGTGTGTGGCAGGGTGACATGAACTAAGCCGCTCGATGTATCGGTGTGTGTGGGGGGGGGGGATGACGGGGGGGGGGGTGGGGGGGGGGTGGGGGGTTGCAGAGACCTAACTAGAGAGGTAGATCGACTCGTATATGTGTTGAGAAGGAGAGACCTAGCTATATTTTGAGGGAGATCGGTCGACATCCATACATAAGTGAAGGATGGGAAATAGGTTGGGACACACACAGAGAGAGAGAGAGAGAGAGAGAGAGAGCCGGAGGGGTGGTGGAGTTGCTTCCTGGAGATGGTGGGAGAGGCCTACTAGACAAACTGGGGGTACAACTACAATATCAAGAAGAGAGGGGGATGTGTTTCTGTGTGTGCGTGTGCGTGATAGATGTGTCGAGAGGCATGCATGGATGATGAAGGGGGACCATATGTGTTTGGTAAGCAGACCTAACTAGATCGGTAGATCAATTGTTGTGTGTCGGAGGAAGGGAGAGACATAACTAATGAGGTAGATCGATCGGCGCGTGGGGAAAACGAGTTATAAATGACCTAGCTAGCTATATGTATAGTGGGAGATCGGTTGGTGTACATTCATTTGTTACAGGCAAATAAGGCCCAGAGAGACGGATAGAGAGAGAGAGATGGAGCTAAGGTGGTGCGAGAGGCCTACTAGCTAGATAGGGGGAGGAGTGTGTGATTGTGAGATCGATGAAAAGAGGGGCGAGCGTTTACATGTGTGTGGGACCGTATGAGAGACACGAGGCATGGACAGAGAAAGGAGGAGATGGAAAGTGTGTGTGTATGTGGTAGGCAGACATCGCTGGAGGTGTTTATCGATCGGTGTGTGTCGGAAAGAAGGAGTTGTGGAGACCGTGTGAGAACGACCTAAAGAAAAAAAATGAATGTGCGCGATGGATAGAATGCTGAGGGAGGGAGGGGCAACGAGGGTGTGTGCATGCACGAGAGAAAGTTAGTGCTAGATACAAAGGTTAGAGGATTGTGTGGGTGTAAGAGACTAACAAAGATCATAATTCGATATGAAAGTGGATTCATATATTTGAATAAGAGATCATAGTGTTATAAACCTATGCATGCATGAATATAGCGGTGATACGCGTGGTGTGGTTTTGGACATGTTATACTATAATGTGATAATGCGTGGCGTTTGCAACTCATAGCTAAATATCGAACAATCTAAACAATACTATATATCGAACAATCTAACATTTTATTTGAATTTGTGATAATGTGTGGCGTTTGCAACTCACAACTAAATATCGAACAATCTAAACCATACTATATATCGAACAATCTCACATTTTATTTGAATTTGTGATAATGTGTGGCGTTTGCAACTCACAGCTAAATACTTGTAGGCGTAGGGGGCGGGGCACCATACATTATGTGATAAACACATTATACATATGAGACATGGTTTAGATTATGAAGATCTAGCTAGAGCTTGAAATGTACTGTGATTTGAAATCAACATAAAGTGTATTCGAAAAATCGAGTTCGAGTTCATATAGTACACATAGTTCATATCTAACTCGACAGTAATCATGTGGTGTGCTGTGAAGATAATATACAAACGATGGTTTAATTTGACAATAATGATGATTGTAGATCTTATTAAAATAGAGAAACGAATTCAAATGGTTTAACTTGACAACAATCATGATTGTAGATCTTATTCAAATAGAGAAACGAATTCAAATTTAGTTCATATTGAAGCGGTAGTATATACGTTTGGAATGCACTAAAATGTTCATTTGAGTAGTAGGTTGCATGCATTATACACGTAGCGAAATATTTTAATTGAACATAACATGGATTCAAAGTTTTGAATGGCATTTGTAGTGCGAATTGATTTGGTACAGTACACGGGACTAGACTCTCTTGTGTGGTGCGAATTGATTTCTTTTTGGTTTTTTCATCGAGGGAAGTGCGAATTGATTTGATATAGTATACACGTTAGGCTTGTCGGAAATTTCAACCCGCGCCTTGTTATCCCCAAATTTTAAGATATCTCTTTGTCTCGTTGTGCTCCTAAAATTCCCTCCATCTCAACCCGCGCCTTGCTATCCCAAAATTACAACGCGCGCGAAAACTCGCACCTCCTGCGAAATCCCGACACGCGAAATTCCCGTGATACCCCTCAACCGAAAGAACCACCTAGTTCAAATCGGTGGGGCTACTTTCATAACTTACCCCACATTTCGGACAAGCGCGTCCCTAAGCCATGGTTCCCACCTCCCATCCCCTCCGCCCCCCATTCGTACACCGAGGCCGTGAAAACCCGCGAAACCCCACACCGCCACCCAGCCGGAACCTCTTCCCCGACGACATCGTCCACCGCAACAGCTCGACGTCCGTCATCCACCGCACCGAATGAGGATCCGTCACCGATCTCGTCATCCCGCCGTTTCAGCCACCCCATCCTCCACCTCCAAGGAGCTGCCCCAACGTTCACCTCATCTTTTCGCGCCACCTCCATTCCCACAACACCGTCTTCACCTGCACCACCAGAAGAGCAGCACCATCACCGATTCCTCAGATGAAGATGAGGCCTAATCGGCGCCACCAAAGAGGTTCTACACTAATCACTACATTTTCTTCTTGATTCGATCTCACGGTGCTGCCGGCGCTCGGTCCCGAGCCGCCATGGCGCGGCTCCATCTACGGCGGTGTCACCGGCCACTTCCTCCATGGTGTCGCTCCCTCGGCGGCGACGTCCACATCAGTCGGACCTGCTGCTGCTGCTCCGGCTCTCACTGGCCCTACTGCTGTTGCTGCTTTGGCTCTCACTCGCACTGCTGCTCTGCTCTTGCTCTCAGTCCCCTGCCTGGTCTGCTCTGGCTCTTGCTCGCGCTACTGCTCTTGCTCTTGCTCTCGGTCCCCTGCCAGGTCTGCTCTGGCTCTTGCTCGCGCTACTGCTCTTGCTCTTGCTTGCGCTGCTAGTCTACTCTTGCTCGTGCTGCTGCTGCATGAGCAGCAGCTCCGGCTCTCGCTCGAGCTCCTGCTGCTGCTACCCGAGATGCTGCTACATGACCAGCTGACCTGGCTCTCGCACGCGCTGCTGCACTGGGCGCTGCTGCTGCTCTGCCCCGGCTGCTCTCTGGTAGTATGGTCCCTGCTGGAGCGGCTACCGATTTAGATCACTGCTACTCTGCCACTAGTGCTCGAGCGGCCAAAACTATTAGTGCACTGCTTTTCTGCTACTAGTGCGTTTAGTTTCGACAGCAAAATTCAGTTTCGACAGTAAAATTCAATTTCGACAGCTAAATACAGTTTCGACAGCTAAATACAGTTTCGACAGTTAAGTTCAGAGATGAGCGACTGATGTATTTTACATCTAGCACTTTTTGGTTATCTATTTTACATCATCTATCGGAAATGCTATTAGAATACCACTTCAGGTTAATGTTGTCTCTCTTGTCCTGCTTCAGCCTCGCCGTCGTACACCTCACCAGAGCTGCTCCAACGACGAAACCCTCCATCACAGTGGAGCAGTACCCTTGGCTCCATCTCCAGGCGCCTAAGATCTTCTTCCCCTCCTCCGACTGCCACATCAGCCGCATCATCCTCAGCAACCAACCCAATGATGCTGAGATCGACATGGCTTCGCCAAAGAGATTGTACACTTGCTGCATCACTTTTTTACTCGACATGTTATATATATTGTCCACTGAGCACATGTAGTAACGTGAAATACGATTAGTTTCTCCTATATAACAAGCAGTGAGGTACTAGGCAACTTAGCTATCCGTGATGGACTCTCTCGAAAGCCATCATTAGTTATTTCTGCGCGTTTGAGCTATGCATGTGTAGATGGGCCTGGGAGTTGAGTTAGTAGGGTAGTGGCCTAGGTCCAAAGTAGTACAAGTAGCACAATTTTTTTTTGGAGTGTAGGCTTTTGCCTGTTCAAGCCTGCCTACTAGAATTGCCAGTGGTTGAGACTACCCACAGTGGGAGTAACATAGGTGGTAACATCACACATCTCTAGGTAAAACAGATGATGTGGTGAGTAATTAATGAGGAAAGAAAGGCATGTGATAACATAGCTAGTTACTGTAACATCACATATACCAAGACAAGATGAGTCTACAACCTAATAAAGGAAGTGTTGCATGACACCACACATATGTTACTCCCCACTATAGAGGTAGTAACATAGACTAGTAACATATGCATGTTACTAGTCTAAGTTACTACCCATCGTGACTAGTCTGAAAGGAAAAGTGAAGGAAAAACATAGGAATTGGAAAGTTTCCTATGGTACTACTATTAATGCATTTGGTTCAAAGGAATGGAGCAAAGGAAAACTGTAGGATTTGTTCCTTTGATGTATCTTTCAAAGAAAAACAGTAGGAATTTTAATATCCACTTGGCCCTCCTTTTCAAATTCCTATTCATGAAGAACAAGACTAAGTGATAGTAGCATAATAGCATTATAACTGTACATTTTCCTGTGGTTTGACTTAATTTGACCATGCTTCTTTGCATTCATGTGACTTTCCAATTCCTGTGAACCAAACACCCAGATTGACAGAAATCCTGTGATTTTAAATTCTCTGTTTTGCACATGCTTTCCTATCCTATTACTGTGTATTTCCTATCCCTGCGTTGTTAGAATCCTCCAATTCAAACGAGCCCTTACAGAATTACTTCTCTTACAGATAGTTGTCAAAGAAAACCTTGTGTGGTTTGTCCCGCTTCTGCTGCGCCGTCGTCCACCCCAGCTCAGCTGCTCCAACGACAGAAGGGTCCACCACAGCAGGGATCCGCCCTCCAGACTGTCTTTCGCCGCCTCAGATCTTCTTCCCCACCGTCGGCAGCCTCGACAACTGCATTACCATCATCAACTGAGCAGATGACCTCAAGGACTACACGAGTCCGCAAGAAAGGTCGCACTCTTTCGTGTCTGCTTACGTTATGCATCGCTTAATATTACATGCTACTTTATCGTCCTGTTCACCGATTAAACTCTGAGTCAGCTCCAAACTAATGCTCAAACTTGAGTTTTTAAATGGTTGTGGGGTACATATCGGGGCGCAATCAATAGTATCTGTCTACTATCTGGTTAATCTCTGGTGTCTACTATGAGTTTCATGTTGGGTGGGAAACAAATAGTAAAGAAGCCATTATCTATATTTTTTTAACTGAAGCCATTATCTGCCTGCTATCATTGGTTTTGGGTCTATCCATAGGTTGCTACCATCACTCTGGATTTCTGCATGCACTCCTTACATAATCTCACTATGTTTTATTCCTATGCATGTCAGTTATTGTACACAATGGAACTGAACATGTAGAGCAAAAGAGACGAGCCTTGCGCGGCAATAAAATTTCATGCAGACGTGGCTCCATGGTGGGCGCAAAGGCAGCCCCCCTCCACCCATTTCAGATTGTAATCAAGAGCAAGATAACTGTTCTGAGGGGGATTCAGAAGGAGCAGACCACTACTATTTACCCCCTGAGGTCTTCGCTCTAACTTGGCATGCTGATGTCGGTCATATCATGCATATGGTGCCTTGCATTGCTTACTTTATACATCAAATATGTCATCTGCTTAGTTTAGACATGCTTTGTGTGAATGCCATCTGTTTAGTTTCTGTATCGTATATGTGAATTATGCAACGCCATCTTGTTTAGCCAGGCATCATATACATGAATTTTGCAATGCCATCCTACTTAGCCAGTCATCTTATATGTTAATTATATCACGCCATCCTTTTTTTCATTATGTATTACATTTGTCAAAAATGTTAGTACATTCAACTACTCTTCGTGTGCATCAGCCATTTGACACGGTGATGGAAAAATCTGGAGTGAAAACAAGGTCTTCAGAGCAGACTATGCTATCTGACGAAGCGCATATCTCGCTGGTTACGGATAGCTCCTCAGAGGAGGATTCAGAGACAGATGACCAGTCCTATTACCCCCCCCCCCCGAGGTGTATGCTCTAACTTGGCAGGGTTATGTTGCTCATATCATGCGTATGGTGTCTTGCATTGCTATGTCATTTGCTTGGTTTAGACATGCTTTGTGTGAATGCCACCTGTTTAGTGTCTAATTACCATATATGTGAATTATGCAATGCCATCTTGTTGCAAGACATTATATGTGAATTATGCAATGCTATCTTGTTGTAAGGCATTATATATGTGAATTATGCAATGCCATGCTGTTTAGCCAATCATCATATATGTGAATTATATCATGCTATCCTTTTTTGTATTACGTATTCCATTTGTCGACAACGTTTGTATATTCAACTACTCTTCCTGTGCATCAGCCATTTGAATTGGTGATGGAAGTATCTGGAGTAAAAACAAGGTCTTCAGAGCAGACAATGCTACCTGCTGAAGCAGACATCTTGCTGGTTACAGATAGCTCCTTAGAGGAGGATTCAGAGACAGATGACCAGTCCTATTTCCCCCCTGAGGTCTATGCTCAAACTTGGCAGGGTTATATTACTCATATCATGCATATGTTGTCTTGCATTGCTTAGTTTTTACATCATATATGCGATTGCCATCTGCTTACTTGCTTAGTATATAAATCATATATTTGAATTATATCATGCCATCATGTTTACATAGACAACATCTATCTGAATTATGGCATGCCAACCCATTTAATAAAGACATCATATAGTTATATCATCTCATCCTGTTTGGTGTTTACAGTCATCATATTTTGAATTATGTCATTCTATCCGTGAATTATATCATGCTATCATGTTTCCATAGGCGGCATGTATGTGAATTATGGCATGCCAACCTATTTTAATAAACACATCATATAGTTATATCATGTCATCCTGTTTACATAGTCATCATATTTTGAATTATATCTTTCTATCCTGTTTAGTTAGCCATCATATATGTGAAATTGTGTCATGCTATCCTATTTATTTAGCCATCATATATGTGAAATTGTGTCATGCTATCCTATTTGGTTAGACAACATAAATGTGAATTATTTCATGCCCTCTTGTCGTGGGAAACCACGGCCACCTATGGGGCCAAGGGCCCCTTTGCTGGTTCGGCAGGGGGGATGTCACGTTGCACAAAGAGCAGAAGAACATGGGGCAGCGCGGCGGAGATCACAAAGGAAATTTTACCCAGGTTCGGGCCGCCACGAGGCGTAAAACCCTACTCCTGCTTTGGTGGATTGATGGTGGAAAAGTGGTGGTCGAGCGTAGTACACTTGCCCGGCAGGCTCGCCTTAGGAGAGGCAGTGGCTACGCGCGTATGAGTGTGTGGGTGTTCCCGTTTTCCAACCCTTTCTATGGTTGCCATGGGCCTCCTTTTATAGATCAAGGGGTCACCACAATGGCAAAACAGTCATTATGCACTGATAAGATAGCAAATAGTGCTATCATACCTAATCCTGCAGGCTGACAGGGCGCATTAAATGCACTGCTCAATGTCATATCGTTGCTTGCCCGGCAGGCCTTGCCGGGCTTGTCTTGCCAGCTCCATGCCTGCTTGCTCGACACGTCGCAGGACGGGTGTCACCTGTAGGTATTATCTGTGGGAAGAGGCCGCCATGTGGCGAATGGCTGCCACTTGCTCACTTTGCGGCTTGACACCGCATTGATTAACGACGTGGGTCATGGTGAGATGGCTTGGTGAGGTGGCTCTATCTTCGCGAGTCCTAGCAGGCCCTGCCGGGATGTCTTGAACATTTTCTTTCAAGGGAGTCCTTGTCCTTGCCAGGCTCGCCTGCCCGGCAAGGGAGGCTTTTCTTCTGGTGGTATCTTGCTTCTCTGTCTTAGCCTTGGTTCTCTTAATCTGCATGTTGGTTCTTCGAAGATCTTGATCTCTTGTATCTTGGCACGGCCTCGGTGTTGTAATCTTGTCCTCGTGCCTGTGCACAGTCCGAGCAACAGACCCAAGGTTTGTTGCACCGACACCTCTTTTATTCCCCACTATCCATTGCACCTGTCTATCATACAATGTCTGTACATTCAATTACTTTTCTTGTTTATCAGCCATTTGAATTGGAGGGGGTGATGGCAGTATCTAAGGGAGTAACAACATGGTCTTCAGAAAAGATAGTGCTACCAGTCGATGTAGATAGAACCACGGTTATACTTGCCCAAGAACCAGCCCCACCACACATAACCCAGACTCTCGCAGATTGTACCCCTACCTAGTTGGACGAAGAACTAGCTACACCCCTTCTAACCCCAACCCCAGCAGATAGTAACCCAGTTCCAGTTGACACAACACTGTCTCCACCACAGAGCACCCAAACACGAGCAGTTAGTAAGGCAACTGCAGTGCCCAAAGCATGAGGACCACCACTCTGAACCCCAAATCAACGCTTAAAGCAGAAGAAGAATTGTTCCCAGGTCAGGTTATGTAGCTATGGTTCATACTCCTTTGCTCTTGCATCACTGTATTTACTCATACCAACTATTTTCAAATTTGAAGGATGGAATTGAAACTCCAATGGCGCACCAGGTATGTTTTAAACCTGTTTCTTTAACTGGTTTGCTGTTATAACTTGCTCTATGTTGATTTCAGTTTCAATTGAATAAACAGTTATGTTCTCATGTCATGCACATTACAAGTGTTGTTATTGCTGTGTAGTTTCCCACACTTATATTCTGTCTATGGTGCTTTGTCTTAAACAGATATTATTTGAACTGTGTATCTATCTTGATTTGGCAACAAAAACTAGAATGATATAGACCACACAATGACCATGGTACATATATATATATATGTTTGTTTCATGTTCTTATCCTGTCCACTTTACTACTGAACTGATTTACCAAAATGAGTTTCATATACAACATGGTAAACCTGTGATGTGTCTGTTTGTTTCTCTTTTAGAATGCGGACAAAATATTGGAGAAGAGTACCCTGTTATGCATTGGTAAAGGAATTAATGCAGATAAGGTTCAAGATAGTGAGACATCCCTGTTGGTCTACAAGAAAGCTAATAAAAACTATCTTGATGATAGTGAGACAACCCCAAAGTCTTGTCTTGATGTAGTGTTCGAGTTACTGGCCACTACTGCTGGCACAAGCTCTTCGAACTCGCTGCCTGAATCAGTTCGTCTTCTTGAGTCTCAACTTTAAGTTGAAAGACGTCGATCAGGTGTGCTGCGACACGAAGCCGAAGGACTGAGGAAGTCCCTGCAGAATTCAGATGCATACTTTCTTGTGCAATAGCAAGCGCTAGAGCATTTAAGCGCCAAACAAGAGAAAGTTAATAAGCTTGCTAAGCATCTTGCCAGCATGCTGGGTACCTAGGATATTGTTTCCTGAGCTCTTCTGAAGTGGTTTCAGTTCTGGACTTGTTTTGTTGCGGTGTTTATTTGCACTGGTCGCCAACTTTGACAACCAGTGTATGTGATATGCTGCTTTGTTCCCTATATTTGCACTGGTGGCGAACTTTGATGCCCAGTGGATGTAATATGTGTAATAGCCATAATAGCCTAGCGTTAGTTGCTTGCTTATTTATTTCCTTATTGTCTTGTTTAGTTGTTTGCTTGTAGTCACTGCAGTTCTTTTTCCGCATTTTTCTAGTGGCCACAATAACCTATTTTTTATAACTAGGCCACAATAACCATGGGCAACATACGGACCGTTATAACCATGGTCCAGCTACCTGCTGTAGTGACCATGGGCCTCCTACGGGCCGTAGGATCCATGGGTCCTCGATGGGCCGTATAATCAATAAGGGTCTGCAAAATGGGCCGTAAACGGGCTAGAGTGGAAATCGTATGTTTATGGCCTGACCATAACATGCCGTTAATAGGCCGAAATGTATAACGTTCTTAATTCTATCGACAGGCATCACGGGTTGTTAATGGGCCATATTTGATGACGCTATGAAAACAGCCCAACGGGTTAACGGGCCACAGATGGGCCGACTGTAACCACGGGCTGAATTTGGCCCACAAGCGGAACAGGCCAGTAATGGACTGTAAGTAACTGAATGCTGGAAATGAGCCCAATAATAAATGGGCCCTTAGAAGGCCGAAAGGTAACACGGGCTAGAAACGGCCCAACGGAATAATGGGCTGTTAATGGGTGTAAAGCAATACACTGTTCACCGTGGGCCAGTTTCTCCATGGGCCTTTAATGGGCCAAGAGTTACAAAGGGCCTCGTAGGGGCCGAAAGACGTCATGGGCCATACATGGGCCGGAAGTTACAACGGGCTGGAATCATATTGGACGGCCCAGATGATGCTACCGGGCCCAATTCGGATAGGCCATAACGGGCCGTGAGTTAGCGGGTTGTAAATGGGCTATATGCGAATAGGCCGTTAACAGGCTTTCCATGGGCCGACCCGCTACCTTTTGACCAAGTCAAATGGGCCGGCCTTTTCATCTGAATCGGCTCTGTTGGGCCGTGCCACATGTCGACCTATCATAGGCACCTCCCGTCCAATGAGTGGATGACATCTGACCCAACGCTGAGCCGACACATGGTTCCTCTAGCCATTGAGAATTTTACACGAAGGAAATCCCCATTGGTCCGGGCTGTTAACGGGTTATCGGATCCAAACCGGAACCCGATAGCTTAACGGCGAACCGTTACGGTGGATGCCACATGTCGGTTACCCTTGACGAAAGCACTTCCATGACACGCCATTTATCGTCATGGAAGTGGACACTTCTATGATGATAATTTTGGTATTGTCATGGAACACTTCTACGACAGCACAGGTATGACTATCTTGATTCTGTCATAAAATCGTCATGGACGTACATGCATGACAGAAAATGGGACCTACTATGACAAACACGTATCATCACGGAAGTGTATTTTTTTTGTAGTGATATGACCTAAACGGCAGTGCCACAAGTATGTTGCACTATCATTATCAACTTTGCATCTTTTGGCATCAATATTATGAATATGTGTATCACTACAATCGAGATTCAACAAGAATAGACCATTCATCAAGGGTGCCTGACCATAAAAGATATTACTCATATAAATAGAACAACCATTATTCTCCGATTTAAATGAATAACCGTCTCACAATAAACAAGATCCAGGTATAATATTCATGCTCAACGCTGGCACCAAATAACAATTATTGAGGTCTAAAACTAATCCCGAAGGTAGATGTAGAGGTAGCGTGCCGACGGCGATCACATCGACCTTGGAACCATTCCCGACGCGCATCGTCACCTCGTCCTTAGCCAATCTTCGTTTATTCCACAGCTCCTGTTTCGAGTTACAAATATGAGCAACCGAACCAGTATCAAATACCCAGGCGCTACTACGAGCATTAGTAAGGTACACATCAATAACATGTATATCAAATATACCTTTGTTCACTTTGCCATCCTTCTTATCCGCCAAGTATTTGGGGTAGTTCCGCTTCCAGTGACCATTCCCTTTGCAGTAGAAGCACTCAGTTTCAGGCTTGGGTCCAGCTTTGGGCTTCTTCACGGGAGTGGCAACTTGCTTGCCAATCTTCTTGAAGTTCCCTTTCTTTCCCTTGCCCTTTTTCTTGAAACTAGTGGTCTTGTTAACCATCAACACTTGATGCTCCTTCTTGATTTCTACCTCCGCGGCCTTAAGCATTGCGAAGAGCTCAGGAATCGTTTTCGCCATCCCTTGCATATTATAGTTCATCACGAAGCCTTTGTAGCTTGGTGCCAGTGACTGAAGAACTCTGTCAATAACACTATCAACTGGGAGTTCAACTCCCAGCTGAGTCAAGTGGTTATGATACCCAGACATTTTGAGTATGTGTTCACTGACAGAACTGTTCTCCTCCATCTTGCAGCTATAGAACTTGTTGGAGACTTCATACCTCTCAACCCCAACATTTGCTTGAAATATTAACTTCAATTCTTGGAACATCTCATATGCTCCATGACGTTCAAAACGTCTTTGAAGTCCCGGTTCTAAGCCGTAAAGCATGGCACACTGAACTATTGAGTAGTCATCAGATCGAGCTTGCCAGACGTTCATAACATCTGCAGTAGCTCCTGTAGCAGGTCTATCACCTAGCGGTGCATCAAGGACATAATTCTTCTATGCAGCAGTGAGGATAATCCTCAAGTTACGGACCCAGTCCGTGTAGTTGCTACCATCATATTTCAACTTAGCTTTCTCTAGGAATGCATTAAAATTCAGGGGAATGGTAGCTCGGGCCATTGATCTACAACATAGATATGCAAAACTATAAGACTAAGTTCATGATAAATTAAGTTCAATTAATCAAATTACTAATGAACTCCCACTTAAATAAACATCCCTCAAGTCATCTAAGTGATACGTGATCCAAATCAACTAACCCATGTCCGATCATCACGTGAGATGGGGTAGTCATCAATGGTGAACATCTCTATGTTGATCATATCTACTATATGACTCACGTTCGACCTTTCGGTCTCCAGTGTTCCGAGACCATGTCTGTACATGCTAGGCTTGTCAAGTTTAACCCAAGTATTCTGCATGTGCAAAACTGTCTTACACCCATTGTATGTGAACGTAGGGTCTATCACACCCGATCATCACGAGGTGCTTCGAAACGACGAACTTTGGCAACAGTGCATACTCGGGGAGAACACTTTTATCTTGAAATTTAGTGAAGGGATCATCTTATAATGCTACCGCCGTTCTAGGCAAAATAAGATGCATAAAGGATAAACATCACATGCAATCAAAATATGTGACATGATATGGCCATCATCATCTTGTGCTTTTGATCTCCATCTCCAAAGCATCGTCATGATCTCCATTGTCACCGGCTCGACATCTTGATCTCCATTGTTGCGTCGGGGTCGTCTCACCAACTATTGCTTCTACAACTATTGCTAACGCATAGCGATAAAGTAAAGCAATTACATGGCGCTTGCATTTCATACAATAATCAAGAGACAACCCTAAGGCTCCTGCCGGTTGTCGATATTACAAAACATGATCATCTCATACATCAACATATATCACATCATATCTTGACCATATCATATCACAACATGCCCTACAAAAACAAGTTAGACATCCTCTACTTTGTTGTTGCAAGTTTTACGTGGCAGCTACGGTCTTCTAGCAAGAACCGTTCTTAACTACGCAAAAACCACAACAGTGATTTATCAAGTTTGCTGTTTTAACCTCTTCAAGGACCGGCCGTAATCAAATTCGATTCAACTAAAGTAGGAGAAACAGACACCCGCCAGCCACCTTTATGCAAAACAAGTTTCATGTCAGTCGGTGGAACCGGTCTCATGTGCGTGGACATGTAAGGTTGGTCCAGGCCGCTTCATCCCACAATACTGCCGAATCAAAATAAGACGTTGGTGCTAAGTAGTATGACTATCACCACCCACAACTCTTTGTGTTCTACTTGTGCATATCATCTACGCATAGACCTGGCTCATGATGCCACTGTTGGGGAACGTTGCATGGAAAACAAAAAAAATTCTATGCACACGCAAGATCTATCCATGGAGATGCATAGCAACGAGAGGGGAGAGTGTGTCTACGTACCCTCGTAGACCATAAGCGGAAGCGTTTAGTAACACAGTTGATGTATTCGAACTTCTTCGCTATCCAACCGATCGAGTACCGAACATACGGCACCTCCGCGTTCAACACACGTTCAGCTCGGTGACGTCCTCGCCTTCTTGATCCAGCAAGACGGCGAAGTAGTGGATGAGTTCTGGCAGCACGACGGCGTGGTGACAGTGGTGGTGATGCTATCTCCGCAGGGCTTCGCCTAAGCACTACAAAAATATGACCGAGGGACGAAACTGTGGAGAGGGGCGCTGCACACGGCTAAGAGATTGTCGTGGTTATGTGTGGCGCCCCCTCCCACATATATATAGGTGGGGGGGAGAGGGGAGGCAGCCAGGAGGCGCCCCAAGTGGGGCCTAATCCCACTTGGGCTCCTGCCCCAAGCCGCCCCCTTCCTTGTTTGTGCGCGGGAGGAAGGCAGGGGGAGGTGGCGCCCCCCCCCTTTCCTTTCTCTCATGAGGAGGGAAAGGCAGGAGGGGCAAACCCTCCCCCTTTCCTTCCCCTAGGGCCGACGGCCAGGGATAGGGGCGCGCTAGCCCCCTTGTGGGCTGGTGTGTCCCTTCCCTTGGCCCATTAGGCCCATAGACCTCTCGAGGGTGTCCGGAACCCCTTCCGGCGATCCGATGACTATCCGGTTCACTCCGAAACTCTTTCGGTGTCCAAATAGCATCGTCCTATATATCAATCTTTACCTCCGGACCATTCCGGAGCTCCTCGTCAAGTCTGTGATCTCATCCGGGACTCTGAACAACATTAGGTCACCAAATCATATAACTCATATAACATTATATCGTCAACGAACGTTAAGCGTGCGGACCCTACGGGTTCGAGAACTATGTAGACATGACCGAGACACCTCTCCGGTCAATAACCAATAGTGGAACCTGGATGCCCATATTGGTTCCTACATATTCTACGAAGATCTTTATCGGTCAAACCTTATGACAACATACATAATTCCCTTTGTTTGTCGGTATGTTACTTGCCCGAGATTCGATCGCCGGTATCTTCATACCTAGTTCAATCTCGTTACCGGCAAGTCTCTTTACTCGTTCCGTAATACATCATCTTGTAACTAACTCCTTAGTCACTTTGCTTGCAAGGCTTCTTATGATGTGTATTACCGAGAGGGCCCAGAGATACCTCTCCGATACACGGAGTGACAAATCCTAATCTCGATCTATGCCAACTCAACAGACACCTTCGGAGATACCCGTAGAGAATCTTTATGATCACCCAGTTACGTTGTGACGTTTGATAGCACACAAGGTATTCCTCCGGTATCCGGGAGTTGCATGATCTCATAGTCAAAGGAATATGTATTTGACATTAAGAAAGCAATAGCAATAAACTGAATGATCATATGCTAAGCTAACGGATGGGTCTTGTCCATCACATCATTCTCGTAATGATGTGATCCCATTATCAAATGACAACACATGTCTATGGTTAGGAAACCTTAACCATCTTTGATCAATGAGCTAGTCTAGTAGAGGCTTACTAGGGACATGGTTTGTTTATGTATTCACACATGTATTTAAGTCTCCGATCAATACAATTCTAGCATGAATAATAAAAACTTTATCGTGAGTAAGGAAATATCAAATAACAACTTAATTATTGCCTCTAGGGCATATTTCCTTCAAAGTTATCCTTTCCGATCGATCTATCTAAGAGTTCGTACTAAAATAACACCATATGATACACATCAACCAACTCTAATGTCACCTAAATACTCCAATGTCACCACGAGTATCCGTGAGTTGATTATATGATATGCATCAAACAATTTCAGATTCATAATACTCAATCCAACACAAAGAACTTCAAAGAGTTGCATCAACCCCTATGCATAGATTACCCCAATGTCACCTCGGGAATCCACGAGTTGAGTGCCAAGACATAGATCAAGTGCTCTCAAATCCATAAAAGTATTCAATCCGATAAAAACGAAATCTCAAATGGAAAACTCAATTCATCACAACAAGATAGAGAGGGGAAAACACCATATGATCCAACTATATTAACAAAGCTCGCGATACATCAAGATCGTGCCAACTCAAGAACACGAGAGAGAGAGAGATTAAACACATAGCTACTGGTACAAACCCTCAGCCCCGAGGGTGGACTACTCCCTCCTCATCATGGTGGCCGCCAGGATGATGAAGATTGCCACTGGTGATGATTTCCCCCTCCTGCAGGGTGCCGGAACAGGGTCCAGATTGGTTTTTCGTGGCTACATAGGCTTGCGGCGGCGGAACTTCCGATCTAGGGTTATTTCTGGGGGTTTCTGTATTTATAGGATTTTTTGGCGTCGGTTTCACGCGAAGATGGGCCTCGAGGTGACCACAACCCACCTGCACACGTGCAAGGGCCCAGGCGCGCCCTGGTGGGTTGTGCTCACCTCCTTCACCTTTTGGTCCTCCCATGAAGCTTGTAGTGCCTATTTTCCTCCAAAAAAATCATCAAAAAGTTTCGTTGCATTTGGAGAACTTTTATTTCTGCAAAAAAACAACACCACGGTAGTTCTGTTGAAAACAGCGTCGGTCTAGGTTAGTTCCATTCAAATCGTACCAAACCCGTATAGAATTGTTGTAAACATGGTATGAATACTTCATAAATTATAGATACGTTGGAGACGTATCAGGATGCCGTGTCCCATCTAAACACTTTCGTAGAGTTATGTGATGTGCAAAAGAAAAAGGATGTGGATGATTGCTTGTATCTGCGTTGGTATTTCCCCGAAGAGGAGAGGATGATGCAGCACATCAATGGTAAGTATTTCCCTCAGTTCTGAAACCAAGGTTATCAATCCAGTAGGAGGATCCACTCACACTATGTAAACATCACCTGCACGCAAATAACAAATACTTGCAACCCAACGCGTAAGAGGGGTTGTTAATCCCTCCTCGGTATTGAGATAGATTAAATTGTATGAGATAGGTATTTTTGGTTTAATATGATAGGAAAATAGACCCGGGGGCCGTAGATTTCACTAGAGGCTTCTCTCGAGAAAATAACATACGGTGGGTAAACAAATTACTGTTGGGAAATTGATAGAAAAGCAAATAATTATGACGATATCCAAGGCAGTGATCATGTATATAGGCATCATGTCCAAGATTATTAGACCGACTCCTGCCAGCATCTACTACTATTACTCCACACATCGACCGCTATCCAGCATGCATCTAGTGTATTAAGTTCATGAAGAAACGGAGTAATGCAATAAGAACAATGACATGATGTAGACAAGGTCTATTCATGTAGGAATAGACCCCATCTTTTTATCCTTAATGACAACGATACATGCATGTCATGTCTCCTTCTATCACTGAGATTGAGCACCGCAAGATCAAACCCATCACAAAGCACCTCTTCCTATGGCAAGAAAAAT
The DNA here is from genome assembly GCA_011799875.1 of Thinopyrum elongatum. NCBI lineage: Eukaryota > Viridiplantae > Streptophyta > Magnoliopsida > Poales > Poaceae > Thinopyrum > Thinopyrum elongatum. Next base: position 368,395,708 of record CM022299.1, on the reverse strand, counting down.
CAATCTAGTTGGTCAAACCAAACCAAAGTTTCAGAGAAGAAATACGAGGCTATAACAATCATGCATAAAAGAGTTCAGAGAAGACTCAAATAATATTCATAGATAGATCTGATCATAAACTCACAATTCATCGGATCCCAACAAACACACCGCAAAAAGTCATTACATCAAATAGATCTGCAAGAACATCGAGGAGAACATTGTATTGAAGATCAAAAAGAGAGAAGAAGCCATGTAGCTACTACCTACGGACCCGTAGGTCTGTAGTAAACTACTCAGGCATCATCGGAGGGGCAAGGGTGTTGATGAAGAACCGCTCCGTGATCGTTGACCCCTCCGGCAGAGTGCCGTAAAAGGCCTCTAGATTGGTTCTTGTGGTTCTGGAACTTGCGGTGGCGGAAACTATTTTCTCTCGACTCCCCTAGGGTTTTTGGGATTTTAGAGTATTTATAGAGCTGATAGGCGGTGGAGAAGCTTCCCGTGGTGCCCACTACCCACCAAGGCATGCCTGGGCCTTCTGGCGCGCCCTGGTGCCTAGTGGGCCCCACGGGCCTCCTCCTGTGCACTTCTTTTGCCTCCTGGGTGTCTTCTGGGCAGAAAAAATTCTCCAAAAAGTTTCGTGGCATTTGGACTCCATTTGGTATTGATATTCTGCGAAGTAAAAAACAAGCAAAAAATAGAAACTGGCACTGGGCACTATGTCAATAGGTTAGTCCCAAAAAATGATATAAAGTTGCTAGTAAATGAATATAAAACATCCAAGATTGATAATATAACAACATGGAACAATAAAAAATTATAGATACGTTGGAGACGTATCAGCATCCCCAAGCTTAATTCCTGCTCGTCCTCGAGTAGGTAAATGATAAAAATAGAATTTTTAATGTGGAATGCTGCCTAACATGTTTACCACATATTCTTTTCTTTTGTAGCATGGACATTTGGACTTTTAGATGATTCAAAGCAATAGTCTATATTTGACATGAGGACATCAATACTCAAAAATATCAACAAGCAATCATGTCTTTCAAAATATCAACGCTAAAGAAAGCTATCCCTAGCCCATTTTGCTCAATCATTGATCCATTCATGAAACACACTCAAATATTAACTATGCCCAATGCACAAGTATGATAATAGTGTTCCCTAGTTGGTGCTTTATAAGAGAAGATGGAGACTCAATAAAAATAAAAATTGCATAAAAGTAAATAGATAGGCCCTTCACAGAGGGAAGCAGAGATTTGTAGAGGTGCCAGAGCTTAAAGCTTAAATTGAGAGATAAAATTGTTTTGAGAGGCATGCTTTTCCTGTCAACAAAAATGACCGAGAATTCCGAATACTTTCCATGCTATATAGATCATAGGTGGTTCCCAAACATTAAATAAAGTTTATTCCTTTTTCCACCATTCTTTCACAATCGATGTCTAGCCATATCCACGGGTGCCTTCCATACCAACACTTTCCAAAAATTTATTATTGATAACATAAAATAATTTTTTTTCTTTTTATTTCGGGACTGGGCATCCCTATTACCTTGCCACACTCTCGTGCAATGACAAGTGACTAAACACTCATCTTGAGATTAAAATATCTAGCATGGAAAATATTGGCCACCCCCTGCCGCTTCATGAACGGTACGGGCACACAAAAAGGAAATTCATTTTGAAAATTAGAGTTGGCACATACAAATTTACTTGGAACGGCATGTAAATACCACATATAGGTAGGTATGGTGGACTCATTTGGCACAAGTTGGTTTAAGGAGTTTGGATGCACAAGTAGTATTCCCACTTAGTACAAGGAAATGATAGCAAATAGATTGAGAAGCCACCAACCAAAAAAAAACAAGCATAAACGAGCATTAAACATAACTAACACCGAATAATGCACCACAAGTAGGATGTAACTTCATTGCATAGCTATTGACTTTCGTGCTTGCATAGGGAATCACAAACCTTAACACCAATATTCTTACTAAAGCATAATTACTCACCAACATGACTCACATATTATTATCTCCATATCTCAAAACTATTACAAGGAATCAAGTTTATAATATCCAATGATATTCATGAAAGTTTTTATTATATCCCTCTTGAATATCTATCACTTTGGGACTATTTCCATATTTTACCATTGCTACTAACAAAGCTCTCAAATAAATTTAAGTGAAGCATGAGAGCACATATTTCTTAAAAACAATTTTCATCTCTCAAAATAATATAAGTGAGGCATTGAGAGGATATTTCTTTAAAAATTTACTAACTCCCAAAATAATCTAAGTGAAGCATGAGAGTATTTATTCAAAAAATATAACTACTACCGTGCTCCAAAAGATATAAGTGAAGTACTAGAGCAATTCCATAGCTCAAAAAATTTAAGTAAAGCACATAGAGCAATTCTAACAAATCATGGCATAATTATGGCTATCTCAAATAGGTATGTCCAGCAAGGATAATTGTGACAAACTTAAAAGCAAAACAAGCAAAGACTCATATAATACAAGAAGCTCCAAGCTAAACTCATGATATGTGACGAATAAAAATATAGCTCCAAGTAAAATTACCGATTGTCGTTAGAAGAAAGAGGGGATGCCTTCCGGGGCATCCCCAAGCTTAGTTGCTTGGTTCTCCTTGAAGATTACCTTGGGGTGCCATGGGCATCCCCAATCTTAGGCTTTTTTCACTCCTTATTCCTTCATCCATCGTGATCTCACCCAAAACTTGAAAACTTCAATCACACAAATCTTAACAAAAACCTTCGTGAGATATGTTAGTATAAGAAAATGAATCTTTACTTTAAGTACTATTACAAACCCATTCATAATTTGTTAATGCATTATACCTACTGTATTATAACTTTACCATGGCTAATACCCCTCGATATAGTCCATAGATTCATCAAAATAAGCACACGATGCAACGAAAACAGAATCTGTCAAAAACAGAACAGTCTGTAAAGACTCGAATTTCGCTCATACTTCTGTAACTCCAAAAATGCTGAAAAATTTGGACAACAGATGAAATTCATATATCAATCTTGTGTAAACAATTCAGAGTTTTTTGTCACTCTAGTGATTTTTAACAATTCTGCTACTGGATGTAAAAGTTTATGTTTTCCAACAAGATCAAATCAACTATCACCCAAGCCATCCTAAAGGCATTACTTGGCACAAACACTAACTAAAACATAAAAAACACAATCATAACAGTGACATAATTGTGTAAACACACAAGAACAGAAACAAAAAGAGAAAAGATTATTTTATTCATTGGGTTGCCTCCCAACATGCGCTATTGTTTTATGCCCCTAGCTAGGCATAATGCATAGATTCAAGTATTGTCATCTTTAGTTTTTGCTCCATAGGTTGCCCTCGTGATTGATTCATATGGTGGTTTAATTCTTGTTCTAGGGAAGTGTTCCATACCCTTTCTCAAAGGAAACTGAAATTTTATATTCCCTTCTTTCATAACAATCACGGCACCTATAGTTCGTAAAAATGGTCTACCAAGTATTATGGGACAAGACGGATTGCAATCAATATCAAGCACAATAAAATCAATAGGCACATAATTCCTATCTGGAAGAATAAGAACATCATTAATTCTTCCCAAAGGCTTTTTAATAGTAGAATCCGCCAAGTGCAAATTAAGAGAACATTCTTCAATATTGGTAAAACCAAGCACATCACATAGAGATTTCGGAATTGTGGAAACACTAGCACCTAAATCACATAAAGCATTGCACTCATAATTTTTTATCTTGACTTTAATGGTGGGTTCCCATTCATCATATAATTTTCTAGGAATTGAAATCTCTAGTTCTAGCTTTTCTTCTAAAGCTTTCATCATCGCTTCTACAATATGTTTAGTAAAAGCTTTGTTTTGTTCATAGGCATTGGGTGAATTTATCATGGATTGCAACAAAGAAATACAGTCAATCAAAGAACAACTATCATAATTAAATTCTTTGTAATCCAAAAGAGTGGGCACATCACTAGTTAAAGTTTTAACATCTCCAAGCCCACTATTATCAATTTTTTTGACAAGATTTTCACCCTCCGAATTATGGGGATGCCTTCTAGCTAAAGTTGACTCTTCTTCAATCCCCTTATCATCAAGTTTAATATGACTAAACAAGGAATCAATAGAAGAAACACCAATCATCTTAACATCTTCATCATTATTATTCTCTAAAGATTCCGGCTTAGCTGCCATTCGATTTACCAACGTTGCTTGTACATCGGACATTTTTCCCAATAAATTTTCAGTATGAGCAACTTGGGATTGAAGATTAGCAACCTCTTTACTAACATGATCAAGTTGTTTCGTGATGGCATCAAGCAAAACAGTGTGTTCCTTAAGTTCATCAGTGAAAAATTTGTTATGCTCAAACTGAGTAGTCATGTAAGCCTTAGTACTTTTCTCAATTTCTACCAAAATATTAGGGTAAGAAATACCATGATGATCTTCTTGAAACATGGTGACATACTTCAACAAGATCGCAAGCAAACAAAAGGTCGAACAAGAAAAGGGCAAATGAAAAACAAGGCAAATAAAAAGGCAAATATTTTTGTGTTTTTCTGAAAACATTTTAGAAGTGGGGGAGATGAAAACGAGAGACAAATGGCAAATAAAGTAAATTGCAAGGAGATGAGATTTGTGATTGGGTACTTGATAGATGTTGATAGCGTCTCCCCGGTGCTAGAGATTGACACATGAACGGAAGACTTGATCCTCCTGGCAACGACACCAGAAATTATTCCTGATTGCTTGTCTCTCCGTTGGTATTTCCCCGAAGAGCACAGCAGCACAGCAACGGATGACGCAGCACAGCAACGGTAAGTATTTCCCTCAGTTATGAAACCAAGGTTATCAATCCAATAGGAGGATCCACCCACACTATGTACACAACACCTGCACTCAAATAACAAATACTTGCAAACCAACGCGTAAGAGGGGTTGTCAATCCCTCCTCGGTATTGAGATAGATTAAATTGTATGAGATTGGATAAATAGATCTAACAAAAACACAAAATAAAATAAATAAAGAAAAATTGCAGCAAGATATTTTTGGTTTAATATGATAGGAAAATAGACCCGAGGGCCGTAGATTTCACTAGAGGATTCTCTTAAGAAAATAGCATACGGTGGGTAAACAAATTACTGTTGGGCAATTGATAGAAAAGCAAATAATTATGATGATATCCAAGGCAATGATCATGTATATAGGCATCACATCCAAGATTAGTAGACCGACTCCTGCCTGCATCTACTACTATTACTCCACACATCGACGCTATCCAGCATGCATCTAGTGTATTAAGTTCATGAAGAAACGGAATAATGCAATAAGAACGATGACATGATGTAGACAAGATCTATTCATGTAGGAATATACCCCATCTGTTTATCCTTAATGGCAACGATACATGCGTGTCATGTATCCTTCTATCACTGAGATTGAGCACCGCAAGATCGAACCCATCACAAAGCACCTCTTCCCATGGCAAGAAAAATCAATCTACTTGGCCAAACCAAACCAAAGTTTCAGAGAAGAAATACGAGGCTATAACAATCATGCATAAAAGAGTTCAAAGAAGACTCAAATAATATTCAGAGATAGATCTGATCATAAACTCACAATTCATCGGATCTGTAACACCCCAAAAATAGGGTCTCATCTGTAAACCCCGAACCTCATTTAAACCCTAGTTCCAAAATATCGGAACTAGAAATCCTGCCTTTGCGTTTACAAAGGAGCTATCATTTTTCTTGCTCAGTTGATCCTCCCAAAATTCCCAGAGATCCTCCTTCACTCATAAACCCTAGATGTGCAAAAATATTGCCAAGTCATATGCAATATTTCTCATCTAGAATTAATTCCTTTTTCTGCCTTTCCGAGGAATTAAATCCAGGAAAATATCTATCCATCTCCAAAGTTCATGAAAACTTGTGGAGATATTCTTTGTGATCATATTGAGCTCACATAAAAATATTGGCCATAATTAAATAGAGGAAATTGCATTTTCCTATTTAAAGCCAATATATCAATTTGGGGCCTTTCCAAAGGAACTACCATTTTGGTAGTTGGGAAAAATCCCAAATAATTTTTGGAGCTTGTCCTACCCCTATATTCACCATTTCCATCAAGATCACAAGTTCCACCCATTAAATTTTGAGCACAACACCACTTTGCAAATTCTGTCTAGATTCTCAGTTTGCAAAGGAAGTGCTTGATTCCTTGATCTCCTTGGGCTGAAATTTGGCTGGGTGATCACTATGCGATATTACCCATGGATACCAAAAACCAGACCATTTCATCTAGCCAATTTTCCTCTGTGAATTATTTAAGTTTTTGTCTAGATCAGAGCACTGTGAAGGAAGTACCATTTTTATTTATGCAAATGGTATGAAATTTTTACAGTGCCTTCATATGCCTAAATTATTAGTCTCCACCAAATTTGGGCCATTTTCATCTAGCTATTTGGTCCCAGAATCCTCATCTCCATTTCTGTCCAGTTTGACAGGTTGCAAAGGAAGTGCTAGCTAGACCTGTCCATTGAGCTGAATTTTTGCCAGGATCACTACCTTAGTAGATGATTGACCTATGCCAAAAATCAGACCTAGTGGTGCACTGGAATGGCCACAACATCTATTCAAAGTTTGCTGCCATTTCCTGTTTGACCATCGTTCAGTCACACCAAAGCTCACTGTTACTGTCTGAGCGATCAAATCGTCTGCTGGAAGGTTGTAGAGTGCCCCAGACATGGTTTGGCCTCGTGTGCATCGTGGCATTGCCGTGGTCACATGGTGACCACGTGCAGTGCACGCCAAGGCAGTGCACCGCGCGACCAGAGCCTTCGAGAGCTCGCTCCGGCTGGCCGTGGCTTGTCCGGGCGCGCCGGAGAACTCCCCACCGCACGCGTGTACCGTCCGGTCACCTCTCCCCTTCGTCCTGTAGCCCGTGGCAGCTTCTGTCGACCTCGGTGCTCCGCTGAATCGCCGCCACGACGCCGGCCATCTCGGAGCTTCGGCATCGTCCAGTTCCTCTCCCCTCTGCTATTTAAGCGAGTCCCTGAGCTTTCCCGAGCACGAGCAAGCCTCTCCCCTTCCTTTTTAGTCCACCGGAACCCGTTTCTGCCTTATCCACTCAGGGACCCATTGGTGATGAAATATTTACAGATTGGTCCCTGAACTTCCACCCCTCATAACTTCGCGACCGCAACTCCGATTAAGGTAAAACCAACGCTCACATCTTCAGATCGTCGAGCCCGTTCCGATGCCATCATTTTCATAATGTTTTCACACTATGAAAATGACCATTTTGCCCTTGCCCTAATCAGCCTCCTTCGAGAGGGAAACTTTTCTGGCAAATTTTCCCGGAGTTTTATCGCATTTCCACCCGGTGTATTCCTTCACCCTCAGGCAAGCCAACCTCTTCCATGAGCTCCGGACTTGTGTGATGACTTTGCTTGCACCCTGTGTGTTCATTGTAGTACATCTGTATCACCTGTTAGCCTGCACTTGCATACACCTGTCATGTCATCTGATTTAGAGGTTAGCATTACTTTTCATCTAATATCATGCCTTGTTTCCATGCCATGTCCTGCCATGCTAGTAACAATATTTTGTATACCGTTATCATGTAAGTGCCATGATTTGATTTCTTGCCATGTTGTCAACATGGTAATGATTCTGCTATGCTTAAGTTGCTGTTCACACTTATAATTGTTAAGGTAATGGTGGTATGATGGAGATGCAATGATAAACCTAGTCGATTGATCAGATTCACCTGTCCGGGCTTGTCCATGCAACCACATTTGCCGGTATGGGACGGCCTTGACTTAGTCTGATCGCGTGCTCTTTCACCGGTACCGCCCGACAGGGAGGGTTATGCGCGCGCGCTGCCCTGGCCCGGTAGGCGGCGATAACCCTGTGAGCCTAGTTGAGTTGTTTGGGTACCCGTCCCCGTTTGGGACAAGTTTAGTTTGGCCACGACGGTGGCAGGTGTCACGGGGTGACACAGGGGCCACCCAGGGCAGGACTCCGGGGGAGGATGATTGCCGGTGGTACGATGGGAGAGTCACAGGTCAGGCAGGTTTCGTTGGAGCAACGCTGGTCCTCCCGAATGGGATCACAAGGTCAGTGCTCCATAGTGTGGGTAAAGTGCACAACCTCTGCAGAGTGTAAAATCTATTCAAATAGCCGCGTCCACGGTATTGGACAGCCCGTCCAGACCTCACTAGGTGATCAACCATAATAATGATAATAATGGTGGAAGAACCTGCCCTGCATAGACATCAGATGTTGTCAGGAATATGGTATGATAGCCATGGGATGGCTATGGAGGAGATGGTCAGATGAACGAAAGACTTGGATTTGGATCAGGTTCAGATTGGATCATGAGATTATTCGGAATATGGATTATTTACTTGATACATGCTTTACTTTACTGTACTTTACTTCAGTAGTTATTTTGCTAGATAACCCCGTTATGTCGTGATGATCAATGCTGCTAGATGTTTAAACATGCCAGATAATCTTGCTACGACATGATGATTAATAATGCTAGATAGGTATGCTATGCCATGCTTGATTCATGTTTTCCTGTTAATTCCATGCCATGTTTAGAATAAATTCTTGCATAGCATAGGGCTTGCTTTGTCATCTGCTTGTTTGGATGCTATATATTTGGTTGTCTTGCGAGTACATTCAAAGTACTCACCTGGCCTTGCACGTGGCCAGTTGCAGGAGAAGATTCGTTGTGCTAGATCGTAACCCAGCCAGTACTGTGAGTTGTGGAGCCCAGCCAGAGACGTCATTGCCGCTGAACCAAGACCTTCGCTGCCATCTTAGTTAGCCTTGGAGCTATGTAATATTGTTGTAAGCAACAGTATTGTAATACTCCATTCTATTTAATAAAGCCATTTTGTGCCTGGAATTGCTGTATCATGTCTTTGACGTGCGCCGGGTCTTATCCTGGGGCTGGCGTGCGTCGGCCCTCTATCGGGGTGCCACAAGACTTGGTATCAGAGCCAGGCTGGCTATAGGTTACCCTAGCACCAAACCACCCCTATCTTTTACCCGGTAGTGAGTCTCATGGATTTGACCCATCCCTGGCATCCGACATGACCACTGTTGATCAACAGGCGGTGCAGTCAGAATGGACGTGTCCCTGTTCAGCTGTCCACCCACCTAGCCGTCCCTGGATTAGACCGCGACCCTACCCAGCTATCGGCCGTGCCGGCGTATCTTCTGCCCGGCACGAGAAGGATCCAGGCCATGCTGGTGTGTTCCAGCCGACTGCCTATTTAACCCCCCTGCAAATCACAGCTCGCTTCATTCAGTAAGCCAGATCACCGCAAGAGAACTGAGGCCAGTATCCGCAAACCAGCAGCCATGGCTAGTTCTTCCAAAATGCACAAGATCCATAGCCAAACCGTGGCCAAAGGTTATGACGGATTTCCGCCTATCCTTTCCAATATGCTCACCCAGGCCCTTGGTTGCAATACTACCCCAGTGTATTTGGTGTTCCAATCAGAACCCGTCCCTCACCTTTGCCGATATGAGGCGAAGGTGCTTCTCCGCCCAAGTCCAGCAAAGGATGGGAAGCCCTTGGTTTTTAAGAGCAAACCCATGCCCATCCCTGCGTTGGCTGTCCAGACAGCTGCCGCGGAAGCCATCACCCGTCTCCGTTTCCAGTTTCCGCAAGTAGCGGAGATGCAGGAGTTCCGCTATTTTCCCTCTTCGTTCGACACAGGATGCGAGTTCTCCAGCGCAGTTGGAGATGCTGACCCAGCAATAGCTCATCTGGTTCAGTTCATTACTGCTCAGGGACTGCTACTTGCCAGCATTCTTAGGGAGTTCAACGCCATTGACCGTGACACCACCCGGGTGATTACGGAAGCATACCGTGCGGCCCGTCAAGCTGCATCCCAAACCACCCTTCCCCTGCTGCCAAACCCAGTGCCACCTTCTCAACTAGTGCCACCCTCACAGCCAGTGCTACCCTCGCAGCCCGTGAATCCATGGCTACCCGGCATCATCCACCCAAATTCCATTCGAGGAGCTAGTCGGCGTCTTCGTCGTCGGGATGTGTTCCGTCAAGTTCCAGCCGCAACCCAAGCAGTTGTGCCCCAACCCATTGTGGTGTCCGACGATGAAGATAGAAGTTGGCTCAGCCTTCATCCCCCAGGAGAGCCCCAGCAAGAGTAGGCCCATTTGTGGCTCTGGCAGTGAGTGTAGCCAGTTGAGGCCGCAAGTGTGTGTGTTGCGAAGACTATTTCTTCGTCCTCGTCTAGGATTAGGATCATGTAGTTCGGTGTGAGTTGTTGCTATTAGCTGCCTAGTAAGGTTGTGCGTTGTTGTATGCTTGTAATGCTTGTATTGTTTGTGCCTGTGTGCTGTTGTAATATTATGTATGTTTGTTTGCTCTGTGTGTTTAGTTCATCTGTCTCTTTGTTAAGCAGAAATGTTTAACAGAGCTGGCAGTGGATTTTTTTTAACAAGATTTTAGTCAGTAGAGCACTTACACCTAATAACATTGGACTCGCCCAGAGTCCCTAATAAAATGCGAGCTGGTATAGGTGTATGTATACCAGGAATACATACACCCACTAGCACTAAAACACCTTAGTGTAATCTGCTCGATATTCTTCTTTCCTCTATTTGTATTTTGCTACGATGTGCATTCCGCATGTGCTTGCATATTAGTCTGAATTGATTGCATGTATATCATGTGAGCAATGTCTGCATGCCAAGTTCTTTCTCCTGAGTACAGTCGCCGCAGTACTCGGGTAGAATGCAAAGCCGCCCATCCGTACCCATCTATGTTTACTCCATTTGCCAGTTTTCCCGAACCCAGCATTCCGGAGAGCCAGTTCTCCCCAGTAATTTTTCCCCGGTCCCAAAATCTTTTCCCAGAACTCGGTTGCAATCTCGGAGAAATTTTGAGAAATTTTATTGCAGCACAAACCGTTACAACTCCTCGAGTCTAAGATTTAAACCCTGATTCTACCTCAACCCCCACTCGTTGTGGATGTGATTCAGCGAGGAGCAACCAGCAGTGTGGTTTCCACACTGGTAGAGCTCCGCTAACCACACCGCACTAACCATAGACCCAGCGGCGCCTCTGTCATCGTCTTGTGTGATGCTGACCGGCCACACCCCTTCGCCCCGCTGCAGCCCGCGCTTATTCCGCCGGCCTAAGACGACGTAGCTGATCACCAGCCACCGCTCGGTTAGCGACATCCCGACGATCATCGAGGATCATCGCACACAGCAGCAGCGAGAAGCCAACCAATGCTGCCATCAGACTCACCATGAGGATGGTGATCAGTTCCGAACCAACGTCCGCCATTGACGCCTTGCCTCACGCTCCTGCAACCAGAAGGAAAAAGGAGAAGAGGAAGAAGAAAGGTGAGGTAAGATGCGAGGTGGAGGAAGAAGCAGACTGCGGTCGTTTTATAGCCCAAGCCCGGTGTACGGTGAGCGAGGTCCAGGAGAACCGCGCGTCGCTCGATCACCGGCGTCCAGGAGGCGAATCCGCGAGCAGTGCCGACCGACGCTGGCCCGCGATGGGACTGCTCTCTGCGTTGGTCCCGTGCACGCCATGCACTATCGCCATAGGGTGCTGAGTATCCTAGGAGCTAGGCGTGCGCAGTGCCTAGCCGCACTCTGGACAACGCGGGAGCGAGAGAGAGAGCCGTGGGCCGGAGGAAGAAGAAGGTGCCAGTGGGCCCAGGGCCCACCTGCCAGCGAGAGAGGCCACTGTTCACTGTGGTGTCCCGAGCATTTTTGGAAGAAGGAAATTCTGCTTTTTCTAAAAATGTCAGGGCTACCCAGCGGCCCCTACCCGTGGAGTAAATCCCGCGATATCTATATCTCGATCTGGGTGTACCAGTTTTCGGTACTTTTAACTCGGTTGTTTTCAACCACAGGGTTAAAACTCAACCCAGAGGTTTTTCCAGGAGGCGTGATTTTTGTTCTGGGCTAACCCTAGGAATCTCGAGGACGAGATCCTCTTAAGGGGGGAAGGTTTGTAACACCCCAAAAATTGGGTTATCGATTTTTGTGCTGTTATTCCTTCCTAGCTTTCCTCTCCCAAATTTTTCCTCTGGAATCTGGTGAGTGACCAGGTGAATCCAGACAATCCTCAGCCTCTCCATGAATTTTTCATGCTTTTGTGCCAGTCAAGTTCCCATCTGTAAACCCCGAACCTCATTTAAACCCTAGTTCCAAAATATCGGAACTAGAAATCCTGCCTTTGCATTTACAAAGGAGCTATCATTTTTCTTGCTCAGTTGATCCTCCCAAAATTCCCAGAGATCCTCCTTCACTCATAAACCCTAGATGTGCAAAAATATTGCCAAGTCATATGCAATATTTCTCATCTAGAATTAATTCCTTTTTCTGCCTTTCCGAGGGATTAAATCCAGGAAAATATCTATCCATCTCCAAAGTTCATGAAAACTTATGGAGATATTCTTTGTGATCATATTGAGCTCACATAAAAATATTGACCATAATTAAATAGGGGAAATTGCATTTTCCTATTTAAAGCCAATATATCAATTTGGGGCCTTTCCAAAGGAACTACCATTTTGGTAGTTGGGAAAAATCCCAAATAATTTGTGGAGCTTGTCCTACCCCTATATTGACCATTTCCATCAAGATTACAAGTTCCACCCATTAAATTTTGAGCACAACACCACTTTGCAAATTCTGTCCAGATTTTCAGTTTGCAAAGGAAGTGCTTGATTCCTTGATCTCCTTGGGCTGAAATTTGGCAGGGTGATTCTCTATGATATATTACCCACGGATAACAAAAACCAGCCCATTTAATCTTGCCAATTTTCCTCAGTGAATTATTTAAGTTTCTTTCCAGATCAGAGCACTGTGAAGGAAGTACCATTTTTATTTATGAAAATGGTATGAAATTTTTACAGTGCCTTCATATGCCTAAATTATTAGTCTCCACCAAATTTGGGCCATTTTAATCTAGCCATTTGGTCCCAGAATCCTCATCTCCATTTCTGTCTAGTTTGACAGGTTACAAAGGAAGTGCTAGCTAGACCTGTCCATTTGAGCTGAATTTTTTCCAGGATCACTACCTTAGTAGATGATTGACCTATGACAAAAATCAGACCTAGTGGTGAACTGGAATGGCCATAGCATCTATTCAAAGTTTGCTGCCATTTCCGGTTTGACCATCGTTCAGTCACACCAAAGCTCACTGTTACTGTCTGAGCGATCAAATCGTCTGCTGGAAGGTTGTAGAGTTCCCCAGACATGGTTTGGCCTCACGTGCGTCGTGGCATCGCCGTGGCCACATGGTGACCACGTGCAGTGCACGCCAAGGCAGTGCACCGCGCGACCAGAGCCTTCGGGAGCTCGCTCCGGCTGGCTGTGGCTTGTCCGGGCGCGCCGGAGAACTCCCCACCGCACACGTGTACCGTCCGGTCACCTCTCCCCTTCGTCCCATAGCCCATGGCAGCTTCTGTCGACCTCGGTGCTCCGCTGAATCGCTGCCACGACGCCGGCCATCTCGGAGCTTCGGCATCATCCGGTTCCTCTCCCCTCTGCTATTTAAGCGAGTCCGTGAGCTTTCCCGAGCACGAGCAAGCCTCTCCCCTTCCTTTTTAGTCCACCGGAGCAGCGGCATCTCGCCGGAGTTCGCTGTTCGTTCTCGGTGTTCGCCGGAGTCCGAGCTATCCCGGTTGCCTCGAGCCCCCTCTCCTCCTCTAGCCACCTCCACTAGCTCCTCCTCTCCACCGCGGTTCGCCCCAACCCCTTGCCCCTCGCCGGAGAGCCCCGTGGCCGCGTCTCCCAAGTCCGGCCGTCGCCTCCGCCGTTCGGCCACCTCACCGTCCGGCCGCCCTAGCTTCTTTCAGCCTCCCCCGACTCCACCATCGCACTCCCCACACTTAGCAAGCCTCCCCATCTCCTCCGTTCGTCGCCGGAGTACCCCAGGGCCGCCGCCCTCTTCTTCAACCGCCGCTGGAGCTCCTCTCCGTTCTCCTCCCGCTGCCGCGACCCTAGTCCTCCCCGGCGCCCGCTAGCCCTATGGATGGGTGCGGCGTGACCTCCCGCATCCGCCGGTGCCCTCGCCTCGGCCAACGGTGGCCGGAGCCGGCCGGGCCACCACCGGCATCGCCCAGCCTCGCCTCTCCTCTGTCTCGCTCGGGGGAGACCGAGCAGAGGAAGAAGACGAGCGCCTGGACCCCCTGCCACGTGGACCCCACCGATAAGTGACTCCGCGTTGACCCCGCCCTTTGCCACGTGGCAAGTGAAAGCGTATTCCACGGAATACGTCTTCCCTTGTCCGAAAACGTATTTTTCTCTACTGCGGCCTTTTCCTTTCTGAAAGCGTATTTCTCTCTACTGCGGCCTAGAATACGCTTTCTCTGTTCCGAAAGCGTATTTACTGAAACCCGTTTCTGCCTTATCCACTCAGGGACCCGTTGGTGATGAAATATTTACAGATTAGTCCCTGAACTTCCACCCCTCATAACTTCGCGACCGCAACTCCGATTAAGGTAAAACCAACGCCCACATCTTCAGATCGTCGAGCCCGTTCCGATGCCATCATTTTCATAATGTTTTCATACTGTGAAAATGACCATTTTGCCCTTTCCCTAATCAGTCTCCTTCGAGAGGGAAACTTTTCCGGCAAATTTTCCCAGAGTTTTATCACATTTCCACCCGGTGTATTCCTTCACCCTCAGGCAAGCCAACCTCTTCCATGAGCTCCAGACTTGTGTGATTACTTTGCTTGCACCCTGTGTGTTCATTGTAGTACATCTGTATCACCTGTTAGCCTGCATTTGCATACACCTGTCATGTCATCTGATTTAGAGGTTAGCATTACTTTTCATCTAATATCATGCCTTGTTTCCATGCCATGTCCTGCCATGCTAGTAAAAATATTTTGTATACCGTTATCATGTAAGTGACATGATTTGATTTCTTGCCATGTTGTCAACATGGTAATGATTCTGCTATGCTTAAGTGGCTGTTCACACTTATAATTGTTAAGGTAATGGTGGGATGATGGAGATGCAATGATAAACCTAGTTGATTGACCAGAGTCACCTGTCCGGGCTTATCCGTGCAACCACATTTGCCAGTATGGGACGGCCTTGACTTGGTCTGATTGCGTGCTCTTTCGTCGGTACCGCCCGACAGGGAGGGTTATGCGCGCGCACTGCCCTGGCCTGGTAGGCGGCGATAACCCTGTGAGCCCAGTTGAGTTGTTTGGGTACCGGTCCCCGTTTGGGACAAGTTTAGTTTGGCCACGACGGTGGCAGGTGTCACGGGGTGACACAGGGGCCACCCAGGGCAGGACTCCGGGGGAGGATGATTGCCGGTGGTACGATGGGAGAGTCACGGGTCAGGCAGGTTTCGTTGGAGCAACGCTGGTCCACCCGAATGGGATCACGAGGTCCGTGCTCCGTAGTGTGGGTAAAGTGCGCAACCTCTACAGAGTGTAAAATCTATTCGAATAGCCGCGTCCACGGTATTGGACAGCCCGTCCAGACCTCACTAGGTGATCAACCGTAATAATGATAATAATGGTGGAAGAACCTGCCCTGCATAGACATCAGATGTTGTCAGGAATATGGTATGATAGCCATGGGATGGCTATGGAGGAGATGGTCAGATGACCCGAAAGACTTGGATTTGGATCAGGTTCAGATTGGATCATGAGATTATTCGGAATATGGATTATTTACTTGATACATGCTTTACTTTACTGTACTTTACTTCAGTAGTTATTTTGCTAGATAACCTCATTATGTCATGATGATCAATGCTGCTAGATGTTTAAACATGCCAGATAATCTTGCTACGACATGATGATTAATAATGCTAGATAGGTATGCTATGCCATGCTTGATTCATGTTTTCCTGTTAATTCCATGCCATGTTTAGAATAAATTCTTGCATAGCATAGGGCTTACTTTGTCATCTGCTTGTTTGGATGCTATGTATTTGGTTGTCTTGCGAGTACATTCAAAGTACTCACCTGGCCTTGCACATGGCCAGTTGCAGGAGAAGATTCGTCGTGCTAGATCGTAACCCAGCCAGTCCTGTGAGTTGTGGAGCCCAGCCAGAGACGTCGTTGCCGCTGAACCAAGACCTTCGCTGCCATCTTAGTTAGCCTTGGAGCTATGTAATATTGTTGTAAGCAATAGTATGGTAATACTCCATTCTATTTAATAAAGCCATTTTGTGCCTGGAATTGCTGTATCATGTCTTTGACGTGTGCCAGGTCTTATCCTGGGGCTGGCGTGCGTCGGCCCTCTATCGGGGTGCCACAGGATCCCGATAAACACACCGAAAAAAGTCATTACATCAAATAGATCTCCAAGAACATCGAGGAGAATATTGTATTGAAGATCAAAAAGAGAGAAGAAGCCATCTAGCTACTACCTACGGACCCGTAGGTCTACAGTAAACTACTCACGCATCATCGGAGGGGCAAGGGTGTTGATGAAGAACCCCTCGTGATCGTCGACCCCTCCGCCAGAGTGCCGGAAAAGGCCTCTAGATTGGATCTTGTGGTTCTGGAACTTGCGACAGCGAAAACTGTTTTCTCTCGACTCCCCTAGGGTTTTTGGGATTTTAGAGTGTTTATAGAGCTGATGGGCGGTGGAGAAGCTTCTCGTGGTGCCCACTACCCACCAGGGCACGCCCTGGTGCCTAGTGGGCCCCACGGGCCTCCTCCCGTGCACTTCTTTGGCTTCCTAGATGTCTTCTGTGTAGAAAAAATTCTCCAAAAAGTTTCGTGGCATTTGGACTCCGTTTCGTATTGATATTCTGCAAAGTAAAAAACAAGCAAAAAACAGCAACTGGCACTGGGCACTATGTCAATAGGTTAGTCCCAAAAATGATATAAAGTTGCTTGTAAATGAATATAAAACATCCAAGATTGATAATATAACAACATTGAACAATAAAAAAATATAGATACATTGGATACGTATCAGTGGACAATGATATTGTGAAATTAAAATTACTCCCGTTCTGTTTGCAGGATCGCGCAAAAATTTGGTTTTCATCTTTGCCACGAAATAGTGTTGATTCTTGGGATAAGTGCAAGGATGCTTTTATTACTAAATATTTTCCTACCGCAAAAAATATTTCCCTTAGAAATCAAATTATGAATTTCAAGCAAATTGATCATGAACATGTTGCGCAATTTTGGGAAAGGATGAAATTAATGATAAGAAATTGCCCTACACATGGTTTAAATTTGTGGATGATCATACAAAATTTTTATGCGGGATTGAATTTTGTCTCTAGAAATCTTTTATATTCTGCCGTGGGTGGTACTTTTATGGAAATTACATTGGGTGAAGCTACTAAATTGCTTGATAATATTATGGCAAATTATTCACAATGACATACTAAAAGAGCTCTTACTAGTAAAAAAGTGAATTCTGTTGAAGAAATTAGTACTTCGAGTGATAAAGTTGATGCGCTTATGAAATTGGTTGCTAGTAAAAATGCTCCTATTGATACTAATGATGTGCCTTTGTCTACTTTGATTGAGCAAAATAATTATCCCATAGATGTGAATTTTGTCTCGTGAAACAATTTTAATAACAATGCTTATAGAGGTAATTTTAATCCTAGGCCATTCCCTGGAAATTCCTCAAATAATTATGGTAATTCTTATAATAATAGGATGCCCTCTGATCTTGAGAATAATATCAATGAATTTATTAATGCGCAAAAAGTTTTCAACACTACGATAGAAGAACATTTGAGTAAACTTGATGAAATGTCTAGAAGCATTGATAGAATTATTCTTGATGTAGAAAATATTAAGACTAAAATTTTCTCACCCAAGGTTGATATTAATGAGTCAATTAAAGCTTTAATATGTCTCCATGGATGAGAGTAAGAAAAGAACCGCTATGCTAAGATAATTTTTAGAAAAAGCATTTTCGCCTGATTTTTTCCTTAGTAATGATGAAGAGGTTAAAATGATTGGTGTTTCTTCTATTGAATCTTTGTTTAGTAATGTTAAAACTGATGATAAGGGGACTGAAGAAGAGTCAACTTTAGCTAGAAGGCGTCCCCATAATTTGGAGGGTGAAAATCTTGATAAGAAAATTGATAAAAGTGGGTTTGGACAAGTAAAAACTTTAACTAGTGATGTGCCCACTCTCTTGGATTACAAAGATTTTAATTATGATAGCTGCACAACGCCAACCAGTCCATGACGTAGAGGACGGCGTGCCGCAGTAACGTCCCGTCGACTGACCCCAGCAGCCGGCGGGCCCCACACGAAGACTCAGATGATGACACTAGGGCCCCGCCCTCATGTAGATTTACCCTTGTACCCTGGGGGTCGACCGATAAGACCCCCCCCAGGAGCCCTCCATGCAGAGGGTCCTTTCTTCTGCCCACACACACACACACACTCATATGCTAGGAAAAGGAGAGAGCTAGCTCTTCTTCCTCCTCCACCCAACACAGCTCAAGGAGCACCATTGTAGCCCTCTTGTGATACATCTAGTAGATCTGGCAGGACTAGGGGTGTTACCTCCCGTGGAGGGCCCCGAACCTGGGTACATCGAGTGTCTTGCATCGCTTGTCCCCAATCTCGCCTCTGGAACCCACCGGCATCCTTTGGCCCCAACCTCATTCGATAAGCCTACCCATGGCATCTCCCTTGAGCATACCAGGACAGTTGGCGCCCACCTTGGGGCTGTCCGCGGCGTCGGCCGGAGTTTTGTTTCGGACGAGACCCTTCACTCCCTCCGGCGAGCGCATCACGCATGGGTTGATCAGCCTGCCCGATGTAGCGGGCACCGCCTGCTCTGGCGTGGCCCTTAGCACCGGTGTCGCCTGCCCTGCGGGCGGCTCCATCGTCCCCTTCGGCGAGTTGCGCGTCTTCGTCGCGCTCATATCCCCGACGAGTACCCTAGCGAGGTGCTCACCATCTCCGACCCACTGCCGTCTGATACGTCTCCAATGTATCTATAATTTTTTATTGTTCCATGCTATTATATTATCATTCTTGGATGTTTTACAATCATTTTATAGCAACTTTATATCATTTTTGGGACTAACCTATTGACATAGTGCCCAGTGCCAATTTTTTTGCTTGTTTTTTACTTCATAGAATATCCCTATCAAACGAAGTCCAAATGCAGCGAAACTTTTTGGAGATTTTTTTTGGACCAGAAGACAACTTGGGGGCCAAGGAGGCACCTGGGGGGAGGCCCGTGGGGCCCACAAGACACCAGGGCGCGCCAGAGGCCCCTGGTGCGCCCTGATGGGTTGTGGGGCCCATGGGGGTCTCCTCCACTGCCTCTCAGCTCTATAAATACCCAAATATTCCAGAAACCCTAGGGGAGTCGACGAAACACAATTCCAGCCACCGCAAGTTCCAGAACCACGAGATCCAATCTAGAGCCCTATTCCAGCACTCTGCTGGAGGGGAGCACGATCACGGAGGGGTTCATCATCCTCATTGGTGCTCCTCCGATGATGCGTGAGTAGTTCACAATAGGCCTACGGGTCCGTAGGTAGTAGCTAGATGGCTTCTTCTCTCTTTTTGATTCTCAATACAATGGTCTCTTGGAGATCTATTTGATGAAATGACTTTTTGCGGTGTGTTTTTTGGGATCCGATGAAGTTCAAGTTTATGATCAGATCTATATCCATGAAAGTTATTTGAGTCTTCTTTGATCTCTTTTATGCATGATTATTTATAGCCTCGTATTTCTTCTCCGAATCTTTGGTTTAGTTAGGCCAACTAGATTGATTTTTCTTGCAATGGGAAGAGGTGCTTTGTGATGGGTTCGATCTTACGGTGTCCTCAACCAGTGACAGAAGGGGTAGCGATGCATGTACGTATTGTTGCTATTAAGGATAAAAAGATGGGGTCTATTCCTACATGAATATATCTTGTCTACATCATGTCATCGTTCTTATTGCATTACTCCATTTCTCCATGAACTTAATACAGTAGATGCATGCTGGATAGCGGTCGATGTGAGGAGTAATAGTAGTAGATGCAGAATCGTTTCGGTCTAATAATCTTGGACGTGATGCCTATATTCATGATCATTGCCTGGATATCATCATAATTATTTGTTCTTCTATCAATTGCCCAACAGTTTGTTTACCCATCGTATGCTATTTTCTCGAGAGAAGCCACTAGTGAAATCTATGGCCCCCGGGTCTATCTTTTATCATATTGCTTTCAGATTTATCTTTTATCATATTTGTTTTCAGATCTATTATTCCAAAAACCCAAAAATACCTTGCTGCACTTTTTCTTTACTTATTTTATTTTGCATTTTATTCAGATCTATTTATCCAATCTCATACAAACCAATCTATCTTTTTACCGTGGAGGGATTGACAACCCCTCTTACGCGTCGGGTTGCAAGTATTTGTTCTTTGTTTGCAGGTACCGTTTACATAGTGTTTCTTGGTTCTCCTACTGGATTGATACCTTGGTTTCATAATAGAGGGAAATACTTACCATAGCTATGCTGCATCATCCCTTCCTCTTTGGGGAAATACCGACGCAGTCTAAGCCACATCACCATCTTGTGACAGCGATGTCTCCAGCGACATCGATGACCTTCGCGTCTGCGTGGAGGTGCTCACTGATACGTCTCCAATGTATCTATAATTTATGAAGTATTCATGACATGTTTACAACAATTTTATATGGTTTTGGCTTGATTTGAATGGAACTAACCCAGACTAACACTGTTTTCAGCAGAACTACCGTGGTGTTGTTTTTTGTGCAGAAATAAAAGTTCTCCAAATGCAACGAAACTTTTTGACAATTTTTTTGGAACAAAAGAGGCACTAGAAGATTCGTGGGAGGACCAGAAGGTGAAGGAGGTGAGCACAACCCACCAGGGCGCGCCAGGTGCCTTGCCCGTGTGGTGGTGTCTTGTGGGCCCCTCGAAGCCCATCTTCGCGTGAAACCAACACCAAAAAATCCTATAAATACAGAAACCCCCAGAAATAACCCTAGATCAGAAGTTTCGCTGCCGCAAGCCTCTTTAGCCACGAAAAACCAATCTAGACCCTGTTTCGGCACCCTGCCAGAGGGGGAAATCATCACTGGTGGCCATCTTCATCATCCCGGCGGCCACAATGGTGAGGAGGGAGTAGTCCTCCCTCGGGGATGAGGGTTTGTACCAGTAGCTATGTGCTTAATCTCTCTCTCATGTTCTTGAGTTGGCACAATCTTGATGTATCGCGAGCTTTGTTAATATAGTTACATCATATGGTGTTTTCCCCTCTCTATCTTGTTGTGATGAATTGAGTTTTCCCTTTGAAATTTCACTTTTATGGATTGAATACTTTGTTGGATTTGACAGCACTTGATGTATGTCTTGGCACTCAACTCGCAGATTCCCGAGGTGACATTGGGGTAATCTATGCATAGGGGTTGATGCACATTTTCATCCTTGTTTCTCCGGTAGAAATCTTGGGGCACTCTTTGAGGTTCTTTGTGTTGGATTGAGTATTATGAATCTGAAATTGTTTGATGCATATCGTATAATAAACTCACAAATACTCGTGGTGACATTGGAGTATCTAGGTGACATTAGAGTTGGTTGATGTGTATCATATGGTTTTATTTTAGTACAAACTCTTAGATAGATCGATCGGAAAGGATAACTTGGTGTTATTTTAGTATGAACTCTTGGATAGATCGATCGGAAAGGATAACTTTGAGGTGGTTTCGTACCCTACAAACAATTTCTTCTTATGTTCTCTGCTAGATAGGAACTTTGGAGTGATTCTTCATCGCACGTTGAGGGATGGTTATATGATCCAATTATATTAGCATTGTTGAGAGATTGCACTAGTGAAAGTACAGACACTAGGCCTCATTTTCAAGCATTGCAATACCGTTTGTGCTCTGTTTTATCAATTGCTACCTTGCTGTTTTTTATTTTTCCTATTACAAAAATCTATATCTATTATCATTACTACGCTTTTATTACCATCTCTTTGTCGAACTAATGCACCTATATAAATTACTATTGTATTTGGTGTGTTGGGGACACAAGAGACTTTTTGTTATTTGGTTGCAGGGTTGTTTGAGAGAGACCATCTTCATCCTACGCCTCCACAGATTGATAAACCTTAGGTCATCCACTTGAGGGAAAATTTCTACTATCCTACAAAACTCTGTGCTTGGAGGCCCAACACGAGTCTACAAGAACAAGTTGTGTAGTAGACATCAAGCTCTTTTCTGGCGCCGTTGCCGGGGAGGTGAGTGCTTGAAGGTATATCTTTAGATCTTACAATTGAATCTTTTAGTTTCTTGTTTTATCACTAGTTTTGTTTATAAAATAAAACTACAAAAAAATGGAATTGAGGTGGCCTCATATTATTCGTATTTATCATGTGTTTCTTGAAAATGGTGGAAAGGAAAATTGTGCTCAATTGATAGAAGAAGAATTCAATAAAATGTTTGGCATAAAATCTTTGAATGATGAGCATGATTGCAATGTTGTTAGTATGAATTCTTGGAATATCCATGATGCTAATGATATGCAAAGCCATAAGCTTGGGGATGCTATATTTGATGAAGATGATATTTTTAGTCCCCCAAGTTTTGATGAGAAAATTTATTATGATGATAGCATGCCTCCTATTTATGATGATTATAATGATGAAAGTGGGTTTGGAAGAGTGTCAACTCTAGGAACTAATGATCCCACTATTTTGGAGGGTGTTGAATCTTATTGTAACAATTATGAAAGTTGATTTGGAGAGGTCATGACTTTATTTAGTGATGAATCCACTATTTTGGAAGAGGTTTCAATTGACTATGATAACAAAGTTGCTATCTATGATGATTATGGTGATGACATGTATGCTATAAAGAATAATGATAACCATAAAACTTGTCATCATGATTTTGATTTTCAGTTGGATTATGCCTCACATGATAGTTATTTTGTTGAGTTTGCTCCCACTACTATTTATGAGAATAAATTTTCTTATGTGGAGAGTAAGAAAATTTCTATGCTTGTGGATCATGAAAATAATAATTTATGTGATAGTTATATTGTTGAATTCATTCATGATGCTATTGAAAATTATTATGGGAGAGGAACTTATGCTTTTACATATCTCAATAATATCAAGTTTCCTCTATATGTGTTGAAAATCCTGAAGTTTTTCTTGTTTTGCCTTCCTATGCTAGTTGATTCTTGCTCCCATAAATTGTTTTCTCACAAAATCCCTATGCATAGGAAGTGGGTTAGACTTAAATGTGCTAGTCATATGCTTCATGATGCTCTCTTTGTGTTTCAATTCTTATCTTTTATGTGAGCATCATTGAAATCATCATGCCTAGCTAAAAAGGCATTAAAGAAAAGCGCTTGTTGGGAGACAACACAACATTTACCCCTACTGTTTTTGTGTGTTCACATAATTAGGCTACTTTATTAATCATGTTTTATAGCTTTTGTTTCAATAAAGTACCAAGTAAAGCCTTTGGGATAGTGTGGATGATAGTTAACTTGATTCTGTGCAAAAACGGAAACTTTTGTGCCCAGTAACAGAATTGTTAAAAATCACTGGGGCGTCAAAAAATTCTGAATTTTTTACATATGATTGATATACAAATTTTCTACGTTGTCCTAAATTTTAAGAGTTTTTGGAGTTACAAAAATATAACCATATTTCAGATCTTTACATACTATTCTGTTTTTGATAGATTCTTTTTGCAATGCATAGTTTGCTTGTTTTATGGTTTCTATGGCTTATATTGCTTAATACAAATTATGAAAATTGTAGAGTACAGTAGGAATTATGTGGAAACAATTATGAATCTTATCTTGACAGTACCAAAGTGAATGATTTGTCTTTAACATACTAAACCATCTCACGAAGTTCCGTTAAGTTTTGTGTGATTGAAGTTTTCAAGTTTTGGGTGAGATATCGATATGAGGAGAATAAGGAGTGACAAGAACCTAAGCTTGGGGATGCCCAGGGCACCCCAAGGTAATATTCAAGGAAGATCCAAGCAACTAAGCTTGGGGATTGATACGTCCATTTTGCATCATGTTTTCCTACTGTTATTTATGATGTTTTTATGCATAATAATGCTTTATAGAGTAATTCTAATGCCTTTTCTCTCATAATATGCAAGGTTTACACAAAGAGGGAGAATGCCGGCAGCTGGAATTCTGGGCCTGAAAAAGCTACATCAGAGTTACCTATTCTGTGTTAGCCCAAACTACTAGCTAGTTCTTTTCTCTTGTTGCTCGTACACTAACAGGGATAGCTCAAAGCAATCTATGGATGCACACTTAGCTAGTTACGCACACACACACATGTGAAGGAGGAGCTCACGTACTACCACTAGTAGTTGAAATGGCTTGCTGCCTTGTATTCAAGTGGAATGGCCTTGATTTACAACGGGAGGAGTAGCGCCCTTATATAGCACTTACAAACCGACTTGAGTACACGTCAAGTGCCTAAGTGACTTTATCCCTGAGTGACTTTATGGCTTGCATAATTAGCTCAGCCTTTTTACTAGAGAAAGCCTACTACTACTTAGCTACTTCTCCACCTCAGTCTTTTGACCAGATAAAGCCTAACATTTACTTAGCTACCTCAGGCTTTGGACTGGAGAAAGCCTAGCACAAGAAACGGCAGCTGTGTTCTGTCCTGTAGACTGGGTTTGACACAACAATCTCCCCCTCAAACCTGTCAAAGGGGCTTGACATCGATGATCCCGACCTTGTCATGTAGCTCCTCAAACTAAGCATGACCAAGTGCCTTGGTCCGATTGTCCGTCTTCTCGGGCTTTATGTAGCCCGTACGTCCTGCTCGTGCTTTGTCACCAGAGCGAAGACCTCCCACAAGTCCTCCCCCCCTGCGTTGTACGTAATCTTTCACGACGAGCGGCACCTTGTGCTTGATGATGGCTCCGTGCTCGTCCTTGTTCTCAGAATGCTGTGGTCGTCCCGCAGGCTCGCGGAGAAGGTCCCCTAGACGTCGGAACCGGTGTGGAGCGCCAATGTTGTTGGCGTCGAACAAGTCCGACCGCACTGTCGGCGGTGTCACGAACTGCCCAAGAACCACCTCGCACATGGGCGTCAGTGTTGCTAGGGTCGTAGTTCCTTGACGTCACACTGCCCGGGAACTCCTTTCCCGGGGGCGTCATGTCGGACGTCATGTTACCCGGGAACTCCCTTCCCGGGGATGACTTGTTGGACATCCCACTACCTGGGAACTCCCTTCCCGGGGTCGTTGTGACAGACGTCATGCTTGTCGGGGTCAAGCTTCCCGAGCTCGCACAACCCAAGGTAGCACTTTCTGGGGTTGCTGTGCCAGACGTCGCACTGCCTGGGAACTCCATTCCCAGGGTCGATGTGCCAGATGTTGCTATCTGGAGTGGCTCCTCCAAGGGTAATGGAGTCCTTGTAGCTCTTCCCGTCGGACTTGCTTGTTGGTTTTCCCTCGACAGTCATGAGTCGTGCCTCCCGCATGGAGTCGATGGACCCCGAGCGTTTTGGGTTTGCGGCATGGCCGACTATAGAGCACCGTGGCTCCTGCAAGGTCTCTATGGTCGCCACTAGCATGGTCGGGCGTGCCCAACCAGAGAGTGTCATGCCTCCTGCAAGAACTCGATAGACCCCGAGCACGTCGGGGTCGCGGCATGGCCGACTAGAGAGCGCCGCGCCTCCTGCACAACCTCGATAGTCGCCATAGTCACGGTCGAGGCCTTGCCGCCCCATGACCGTCTCTTCATCGCCCCCCAGTTGAGGCATGTCGAAGAGTGCCGTCTTGTCCATACGGGCTTGCAGAACTCTTAGAACCTGGTTGTCGGGGTGTGGCCGACCTGAGTTGACATGTGCTCCTGCACAGGCTCACTGGTCGCCAGCATCATGGTCGGGACGTGGCCCACCAGATGCATCATCGTCGTGCCTCCTGACACAGGCTTGTCGAGTCCCGGGGATGTCGGGGATGCGATTGCCGTGCCAACTTGCACAGTCTTATCGGGTCCCGAGGATGTCGGGGCCGCGATTGCCATGCCAACTTGCACAGGCTTGACCAGCGTCGTAGGGGACGTGGTTCCCGGGGTGTGGCTCCCCCACACCCGCGTCTTCATCGCTCCCAATCGTAGGCCTCCGAGAACGCTATTGTCGGGGAGAGCACTACCAATGTCGGGAGGGGATTAGTTGAAGAGCTCCATTCCTCCCACATGGACTTAACGGTTGCCTGCACTGTGGTCGCTGGAGGTGCTGCGCCCTCCTGCACGGCTTTGATGCTTGTCGGGACCATGGTCGCCGGAGGCTCTGTGCCCTCCTGCATGGTCTCGACGCAAGCCATCATCATTGCTGGCCCACCGTCCTCTTCAGCCTGGATAAGGTTCGCCGCGGCATCCTCATCAGCTATCCTCTGACGGCACTTGCGGGCCCAGTGGCCTTTAATGCCGCAATATCGACACATGTCCCGGTCGTCATTGTCGGCACCTCGTCCCGCCCAGCCCTGGGTGCGACCGCCGCCTCTGCCGGTGCTGCCTCCACTGCTTGGGGCACCTCCACCATGTCCTTGGCGCTTCCTTGCCTCACACTCCTTTGTGAGTAGGAGTTGTCCGCCGCCGAAGCTCTCGTGGCCGTCCTCAAGGCGGTCCACGACCACCCGCAACCGGCCCGTGAGCTCCTCCTTGACATGTGTGTGCGCATAGCTAGCTAAGTGTGCATCCACAGATTGCTTTGAGCTATCCCTGTTAGTGTACGAGGAACAAGAGAAAAGAACTAGCTAGTAGTTTGGGATAACAATTGGCATCAGAGCCCCAGGTTGTGGTAGCCATGGCCGGTGCAAAAGGAGTGCAGCAGCGCACCACCTCGGGTGGTTCCCAGTCGCAGCCATCACAGGAGGACTCCCAATCGCCGCCTCCGGAGGAGCGGCGAGGGCGCAGCCGGTCCAAGCGCGGCCATCGCGGTGAGGTCGTGGTTAGGGAGATCGTGCGCGAGACCGCAGTCAGCGGTAGCGTACCCATCACCTTCCTGATGCTCACGCGCTCGAACTACAGCGAGTGGGCGTTGATCATGGAGTGCAACCTCCATGCGGTGAGCCTCTGGGTTCCCATGGACGACCTGGTCGAGAGAAAGGAGGACAGGAAAGCCGTGGCGGCGCTTATGCGCACCACACCATCAGAGATGCACGGCATGCTCGCAGCTAAGGCAAGCGCCAAGGAGGCGTGGGAAGCCATCCGTACCCAGAGCCTCGGCAACAACTGCGTGCGCGAGGAGAACGCGCAGAAGCTGCGGGCGGACATCGAGAACATCACCTTCAAGGAGGGCGAGCTCATCGACAACTTCGCCATGCGGATCTCCAGCCTTGTGTCACAGCTCCGAGTGCTCGGCGACACCATGGACGATGCGAGAGTCATGCAGAAATTTCTCCGCGTCATGCTACCTCGCTTCGTTCAGGTAGCGGTCTCCATCGAGACCTTGCTTGACCTGAGCGAGCTCTCCATCGACGAGTTCACGGGCCGGTTGCGGGTGGTCAAGGACCGCCTTGAGGACGGCCGCGAGAGCTTCGGTGGCGGACAACTCCTAATCACAAAGGAGTGCGAGGCAAGGAAGCGTCAAGGACGTGATGGTGGTGCCCCGAGTAGTGGAGGCAGCACCGGCAGAGGCAGCGGTCGCACCCAGGGCTGGGCGGGACGAGGTGCCAGCAATGATGACCAGGACATGTGTCGATATTGCGGCATTAAAGGCCACTGGGCCCGCAAGTGCCATCAGAGGATAGCTGACAAGGATGCCGCGGCCGCGGCGAACCGTTTCCAGGCTGAAGAGGACGGTGGGCCAGCAATGATGATGGCTTGCGTCGAGAGCATGCAGGAGGGCGCAGCGCCTCCGGCGACCATGGTCTCGACAAGCATCAAAGCCGTGCAGGAGGGCGCAGCACCTCCAGCGACCATGGTGCAGGCAACCATTAAGTCCGTGCGGGAGGCACGGAGCTCTTCAACTAATCCCCTCCCGACATCGGTAGTGCTCTCCTCGACAATAGCGTTCTCGGAGGCCTACGATTGGGAGGCGATGAAGACGCGGGTGTGGGGGAGCCACACCCCGGTAACCACGTCCCCTGCGACGCTGGTCAAGCCCGTGCAAGTTGGCACGGCAATTGCGGCCCCGACATCCTCGGGACCCGATAAGACCATGCAAGTTGGCACGGCAATCGCAGCCTCGACATCCTCAGAACTCGACAAGCCCGTGTCAGGAGGCACGGCGATGACGCATCTCGTGGGCCATGTCCCGACCATGATGCTGGCGACCAGTGAGCCTGTGCAGGAGCACATGTCAACTCAGGTCGGCCACACCCCGACAACTAGGTTCTCGGGGTTCTACAAGCCCGTATGGGCAACACGGCACTCTTCAACAGACCTCAAGTGGGGGGCGATGAAGAGACGGTCATGGGGCGGCAAGGCCTCGACTGTGACTATGGCGACTATCGAGGCTGGGCAGGAGGCGCGGCGCTCTCTAGTCGGCCATGCTGCGACCCCGACGTGCTCGGGGTCTATCGAGTTCGTGCGGGAGGCACGACACTCTCTGGTCGGGCACGCCCCGACCAATGTGGTGGCAACCGTAGAGACCTTGCAGGAGCCACGGTGCTCTATGGTCGGCCTTGCCGCAAACCCGAAACGCTCGAGGTCCACCGAGTCCATGCGGGAGGCACGACTCACGACTGTCAAGGGAAAACCGACAAGCAAGTCTGACTGGAAGAGCGACAAGGACTCCATTACCCTTGGAGGAGCCACTCTGGTTAGTGCAACGTCCGGCACATCGACCCTGGGAAGGGAGTTCCCAGGCAGTGCGACGTCTGGCACAACAACCCCGAAAAGTGTACGAGCAACAAGAGAAAAGAACTAGCTAGTAGTTTGGGCTAACAATTGGCATCAGAGCCCCAGGTTGTGTCACCTAGGCACTTAACGTGTACTCAAGTCGGTTTGTAAGTGCTATATGAGAGCACTACTCCTCCCATTGTAAATCAAGGCCATTCCACTTGAATACA
Source organism: Thinopyrum elongatum (assembly GCA_011799875.1). Lineage (NCBI taxonomy): Eukaryota > Viridiplantae > Streptophyta > Magnoliopsida > Poales > Poaceae > Thinopyrum > Thinopyrum elongatum. The sequence goes on along the minus strand of CM022299.1, from coordinate 368,366,666 downwards.
AGGCAGCAAGCCATTTCAACTACTAGTGGTAGTACGTGAGCTCATACACTAACTAGTTCCTGGGTGACTTTATGGCTTGCATAATCAGCTCAGCCTTTTTACTAGAGAGAGCCTACTACTACTTAGCTACTTCTCTACCTCAGTCTTTTGACCAGATAAAGCCTAACGTTTACTTAGCTACCTCAGGCTTTGGACTGGAGAAAGCCTAGCACAAGAAATGGCAGTTGTGTTCTGTCCTGTAGACTGGGTTTTACACAACATTCTGCACATCTCCAAATGAGCTGAAATTTACGGAGAATTATTTTGGAATATATAAAAAATACTGGAGTAAATAACTACCGGAAGGGGCCGCCTAGTGAGCACAAGACACCAGGGGGCTCCAGGCCCCCCAGGTGCGCCCTGGTGGGTTGTGCTCAGCCCGGCGCACCTCCGGTGCCCATCTTCTGGTATATAGGTCATTTTGACCTAGAAAAATCATGAGGGGACTTTCGGGATGAAGCGCCGCCGTCTCGAGGCGAAACTTGGGCAGGAGCACTTTTGCCCTCCCGCGGAGCGATTCCGTCGGGGGAACTTCCCTCCCGGAGGGGGAAATTGAAGCCATCGTCATCACCAACAACCCTCTCATCTTTGGGGGGTGGGGCATCTCCATCAACATCTCAACAACACCATCTCCTCTCAAACCCTAGTTCATCTCTTGTGTTCAATCTTTGTACCGGAACCTCAGATTGGTATGTGTGGGTGACTAGTAGTGTTGATCACATCTTGTAGTTGATTCCTATATGGTTTATTTGGTGGAAGATTATATGTTCAGATCCATTATGCTATTTAATACCCCTCTGATCTTGAGCATGATTATCATTTGTGAGTAGTTACTTTTGTTCTTGAGGTCACGGGAGAAGTCATGTTGCAAGTAATCATGTGAACTTGATATGTGTTCGATATTTTGATGATATGTATGTTGTGATTCCCTTAGTGGTGTCATGTGAATGTCGACTACATGGCACTTCACCATATTTGGGCCTAAGGGAATGCATTTTGGAGTATTTATTAGATGATGGGTTGCTAGAGGGACAGAAGCTTAAACCCTAGTATATGCGCTACTTCGTAAGGGATCGATTTGGATCCAAAAGTTTAATGCTATGGTTAGATTTTTTCTTAAAACTTTTCTCGTAGTTGAGGATGCTTGCGAGGGGGTTAATCATAAGTAGGAGGTTTGTTCAAATAAGGACAACACCTAAGCACCGGTCCACCCACATATCAAATTATCAAAGTAGCGAACATGAATCAAACCAACATGATGAAAGTGACATGGTGAAATTCCCGTGTACCCTCAAGAATGCTTTGCTTATCATAAGAGACCGTTTTGGCCTGTCCTTCGCCACAAAAGGATTGGGCTACCTTGCTGCACTTTATTAACCATTACCGTTACTTGTTCGTTACAAATTATCTTGCTATCAAACTATCTGCTACCCACTATTTCAGTACTTGCAGAAAATACCTTGCTGAAAACCACTTGTCATTTCCTTCTGCTCCTCGTTGGGTTCGACACTATTACTTATCGTAAGGACTACGATTGATCCCCTATACTTGTGGTTCATCAAGACTCTTTTCTGGCGCCCTTGCCGGGGAGTGAAGCACTCTTGGTAAGGAAAAATTATTACTATGTGCTGAAATTTATTGTCACTTGTTACTATGGAGAACCATCCTTTGAGGGGTTTGTTCGGGGTATCTTCACCTCGACCGGAAGCACAATTAGTTGCCCCTCAACCTACTGCACCTACTGAAAATACTGGTTATGAAATTCCTTTGGGTATGATAGAACAACTGCTAGCTAATCCTTATGCAGGAGATGGAACTGAACATCCTGATATGCACTCGATATATGTGGATGAAATTTGTGGATTATTTAAGCTTGTAGGTTTTCCCGGAGATGAAGCTAAGAAGAAGGTTTTCCCTTTATCTTTTAAGGGAAAAGCATTGACATGGTATAGGCTATGCGATGATATTGGATCTTGGAACTCGAATCGATTGAAATTGGAATTTCACCAAAAAAATTATCCTATGCATCTAGTTCATCGTGATCGGAATTATATATATAATTTTTGGCCTCGTGAAGGAGAAAGTATCACTCTAGATTGGGGGAGGCTTAAGTCAATGTTATATTCGTGCCCCAATCATGAGCTCTCTAGATAAATTATTATTCAGAATTTTTATGCTCGGCTTTCTCATGATGATCGATCCATGCTCGATACTTCTTGTACTGGTTCTTTTATGAAGAAGACTATTGAATTCAGGTGGGATCTCTTAGAAAGAATTAAACGCAACTCTGAAGATTGGGAACTCGATGAAGGTAAAGAGTATGGTGTTAAGCTTGAATTTGATTGTGTTAAATCTTTTATGAATACCGATGCCTTTCACAAGTTCAGCACTAAATATGGACTTGACTCTGAGATAGTAGCCTCTTTTTGTGAATCATTTGCTACTCATGTTGATCCCCCTAAGGAGAAGTGGTTTAAATATCATCCCCCTATTAAAGAAGAAATTAAACAACCGATCATAGTTAAAGATGAAACTATTACTTACAATGTTGATCCAGTTGTGCCTACTGCTTATATTGAAAAACTACCTTTCCCTGTTAGGATAAAGGAACAGCTAAGGTTTCAACTGTGGTTTGCAAAAGTAATATTAAAGCACCTAAACCTGCTGAGCAAATTAAAGTAGAACCTAGTGTTGCTATGCTTAAAGATCTCCTGGTAGAAAATATTGATGGGCATGTTATTTACTTCTGCGATGAAGCTGCTATGTCAGTGTACTAAAGCTTGGGTTCTTTAGTACCCCATACTTGTGCACGGACAGTTGTAGCCATACCAGCGGCAAGGTCTGCCGGAGGACAGCTGGAAGCAAATGCAAGACCATCAAGGAAGCATTCAGGCCAGTGATCAGAAGATAGAAGACCGAAGGTTTGGCTCCCGGCAAGATCCTTGCCGGGATGGCCCGCGAAGACCCGACAATATCTGCACCCGGCAAGATCCGCACCCGGCAAGGTTCCGCCACCTTGCCACCGCTCCAGTGCAGCGACCAGCCTGTCATTTGGGTTTTGTCCTCCTGGTTGCATGTCATGGCACTAGTGGTGGACGGGCTTAAGCGGTGCTGATGGGACAGCTCCTTTTTCCATCCCCAAGAAAGTATGGACACCTAAATGGAGCATTAAATGCGTTTGTCCTAAATCATTTGTGATAAGTATGTAAACACTGTAGCTACTTTACACCTCAATGTATGTACTGAGCGCCACTGTTGGTGACCCCTTGGACATATAAAAGGAGGCCCAAGGCGCAGCTACAGGGGAGGACTCTCTGGCCCATTCTGCATGCGTAGCTGCTGCTTGAACGTATTGTTCATCGCAAGTGCTCCTGGAGCGTGGGCTTAAACATCCATAATAAACTAAAGCAGGAGTAGGGTATTACGCTTCTCAGCGGCCCGAACCTGGGTAAAAATCTCCTTGCGTTGATCGTTGGATCTGCTCTTCGTGCATACCTCTCTCCCTGCCGAATCGTAAAGGGATCCACGTGATCCCATAGGTGTCGTACGCCGACATCTTTGGCGCGCCAGGTAGGGGAAAGAGGTTGCACGAACCTGATCTAGTGATCAGCGCATCAGTCTCTTGATCATTTTCGTCGCCATGCCCCCAAGAAGAAGGGTTTGGTGGCGGCTGGTCCGTCTGCGTCTGGTCTGCCCGTGCCTTCACGGACGCCGACGACATGGACGCAGGTGGAGGAGGTGGAGATCTTGAGCTTCCACGATGTTCTGGCGACCAAAGCCAGGCGAGCGGTGCTGTGCGCAGCGGCGGTAACAACCCGCACGCTGCTAGATCTAAGGACGGAGCCGTGCCGCCTACGGGTGGTGCAGCGACCTCCAAGGACGGGACGGCACCTTCCAAGACAGCTATGATGGCGCACACGCGGCGGCCTTCTCAGGCCGTGCGCGATGAGCAGCATCGTGACGTCGGTGGTTCTAGGCGTCCCCAAGGAAAGGCCCCTGCGCATCATTCCTGAGATGCGCGGGACCAACATGCGCGCCAAGATGCTGGTGGAAGCGCGGTGCGGTCGCGGGATCATGATGGAGCTCCTTCTAACACGGTTAGGAGTTAGAGCACCTCACGTACCTCGCACATCTCGCCGCCGCCTACACCAGTAGAAGCGTTGGCGCGAGCGCAGTTGCTTCTATATTTTCCTCCCACTCTGGAGAAGCTTGAAGAGTGGAGAGCCACTATTCAGAGCCTCATCGGTTTCGCCAACGGAGATGGACCGCAGCAGGCGGAGCCCTCGCGGCGGCGGTCCGTCGAGCCGACGCGTGCTGATGGCGAAAAGACTAGAGGTGGGATGACTACGATGCACTCTCCTCCACAACGACAACAGCGGTCGCTAGCCCGGCGGACCGATGGTTATGATGACGATTCCACGGCGTCGTCCGATCCGCGAATGCGCCGCGATCAACGTCAAGTTCTTCGGGAACGAAGCAAAGAAGACGCTCGAACTACCATCAAGCGACGATGGGAAGCGCGCCATCAATCTGATAGGCGTGCAGGGCTTACTGTCGACAAGCCTACGCCAGGGAATCCTGGTGACCTGCCTTATGAGGTGGGGTGTCCAGCGTTTACTCATGAGTTGCGGCGAGTCCAGTGGCCCAACTCCCGAACATTTAAGCCGGAGGTCCCGGAGAAATACGATGGCAAGACTCACCCGTCAGAGTTCCTGAGCATCTACACCATCGCGGTGCAGGCTGCCGGAGCTCAAGATGACAAGATACTTGCCAACTACTTCCCGTTGATGCTTAAGCCCAACATCAGGTCGTGGTTGATGCATCTGCCAGAGAATTCCATTTCTTCCTGGTCAGACTTGTGTCATCAGTTTGTTGGCGCCTTTGTCGGAGGTCACCAAGCTCCTGGCCAGGCAAGTGATTTACATCTCATCCCCCAGAAGGAGGGCAAGCCCTTGCGCAAGTACATACAGAGGTTCAGCCGCGTACATTACAATATCCCAGACGTTCATCCTGCCGCTGTTATTAGCGCGTTTCATCACAACGTGCGCAACCGCAAGATGCGAGAGGAGCTGGTGATGACCAAAGTCAGGGATGTTGCCGAGCTCTATGCTCTGGCCGATAAGTGTGCTCGGGTTGAAGAGGGAAGGAGGCTCCCCGGCAAAGATGCCAGCGCAGGGATCGATTCTGAAGGAGAAGACGCCACCGCCCCGACAAGGAAAGGTCGGGGGCGTAACAGGAAGCGTAAAGGCAAGGCTGTGCTTGTTGTCGAGGAATCCGGCAACCCCGACGCCGCCAAGAAGGTCAAGGTTGATGGCCCCGGCAAGGATGTTGCTGGGTGTCCCTCCTGTCAGGCCTTGGCGGCTGCCGACAAGCCGGAGGGCTCCGACAAGCAATATTGCAAGATCTCCAGAACTGCCGGCAAGTCGAACAGCTTGTCGAAAGGCAGAAATCTGAGTATGAAAGGCGAGATAAGGAGAGAGCCCAAGATGGTGTTGAGGGGTCTGGCAAGAAACACGGTGGCCGAGGAGGTCGCCGCGGCAAGGCTAAGCAGCAGAAGGAGAGGTCCGCTCGAGGCCGCGACAAAGAAGAGGGGGGTGACGATGACAACGAAGAAGACGACGACTCCAGCGAGCATGAGTTTCAAAAAGCTACAGAAGCTATGTGCCTTGACGGAGGCGCCTCGCTGCATTCTTCTCACCGCCAACTTAAACAGTGGGTGCGAGAGATTAATGCGGTGGAGCTGTCGGTCGATGCTCGGAAGCCTCAGAAATGGTCCAACACGCCTATCATTTTTGACATTGAGGATCACCCTGATCGCACAACCGCGGTCGGGTGTTTGCCATTGTTGGTTTCACCAACGATTCATAACCTCAAGGTGACAAAAATGCTAGTTGACGGTGGGGCCGGTTTGAATCTGATCTCGCCTAGCGTGATCAAGAGATTGCAAATTCCTGACGAAGATCTCAAGAAAACGGGCACGTTTCAAGGGATCAACCCAGGAAAGAGCCAACCAAAGGGCAAGATCACATTGCCGGTGACGTTTGGCAGTGAGCTGAACTATAGAACAGAAAAAATTGTTTTCGACGTCGCCAAGATTCCGTTGCCATATAACGGGATTCTCGGCCGCCCAGCGCCAGCCAAGTTCATGGCAGCCTCGGACTACGCTTACAACGTATTGAAGATGCCCGGGCCGATGAGTGTCATCACTGTCAACTCCGATAAGAGGGATGCGCTTATCTGCGCCGACCAACTCTACCGGGAGGCAGTTGCAGCATCTGCCGCCAAGGCACTTGCTCCTGCCACTGAAGCTCCTGGGGGGAAGGAGAAGAAGACCGGCAAGACATCTAGCACACACTCCGGCAAGCGCGCCTCCTTGGAGTGCTGCGCTCCCATCGAGGATGTGCCGAAGAGCTCCACCGGCAAGAGCAAGAAATCCAAAGGAGCTTCACCAGAAACCAAGAAGGTGCCCGTCAAGGAGGATGGTATGGGAGGAACTTTCACCATAAGTTCCACCCTCGATGACAAATAGGAAAGCGCGCTCGTTGCTTTCCTGCGGGCGAATATCATTGTGTTTGCATGGCAACCATCTGATATCCCCGGTGTTCCCAGGGAAGTAATTGAGCACCACCTTGCTGTCTGTCCTCATGCGTGGCCCGTCAAGCAAAAGGTGAGGAAGCAGTCTTTGGAACGGCAAGAATTTATTCCCGAGGAAATCAGGAAGTTGGAAGCGGTGGGTTTGGTCAAAGGAGTGCTCCATCCGACGTGGTTGGCCAATCCAGTTGTAGTGCGCAAGGCGAATGGAAAATGGAGGTTGTGTATTGACTATACAGATATCAATAAAGCCTGTCCAAAAGATCCTTTCCCCTTGCCGCGCATCGACCAGATTGTGGACTCCACTGCCAGTTGCGATCTGCTGTCGTTTCTCGATGCCTATTCAGGGTACCATCAGATTTTCATGGCAAAGGAAGATGAAGAGAAAACCGCATTTATCACCCCATACGGTGCGTATTATTTCTTACGTATGCCCTTCGGGTTGAAAAGTGCTGGTTCAACATTTTCAAGAGCGGTCCAGATTGGTTTTGAGCCCCAGCTACATAGAAATATGGAAGCTTATATGGATGACATAGTGGTTAAAACCAAGGACAAAGCAACGCTCATACAAGATTCGGAAGAGACATTTGCAAATCTGCACAAGATCAATCTGAAGTTCAATCCCGAGAAGTGTGTGTTTGGCGTTCCATCTGGCAAGCTTCTTGGGTTCTTTGTATCTCAGCGTGGGATCGAACCAAATCCCGACAAGATCAAGGCGATTGAGCAGATTGAAGCACCAAGACGCGTCAAAGATGTGCGTCGACTTGCCGGCTGCATTGCTGCTCTGAGCAGGTTCATCTCCAAATCTGCTAAGCATGCCCTGCCCTTTTTCAAGATCTTGAAGAAGGCAGGTCCAATGAAATGGACTCTAGAAGCAGAGGCAGCGCTGCAGGATTTGAAGAAGTACCTCTCCTCTTCGCCGATACTAGTCGCACCTAAACCACAAGAGCCATTGCTGCTGTACCTAGCGGCAACAAATAAGTGGTTAGTGCTGCGTTGGTAGCGCAGAGAGAAGCTGATGTAGAAGCAGTGGCAACGGCAAGCCCAACAAGCGACGAGCTGGGGTCTTCTCCGGCAAGGTCTAGTGCCGACAAGGTAGGGTTTGCAGAGATGAATGAAGCAGCGCAGAGGAACAGGATGGTACAATGCCCAGTTTATTTTGTCAGTTCCCTTTTGCAGGGGGCTAGGTCAAGGTATTCTGGTGTGCAGAAATTGCTCTTCGTCCTCCTTATGGCCTCGAGGAAGCTGCGCCATTATTTCCAAGCGCATGAGATTACCGTCGTCACTCGCTTCCCGTTGCAGTGGATTTTACGGAATCCAGATGCGACCGGCAGGATTGTAGAGTGGGCGTTGGAATTGTCAAGCTTTGATCTCAAGTTTGAAAGCACTTCAACAATTCAGAGCAGAGCCTTGGCGGAGTTCATTGCAGAATGGACCCCAACGCCAGACGAGGAAAGTCAAGAGACAACTCTTCCCGGCAAGGAAACAGATCAAGAATGGATTATGTATTTTGATGGGGCTTTCTCGCTGCAAGGCGCCGGTGCTGGCGTGCTGCTTGTCGCACCCACTGGAGAGCACCTCAAATATGTAATTCAGATGCACTTTCCCTAGGAGAGATCAACAAACAACACTACAGAATACGAAGGGCTGCTTGCCGGTCTCAGGATCGTGGCGGATCTTGGAATCAAGAAGCTCATCGTCAGAGGTGATTCACAGCTTGTCGTCAAGCATGTAAACAAAGATTATCAGAGCCCGTTGATGGAAGCATATGTAAATGAAGTGAGGAAATTGGAAGAGCGCTTTGATGGTCTGCAGACAGAGCATGTTCCTAGAGCAGAGAACGACATTGCTGACGACCTGTCAAAGCATTCTGCCCTTAAGTTACCTATGGAACCAGGTACTTTCATGCTCTGATTGGCTCAGCCATCAGTAACACCATCAGCAGGGCAGCATAAGCGAAGGAAGTTGAGTTTCGGCCAGTACTTTCCTTCAGAGCTCCCAGGAGCCACCGGAAAGGAAGTTGCTGGGAATAACGACAAGCTTGCCGGGGGGCAACAGGCTCCAGCGAGGCCTCAGGTCTTTGCCGTCGAGACAAACGCTTCCATGGCAGAAGATATGCCTTTAGTCCTTGTTGTCGAGCCTCAGGCTCCGGCATGGGCACAACACATCGTCCAGTTCCTCCAAACAGGGGAACTCCCCGAAGAGCAGGAAGAAGCAAAGAAAGTAGCCCATCGATCTAGTATGTACCAGTTCGTAGATAACGTACTGTACAGAAAAAGACCGAACGGCGTGAAATTGAAGTGTATTCCTCGGGAAGATGGACTGGAGCTGTTGGCAGAGATACATGGAGGCATATGTGACTCCCACATAGGTTCAAGGGCTCTTGTCGGTAAGGCATTCCGGCAAGGTTTCTTTTGGCCCACTGCCCTCCAGGATGCAACTGCACTAGTAACCAAGTGTGAAGCGTGCCAGTTTCATTCGAAGAAATTGCATCAGCCAGCTCAGGCTCTTCAGACAATCCCTCTTTCCTGGCCATTTTCGGTTTGGGGGCTCGACATTTTGGGCCCTTTTCCTCGTGCTACCGGGGGCTTTGAGTACTTATACGTTGCAGTCGACAAGTTCACAAAGTGGCCGGAAGTGGAAGCAGTGAGAAAGGTGACAGCACAATCAGCCGTCAAGTTCTTCAAGGGACTAGTTTGCCGTTTTGGTGTGCCAAACAGGATCATCACCGACAACGGCACACAGTTCACGAGCCACACCTTCATGCAATACATCCAAGACCTTGGCAGTAAAATCTGTTTTGCTTCTGTTGCTCATCCGAGAAGCAACGGCCAAGCAGAAAGGGCAAATGCTGAAGAGTTGCGAGGGCTCAAGACAAGGACTTTTGACAAGCTGAAAAAGTGCAGAAGTCGCTGGATTGATGAGTTGCCGGCGGTTCTTTGGTCAATTAGAACAACACCAAATCGAGCCACTAGCCAGACACCCTTCTCCCTAGTGTATGGGGCAGAAGCAGTTCTCCCCACGGAACTCATATACGGGTCACCTCGAGTGCTCGCTTATGATGAGCTTGAGCAAGAGCAGTTGTGACAAGATGACGCCACGCTCCTTGAGGAAGATCATCTTCAGGCTGCTGTGCGAGCTGCACGCTACCAGCAAGCCTTGCGCCGCTACCATAGCCGCAAGGTTCACGCCCGAAGTCTTGAGGAAGGCGACCTTGTTCTTCGGTGCATTCAGTCAGCCAAGAATTCCAACAAGTTGACGCCGAAGTGGGAAGGCCCTTATTGGGTAGTATGAGTCACCAGGCCTGGCGCTGTCCTCTTGGAGACCGAGGATGGCATCCCAGTGAGCAATTCCTGGAATGTCGAACATCTTCGTAAGTTCTATCCATAAGGCGCGGTTGCCGGGTCCCCCGGCAACCACCTTTTGTACAAGTCTTGCCGGCGACGCATGTGATCCGTTGTACAAAGCCAGGCGTAGACCCTGTGCGTAGTTGAATAAACTTAAGTGTTTTACAATTCCTGTTGATTTTCATGTTACTCTATATGCATGCTTGTCTGAGATATTGTATAACACTTGCTTCCGGTAAGCGTTAAGGAACCGCCAAGGTTCCATATCTTTGTTTTCTCTTCTTTCTTTTTCTCAAAAAGATGGAAGGTTCCCTCGCGTGCAAGTTTGCCGGGGGGGGGGGGGGAGTGATGGTATGGATACCAACAGGCGACATTCAAGGTTGACATCTTGCCGGAAGGAGCACAACAACAAAAAGCTAAGTTGCGGAACTTTAAGTAAATTTCTTTTTACTTAAAGGCCATTTTCCTTGAACGATTCCGGTTTTTGTATGGAAAACCTGCACGCGAAGGAACCTTGTCGTGATCGGTTGCGCCCTTACTCTGTTTTGAGTCCGCTCAACAGTTTAGGTGGCTGCACTGAAAACGTCAAGGATATCTTGCCGGTAGCGACACCTCCAGCAGGCTGCTAAAGACCCGCATCTAGCACTCGTGGTAGGACACATGCGCCGGCAAGTTTCCAATAAGTGTAGGGCACGCACCATATAGAAAGAAATCCGACAAGGGAAATAACATGCATTCATCTAAGACAGAGCAAGTTATATTACATTGATGGTTGCCGTGTTTCTAACTAAAGATAAAATTGTCTTTGACATGGAATGGTGACGGCAAAGATGAAGCGAAATGGCTAGTCCCTGAGCTGGCCCTCGACCCTCTTGACTTGGTCCACTTTGTCGATGATGGGCGCGACAAGTTCTTCGAGTGCCTTGAGGTCGACATTCTTCGGCAGGCGATCAAGGACGTTGGTAAGGTTGATGCCAGGGTTCTTGTGCACCACTTTGATGAGCACCTTGAGGAGGACGGCCCGGCAGAGTTTGTGGGATTCATTGGCCAGATGGGTTGCTCGTTCAGAATGGTGCCGCTTCAGGGCATCAATGACGCCCTCGAAGAACATGGTCAGCTTGGCACTCGAGGACACCCTGTCGTCGGAAGAATAGTTGAAGTTCTGCAGGCCTATGGTGGAAAGCTCTGCTGCAATCCTTTCCGCGATGTCAACCAGGCGCTCGGTCCAGATCTTCATGCCTTTCTCAAAGTCATTATAAGAGGCGGCAACGCTATTGAGCAGGTTCTTCTCGTTCTGGAGGTCCTTGATCAAAGCCTTCTCTCGAGCCTTGCCGTCATCCAGAGACTTCTTCAGCGTGGTTAGCTTCAGAGTCAGATCAGCGATGGATTCTTTGGCTGAGGTGAGCTCTTTGATCTTGTCGGACATGGAGGTTTGCATCTCCGCCAAGCTATAGAGTGTTTTTTCTCTGTCGGCTTTGAGCGACGACAGCTCCTTGCCATGTTCCTCAAGATTCACCTCTAGCCCTTTTACTTTATCACCCAGCTCATTCCTGGTGGCCTTTGCGGCATCAGCAGCATCGATGGCTTCCTTTAACTTGCCGGCGTGATCTACAGTCACAGCTTTGAGCGTCTCTTTGTGTTTCTGCTCCAGCTCCTGGGTCCGCTGCGCGACAAGTTTTTCGATCTCCTCGTCCTTGCAGCGGAGCTTGGCAGCGAGTGCCTCCTCGCGAGTGGCAAGGTCTTCTTCCTGAGCGTCAAGCCCGACACGGAGTTGTGTTAAGCGAGCTTCCTCTGTAGCGGCCCGCTGCGCGGCCTGTTCTTGTGCCTTCTTAGCGTCAGACTGCTTTAAGAGGAATTCGTTCCAACTCTGGCTCAGTTGTTCCCGGCCAGTCATCAGCTCCTGGAAGGCTCAGCGTACCAGACTTGCATTTGCTCGACACGCTTCTGAAAATCTGCCTCTGCTGCTTCATCTACTGCTACCCTGGAGTCCAGTTTCTCTTTCCGGGCGCGGTGAAGGGCCTGGAGCTTCTGAAAGTTGTTGCTCATAGCTTGAAGGAGCTGTTCTTCTTCGGACCCACTGTTGCTGGCATGTGGCTCGTCAACAATTTTGAGCCCGGCAGTGGTGATGACATCTTCATAAAAAAGTTTCCCCTTCAGTTGGCACTCCAGTGCTTGCCGTCCCTGGAATGCTGACAAACAGGTTGTCGCCAACCTTAAGGTATCTGCTTGACGGGGGGGCCTCGGATGTTGACGGCTGATCCTCGACATCCGTCTCGCTGGCTAGCGGGGATTCCGTGACCGGTGTAGTGCTAGGCGCTCTTGTGGCAGGAATGCCATCAGTATGGTCACTGGTCTCTTTGTCGGTCCTCTCAGCAGACCTTTTGGCGGCTTCTTCTAGTGCGTCCTTGGCGGCTTCGTCAGCAGCGATCTTGTCGGCCTCGGCGGCAGCATCCTTGGTGGTCTTCTCGATGACAACCTCAACATCCATTTGTTCCATCGAGGGAAGATCTGAAGGCCAGGGAAAGAAACAAGATGAGACCAAAGTAGAAGTTCAAGAAGACAAAAATAAAGAAAGAATGACGAATATCCAGAGGCAAGTGGTTTACCTGTGTCGGGCTATTGAGCGGTAGGCTCTCCTTTCCCGACAACATTGGATGCCGATGTGGGATTGCCGATACCTGTACTTGCCGACTCCTCTTCGACACAGATGGGCTCGCCGGTGGAAGCCCTTGCCGGAGATTCATTTCTGGGCGACGTGGTTGGCGGAGGCGGCATGTCAGGGATGGCCTCCAGGGGCTCTTCTTGTTGCCGTTCTTCTCCTACAAGCCCGGCGATGTCAGGAACAAAGATAAATATCTCCATGCTCGCCAGCAAAAAAAAGAGTAAATAACTCACGCTGGGGGCTGGGTTGGGGGCTACGAGGAGGACTGAGCTCCGGGCTGACGATGATGAGCTCTGGCGCATCCACGGTGCTTGCCGGGGGCTCATCACCCGTTGAAGTCTTTGCCCTCTTCGCCATCCTTTGTGCTAAAGTTTCCGTATCACTGCGGAGACAGGTTGAAGCAAGGTAGATGAGTTAAGCAAAATCAGAAATTCAGAAATTAAAAGATACGGCGGGACCCTTACTCTTCTCTTTCCGGGCTAAAAGCGGAAAGGTCGAAGTCGACCTCCTCTACAGTGTTCGTGCAAGGAGGTGGAGAAGGGGCCCTGGATCGCTTGGCTGCAGCAGAAATAATAGGTTGATGTGATCCTGATGCCCCGGCCACCGGTGCCGTCGTATGAGACGGCCCCGCTGCTCCAGTTGTTGCCGTGGCCGTGCGTCTCGTGTGCCGCACTGGTTGCTGTTGAGCTTCTTGCCACTGCGCAGCCGTGTCGGCCGCTTTCTTGCCGGGAACCTCGCCACTTGATGAAGGCTGACGTGCTAGGACGCCGGAGGCGGCTTTCCGCAGCACGCGCTTCTTCTTCTCTGAAGCTGGGGGCTCCTCGTGCAGCTGCTCTTCGGTTGTATCTTCGTCAGAAGGGCTCCCGCCAGCTGTGCCGCTCTGCTCCCCGGCAGTCTCGGCCTGCCCGGCAAGGTTCCCCTCTGACGTTACTTCTTCTTCGTTGGGTTCCTCTTCCATGAAGCCAGCGTTGCCGGCCTCCGCGGCAAGATTTGCCTCTTCCGCCCTGCTGGCGATGTACGCCACCTCTTCAGCAGTGGTGGGGCGGATGAGATTTGTCTCTTCTCAGACGGCTCTCTCCGACAGGTTGTCAAAGAACTCCTATGCTTGCTCTGCAGATGGCTCGACCCAAGTTCCGTCAAGGCCGTGGGCATTGCATGCTGGCATCATGGCGATGATTGAGGTCAGGGCGGAATTGTTGCATAGTGGAATAATGTTCGCCGGCAGCTTGTATTTCCCGTCAGGCCTGAACAGTCTGTGGCAGAGGGCTGTGTGCTACATAACCGTCAAGTTGTTGTTCAATCCTGGACGCAGCCTCATGATATCTGCCGCATTCTGGAATTCCCAGGCTGGCCTCCCTTTGTTATGCAAAGGAGCGATGCGGCGGCGAAGGAAATCAGCACCGACCATTTCTATTGTCAGCCCAGCAGCCTTGAGATGGTGGATTCTGGTAATAGCAATTGTGAGCTTTGCATCTTGGGGATCGAGGGAACTCCAGTTATTGCCGCGGACCACTTTCATTTGTCGGGGCAAACAGAAAGGCTGGAAATCCTCCTCCTTGATCCAGCACCATTCGCCCCGCCATTCTTCCCACTTGCTACGGTAGAGTCCTTCTGGGTATATCTCCTTATTCCAGGCCATTGGAATCCAGCTGATAGAACAGGAAAAGGCCTCTCCTTTTTCGATCTGGGAACGAAATAGTGGCAGAAGAGGGCTGTGCTAGGGATTATTCTGGCAAAGTTTTTACAGAGATGAGCGAAGACTGACATACATGTCACGGCATTCGGCGTGAAATCCAGCAAATGGAAGCCGTATGTATACATGATGTCGTTGAAGAAATTAGAAAATGGGGGGCAGAGCCCGCAATAGAAGAATGCGACAAAGAAAGGAAATTTATCTGGGCCACCCTTGGAGGAAGCAGGATTCACGCGAGTGGCGGGGTGAGCTTTCGTCTTTCTCCCCCACATGCACAGGTACTGGTCCTTCAGAGCGCTCGCATCGAGCGTCGGGGCGAAGACGGCATGTTCCTTCCACATCTTCACCAGCTCGCTCTCCTCGACGGCTTTCACCTCTTTACCCTTGCTCGCTTTGGGTGGCATGGCAGCTGTGGAAGCGGAGACCAAGGATGACGGGGGCGTGGAGGCGGCAGATGAATGAGAGGGATTCTGCTTTGAGTTCGAGGAAGGAGACGGCGGCGGTTTCCAGATTAGAAAGAATGGGAGGTAAATGAGCGGCGCCTCTGCGGATTCCTTTTTATGGGGAAGGCACGGGGCCGCCTCCTTTCTAATCAATGTAAATGCGCTTTCGCGAGCGCACTGCTACTGCGCATGTTCCCACGTCGTGCGTTTATTACAAGCCGTGGGGAAGCGCGGTAAACAAGATAATAACAGCTAAATCCTGCCACGCGTGCCCGTGCACTGTTTGGGCCTAGCCCAACAACGCCTCGCATCCGTGTATGGCCTAGGCCCGGGGGCTCCTGTCGGTGTACTAAAGCTTGGGTTCTTTAGTACCCCATACTTGTGCACAGACAGTTGTAGCCATACCAGCGGCGAGGTCTGCCGGAGGACAGCTGGAAGAAAATGCAAGATCATCAAGGAAGCTTTCAGGCCAGTGATCAGAAGACAGAAGACCGAAGATTTGGCTCCCGGCAAAATCCTTGCCGGGATGGCCCGCGAAGACCCGGCAAGATCTGCACCCGGCAAGGTTCCGCCACCTTGCCACCACTCCAGTGCAGCGACCAGCCAGTCATTTGGGATTTGTCCTCCTGGTTGCGTGTCATGGCACTAGTGCTGGACGGGCTTAAGCGGTGCTGATGGGACGGCTCCTTTTTCCATCCCCAAGAAAGTAAGGACACCTAAACGGAGCATTAAATGCGTTTGTCCTAAATCGTTTGTGATAAGTATGTAAACACTGTTGCTACTTTACACCTCAATGTATGTACTGAGCGCCACTGTTGGTGACCCCTTGGACGTATAAAAGGAGGCCCAAGGCGCAGCTACAGGGGAGGACTCTGTGGCCCATTCTGCATGCGTAGCTGCTGCTTGAACATATTGTTCATCGCAAGCGCTCCTGGAGCGTGGGCTTAAACATCCATAATAAACTAAAGCAGGAGTAGGGTATTACGCTTCTCAGCGGCCCAAACCTGGGTAAAAATCTCCTTGCGTTGATCGTTGGATCTGCTCTTCGTGCATACCTCTCTCCCTGCCGAATCGTAAAGGGATCCACGTGATCCCATAGGTGTCGTATGCCGACATGCTAGAATTGCTAAACCTGATGAAAAAGATAAACATAGACCTGTTGTTGGCATGCCTGTTGTCTCAGTTAAAATAGGAGATCGTTGTTATCATGGTTTATGTGACTTAGGTGCTAGCGTGAGTGCTATTCCTTTTACCTTATACCAAGAAATTATGGATGACATAGCACCCGCTGAAATAGAAGACATAGATGTTACTATTAAACTTGCTAATAGAGACACCATCACACCACTTGGGATTGTTAGAGATGTTGAAGTCTTGTGCATGAAAATAAAATACCTTACTGATTTTCTAGTTCTTGGTTCCCCACAAGATGATTTTTGTCCCATTATCTTTGGTAGACCTTTCTTGAACACCGTTAACGCTAAGATAGATTGTGAAAAACAAACTGTCGGTGTTAGCTTTGGTGATGAATCTCATGAGTTTAATTTCTCCAAGTTTAGTAGCCAACCTCATAAGAAACAATTATCTAGTAAGGATGAAATAATTGGTCTTGCTTCTATTGCCGTGCCTCCTACTGATCCACTAGAACAATATTTGCTAGACCATGAAAATGATATGCATATGCATGAAAGAAATGAAATAGATAAAATTTTCTTTGAACAACGACCTCTGCTCAAACACAATTTGCCTATTGAAACTCTAGAAGGTCCTCCTCCACCTAAAGGTGATCCTGTGTTTGGATTAAAGCAATTGCCTGACACTTGGAAATATGCTTATCTCGATGAGAAAAACATATATCCTGTTATTATTAGTGCTAACCTTTCAGAACATGAAGAAGAAAGATTATTGAAAAGTCTGAAGAAGCACCGTGCTGCCATTGGATATACTCTTGATGATCTTAAGGGAATTAGCCCCACTCTCTGTTAGCACAAGATTAATATGGAACATGATGCTAAACCAGTTGTTGATCATCAACGACGTTTAAATCCTAAGATGAAAGAAGTGGTAAGAACTGAAATATTAAAGCTTTTGGAAGCAGGTATAATCTATCCCATAGCTGATACTAGATGGGTAAGTCCCGTTCATTGTGTCCCTAAGAAGGGAGGTATTACTGTTGTTCCTAATGATAAAAATGAACTTATTCCACAAAGAATTGTTACTAGCAATAGAATGGTAATTGATTTTAGAAAACTGAATAAAGCAACTAGAAAAGATCATTACCATCTGCCTTTTATTGATCAAATGTTGGAAAGATTATCTAAGCACACACACTTTTGTTTTATTGATGGATATTCTGGTTTTTCTCAAATACCTGTTTCACAACCTGATCAAGAGAAAACCACCTTCACTTGCCCTTTTGGAACTTATGCTTATAGACGTATGTGTAACACCCCCGGTGGTTAACTACAGTAATCACCCTTTTGATTATGCCATGTCATCATCTTTAAACAGTGCATGACCATCATTAGCATTATATTGCATTTCAACTCCTAAGTTAAAATCCAAATTTAAATGAAAGTGGAAAATAAAATTTGTCTAACATAAAAACTAAAATGTTCAATAAATAACAAATATTTCAGAGACAATTCTAAAATTGAAACCAACATTATCCGAATTGGGTAAGTGACTCAAACATCCACAAACAGTGGCTGAAAGTAATATTTAATAACCTTTTAATTATTCTAAACCAAATATGAAATTATGTTTTGCCCAAACTAGTTTTTGTTGTTAGGATATAGTGCACTGCTAATTATGGACTAGGTCACACTTTTTACAAAATTCATTTAGAGCCATACCATTTACAAAGCAGCAAAGGAAAGAAACAGAAAAGGGAAAAAAATAAATAAAAAGAAAAAGGACCCCCCCGACTGGGCCTCGACCCAGCAGGCCAAGCGGCCACCAGGCCGGCCCAGCTGGCCACTCCAGCTGGTCCAGCCGAACCGGCCCACCTCCCCTCCTACTAACCCCCCACCCGCTGGAAACCCTAACCCGTCGCCCATCGCCCCACTTCCCCCCTCCCTCGACCCCCCTCGCTTCTACCCCTCCCTCGACCCCCCTCGCTTCTACCCCTCCCTCCCCCGTCGCCCGACGTCGCCGCCGTCGCCTTACCGCCCGACCCCGACGACCGCGTCGCCCGCCCCCACGCTGGACGTCCTCATCATCGCCCCGTCGCGCCCCGACGCCGGCGCCCATCCCTGACGCCTTCGCTCGCCGTCGCCGGACCGCCCCCGCACCGCCGCCCGCATCGCCCCGGCACGCCCCCGACCCGGTGGCCGCCCGTCGCCGCCCCGGTGCCTCGCCGACGGCCGCCCCCGCCGCCACGCCGGCCTGCCTCGTCTCCCCTCTCCGCCTCCACGCCGATCCCGCACCAACTCGGCCTCTCCCACGTGAGCTTCCCCCTCCGCCGCCGCCTCTGCCCGCCCCCCCCTTGCGCCTTGGTCACCGGCCGCCGCACACGCACACCACGCGCCCGGGCGCGCGCGTCTGCGCCATGGCCGCGCCTCCGCCACTTCCCGTCGTCGCGCCCCCCCCGGCCTCGCGCCTCTGGCCGCGCCCGGGCCAAGCCTCGCGTCTGCCCCAGCCCACCGGCTGGCCTCGCCGTGCCCGCCGTGGCCGGTGCACGCCACCGCGCGCGCGCGTTGACCCCCTCCGCGCCGGACACGTCCGGCCCTATCTGGGCCAAGCCCGGACATTGTCCGGCCTGGTCACTGACCAGTGGGCCTAGTGCCACTGTTTGAAATAAAAATAAAATAAAATTATTAAAATTATTAATTAATTAGTTAATTAATTAAGTTAATTAATCCTGATTAGGTTAATCTAATTTAGTTAATTAGTTTAATTAAGTATTAATTAATTAGTTAATCACTAATTAACCTAACAGTCTATGACATGTGGGACCCACGTGTCAGGACGCCTGCTGATGTCATGATGACGTCAGCATAACACTGTTTCGGATAATGTTGTTTTAATTAATTAAATAAATTCCAGAAATTAATAAAAGCTTTAGAAAATCATATTAAATAATCCGTAACTCCGATGGAAAAACTTTGTACATGAAACTTGCTCAGAACGACAAGACGAATCCGAATGCGCGGTCCGTTCGTCCGCCACATGTCTCTAACTATCCGAACATGGAACCGTCCCCCTTCGGATCGTCTGTCCGATAATTCCAAAGACCCAGGAAATATCGTCAGATATTCTCCCGCTCCGTCTGATACGTGTAGTACTGCGTTAGACTACCCCTAGCATCGTGTATCGTATTTGTCATGCTCCTGTTTGCTTAGTATTTACTGTTTCTTCCCCCTCTTCTCTCCGGTAGACCCCGAGACCGCTGCTGATGCCGCTGTGATCGACTACGTCACCGACGACCCCTCCTTCTTGCCGAGCAACCAGGCAAGCCCCCCCCCCTTTGATCATCCCAATATCGCCCATTCTATTTTCTCATACTTGCATTAGAATTGCTGCTGCTGCTTTACCTATTCTGATGCATAGCCTATTTACTGTAACCTGCTATTGATAATTACATGCATATCCTAAACTGCTTAGTATAGGCTGGGTAGAGACCTATCAGTGACCCCACTTATCCCGACTGCCCCGCTGGATTATTCGAAGACCCGATCAACGGGATTGAAGACCAGGCCCCGACACCGCACATCACCCCCCCTTAGTTGTAACGACACTGCAGCGTTACTATCGAGTGCCAAGGGTGATACCTCATGTAGCACTTCTGATGTTAACTCTGTAAAGTAGCTATTCTGTCGTGGTCATCGAGGGTGATTCCTCCTTCACCGCTTCCAATAACGACGCCGTCGTACAACACCTCAAGTGTGAACCCAGCGAGGGTGATTCCTCCGAGTTCACCTTGACGGATACATCGAGTGGGAATTCAACGAGAGTGATACCTCGGATTCCCCTGATGTTATGGACACACGGATACTTGGACTGTACTGTTGTTACTTGGAAAGGCGGGTCGACCCTGAGGGGTACCCGCGTGCGCCTGAGAGGCGAGTGTTGTGAAGACGGGTGCCAGTGTGGTGCCTGGATGATGAATACGAGGCGCGACCGGGCATTCTTAACCCTTGCAGCAAGTCCTCGAGACGGGGCGACGGGGTCACATCTTTCGTGAGTCTCTGCTCGTTACCGCAAGCCCAAGTTACTAGCGATTTGGATATTTGATCCGAGGAGGCCTCTGGCCTGATAGCACTAACCATCACGTGGGCATAGTATGGGCGTTCTGCATCGTATGCATCAGCCGAAAGCTCTGTCAGACATCCAGTTCAGCATGGCGGCATGGACGGACCGACGCATTCCTGTAGTATTGGTGCCTGGCTTCACCGTGTGCGCAACGACCCGGAGGGCGAGGGGCGATGGCCAAGACCCCCTTGCGCTTAGGATGTAGACCGGCGGGGACCTCTCTGCTGAGCTGTAGGTAGGGTTGCGATGTATCGTTTGGCCGAGGCCGGGCATGACCCAGGAAAGTGTGTCCGGCCGGAGTTAATCGAGCGTGTTGGGTAAGTTGGTGCACCACTGCAGGGAAGAAAACTTCTATCGATAGCCTGTCCTACGGTAACGGACACTCGGAGTTGTATCCCGATCGATACAGCTAGAACATGAGATGAGACCTAGATATGAGGCTCTGGGATTGCTTCTCGCAGGGAGTCGAGAAGGGATCTCAGGACGAGGTTGATGACTGTATGGCTCTGGGATTGCTTTCTCGCAGGGAGTCGAGAAAGGATCTCTGGGTGAGGATGAGACTTAATGATACTGCTACTTTATATTGATCTGTTCTGCTCTCTTCTATTGCTGCAAGATCGATGAAGATGCTAGTCCTCGATAGGACTAGGCCTTCTCTCTATTCTTGCATTTCTGCAGCCCAGTCCACATATAGAGCCTCTCTTTGAAAATGTTGCGTATGTAGTGTAGATCCTTGCTTGCTGAGTACTTCTGAGTACTCACGGTTGCTTTGTTTTCCTTTTCTCCCCTTATCAGTTTGTCGTGACCAAGATGACGGAGCCCCTGAGACAGTTGTCCCCTTCGATCGACTACTACTACTACCCCAGGATGGATACTACTACGAGTTGACTGATGACCAGGAGTAGGATCGGAGGGTCCCAGGCAGGAGGCCTTCGCCTTTCGATCGTAGAGTTTTATTTTGCCCCGCCTTTCTAAAGGCCTTTCTATTTCTGTTTCATATCTGTACTCAGATATCTGATGCTTCCGCTGACGCTTGTACGCAAGCTTATGTATTCGAGCCCTCGAGGCCCCTGGCTTGTAATATAAAGCTTGTATAACTTTATTTATGTTTTAGAGTTGTGTTGTGATATCTTCCCGTGAGTCCTTAGGCTTGATCATGTGCATTTGCGTGTATGATTAGTGCATGATTGAGCCGGGGGCATCACAAGTTGGTATCAGAGCCGACTGACTGTAGGAATCGCCCTTTCCAACTCCTTGGCCGAAGTTGAGTCTAGTAACCGAAAACTGTTTTACTAACTTGGCTGTGTGGCTTACGGGCCCACGTCACCAATTGGGTGGTATTAGGATCTTTTATTCCTCGTCTATACTCTGGGACTCTGATCTCTCCTGTATTCGGGTTAAAATTTTACTAACTCCAACATTAGGATCTCGTAATCACATTCTTCCGGAGAGCTGGATATTCGCAACTGATCCTTTCCTTGGAACGATTAGTCTAATAATCATCATTTTCCTTTCCATTGGTTTGTTTAACCTTCCTTTACAAGTATCTTACGCTTCTCACACTGTCATTTGACACTTTTGGAATCTCTCGGCAAAATGTGTCGAGTTCATCGGCAACATTTTGACTTCTTTCGAGATGTTAAACGAATTCATGAACAGCAATTCCATCCTTGCCTCTAGTGGTCGGTGATATCATCGTCAACCTCTTTGACTACCTGCCCACGAATTGCTGTTAACCCAGAACGAGTTCAGGCTATTCTTGACTGGACTCCTCCGAAGAACGTCAAGCAAGTGAGAAGTTTTCTCGGCCTTGCAAGCTATTGCCGTCGATTTGTCGAGATTTTTTCTAAAATTGCTAAGCCTTTGACTGATCTGCTTCACAAGGGCGTTAAGTTCGAATGGACAGACAAATGTCAAGAAAGTTTCCAGACACTCAAAGACAAGCTGACATCTGCCCCAGTACTATCTCCTCCAGACACCCGCAAAGACTTTGTGATTTATTGTGACGCATCACGTGAAGGATTAGGCTGTGTCCTAATGCAAGAGCGTAAAGTGATTGCTTATGGCTCTCGTCAGTTGCGCCCACATGAAGAGAATTATCCGGTACATGATCTAGAACTAGCTGCTGTGATCTATGCACTGCAGTTGTGGCGACATTACCTTCTCGGTAATCGTTGCGAGATCTACACGGATCATAAAAGTCTGAAGTACTTGTTCACTTAACCTTCTCTAAACCTCCGTCAACAAAGATGGATGGAGGCCATTGCGGACTATGATTTGGGTATATCCTATACCCCTGGCAAGGCTAACGTGATGGCTGATGCCTTAAGCCGCAAGTCCTATTGCGACAACCTCATGGTTAGGCGAGCTCAACCTCGTCTTTTTGAAGAACTGCGCAAGCTGAATCTCTGTATTATCCCACAGGGTTCTCTTAATAACCTTGTGATACAACCAGATCTTGAGAAAGCTGTTAAGAATGCGCAAGCTAAAGATGTTGAAATTGATCTGATGAAGAAAGATCTTCTCCTTGTAAAGTACAGGGATTTCTCGCTGTCTGAAGATGGAACCTTGTATTTCAGAAACCGCATTGTCGTACCTCGCTTCGAACTTATGACCGACAAGGTCATGAAGGAGGCATATGATACCCCGCTGTCTATTCATCCAGGTAGCACCAAGATGTATCATGTTCTCCGTCAAAGGTACTGGTGGTCTAAAATGAAGCAGGACATTGCTCACTATGTTGCTGAATGTGATGTGTGTCGTCGCGTTAAAGCAGAACATCAGAAGCCTGCTGGAATTCTGCAACCCCTTCCTATTCCTCTATGGAAATGGGATAAGGTTCAGATGGATTTCGTTACAGGACTTCCCAGGTCACAGAAGGGTCACGATGCTATCCTTGTCGTCGTCGATCAACTTTCCAAAGTTGCACATTTTCTGCCTGTCAAGGAGATGATCACTGCTAGTTAGTTAGCAGAGTTATATATCTCCAGAATTGTTTCACTCCACGGCATTCCGAAAGAGATTAGTCGGACCGTGGCGGTCTTTTCACTTCCAAATTCTGGGAAAGTTTCCAAACAGCTATGGGAACTCATATTACCTGGAGTTCAGCTTATCATCCCCAATCCCAAGGCCAAGTCGAACGAGTCAATCAAGTGCTTGAAGACATGCTTCGGGCTTGTGTTATATCGTTCGGCAAGAAGTGGGAAGAATCTCTCCCGTATGCCGAGTTCTCCTATAACAACAACTATCAAGCCAGTTTGAAAATGGCCCCCTTCGAAGTACTCTATGGACGTAAGTGTCGAACCCCTCTGAATTGGTCAGAAACTGGGGAACGACCGCTCGTGGGTCCGGATATTATTCAACACGCCGAAGAACAAGTTCGTATTGTTCGGGAAAATCTCAAGGCGGCTCAGGACCGCAAAAGAGCAACTATGATCGCAAACGATGGGGTTTGACTTATCAACCTGGTGATCAGGCTTATCTTCGTGTCACTCCTATGAAGGGCACTCACCGTTTTGGAATCAAGGGCAAGCTAGCTCCCCGCTACATTGGTCCTTTCCGTATTGTTGCTAGACGTGGTCAGGTGGCATATAAATTGGACTTGCTGCCACAATTCTCTTATATCCACGACGTCTTCCATGTGTCGCAACTTCGTCAATGCTTCAAGGAATCTCCGCACCGAGCTGTGGATCACGAAATGCTCGAATTGCATGATGATCTTTCATATAAGGAGCATCCGATCCGCATTCTCGATGAAGCTGAATGCCGGACCCGTCAGAAGGTTACCAAGTTCCTCAAAGAGCAGTGGTCAAATCATACTGAAGATGAAGCCACATGGGAACGCGAGGATAATCTTCGTGCGGAATACCCTGAACTTTTTCCTTCTACCTCTTAATTCTCGGGACGAGAATTCTTGTTAGTGGAGGAGATTTGTAACACCCCCGGTGGTTAACTACAGTAATCACCCTTTTGATTATGCCATCTCATCATGTTTAAACAGTGCATGACCATCATTAGCATTATATTGCATTTCAACTCCTAAGTTAAAATCCAAATTTAAATGAAAGTGGAAAATAAAAGTTGTCTAACATAAAAACTAAAATGTTCAATAAATAACAAATATTTCAGAGACAATTCTAAAATTGAAACCAACATTATCCGAATTGGGTAAGTGACTCAAACATCCACAAACAGTGGCTGAAAGTAATATTTAATAACCTTTTAATTATTCTAAACCAAATATGAAATTATGTTTTGCCCAAACTAGTTTTTGTTGTTAGGATATAGTGCACTGCTAATTATGGACTAGGTCACACTTTTTACAAAATTCATTTAGAGCCCTAACATTTACAAAGCAGCAAAGGAAAGAAACAGAAAAGGGAAAAAAATAAATAAAAAGAAAAAAGCCCCCCCCCCCCGACTGGGCCTCGACCCAGCAGGCCAAGCGGCCACAAGGCCGGCCCAGCTGGCCACTCCAGCCGGTCCAGCAGAACCGGCTCACCTCCCCTCCTACTAACCCCCACCCGCTGGAAACCCTAACCCGTCGCCCATCGCCCCACTTCCCCCCTCCCTCGATCCCCCTCGCTTCTACCCCCCCTCCCCCGTCGCCCGACGTCGCCGCTGTCGCCTTACCGCCCGACCCCGACGACCGCGTCGCCCGCCCCCAGGCCGGACGTCCTCATCATCGCCCCGTCGCGCCCCGACGCCTTCGCCCGCCGTCGCCGGACCGCCCCCGCACCGCCGCCCGCATCGCCCCGGTGCGCCCCCGACCCAGCGGCCGCCCGTCGCCGCCCCGGTGCCTCGCCGACGGCCGCCCTCGCCGCCACGCCGGCCTGCCTCGTCTCCCCTCTCCGCCTCCACGCCGATCCCGCACCGACTCGGCCTCCCCCACGTGAGCTTCCCCCTCCGCCGCCGCCTCTGCTCGCCCCCCTTGCGCCTTGGTCATCGGCCGCCGCACGCGCACACCACGCGCCCGGGCGCGCGCGTCCGCGCCATGGCCGCGCCTCCGCCACTTCCCGTCGTCGCGCCCCCCCCGGCCTCGCGCCTCTGGCCGCGCTCGGGCCAAGCCTCGCGTCCGCCCCAGCCCATCGGCTGGCCTCGCCGTGCCCACCGTGGCCGGTGCACGCCGCCGCGCCGGGCGCCTCTGCTGATGCCGTGCGCGCGCGTTGACCCCTCCGCGCCGGACACGTCCGGCCCTATCTGGGCCAGGCCCGGACATTGTCCGGCCTGGTCACTGACCAGTGGGCCTAGTGCCACTGTTTAAAATAAAAATAAAATAAAATTATTAAAATTAATAATTAATTAATTATTTAATTAATTAAGTTAATTAATCCTGATTAGGTTAATCTAATTTAGTTAATTAGTTTAATTAAGTATTAATTAATTAGTTAATCACTAATTAACCTAACAGTCTATGACATGTGGGACCCACGTGTCAGGACGCCTGCTGACGTCATGATGATGTCAGCATAACACTGTTTCGGATAATGTTGTTTTAATTAATTAAATAAATTCCAGAAACTAATAAAAGCTTTAGAAAATCATATTAAATAATCCGTAACTCCGATGGAAAAACTTTGTACATGAAACTTGCTCAGAACGACGAGACGAATCCGAATACGCGGTCCGTTCTTCCGCCATATGTCTCTAACTATCCGAACATGGAACCGTCCCCCTCCGGATCGTCTGTCCGATAATTCCAAAGACCCGGGAAATATCGTCAGATATTCTCCCGCTTCGTCTGATACGTGTAGTACTGCGTTAGACTACCCCTAGCACCGTGTATAGTATTTGTCATGCTCCTGTTTGCTTAGTATTTACTGTTTCTTCCCCCTCTTCTCTCCGGTAGACCCCGAGACCGCTGCTGATGCCGCTGTGATCGACTACGTCACCGACGACCCCTCCTTCTTGCCGAGCAACCTGGCAAGCCCCCCTCCTTTGATCATCCCGATATCGCCCATTCTATTTTCTCATGCTTGCATTAGAATTGCTGCTGCTGCTGCTGCTTTACATATTCTTATGCATAGCCTGTTTACTGTAACCTGCTGTTGATAATTACCTGCATATCCTAAACTGCTTAGTATAGGCTGGGTAGAGACCTATCAGTGACCCCACTTATCCCGACTGCCCCGCTGGATTATCCGAAGACCCGATCAACGGGATTGAAGACCAGGCCCCGACACCGCACATCACCCCCCCTTAGTTGTAACGACACTACAGCGTTACTATCGAGTGCCGGGGGTGATACCTCGTGTAGCACTTCTGATGTTAACTCTGTAAAGTAGCTATTCGGTCGTGGTCATCGAGGGTGATTCCTCCTTCATCGCTTCCGATAACGACGCCGTCGTACAACACCTCAAGTGTGAACCCAGCGAGGGTGATTCCTCCGAGTTCACCTTGCCGGATACATCGAGTGGGAATTCAACGAGGGTGATACCTCAGATTCCCCTGATGTTATGGACACACGGATACTTGGACTGTACTGTTGTTACTTGGAAAGGCGGGTCGACCCTGAGGGGTACCCGCGTGCGCCTGAGAGGCGAGTGTTGTGAAGACGGGTGCCAGTGTGGTGCCCGAATGATGAATACGAGGCATGGCCGGGCATTCTTAACCCTTGCAGCAAGTCCTCGAGACGGGGCGACGGGGTCACATCTTTCGTGAGTCTCTGCTCGTTACCGCAAGACCAAGTTACTAGCGATTTGGATATTTGATCCGAGCAGGCCTCTGGCCTGATAGCACTATGCATCACGTGGGCATAGTATGGGCGTTCTGCATCGTATGCATCAGCCGAAAGCTCTGTCAGACGTCCAGTTCAGCATGGCGGCACGGACGGACCGGCGCCTTCCTGTAGTGTTGGTGCCTGGCTTCACCGTGTGCGCAACGACCCGGAGGGCGAGGGGCGATGGCCAAGACCCCCTTGCGCTTAGGATGTAGGCCGGCGGGGACCTCTCTGCTGAGCTGTAGGTAGGGTTGCGATGTATCGTTTGGCCGAGGCCGGGCATGACCCAGGAAAGTGTGTCTGGCCGGAGTTAATCGAGCGTGTTGGGTAAGTTGGTGCACCCCTGCAGGGAAGAAAACTTCTATCGATAGCCTGTCCTACGGTAACGGACACTCGGAGTTGTATCCCGATCGATACAGTTAGAACATGAGATGAGACCTGGATATGAGGCTCTGGGATTGCTTCTCGCAGGGAGTCGAGAAGGGATCTCAGGAGGAGGTTGATGACTGTATGGCTCTGGGATTGCTTTCTCGCAGGGAGTCAAGAAAGGATCTCTGGGTGAGGATGAGACTTAATGATATTGCTACTTTATATTGATCTGTTCTGCTCTCTTCTATTGCTGCAAGATCGATGAAGATGCTAGTCCTCGATAGGACTAGGCCTTCTCTCTATTCTTGCATTTCTGCAGCCCAGTCCACATATATAGCCTCTCTTTGAAAATGTTGCGTATGTAGTGTAGATCCTTGCTTGCTGAGTACTTCTGAGTACTCACGGTTGCTTTGTTTTCCTTTTCTCCCCTTATCAGTTTGTCGTGACCAAGATGACGGAGCCCCTGAGACAGTTGTCCCCTTCGATCGACTACTACTACTACCCCAGGATGGATACTACTACGAGTTGACTGATGACCAGGAGTAGGATCGGAGGGTCCCAGGCAGGAGGCCTTCGCCTTTCGATCGTAGAGTTTTATTTTGCCCCGCCTTTCTAAAGGCCTTTCTATTTCTGTTTCATATCTGTACTCAGATATCTGATGCTTCCGCTGACGCTTGTACGCAAGCTTATGTATTCGAGCCCTCGAGGCCCCTGGCTTGTAATATAAAGCTTGTATAACTTTATTTATGTTTTAGAGTTGTGTTGTGATATCTTCCCGTGAGTCCTTAGGCTTGATCATGTGCATTTGCGTGTATGATTAGTGCATGATTGAGCCAGGGGCGTCACAGTATGCCTTTTGGTTTATGCAATGCACCTGCTACCTTTCAAAGATGTATAACTACTATATTCTCTGATTTTTGTGAAGAGGTTGTTGAGGTTTTCATGGATGATTTTTCTATTTATGGAACTTCTTTTGATGATTACTTGAGCAACCTTGATCGAGTTTTGCAGAGATGTGAGCAAACTAATCTTGTCTTGAATTGGGAGAAGTGCCACTTTATGGTTAATGAAGGTATTGTCTTGGGCATAAAATTTCTGAACGAGGTATTGAAGTGGATAAAGCTAAAGTTGATGCAATAGAGAAAATGCCATGTCCTAAAGATATTAAAGGTATTTGTAGTTTCCTTGGTCATGCTGGTTTCTATAGGAGATTTATTACAGACTTCTCTAAAATTTCTAGGCCTCTTACAAATCTTTTACAAAAGGATGTTCCATTTGTTTTTTATGTTGATTGTGTAGAATCCTTTGAAACACTTAAGAAAGCCTTAACTTCTGAACCTATCGTTCAACCACCTGATTAGAACTTGCCTTTTGAAATTATGTGTGATGCTAGTGATTATGCTGTTGATTTTGTTCTAGGACAAAGAGTTGATAAGAAATTGAATGTTATTCATTATGCTAGCAAAACTCTAGACAGTGCTGTAACACCCCCAGTGGTTAGCTACAGTAATCCCCTTTTGATAATGCCATGTCATCATGATCAACAGTGCTTAAACATCATTTGGATCATATCCCTTTTTCAATTCAAATTCAAATAGAAATTCAAACTAAAAGTGAAAATAAAAGTTGTTCAAAATAGAAACTAAAATGTTCATTAAATAGCAAATAATCCAGAGACAATTCTAAAATTATAACCAACATTTACTAAATTAATTATGTGACTCTAACAACAACAAAACAGAGATATTTAATCCATATTCATTTAAATAAAATCCAAATGAAAAGATATGGACCTCGAATCTTTTTATAACAGAGCTAGAAATAGCACTATAAATATGTGGCTAGTTCACCAATTTTACAAAAGTCATTTGGTTTAAAAAGAAAAGACAAACAGAAATAAGAAAAGAAAACAGAAAAGAGAAAAGAAGAAATAGAAAAGGGCCGCAACGCCTGGGCCTGAGTGGCACAGTGCCGGCCCGGCCCGCCTCCTGTCTCCTTCAAGCTACTGCTCCTCCCCCTCGCGCGCTGTCGCTCGCACATGCCGTGCCACGCTCAGCCCCCCTTCCCCTGCTCGACAGCGGCATCGCGCCTGCCGCTGGGAGGATAAGGACCCCCGCGCCCCCCCCCTCTGGCTCTCCTCCATTTCCCCCCTCGCTCTCCCCCCTCTGTTCCGCTCGGACCCGAGTGCCGCCGCCGCCAGCTCGCCGTCATCTGCGCGGCTAGGAGCCACCCCACGCCGTCTCGACGTGTCCAGGAGGGCCTTCGTCTTCGTCCACTTCGTGGGCGCTGCCGGATCGGAGCCGGGGCGCAACACCACCGCCGCCTGCGCCCGTTCCCCTAGCCGGACTCCGGCTCGTTCGTCGCCTCGATTCGCCGTCGGACGAGCACCCCCGTCTTCGCCAAGACCTCCCCGAGCTTGCTGTGAGGCTCACCACTGTACCCTCCTCCCTTCCCCTCTAAATTATGTCGTAGCCGCCGCCCCCAACCACGCCCGAGCTCGTCGCCGTTGTGACTCGTTGCCACCGCGGCCAGAGCACGCTTTGGACCCATCCGTGCACACGGTCATGCTTCTGCTGCCCCGTAGAACCCCGCTAGCTATTTTCCTTTGCTCGCTGGTGCACTACGGCGACGGACCCGACCAACCCCGGCCACTACATCCGCCTCCGCCGCTCACCGTCGCCTACTCCGGCCACCTTGGTGCTCGCTGTCACCACCAATGGATGCGCACGACCACCAGCGACCCGTTGCAGCAAACCGCGCGCCAAATGGACCACCGTAGCTCGATTCCGGCGAACTCCGGCGAGATTCCGGCCGTCGCCGCCGTGCCTCGCCTCACCGGTGGCCCTGGGTCACTGACCCTGGGTCCCACTGGGCCCCTTTGACCGGGTCAATGCTGACTGGGCGGCCCCATGCCTATGACATGTGGGTCCCGCCGCAATGTAACTTTTTTATAAAATAATTAAAGGGTTAATTAATCTGTTAAGTAACTAATTAGTCAAATAGTCACTGACTAATGGGTCCCACCTGTTAATTAAATCAACTAGTTTAAATAAAACCTAATTAGCCTAATGTGACACTGACTAGTGGGTCCCACTGGACCCACTGTCAGGTTTGACTCTTGTCAGCCAGAGTTGACTGCTGACGTCATCTTTTCATCATGCTGACGTCACCTTTTACTGTTTTGGATAATTTGAATTTAAATAAATAAATAAATCCAGAAAGTGTTTAAAACTTTAGAAAATCATATAAAATAATCCGTAGCTCGGATGAAAATACTTTGTACATGAAAGTTGCTCAGAAAGACGAGACGAACCCGAATACGCAGTCCGTTCGTCTGTCACGTGTCCCTAGCATAGCAAACCTGCAACCGTCCCCCTCCAATTTGACTGTTCGAAAATGCCAAACACCAGGGATACTTTCCCGGATGTTTTCCCCCTAAGCCGGTATCACCTATCCCTGCGTTAGAACACCCCTAGCACCGCTTATTGTCATGTCATGCATCTGTGTGCTTTGTATTTACTATTTCTTCCCCCTCTTCTATTCTGATAGACCCTGCGACCGACACGGCTCTGGAGATCGATGAACCCTGACGACCCTGCCTTTGTCGCCGAGCAACCAGGTAAGCCCCCCCCTTTGATCATCCCGATATCGCCCATTCTATTTTCTCATGCTTGCATTAGATTTTGCTACTGTAATTGATTGCTCCTATTCTATTGCATAGCCTATTTTTGTAACTATTGTTGATACCTGCCTGATATCCAAACTGCTTAGTATAGGCTGGTTAGTGACCCATCAGAGACCCACTCTGACCCAACTGCCCCGCTGGATTATCAGAAGACCCGATCAACGGGATCGAAGAGAGGCCCCGGCACCGCACATCATCCCCTTAGTTGTACGACACTACTGGGTTACTATCGAGTGCCGAGGGTGATACCTCGTATAGCACTTCTGATGTTAACTCTGTAGAGTAGCTATTCGGTCGTTGTCATCGAGGGTGATTCCTCCTTCACCTCTCCCGATAACGACGCCGTCGTGCAACACCTCAAGTGTGAACCCATCGAGGGTGATTCCTCCGAGTTCGCCTTGATGGATACATCGAGCCGGAATCCAACGAGGGTGATACCTCGGATTCCCCTGATGTTATGGACACACGGATACTTGGACTTTACTAATGTTACTTGGAAAGGCGGGTCGACCCTGAGGGGTACCCGCGAGAGATATGGAGACGGGTTGACCTGGATGGTGCCCAAGTGATGAATACGAGGCGTGGCCGGGCATTCTTGGCCCTTGCCGCAAGTCCTCGAGACGGGCCAACGGGGTCACATCGATCGTGGGTCTCTGCTCGTTACCGCACTACCAACACACTACGATTTGGATATTTGATCTGAGTGGGCCTCTGGCCCGATAGCACTAACCATCACGCGGGAAAAGTTATGGGCACTCCGCATCGTGGCATCAGCCGAAAGTTCTGTCAGACGTCCAGTTCAGCATTGTGGCATGGTCGGATCGTACCGACCATCCGAGGCGGTGCTGGTATCCACCCTGCACACAACGACCCGGAGTGCACAGGGCGATGGCCCAAGATCCCTGAGTGCTTAGGATGTAGACCGGCGGGGACCTCTTTGTTGAGCTCTAGGTAGGGTTGCGGTGTGTCGTTTGACCGAGGCCGGGCATGCCCCGGAAAAGTGTGTCTGGCCGAAGTTAAGCGAGCGTGGTGGGTAAGTTGGTGCACCCCTGCAGGGAAGAACTAATCTATGCATAGCCGGATCCTCGGTAACGGACGCTCGGAGTTGTATCCCGATCGATATAACTAGAACTGGATACTTGTGATGAGTAATGGATAGTATGGCTCTGGGATTGCTTTCTCGCAGGGAGTTGAGGAAGGATCTCTGGGCGAGGTTGATAATGGATAGTATGGCTCTGGGATTGCTTTCTCGCAAGGAGTCGAGAAAGGATCTCTGGCCAAGATTGATACTTAATGCTACTATTAATTTATACTGTACTAATCTACACTCTTCTAATGCTGCAAGACCGCTGAAGATGCTAGTCTTAGATAGGACTAGGCCTTCTCCCTATTCTGGCATTTCTGCAGCCCAGTCCACATATACAGCCTTTCTTTGATAATGTTGCATATGTAGTGTAGATCCTTGCTTGCTGAGTACTTTGGATGAGTACTCACGGTTGCTTTGCTTCCTCCTTTTCCCCATATCTGTTTGATGCAACCAGATGACGAAGCCCCGGAGCCAGCTACCCCCGCCGATGACTACTACTACCACCCCGAGGGTGGTTACTACTACGAGTGGGCTGACGACCAGGAGTAGGTTCGGAGGGTCCCAGGCAGGAGGCCTGCGCCTTTCGATCGTAGTGTTTTCTTTTGCCCCGCCTTTCTAAGGGCTTATCTATTTCTGTTTCATATCTGTACTCAGATATCTGATGCTTCCGCTGACGCTTGTATGTGAGCTTATGTATTCAAGCCCTCGAGGCCCCTGGCTTGTAATATAAAGCTTGTATGACTTTAATTATGTTTTAGAGTTGTGTAGTGATATCTTCCTGTGAGTCCTTAGGCTTGATCGTGTGCATTTGCGTGTATGATTAGTGCACGATTGAGCTGGGGGCGTCACAAGTGCCCAAAGAAATTATGCTACTACTGAAAAAGAATTTTTAGCAGTTGTGTTTGCTTGTGACAAATTCAGATTTTATATTGTTGATTCCAAAGTAATTGTTCACACTGATCATGCTGCTATTAAATATCTTATGGAAAAGAAAGATGCTAAACCTAGACTCATTAGGTGGGTACTCTTGCTACAAGAATTTGATTTACATATTACTGATAGAAAAGGAGCTGAGAACCCCGTAGTTGATAACTTAACTAGGTTAGAGAATATTCATGATGACCCACTACCTATTGATGATAGTTTTCCTGATGAACAACTAGCTGCAGTAAATATTTCTCATAATACTCCTTGGTATGCTGACTATGATAATTATATTGTTGCTAAATACATACCACCTAGTTTCACATATCAACAAAAGAAAAAATTCTTCTATGATTTAAGACATTACTTTTGGGATGACCCACATCTTTATAAGGAAGGAGTAGATGGTATTACTAGATGTTATGTACCTGAGCATGAACAGGAACAAATCCTATGAAAATGTCACTCCGAAGCTTATGGAGGGCATCATGCGGGAGATAGAACTGCTCACAAGGTATTGCAATCTGGTTTTTATTGGCCTACTCTCTTCAAGGATGCTCGTAAGTTTGTTTTTATTCACTTGCTGTCAAACCATTTGATGTTTGGGGTTTTGATTATATGGGACCTTTTCCTTCCTCTAATGGGTATACACATATTTTGGTTGCTGTTGATTATGTTAATAAGTGGGTAGAAGCTATTCCAACTAGTAGTGCTGATCATAACACTTCCATTAAAATGCTTAAAGAAGTCATTTTCCCAAGGTTTGGAGTCCCTAGATATTTAATGACTGATGGTGGTTCACACTTTATTCATGGTGCTTTTCGTAAAATGCTTGCTAAGCATGATGTTAACCATAGAATTGCATCACCCTATCATCCTCAATCTAGTGGTCAAGTTGAACTTAGCAATAGAGAAATAAAACTAATAATACAAAAAACTGTTAATAGGTCCCGAAAGAATTGGTCTAAGAAGTTAGATGATGCACTTTGGCCTTACAGAATAGCTTATAAAAGTTATATGGGTGTGTCTCCCTATAAAATGGTTTATGGAAAATCTTGTCATTTGCCTCTAGAGTTAGAACATAGAGCTTATTGGGCAATTAAAGAACTCAACTATGATTTCAAACTTGCCGGTGAAATGAGGTTGTTTGACATTAGCTCATTAGATGAATGGAGAACCCAGGCTTATGAAAATGCCAAATTATTTAAAGAAAAAGTTAAAATATGGCATGACAAAAGAATCCAAAAGCGGGAATTCAAAGTTGGAGAATATGTTATTTTGTACAACTCTTGTTTTAGATTCTTTGCGGAAAAACTTCTCTCTAAATGGGAAGGACCATATATTATCGAGGAGGTTTATCGTTCTGTAGCTATCAAGATTAATAATGCCGAAGGTACTAACCCGAAGGTGGTTAATGGGCAAAGAATTAAGCACTATATCTCAGGTACACCTATTAATGTTGAAAGCAATATTATTCAAACCATGACACCGGAGAAACACATAAAAGAAACCTTCCGGAACACTCCAGAATCCTGAAAAAGAGGAGGTACGTGATACGGTAAGTAAACGGACTCTGAAAAATCCACAAAAATATTTTTTGTCAATTTTGGAATATTACAAAAATTTGGAAAATAAGAAACAACCAGGGAGGCAACCGAGGAGGGCACAAGACACCAGGGCACGCCTGCCTTGCCTGGCGCACCCAGGTGGGTTGTGCCCACCTCGGGAACCTTACCGATTCCGTTTTCCTCTTGTTTGCTTGTTTCCCAAGATAAAAAAATCTTTATATACCCCCCGAACGTATTAACCTCCGTATCACGAAGAAATCTTCTGTTCTTCTTTCTTGTTGTTTTTTGGCAGATCTGAAAATATGTCATCTCAAGGTTCGGAGGAAGAGTGCCATGTTTCTTACCATCCTCTGGACCCAAATATCTTCAAAGATACTTTTCCCTATGTGTGGTTCATAAATGAGAAGGATGAAGCCAAACCTATCCCTCCTCGATTCCTGCAGGAAAGCAAGGAAGCGTTATGCAAGAGGATATTAAAGCTCGAGCTGGAGAATGAGGATCTGAGGGAAAACAACTTTAGCCTTCGACGCAAGCTGGACAAACTTAATACATCATCACCACCACCATCATCATCTTCCCCAACAAAGGAGACTTGAGTTCATGGTATGGGCACTCCCCTTGGTGCCCATACTCGCCAAGCTTGATGGAGGTGCCCCGGTATCGTATCACCACAACTATCTTTGCCTTTATCTATTTTAGTTCGATCTTTAGTTATCCTATGATTTAGTTGAATAAAAGTTTAGTTCGATATATTTTCGAGTGCTTGCTTAGTGATCTATCTATCTATGTAATCGTGTGCGAGATATATAATAAAGAGTAGTTTGAGTTTTGTTTCTTTACTCTTATGTTTCAATAAAAAGAAAGGAAAATAAATGAAAAAGATCATATGCTAATCTTATGGTAAGTAATGACATCACATAAGGAAAAGTATAAGTGGTAAAATTTATTGGAGATTGACAAACATAGCATTGGTCAATAATGCAATTCATGAAAGAATTAATAAGGGAAGAGAAGATCCACATGCAAATACACTATCTTGGACATCTTTTATGATTGTGAGCCCCCATTAAATATTATATGTCAAAATTTTGACATTGGACCAGGAAGACAACGTAATGATGTTTGTTTGTTCATATTCACATCGAAGTTATATTGTCATAGATCCTTCAACATGTGGTACTTGCTCAATATCTTTGCTAGCCAAAAACTCCGCACCAAGTAGAGATACTACTTGTGCATCCAAAAACCCTTAAACACAAAATCTTATTTCGAGAGTCCACCATACCTACCTATGGATTGAGTAGGATCCTTCAAGTAAGTTGTCATCGGTGCAATAAGGCAATAAAAATTGCTTCTAAATGTGTTGGATCATTTGGTGTAAGAGAAAATTGAGCGTTGTACAAACTTGTGAAGGCAAAATAATAAAAGCGATAGACTGCATAATAAAGGTTGCTATCATAAGGGGCAATACAACGTGACGTTCTTTTGCATTAAGGGATTTGGCATACAAACAAAAAGTGCATGGCAACCTCTGCTTCCCTCTGCAAAGGGCATATCTTTTACTTTTATGTATTTACTTTTATGCAAGAGTCAAAGTATTCTTCCCTATTCCTTTTATTTTTCTATTTTTGCAAGCATCATGTGGTGAGGAAAGATCTAGGCACATATATCCAGTTGGATATGAGTGAGCATGAGTTATTATTGTTGACATCACCCCTGAGGTGAATACGTTGGGAGGCGAAACTATAAGCCCCTATCTTTCTATGTGTCCGGTTGAAACTTTTTGTTCATGGGTATGCTGTGAGTGTTAGCAATCATAGAAGGTTAAATGATGGTTGAGTATGTGGACTTGCCAAAAGGCTCTGATACGTGACCCATCCTGAAAATATGATGAATTGTAGTTGCAAATTTGACTGAGAACATAGTTTGTTGGTTTTCAATAAGGTTTATGCGTTATACTTCAATGTTGTGATGAATTGTTACTTGTTCATGAGAAGTTATACGATAAAAGTTGTGTGAATTTTTTTTATGTTAAAGTTCTTTGATGTTATAATAATAAGCATGATGCTTCTATGTTCGTATTTTCTTTTTATCGACACCTCTCTCTGTAAGCATGTGGGCATGTTTTTTGATTTCAGTTTTTTGCTTGAGGACAAGCGAGGTCTAAGCTTGGGGGAGTTGATACGTCCATTTTACATAATGTTTTCCCACTATTATTTATAATGTTTTTATGCATAATAATGCTTTATGGAGTAATTCTAATGCCTTTTCTCTCATAATATGCAAGGTCTACACTAAGAGGGAGAATGTCGGCAGCCGGAATTCTGGGCCTGAAAAAGCTACATCAGAGTTACCTATTCTGCACATCTCCAAATGAGCTGAAAATTTACGAAGAATTATTTTGGAATATATAAAAAATACTGGAGCAAATAACTACCGGAGGGGGGCCACCTGGTGAGCACAAGACACCAGGGTGCGCCAGGCCCCCCAGGCGCGCCCTGGTGGGTTGTGCTTAGCCCGGCCCACCTCCGGTGCCCATCTTCTGGTATATAGGTCATTTTGACCTAGAAAAAATTAGGAGGGGACTTTCAGGACGAAGCACCGCCGTCTCGAGGCAGAACTTGGGCAGGAGCACTTTTGCCCTCCGGCGGAGCGATTCCACCGGGGGAACTTCCCTCCCGGAGGGGGAAATCAAAGCCATCGTCATCACCAACAACCCTCTCATCTTTGGGAGGGCAATCTCCATCAACATCTTCAACAACACCATCTTCTCTCAAACCCTAGTTCATCTCTTGTGTTCAATCTTTGTACCGGAACCTCAGATTGGTACCTGTGGGTGACTAGTAGTGTTGATTACATCTTGTAGTTGATTACTATATGGTTTATTTGGTGGAAGATTATATGTTCAGATACATTATGCTATTTAATACCCCTCTGATCTTGAGCATGATTATCATTTGTGAGTAGTTACTTTTGTTCTTGAGGTCACGGGAGAAGTCATGTTGCAAGTAATCAAGTGAACTTAATATGTGTTCGATATTTTGATGATATGTATGTTGTGATTCCCTTAGGGGTGTCATGTGAATGTCGACTACATGGCACTTCACCATATTTGGGACTAAGGGAATGCATTGTGGAGTAGTTATTAGATGATGGGTTGCTAGAGTGACAGAAGCCTAAACCCTAGTTTATGCGCTACTTTGTAAGGGATCGATTTGGATCCAAAAGTTTAATGCTATGGTTAGATTTTATCTTAATACTTTTCTCATAGTTGCGGATGCTTGCGAGGGGGTTAATCATAAGTAGGAGGTTTGTCCTAGTAAGAACAGCACCTAAGCACCGGTCCACCCACATATCAAATTATCAAAGTAGCGAACACGAATCAAACCAACATGATGAACGTGTCATTGTGAAATTCTCGTGGACCCTCAAGAACGCTTTGCTTATCATAAGAGACCGCTTTGGCATGTCCTTTGCCACAAAAGTATTGGGCTACCTTGCTGCACTTTATTTACCGTTACCGTTACTTGTCCGTTACAAATTATCTTGCTATCAAACTATCTGTTACTGACTATTTCAGTGCTTGCAGAAAATACCTTGCTAAAAACCACTTGTCATTTCCTTCTGCTCCTCGTTGAGTTCGATACTCTTACTTATCAAAAGTACTATGATTGATCCCCTATACTTGTGGGTCATCAGGGATGCCCCGGAAGGCATCCCCTCTTTCGTCTCCAACATTATCGGTAACCTTATTTGGGGCTATATTTTTATTCGTCACATGATATGAGTTTTGCTTGGAGCTTCATATTATTTTATTAGGATTTGCTTGCTGTTATTTAGAGTAATGTTTTGCATATTTTATTTCAATAAAAATGTCAAGCATAGCCTTTACCATGCTTATTTTGCAAGTCTATATGTGGCTGTTTGAAAACAGAAAGTTGCACGCTAGTGCGTGAATTCTTGAGAAAAGTCAGAATGTGATAAAATGCTGAAATGTTTTGCACAATAAGCTATGATAAATTGTCTACAGTGTGGTATATTTTCAGAATTTTTGGAGTTAGGTAAGTGTGAGTAAAATTACACTCTTTACAGACTGTCCTGTTTAGACAGATTGCTGTTATGTTTGCATATGTTTGCTTGTTTAATGATTCTATTTGAGGATAGGAGTATTTAATATGCAGTGATATTTAGTATGCAATGATAAATAATAATTTTAGTGATTTTCTACAGTAGAGAATGATAAGGTTATTGCATTGATTTACACTGACTTATCTCACGAGTTCTTGTTGAGTTTTGTCTGGATGAAGTTTTTAAGAAAACCGTGATATAAAAGGGATTAAGGAGACACAAAAGCTCCAGCTTGGGGATGCCCAAGGCATCCCAAGATAATATTCCAAGAATTCTCAAGCATCTAAGCTTGGGGATGCCCCGGTAGGCATCCCACCTTTCTTCATCAACAATTATCGGTTAGCCTCGGTTGAGCCTAAGTTTTTGCTTCTTCACATGATGTGTGCTATTCTTGGAATGTCATTTTATTTTATTTTCTTTGCTGTTTTAATAAAATACTTAGATCTGAAATTTTTAAATGAGAGAGAGTCCTCAAATAGATACCCATTTACTTAACTACTCGTTTGAACTTCACTTATATCTTTTTGGAGTAGTTTGTCATCTACTCTTGTGCTTCACTTATATCCTAAGAGTAAGTTGTTGAATGAATTGAATATCATGAAGTTGAGATTACATGTTGATATTATGCCTAGTAGTAGCTTCACATTAGGTTTAGAAAGTGAAATATTTTGAAGCTTGACAATCACAATATTGGACATAC
Source organism: Thinopyrum elongatum (assembly GCA_011799875.1). NCBI lineage: Eukaryota > Viridiplantae > Streptophyta > Magnoliopsida > Poales > Poaceae > Thinopyrum > Thinopyrum elongatum. Next base: position 368,327,459 of record CM022299.1, on the reverse strand, counting down.
AAGCAATTCATGAATGATTAGTATAAGGAAGAGAACTTTCACTTCCAAATATATTATCTTGGAAATCTTCTATGATTGTGAATACCCATTAATTATTTTCAAACTTTAGCAAATTAGTTGAAGTTTGACAAGGAATACAACGTAATGAATTATGGTTGTGTATATTTTCATAGAAGTTATATTGTTATGGATCCTCCAACATGTTGTGTTTGCTTAGGATCTTTTGCTAGCCAAAAATTCGTACTAAGTAGAGATACTACTTGTGCGTCCAAAAACCCTTAAACCCAGTTTCTTGCCATGAGTGTCCACCATACCTACCTATGGATTGTATAAGATACTTCAATTAAGTTTGTCATCGATGCATAAAGCAATAAAAATTGCTCCTAAATATGTTTGATCTTTTATTGTTAGGGAAAATAAGCGTTGTACAAACTTGTGATGGCAAAGTAATAAAAGCGACAGACTGCATAATAAAGGTTGCTATCATAAGAGGCAATATAACATGACGTTCCTTTGCATTAAGAGCTTGGGCATCCAAAAATTAAAAGCGCATGACAACCTCTGCTTCCCTCTGCGAAGGGCCTATCTTTTACTTTTCAATATTTACTTTTATGCAAGAGTCAATAGTATTACTTCCCATTTCAACCTCAATTATTCTCTAGTTAGCAAGCATCATGTGGTGGGGAAAGATCTAGGCACATATGGCCAGTCGAATATATTTGGTGATGATTTATTATTGTTGACAATTATCTTTACGATAAATGAGTTGGGAGGCGAAACATTAAGCCCCTATCTTTCTCTGTGTTCGATGGATGCCATTTGTTCTAAAAATATGTTTTGAGTACTAGAAATCATAGAAGACTATATGATGATTGAGTATGTGGAGCTCTTACTTAGACTTTGTTGAATAAGTTGAATTGCAATTGTTTGGTGACTAAGAATATAGGTTGTTAAGTTTCAAGAGAAGGCATTGTTTGAACCGTAACATGTGAATTGGTTGCCACTTTACCATGAAGAGTTTTATGAGAAAGAGTTGTTATTATGATGCTAGGAAAAGTGATTGAAATTATCATTGATCAAACTTATGCACTTTGCTAGCATTCACACTTCATAAATTATTTCTTTTATCATTTACCTACTCGAGGACGAGTAGGAATTAAGCTTGGGGATGCTGATACGTCTCCAACATATCTATAATTTATGAAGTATTCATGCCATGTTTACAACAATTTTATATGGTTTTGGATTGATTTGAATGGAACTAACCCGGACTGACGTTGTTTTCAGCAGAACTACCGTGGTGTTATTTTTTGTGCAGAAATAAAAGTTCTCCAAATGCAACGAAACTTTTTAACGATTTTTTTTGGAACAAAAGAGGCACTAGAAGCTTCGTGGGAGGACCAGAAGGTGAAGGAGGTGAGCACAATCCAACAGGGTGCGCCAGGTGCCTTGCCCGTGTGGTGGTGTCTTGTGGGCCCCTCGAAGCCCATCTTCGCGTGAAACCGACGCTAAAAAATCCTATAAATACAGAAACCCCCAGAAATAACCCTAGATCAGAAGTTCCACCTCCGCAAGCCTCTATAGCCACGAAAAACCAATTTAGACCCTGTTCTGGCACCCTGCCGGAGGGGGAAATCATCACCGATGGCCATCTTCATCATCCCGGCGGCCACCATGATGAGGAGGGAGTAGTCCACCCTCGGGGCTGAGGGTTTGTACCAGTAGCTATGTGTTTAATCTCTCCCTCTCTCTCTCGTGTTCTTGAGTTGGCACAATCTTGATGTATCGTGAGCTTTGTTAATATAGTTGGATCATATGGTGTTTTCCCCTCTCTATCTTGTTGTGATGAATTGAGTTTTCCCTTTGAGATTTCACTTTTTTCAGATTGAATACGTTGTTGGATTTGAGAGCACTTGATGTATGTCGTGGCACTCAACTTGCGGATTCCCGAGGTGACATTGGGGTAATCTATGCATAGGGGTTGATGCATGTTTTCGTCCTTGTTTCTCCGGTAGAAATCTTGGGGCACTCTTTGAGGTTCTTTGTGTTGGATTGAGTAGTTTGAATCTGAAATTGTTTGATGCATATCGTATAATCAACTCACGGATACTCGTGGTGACATTGGAGTATCTAGGTCACATTAGAGTTGGTTGATGTGTATCATATGGTGTTATTTTAGTACGAACTCTTAGATAGATCAATCGAAAAGGATAAATTGGTGTTATTTTAGTATGAACTCTTGGATAGATCGATCGGAAAGGATAACTTTGAGGTGGTTTCGTACCCTACAAATAATTTCTTCTTATGTTCTCCGCTAGATAGGAACTTTGGAGTGATTCTTCATCGCATGTTGAGGGATGGTTATATGATCCAATTATATTAGCATTGTTGAGAGATTCCACTAGTGAAAGTACGGACCCTAGGCCTCATTTTCAAGCATTGCAATCCCGTTTGTGCTCCGTTTTATCAATTGCTACCTTGCTGTTTTTTATTGTTCCTATTACAAAAATCTATATCTACTATCATTACTACGCTTTTATTACCATCTCTTCGCCGAACTAGTGCACCTATACAAATTACTATTGTATTTAGTGTGTTGGGGACACAAGAGACTTTTTGTTATTTGGTTGCAGGGTTGTTTGAGAGAGACCAGCTTCATCCTACGCCTCCCACGGATTGATAAACCTTAGGTCATCAACTTGAGGGAAAATTGCTACTGTCCTACAAAACTCTGTGCTTGGAGGCCCAACCCGAGTCTACAAGAACAAGTTGTGTAGTAGACATCACTCACCACCTCCACCATAGATCGCAACCGGCGCACGGCTACTGCAGCTACCGCCGCCGGCCAGTCCAACCCTCTGCTCTCTACGGTGCAGAACATGCGTGCTCCCATCGCGCCGAATGCTGATCCGGCTGCCGCAGCAGCCGAGCTCGATGCGTCCCACAAGCTCTTGCTTGCCGATGCTATCGAGCTCACCCTGGCGCAGCACCAGCGGGAGTCTGCACAGCGCTAGTACAACACCACCTATGGCCTCACCCCGCTAGCGTCGAGCCCAGCCGGCAGGATGACGTGCGGTATGTCGTGGTTCAACATGATCACCTATGGGGCCATTGGCCCCTTTGTGGTTCGGCGAGGGGGAAGGGCACCTTGCACAAAGAGCGGAGACCGTAGGGCAGCGCGGCAGCGTTGACATAGGTGGTTTTTACATAGGTTCGGGCCACCGTGAGGCGTAAAACCCTACTCATACTTTGGTGGATTGGATGGAGGACCATGACAAATGCGCAGCGCTCAAGCCCGGCAAGGTCGCCTCGGGGAGAGCAACTACGCGCGTATGAGTGTACAAGGGTCCGAATCCTTTCTATGGTTGCCTCGACCCTCCTTTTATAGGTCAAGGGGTTACCACAATGGCAAAACAGTCATTATCCAGTGATTAGATAGCCAACAGTGCTATCATACCTAACTCTGCAAACAGGACAGGGTGCATTAAATGCACCGCTTAGTGTCACATCATGGATGTAGCCCGGCAAGCCTTGTCGCGCCGTTCAACCACCTTCTCATTTGCGTGCATGATACGCCCCTGGACGGGTGTCATTTAGGGGTGATCTTCTTCAGAAATGGCTGCCACGTGCCAAATGACAGCCACTTAATAACTTGGGGGCTCGACATCGCACCGATAAGTGACTTGCGTCGCTGTGAGGTGGAGCGGTGGAGCCTTGGCAGGGAAGCAGGCCGTTAGCGCCCCGACAACCCTTGCTGGGGAGGTCTTGGGACTTGCCCTTGGGGTGGCCTCGACCTAACCAGGCTCGCCTGCCCGGCAAGGGAGGCTTTTCCCTTAGTGATATCTTGTTCCTTTGGCCTGTCTTGGTCTTCTTGATCCGCCCTTTGATTTCTCAAAGAGCTATCTCTCCAATTTGGTCTTGTCTTATCACTGTAACCTTGCCCTTGAGCCTGTGTACAGTCCGGGTAACATACACCAGGGTTTGTTGCACCGACAGGAGCCCTCGGGCCTGGCCTGAATGTGCTGCTGAGCGTCGTTGGGGTAAGCCCTATCAAGTACACAGGCGAAGAGTTTGTGGTAGCTCATCCCTTGATATTTTACTTGCTTCTTCATTAACCTGGGCTTGAGTCAGTTTCCGGTTTTTCCGTGCGTCGTGCAAGACATTATGGGGGAGTTTTAAGCCACGATCCGTGGGCTACCCACGTCCCACGTTCATGGAGCGATAACTGCCATTCCACTAGCTTCTCCGCTTCTGGCGTTTCCACCATGTATGCTGCATGCATTGCGCAAGGTTGGTGGCAGACGCGGAGGGCACAGAAAGGTGTGCCATGGCAGAAAACCAGGCGCCACGGATTGGCGCAGGGGGTCGGCCTTGATTCCACGAGCCGTTGGTGGCGCGAAGGAGTCGGATTGGCAGAGCGGGACGGTTGCCTCCGGGGTGAGGAGCCAGCCCCTGGCCTTGTTTGCCTATAAAAGGGGACGTGGGCGAGGTGCTAGCTCACACCTATCTCTTCCTCCTTCCTTCTGGCATTGTTTCTCCATCATGGTGAGGGGGAGAGGGCATAGTGGCACTCCAGTAGTGGCGACGAGGACTTCTGCTTGACAGCGCCTCCCTCCTCCTGTTGGGGACGCGGGAGCAGAGCCCGTCGTGAGGGGAGGCAGGAGAGGACGAGGATGTGGTCGCCGCGGCCCTCGGGGTCGAGGAGGACGAGGCGGTGCTCTGATCGCACCCCCCCGGCTGTTCAGGACCCGAATGAAGGCCAAGTCGGGAACCAGCCGCTGGAGTTCATCGTCAAGCTGCGGGGGCCCCCGCGCAGCCATCTTCCCCTTCCTACCCCATTTGCAAGGGTGATGGAGGTCGAGCAGTCGCCGGGGTTGAGACTGCACATGAGGGGCTGCTGTAATGGCAGCATGCGGGCGGACGTGGAGTTCCCCGCTCCTCATGTCATGCTTCTCCGGCGTGGTTGGAAGACTTTTGCTCGTGCCCATAGCTTGGCGGCCGGGCACGTTCTCCATTTCAAGCTAATGGACGCCACCCTGCTCTCCGTCAAAGTCTTCGGACACTCGGGTGCTCTCTTAGGGTGCTGCGCGGAGAGCTCGACTGACGACGAAAGCTCCTCCTTGAGCGATAGCGATGAGGAGGACAGTGACGGCGATGACGGCGAAGCCCATGGGGAGGACGACGACTCTGACTCTTGCTGAACACCAGCCGCACCATCACCGTCAGCCGGTGACACCACCATCCGCACCTGCATCTCCTCCCCAGCAAGGCGATTTGCCAGGGTGTTGGGTGCGGGTGGTGCCTTCGCCTCCTCCAGCAGTCTTCCAGCTGAACCCCGGCAGGCTTCCTCATGGGCTCCGGCTTCGTTTGCCCTGCCGCGTCCTGCTGGCCCTGGTGGCGGTGACCAGGGCGTCGCCTAGTCGCTCTCCCCATCCATCACCTTCGCCCGCGCCCTCCCGATCTTGTCAGACTCCGTCACATGGGCCCTGACGAGGTCAGGCTGGGCTTCTGCCCAGGCACTCCTTTTGCCCTCTTCACCTCCCACTGTAGTTCCTAGGAGGAGAGGAACAAGAAAGGGATTACAGGGCACTTATCTTTTTTCAGTCTAAAATATGTAGGCACTTGCCAAACTTTGGTCTTAAATATGTAATCTTCTTTATCCATGTTTGTGCTCTGTAGGATCTGTACTTGTTTATCCGCATATTAATGAAAAAAGACAAGCCTTGCCGGGTACTTGTGCATGTATTATGTCCATGCAGAGGTGGAGTGCCTCTATACGTTTAAGTAAACAAGTTTTCTTCGGCAAGCTATCCTGCTGGTGCCCTTCATTTGTTGCCACGGGGCTTGGCCTGCCGGGCTCGAAACTATGAAAAGGGACCAGCCCCCCATTGAACCTTCTTCGTCAAAGGCCACTACAACCACCTTGACCGAAGCAACGTCCAGGTTAAAGGATGGGAGCACCCATGCTTCGAAGGTGATGAGGTTTCTATATGCACAAGTTTTCTCCTTACAGAACATGTATGGATAAGAAGGAGCTTATCTGTTTGGCTTGTCGAGGACTGATATGTAGGCTTGTTTCTGTTTCTTCTTTTCGGGACCGAGTCCATGGCAAGAGCCTTGCAGTTTAGTACAGAGGAAAACAAAGCTACATATGACCTTATCTACATGATCATGCCATGCTTATGTTATGCTATGCATGCATGCAAGTTTTTGGGGCCCCCAGCGCTTTGTTTATTTATCTGTTGCTCAGGGTCTGCGCCTGGCTTTGTACAAAGGGTTACATGCAGCATTGGCAATGCTTGTACAAAAGGGTGGCTGCCGGGCAGGGCCCGACAGCCACGCCTTACGGGTAGAACTTACGAAGATGCTTAGTGTTCCATGAGTTTTGCAATTGAATGCCATCTTCGGTCTCCAGACGGATTGCGCCGGGTCTGGAGACTCGTACTACCCGATAAGGGCCTTCCCACTTCGGCGTCAACTTGTTTGCACCCTTGGCGGACTGAACGCGCCTAAGGACAAGGTCACCTTCCTCAAGGCTCCGGGCATGAACCATGCTACTGTGGTAGCGACGCAGGGCTTGCTGATAGCGTGCAGCACGCATAGCAGCCCGGAGACGGTTCTCCTCAAGGAGCACGGCATCGTCATGCCGGTGCTGCTCTTGCTCTACTTCATCGTAGGCAAATACTCGAGGTGACCCGTATATGAGTTCTGTGGGGATCACTGCTTCTGCCCCATAGACTAGGGAGAAGGGAGTCTGGCCGGTAGCTCGATTTGGTGTCGTACGGAGGGACCAAAGAACCACCGGCAGCTTGTTGATCCAGCACCTGCCACACTTTCATAGCCTATCAAATGTTCTTGTCTTGAGTCCTCGCAACACTTCAGTGTTCGCCCTCTCAGCTTGTCCATTGCTTCTGGGATGGGCAACAGAGGCAAATGAGACCTTGCTTCCGAGGGCTTGAACGTATTGCATGAAGGCGCGACTTGTGAATTGGGTGCCGTTGTCAGTGATGACTCTAGCGGGTACCCCGAAGCGGCACACCAATCCCTATAAGAACTTGATAGCTGACTGTGCGGTTACCTTCCTCACTGGCTCCACCTCCGGCCACTTTGTAAACTTGTCGATGGCAACGTACAAGAATTCAAAGCCCCCGGTAGCACGGGGGAAGGGGCCCAAGATGTCGAGCCCCCAGACCAAAAATGGCCATGATAAAGGAATCGTCTGGAGAGCTTGAGCAGGCTGATGGATATTCTTGGAGTGGAACTGGCAGGCTTCACATCTGGTGACTAGCTCAACTGCATCTTGGAGGGCCGTGGGCCAGTAGAAACCCTGCCGGAAAGCTTTTCCAACCAAGGCTCTTGATCCAATATGAGAGCCGCACATGCCTTTGTGTATCTCTGCCAACAGTTCCTTCCCATCTTCCCGGCAAATGCACTTCAATTTCACACCGTTGGGCCTCCTTCTCTATAGCGTGTTATCGACGAACTGATACATACTGGCCCTCCGGGCTACTCTTTCAGCTTCTTCTTGCTCTTCGGGAAGTTCTCCTGTTTGGAGGTAATGGACTATGTGCCGCGCCCAAGTTGGAGCCTGAGGCTCGATAACAAGGATCAGTGGCACCTCCTCATTCGTGGGAGCGCATGCCTCAACCGCAAGGACTAGTAGTTCGGCGGGAGGGTGCTGCTCACTAAGCGAAGTGGAGTTGTTCCCGCCAACCTCTCTACCGGGGGCTTCGGGAAGCCCTGCCGGGAGAGGCTTGCCGGAGTCCAGTTTCCTCCTTTTTCTGGCCATTGTTGCTGGGGATACGGAAGGTTGAGTCAGGTGAAGAACAAAAGTCCCTGGTTCCACAAAGCTTTTGCGCAGTGCACTTTGACTGGTCAGCAATGCTGTTTTCCGCACGCGGCACGTGCTCTGTTTGCAATCCATCAAAGCGCTCCTCCAGCTTTTTCACTTCCTCCACATATGCCTCCATCAATGGACTCTAATAATCCTTGTTCACTTGCCTCACCATGAGCTGTGAGTCTCCTCGAATGATTAACTTCTTAATCCCCAACTCTGTCGTGATTCTGAGCCCGACAAGGAGTCCTTCATATTCTGCAGTGTTGTTGGTAGCCTTCTCCCAGGGGAAATGCATCTGGACCACATACTTGAGGTGCTCTCCAGTGGGTGCGACGAGGAGCACGCCAGCTCCTGTACCTTGCAGTGAGAAGGCACCATCAAAGTACATGATCCATTCTTGGGGCACTTCCTTGCCGGGGATAACTGTTTCCAGTGCCTCTTCGTCTGGGGTAGGTGTCCACTCCACAATAAACTCCGCCAGTTCTCTGCTCTGAATGGTTGATGTGCTCTCAAACTTCAAACCGACGCTTGATAACTCCAAAGCCCATTCCACTATTCTGCCAGTGGCCTCCGGGTTCCTCAGTATGCGTTGCAAAGGGAATCGGGTGACAACTGTGATCTCGTGGGCTTGGAAGTAGTGGCGCAGTTTCCTTGAGGCCATGACGAGGCCGAAGATCAACTTTTGCACACCAGAGTACCTTGATCTAGCCCCCTGCAACAGGGAGCTGACAAAGTAAACTGGTCGCTGCACCACCTTCTTCCTCGTCGCAGTCTTGGGATTGCCTTCACTTCTCTGCTCTTCTTTCTCTTGATCTGCACTCAGTCCTGCCGTGATTGGTTCATTCCCTTCTCTGGGGAGGACAGTAGCTGCAACTGCTCCTTCTTCCACTTCCCGTTGTGCCACCAGTGCTGCACTAACCACTTGATTGGTTGCCGCCAGATACAGCAGCAACGGCTCTTGTGGTTTAGGAGCGACCAGGGTGTGAATAGAGGAAAGGTAATATTTTAAGTCCTGCAATGCTGCTTCCACCTCCGGGGTCCACTTCATGGGCCCTGCCTTCTTTAAAATTTTGAAGAACGGTAGGGCGCGCTCGGCAGACTTGGAAATGAACCTACTCAGCACGGCAACACATCCACTTAAACGCCTCACGTCCTTGACTGATTTGGGTGCTTGAATCTGTTCGATTACCCTGATCTTGTTGGGGTTGGCCTCTATCCCCCGATGAGACACAAAGAATCCAAGTAGCTTGTCGGAGGGAACGCCAAACACGCACTTCTCTGGGTTCAGCTTCAAGTTGATCTTGCGCAGGTTCGTAAAGGTTTCTTCCAAGTCTTGGATGAGTGTTGATCTGTCCCTGGTCTTGACCACTATGTCATCCATGTAAGCTTCAATATTCCTGTGCAGCTGGGATTCAAACCCCATTTGCACTGCTCTTGCAAAAGTGGACCCAGTGCTCTTTGACCCAAAGGGCATCCGTACGAAGCAGTATGTGCCACACGGGGTTATGAACGCTGTCTTCTCCTCGTCTTCCTTGGGCATGAATATCTGGTGATACCCGGAGTAGGCATCCAAGAAGGAAAGCAGATCACACCCGGAGGTGGAATCCACGATCTGGTCGATGCGCAGCAAGGGGAATGGGTCCTTCGGGCATGCTTTGTTCAGATATATGAAAATCTATGCAAAGCCTCCACTTCCCATTCGCCTTGCGCACTACCACTGGATTTGCCAACCATGTTGGGTGCAATACTCCTCTAACCAAACCAGCTGCCTCAAGTTTCTTGATCTCTTCGGCAATGAACTGTTGCCGCTCCAAAGCTTGATTCTGGACCATCTGCTTGACGGGTCGGGCATGAGGGCAGACAGCAAGGTGGTGCTCGATTACCTCCCTGGGAACACCGGGGATGTCAAACGGTTGCCAAGCAAACACATCGACATTCGCCCACAGGAAGGCAACGAGCGCGCTTTCCTATTTGTCGTCAAGGGTGGAGCTAATAGTGAATATACCATCAGCGCCAACCAGCCCTGCCGGGACCTTCTTCACAGTGGGTGTAGCAATCTTGGATCTCTTGCTAGTGGAACTCTCCGGCAAGTCATCGATAGATGCAGCGTACTCCAGAGAGGCGTGCTTCCCGGATTCCTTGCCGGTATCCTTGCTAGCCTTTCTCCCTTGTTTGTTTTCCTTGGCGGGGACTGTGGCTTCCGCGGCCCCGGCAGCGACCGCATCTCGGTACATCTTGTCCATGCATATAATTGCATCCTTCTTGTTTGATGGGATAGAAATAACGCCCATCAGTCCTGGCATCTTCAGGGTGTTGTAGGCATAGTGGGATGCCACCATGAACTTTGCTAGGGCGGGTCGTCCAAGAATCCCATTGTATGGCAACAGAAGCTCGACCACATCAAACACAATCTTCTCAGTCCGGTAGTTCAATTCTCCTCCAAATGTCACCGACAGCATGATCTTCCCCTTTGGACCACTCCTGCCGGGGTTGATTCCTTGAAACATGCCAGTAACCTTGAGCTCTTCATCTGTTATCTGTAGCTTGCTGATAACCTTGGGGAAATCAGATTCAACCCGGCCCCGCCGTCAACCAACATCTTTGTGACCTTGAGGTTGCGGATTGTTGGTGATACCAACAATGGCAAGCACCCTACCGCGGTGGTGCGGTCAGGGTGATCCTCTTCGTCAAAGATGATGGGCGTGCAAGACCATTTGAGTGGTTTTTGTGAATTTGCCGCTGGCTCCACAGCATTGACCTCACGCGCCCATTGTTTCAGCTGGCGGTGAGAGGAGTGCAAGGATGCATCCCCGTCAATACACAGGGCGTCAGTGGCTTTCTGAAACTCTTGCTCGCTGGTTTCCTCTTCATCCGCTTCATTGCTTTCGTCACCACATTCCTTCTTCTCATGGCCTTTAGTAGGTTTCCCTTGATGTTGGGGGACCTTGCCGGGGTGGCCTCCTCGGCCACCTCGGCCCTTCCCGCCAATGCCATCTTGGTCTCTCTCCTTGTCATGCTTCTCATACTCAGCTTTCTGCTTCTTCACGAGTTGCTCAACTTGATGACACTCTTGGAGATCATGGCCCTTGGGCCGATGGATCTTGCAGTACGGCCCGTCAGCCTTCCCAGCCTTCTCAGCCGCCGCAGCTTCCCGGCAGTCGATACACGAGGAAACTTCCTTGCCGGGGGCTTCGGTCTTGGCCTTCTTGCCGGTACTAGGAGCGCCTGATCCCTCGACAGCCAACACTGCTTTCTCCTTGCGCTTCTTGTTGCGTTTCTTGTTCTTCTTCTTCTGGTTGGTAGCATCGTCGTCATCTTCTGAGTCAACGTAGACGCCATCCTCTTCTCCGGGGAGTCGCCTCCCCTCCTTTGTAACATCCCAAACTTTCAATTTGGAATGTTATACATAGGTCATCCATGCATATCATATTTTATTGCATTTCATTTTGCGATCCTCGAAAATTCTAAGCAACTCAAGGACCCACGGAGAGAGTTGGGGATTTCACCGTTTTCATATTTGAATTTTCTCAAATATTGAAACAAGGATCAATTTGGTTTAATTATTTTTCTCTCCAAAAATATTTCATATTAAAAATATATGAGAGGAGATAATATGACTTCTCCAAAATAAATGGAATATTGGAGGAAAAATATTAAAATCAAATAAATATTTTATTTGGACTTTTATTGCAATTTTATTTGAATTTAGGAAAAATATGCGTTTTTCAAAATTTCATTAGAGGCCCAAATAAATGTTCACTTTCTCCGCTATATTTTTAGAGGACGGGGAAAATTTACTTCAGGATTTTTGGAGTCCGTTTAGTATTTCTTTTCTTTGTTTTTCTGTGTCAGGATTTATTTAAAAAAAAACTTCGCGGACCGAACTGGGCCGAAGCCCAGCCGGACCAGCAGGCCGCCGCCGCCTTCCCCGCAAGGGAGTCCGCCCCGCCGCCGGCGGCCATGTCCGAGGCGGACACGCCTCCCGAGGCCGTCGCCCCCTCCCCAAGCCAGCACTCCCGGCCCCTCTTAAATAGCCGCCGCCCCCGACCCCTCCACCCCACCACCGCCGCCGCCGCAGCAAGCAGCAGCAGCCGCCGCCGCCGTGTCCGCCGCGCCGCCGCACCGCGCGCGCCCCACCCCGCACCTCGCCGGAGCCGCCGCCGTTCTGATCCAATCCGACGCCCGGTTTTTTTTCGGTTTAGGTAAAAAAAATGATCAGTTTTTTTTTGAAACCCTAGATGCTTTTTTTTTATTTTATCGGTTCGTTCGGTTTTCTCGGTTTAGTTATTTAGCGGACGTTCGTCCGTACGGTCGTTTTAACAAATGTCGTTCAACCGTTAGTCACAGACAGCGAACGTTTGTTCGTTAGTTTATTCGTCAGTTTTTCTTTTTCCAGGGTTTTCGCGATTATTTTTCGTTCGCGATTTCTGACCCAATTTTCGGTTTAGTTTATCTTTTCGCTCGTTTATCCAAATCAGGTGAAACAAGCGCCTAGATCTTCGTCTCGAAACCCTCTTTCTGTTTAACCAACTTGAACAAGATTTTGGTACTGTAAAATTTGACTTTAGTCCAGATTAGTAAATCGGATCCTGTTTCTTTCGCAGTTTGAGTTTCGTTGCTCCGTTTGTTTTGATTCTTTTGCAACCGGAGTTTTTCAGTTGAACTTTCTGGTTAGATCTTCTTATTTGGGATTTACCCGTGCATCTTCGCTTGATTGCTTATGTATGCTATTGTTTGTATGCGATAGAATTCCGGGAGTGCGAAGCGTGCTACTACGAGTCTCTAGGTTTTGCGGATCGTCAGCAAGGCAAGTTACACTTTGATCATACCCCTTTATTACCCAGTTTTTATGCATTAGTTACAATCCTCAAACACTGCATGATTAGGATGTGATTAACTTATGGGTATTGGGAAGTAGATGATGAGGTAGAACCTATTGCCCTTTATTATCAAACCCTGGGAGATATATATACGTTATGCTCATGAATTGCTTAGCCATGCTCGTAGACGGGGATTGGATCGTGATGTACATGGAAGTTGTGAGAGATGATAATTTTGGACAACATTAAGGTGGCAACTTTAATACACATCTGGGTGGATTGCTTGGGGCACCTAGAGAAACCAGTGCTTGCCCATGGGAATCCCGGAGTACCCATGTGATTACCCTAGGTCCGCCACCCAGGCTCAAAGGGATCATATGATATTTCATGTCTGGAAAATTCCGTGTGTAGCCACAAGCCATTATGGGCTCTGGCATAGTTGAGTAAGTTGTGTGAGCTCTCGAAGAGGTAGACTAGCAGATGTAGGGGAAAGTAGGTGTACCGGTCTACCCGGAGTAGAGAGTTAATGCTTCAGAAAGACTATGTCTCGATCTTCCGATCATGGATGCGGTTGAGTCTTGTGGGGAAAAGTGTGCAACCTCTGCAGAGTGTATAAACTAATCATGGTTAGCCGTGTCCCCGGTTATGGACATCTTGAGTATCTGGTACTTGAATTATTGATTTGATCTCATCACTCTAAATTAATTTGTTGGGTTTAATGATTACATTTAATTGGGATTGAGATGGGGATTTACCCTCTCAATGTTTCAACTACCATGATAGTTAAAAATAAAACATATTCCTTTGATGTAGGGGAAAACTGGCTTTTCGCAAAACAATATAACCCTAGAGCTTTTCCACCAGCCATATATGCATGTAGTGATAGCTTTCATCTGTTCTTTGCTCTACTGTGTATATTGCCAGCATATTCCATGTGCTGACCCGTTTCGGGCTGCAACATATTATGTTGCAGACTTTTCAGACGAAGAGTAAGGTGCGCTAGGTCGTTGTCGTGCACTCAGCTATGCCGTTGGAGTTGATGGACTCACTTTATCTTCCAAGCCTTCCGCTGTTATCTTATTTAGATGGCCTTAAGCCATATTTATTGTAATAAGTTCTCTTTGGAGACATTCGATGTAATAAGTGTGTGATTGCACTCTGTTATAAATCCTTCGAGTACTGTGTGTGTCAGCATTACCGATCCAGGGATGACACTTGAACACAGAGATTCGATCCATCCGGGTCGGGTCGCTACAAAGATGGTATCAGAGCACACGCTGACTGTAAGACACGACCACTAAGAAATGCCATAGGTCTCTCTTCTCTACTCATTTCTGCCTCTCTCCATCTTCTACTCTCTAGGATGGCGGACTCAGGGAACAAGTTTGCACAACCGGATGAAGACACACCTTTTGGACGACACTTGAAGGAAGTCACTAGGTACCTGAACATCGGAATACCAAGCTTCACCGGGACCTACACCGCCACTGTACCAGAAGAGGAGCGTTGGACGATTCGAGTTCAAGTTCCAGGAAGGACATTCACGCCAGTTACTGAGCCCATAGAGTTTTCCTTTGATGCACCAACCTGGAGTCTAGGAAAGAGCATGGCAGCCCACATCGCCATGGGACGCATCGGTGAAGTGTATCACAAGGATCTTAAGGACACCATCTACCAGATATGTGGGCACCGAGATGAGCAATGGGAGATGATCAGCACCAGGAGGGACAGGTCCATTGCAGCTTTCATCCAGGAGTTAAACCAGCACATTCATCAACAGGAGAACCAGATGTGTGCAAGCATGATAGACCTGAAGAAGGTGATGACCAGGAACATGGGCTAGAAGAGGAACTCAAGTCTACACGCGATGGATACGAGGAGGAAATCGCAATACTAGTGGAGAAGAATGATGACCTGACAAGGAAGCTAGGAGTATTCATGGGAGACCCCGCGCCAGAAGGAGATGACGACCATCCCGACGACATTCATTCTGAAGACTACATCCTCATCGACGACACCGACTCCGACCCCGACAGTAGTGATGATGATTATGAAGACGAAGCTGGAGCGGACATCATGGAGTCTTCCACCGATCAAAATTTCTAGATGACCACCATATTATCATTAGTATTTTCCCCATGTATATAGTAGTAGTCCGAGCACTATAACGAGAGTTAGATCGATTGTATGCCCTTGCTTGAATTGATTTTGGTGTGATATGAATGTGTTTGTCTCATGTGCATATGGGTAGTGCTACCTCACTAGACCTTACTCTATTCTAATCTCTTCCCTCTAAACCCATCAGATGCCTCCGAGACGCGACACCAGATTTGTCTTCCCACCGGAGATCACATAGTTGATCCAGCAGCAGAATGCCTTGATGCAGATACTAGTCCAGAACCAAGGCAACAATAATAACAACAATCCACCGCCACCACCCCCAGTTGACAACTTAGCCCGTTTTCTAAGGTTGAATCCGCCGGTGTTTTCTAGCAGCACCGAGCCGATTGTTGCTGATGATTGGCTCCGCAAGATTGGAAGGGAACTGATCACCGTAGGTTGCACTGATGCTGAGAAGGTGCGCTTTGCCGCACATCAACTGGATGGACCCGCAGCCTCATGGCGGGAGAACTACACCGCCACCTTTCCCGTGGCCAATGTTCTTGGGATCAGTTTCAGCAGGCCTTCCACACCGCACATGTCTCAGCTGGAGCCATGAGTATGAAGAAGCGTGAGTTTCGCAACTTACGCCAGGGGAATCGTACTGTGGCGCAGTACGTGGATGAGTTCAGCAAGTTAGCTCGTTACGCCCCAGATGATGTGGCCACAGATGCCGCGAAGCAGGAGAAGTTCCTTGAAGGACTGAATGATGAGCTGAGTATGCAGTTGATGGTGGCAACATTCACCAACTACCAAGAGCCGGTAGACAGGGCTCTCATGATTGAAGGCAAGAAGCAGCAGATAGAGAACCGCAAACGGAAGTATGGACAGGGAAGGTACAACTCTGGAGCCCAGCAGAAGCCCCGCTATTCCCCGTACTCGGGAGGACACACTCATCATACCCATGGAGGACATAACCATGGAGGCCATTCTCACAATGGAGGAAATTCACACACCCATAATGGCTCTAAGAATAGTAATGGGAATGGAGGAAACAACAGTCAGAACCGTTCCAACTCAGCAACCCCCGCCAAGAAGGATCTGAGTCACATTACTTGTTTCAAGTGCGGGAAGACCGGACACTACGCCACTGAGTGCCCTGAGGCAAAGGATGGTAGTGGCAATGGAAGTTCAGGAAAGAAGCCCAATCCCTTCACTAGAGGCCAGGTGAATCACGTCAATGTGGAGGAAGTTAATGAATAGCCTGACGCAGTTATTGGTAAGTTTTTGATTAATGCCTTTACAACCCTTGTTCTTTTTTACACTGGTGCATCACATTCATACATATCAAGGGGATTTGTGGACAAGTTTAAGTTGCCAACTGTAGCCCTTAAGTCACCTATGTTAGTAAGCTCACCAGGAGCGGAGTATATGGCCAGTCAAGGTTGTTTTTAGATGCCATTGACCATAGGTAAGCACGTGTTCCCCTCAGACTTAATAATTTTGGAGTCACAAGGATTGGATGTGATACTAGGCATGGATTGGCTATCAATGTATGGAAGAAACATCAATTGCGCCAGTAAGTCAATTCTGCTCACCACCCCGGAGGGAAAAAGGATCAAGTATGTATCCAGGCATGCGTCAAGGAGAACCCAAATAAATTCCCTCTCAGGAGTTGTTCAGGAGGAAGTGCCAGTAGTGAAGGATTACCCAGATGTATTTCCAGAGGAGTTACCAGGCATGCCGCCGGATCGAGACATTGAATTTTTTATAGAGCTGTTGCCAGGCACCGGACCGATATCGAAGAGACCATACCGGATGCCCGCAAATGATCTGGAGGAGATTAAGAAGCAGATCAAGGAGTTATTGGAGAAAGGTTACATTCGACGAAGTTCATCACCGTGGGGAGCCCCAGTGCTTTTAGTTGAGAAGAATGATGGATCCTTGAGAATGGTTGTTGATCATCGTGCATTAAATGATGTGACGATTAAGAACAAGTACCCACTGCCGATGATAATGATTTGTTTGATCAGTTGCAAGGAGCTAAAGTGTTCTCCAAGATCGATCTGAGATCAGGATACCACCAGCTGAAGATCCGAGAACAGGATATACCTAAGACAGCCTTCACCACAAGGTATGGGCTATATGAGAGTATATGGTTATGTCATTTGGATTAACTAATGCCCCTTCCTATTTTATGAGTATGATGAATAAAGTGTTCATGGAGTTCTTGGATAAGTTTGTCGTGGTGTTCATTGATGATATCTTGGTGTACTCGAAGAATGAAGAAGAACACCAGGAGCATTTGCGTTTAGTTCTCGAGAAGCTCAGGGAACATCAGTTGTATGCCAAGTTCAGCAAATGTGAGTTTTGGTTGAAGGAAGTTGGATTCCTTGGACATGTTATATCAGGAGAAGGTATAGCAGTAGACCCTACCAAGGTTAAGTCAGTCACTGACTGGCTAGCACCCACCTCAGTAGGAGAGATCCGCAGTTTTCTGGGACTCGCAGGATATTATTGGAGATTCATCGAGAATTTTTCTAAGATTGCGAAGCCTATGACGGAGTTACTGAAGAAGGACACCAAGTTCAAATGGACAGATGAATGTGAGGCGAGTTTTCCGGAGCTGAAGAAACGTTTGGTTACAGCCCCAGTGCTGATTCTGCCGGATATACGCAAGGATTTCCAAGTGTATTGCGACGCTTCTCGCTTAGGACTTGGAGGTGTACTTATGCAGGACGGAAGAGTTGTCTCATATGCCTCACGTCAGCTTCGACCACATGAGTTGAATTATGCCACGCATGATTTGGAGTTAGCAGTTGTAGTTCATGCACTCAAGACTTGGAGACATTTTCTTATTGGGAACCGTTGTGATGTGTACATGGATCATAAGAGTTTGAAGTACATTTTCACACAGAAGGAGCTGAACCTCAGGCAAAGAAGATGGTTGGAGCTTATAAAGGATTATGATATGAAGTTGCGTTATCATCCAGGAAAGGCCAATGTCGTAGCAGACGCTTTGAGCCGGAAGAGTTATGTCAATACCCTCGAAAGCGGAGGATTACCAAAGGAGTTAGCCGAAGATCTCAGGGAGCTTCGTTTGGAGATAGTCCCTAGAGGTTTTGTCGCAGCAATGGAAGTTTAGTCAACATTATTGGGAAGGATTCGAGAAGCTCAGAAGGATGACAAAGAAATTGCCGAGATAAAGGAGAGGATGAACAAAGGAAAAGCCAAAGGTTTTCGTGAGGATGAGCACGACACTTTATGGTTTGAGGACCGTGTTTATGTACCCAATAATGCAGAGATCAGGAAGTTGATACTACAGGAGGCTCATGACTCGCCATACTCGATACACCCCGGAAACACCAAGATGTTTTTGGATTTAAAAGAGCGTTTCTAGTGGACTGGTATGAAGAAGGACATTGCCGAGTATGTAGCCGTATGTGATGTATGTCAGAGAGTAAAAGCAGAACATCAGAAGCCAGCAGGATTACTGCAGCCTATGCCGATACCCGAATGGAAGTGGGATAAGCTTGGCATGGATTTTATCACCGGATTACCCAAGACCCGATCGGGATATGATTCTATTTGGGTAGTAGTGGATCGTTTGACCAAAGTGGCTCACTTTATCCCAGTAAAAACCACCTATACGAGTGCAAAGTTGGCCAAGATATATATGACCAGGATCGTATGTCTGCATGGAGTTCCGAGGACCATCGTATCAGATAGAGGAACATAGTTTACTTCAAAGTTTTGGCACCAGCTGCACCAAACTTTGGGTACCAGGCTAGAGTTTAGTACAGCCTTTCATCCACAGACAAATGGACAGACCGAGAGAGTCAATCAGTTTCTGGAGGACATGTTGAGAGCTTGTGCGCTAGATTATGGATCTAGTTGGGATGACAATCTGCCGTACACGGAGTTCTCATACAACAACAGCTACCAAGCCAGTTTGAAGATGGCACCTTTCGAAGCTTTGTATGGACGGAGGTGCAGAACACCATTGATGTGGGATGAAGTTGGAGATCGTCAGTTGTTTGGACCAGATTTGATTAAAGAGTCTGAAGAGAAGGTTAAGTTAATACGAGATAGACTGAAGGTAGCTCAGTCCAGACAAAAGAGTTATGCAGACTCGAAGCGCAAGGAGGTAGTCTATGAAATCGGAGACAGAGCATATCTTCATGTGTCACCTCTGCGAGGAGTTAAACGGTTTGGAGTCAAGGGAAAGTTAGCGCCACGATTTGTGGGACCATACAGAGTACTGGAACGTATGGGTGAAGTTGCCTACAAGTTGGAATTACCCGAAGGTTTGGCAGGAGTTCATGATGTGTTTCACGTTTCCCAGTTAAAGAAGTGCCATCCAGAGATGGCCGATATTCCTCTGAGAGATACAGTGCCCCTAGAAGCAATTCAATTGGATAGTGATCTGACCTACGAGGAGAAACCCGTCAAGATTCTCGAGTTTGCCAGCCGAGTTACTCGCAGCAAGGTCATCAAATTTTGCAAAGTTCAGTGGAGTCACCATACCGAGGAGGAAGCTACCTGGGAGCGCGAAGAAGACCTCCGAAAGGACCACCCATACCTTTTTGCTAGCCAACCCGAATCTCGAGGGCGAGATTCATCTTAAGGGGGGTAGGTTTGTAACATCCCAAATATTCAATTTGGAATATTATACATAGGTCATCCATGCATATCATATTTTATTGCATTTCATTTTGCGATCCTCGAAAATTCTAAGCAACTCAAGGACCCACGGAGAGAGTTGGGGATTTCACCGTTTTCATATTTGAATTTTCTCAAATATTGAAACAAGGATCAATTTGGTTTAATTATTTTTCTCTCCGAAAATATTTCATATTA
The DNA here is from genome assembly GCA_011799875.1 of Thinopyrum elongatum. Classification (NCBI taxonomy): domain Eukaryota; kingdom Viridiplantae; phylum Streptophyta; class Magnoliopsida; order Poales; family Poaceae; genus Thinopyrum; species Thinopyrum elongatum. The sequence continues at coordinate 368,307,842 of CM022299.1, read as the reverse complement.
AAAATATATGAGAGGAGATAATATGACTTCTCCAAAATAAATGGAATATTGGAGGAAAAATATTAAAATCAAATAAATATTTTATTTGGATTTTTATTGCAATTTTATTTGAATTTAGGAAAAATATTCGTTTTTCAAAATTTCATTAGAGGCCCAAATAAATGTTCACTTTGTCTGCTATATTTTTAGAGGATGGGGAAAATTTACTTCAGGATTTTTGGAGTCCGTTTAGTATTTCTTTTCTTTGTTTTTCTGCGTCAGGATTTATTTAAAAAAAACTTCGCGGACCGAACTGGGCCGAAGCCCAGCCGGCCCAGCAGGCCGCCGCCACCTTCCCCGCACGGGAGTCCGCCCCGCCGCCGTCGGCCATGTCCGAGGCGGACACGCCTCCCGAGGCCGTCGCCCCCTCCCCAAGCCAGCCCCCCCGGCCCCTCTTAAATAGCCGCCGCCCCCGACCCCTCCACCCCACCACCGCCACCGCCGCAGCAAGCAGCAGCAGCCGCCGCCGCCGCGTCCGCCGCCCGCCGCCGCCGCTGCAGCGCCACCGCCGTGACGCGCCGCCGCACCGCGCGCGCCCCACCCGGCACCTCGCCGGAGCCGCCGCCGTTCCGATCCAATCCGACGCCCGGTTTTTTTTTCGGTTTAGGTAAAAAAACGGTCGGTTTTTTTTTAAACCCTAGATGCGTTTTTTTATTTTATCGGTTCGTTTGGTTTTCTCGGTTTAGTTATTTAGCGGACGTTCGTCCGTACGGTCGTTTTAACAAACGCCGTTCAACCGTTAGTCACAGACAGCGAACGTTCGTTTCGTCAGTTTTTCTTTTTCCAGGGTTTTTCACGATTATTTTTCGTTCGCGATTTCTGACCCAATTTTCGTTTTAGTTTATCTTTTCGCTCGTTTATCCAAATCAGGTGAAACAAGCGCCTAGATCTTCGTCTCGAAACCCTCTTTCTGTTTAACCAACTTGAACAAGATTTTGGTACTGTAAAATTTGACTTTAGTCCAGATTAGTAAATCGGATCCTGTTTCTTTCGCAGTTTGAGTTTCGTTGCTCCGTTTGTTTTGATTCTTTTGCAACCGGAGTTTTTCAGTTGAACTTTCTAGTTAGATCTTCTTATTTGGGATTTACCCGTGCATCTTCACTTGATTGCTTATGTATGCTATTGTTTGTATGCGATAGAATTCCCGGAGTGCGAAGCGTGCTACTACGAGTCTCTAGGTTTTGCGGATCGTCAGCAAGGCAAGTTACACTTTGATCATACCCCTTTATTACCCAGTTTTTATGCATTAGTTACAATCCTCAAACACTGCATGATTAGGATGTGATTAACTTATGGGTATTGGGAAGTAGATGATGAGGTAGAACCTATTGCCCTTTATTATCAAACCCTGGGAGATATATATACGTTATGCTCATGAATTGCTTAGCCATGCTCGTAGACGGGGATTGGATCGTGATGTACATGGAAGTTGTGAGAGATGATAATTTTGGACAACATTAAGGTGGCAACTTTAATACACATCTGGGTGGATTGCTTGGGGCACCTGGAGAAACCAGTGCTTGCCCATGGGAATCCCGGAGTACCCGTGTGATTACCCTAGGTCCGCCACCCAGGCTCAAAGGGATCATATGATATTTCATGTCTGGAAACTTCCGTGTGCAGCCACAAGCCATTATGGGCTCTGGCATAGTTGAGTAAGTTGTGTTAGCTCTCGAAGAGGTAGACTAGCAGATGTAGGGTAAAGTAGGTGTACCAGTCTACCCGGAGTAGAGAGTTAATGCTTCAGAAAGACTATGTCTCGATCTTCCGATCATGGATGCGGTCGAGTCTTGTGGGGAAAAGTGCGCAACCTCTACAGAGTGTATAAACTAATCATGGTTAGCCGTGTCCCCGGTTATGGACATCTTGAGTATCTGGTACTTGAATTATTGATTTGATCTCATCACTCTAAATTAATTTGTTGGGTTTAATGATTACTTTTAATTGGGATTGAGATGGGGATTTACCCTCTCAATGTTTCAACTACCATGATAGTTAAAAATAAAACATATTCCTTTGATGTAGGGGAAAATTGGCTTTTCGCAAAACAATATAACCCTAGAGCTTTTCCACCAGCCATATATGCATGTAGTGATAGCTTTCATCTGTTCTTTGCTCTACTGTGTATATTGCCAGCATATTCCATGTGCTGACCCGTTTCGGGCTGTAACATATTATGTTGCAGACTTTTCAGACGAAGAGTAAGGTGCGCTAGGTCGTTGTCGTGCACTCAGCTATGACGTTGGAGTTGATGGACTCACTTTATCTTCCAAGCCTTCCGCTGTTATCTTATTTAGATGGCCTTAAGCCATATTTATTGTAATAAGTTCTCTTTGGAGACATTCGATGTAATAAGTGTGTGATTGCACTCTGTTATAAATCCTTCGAGTACTGTGTGTGTCAGCATTACCGATCCAGGGATGACACTTGAACACAGAGATTCGATCCATCCGGGTCGGGTCGCTACATCCTCCGTACGGGCACACTTATCTGCCAAGGTGTAAAGCTCGTTCACAGTCTTGGGCAACCGAACGTTCATCTTGGAACGTATCCTGCGGTTGCGTACGTTGGATTGAAACGCGGCAATCACAGCTGCCGGGTGGATATCTGGAATGTTCCTGTGCACCCGGCTGAACCTCTGCATGTACTTTCGCAAACTCTCCCCTTCCTTTTGTGGAAGGAGCTGCAAATCGCTGGGCCACCCTGGTTCTTGATGGCCGCCCGTGAAGGCACCAACAAACTCGTGGCACAGGTCAGCCCAAGTCGAGATGGAGTTCTCCAGCAAGTGCATCAGCCACGACCTCACATTTGGCTTGAGCGCCAAAGGGAAGTAGTTGGCGAATACCTTTTCATCTCTTCCTCTGGCGGCTTGAACGACGATGGTGTAGATGCTCAAGAACTCTGCCGGGTTCAGTCTTCCATCATATTTTTCTGGTATCTCTGGCTTGAACGTATGGGTAGATGGCCAACGGACTTGCCGCAGCTCGCGAGTGAAGGTAGGACACCCAACCTTGAAAGGCAGGTATCCGTCTCCACCGGGCGTAGGCTCGTCGACGTCGGGGCCATTGCACCTGTCAGACTGGCAGTGGGTTTTGCGGCGCCGTTCTATGGTGACGCGCGTGTCTTCCCTCCGCGTGTCTTCTAGGACCTGCCGCAGATCTCGACGGGTTCGAGGATCAGATGAAGCCATCAACACCTCTTCGGGTTCTTGGTCGCGCTGCTCTGGCTGCAGCCCCTACGCTGGCTGCCATGGGGGGACTGCACCGTAGGATTGGCCTCTTTGGCACGGCTAGCGGCTCGGGCCGTTGTCGCTGCCTGCGGATGCCGTGGCGAGCCTGCCCTTTGTGATTGTCCCGCCTCACCGAAACCAATCAAACTTTGAATGGTGGCTCTCCATTCATCCATTTGGTCGGCCGCTGGTGGGAATCTCAACAGGAGCTGGGCTCGCGCCATGGCTTCCGAAGCATTGCTTGGCATGGACAACGATGCAGATCACGACGTCGCCTGACTTCTGTCGGTACCGGTAGTGGCGGCATCGCGTTCTCGTTGTCGCGAGCCAGCCGCAAGGGTGGCGTGATGACGAGAAGGACGCGCTTGGGGGTTGACGACCCCATTCGGCGCTTCGTCTTGATTGCCTTGCCCTGGGGAAGGCGTGTGCCCCATAGCTGCGCCCGCAGCAGGGGCAGCTAGGGGGTTGTGATTCTCGCCGGAGCGGGCGCCATCGCTGCGGCTGCGTCCTCCAGCGAGGTGGAGAGGCGGAGATTGGATATTCTCCCCTCCCGCATCTTGTGGAGCGTGGCCGCTAGGGTACTGTTGTTGCTGTCCTCCTCCGGCGCCTCCTGCTCCCACTTCGGCCGCAGGGGGAATGGTGACGGCGCCGCCCTCACTGTTCGCGTTCCCAGCGGTGTCCGCGTCCCCCAACGCCTCCGCAGCTCCCACGGGATCAGTGGCTGCATGCGAGGCGGCCTTCGAGGTGGAAGGGTGAGCTGCTGCACCGAACTTTTTCTTGGGCGCCATGGATGATGAAGTCGTCGATGAAGAAGATGGTGATGAAGATTGACGCGTTGTTTACGTCCTCGGGTTCGCACAAGCGCTCCCCCCTACCTGGCGCACCAAGGTTGTCGTGGTTCAACACGATCACCTATGGGGCCAGCGGCCCCTTTGTAGTTCGGCGATGGGGAAGGGCATGTTGCACAAAGAGCGGAGACCGTAGGGCAGCGCGGCAGCGGTGACATAGATGGTTTTTACCCAGGTTCAGGCCGCCGTGAGGCGTAAAACCCTACTCCTGCTTTGGTGGATTGGATGGAGGACCGTGACGAACGCGCAGCGCTCAAGCCCGGCAAGGTCGCCTCGGGGAGAGAAACTACACGCGTATGAGTGTACAAGGGTCCGAATCCTTTCTAAGGTTGCCTCGGCCCTCCTTTTATAGGTCAAGGGGTTACCACAATGGCAAAACAATCATTATCCAGTGATTAGATAGCCAACAGTGCTATCATACCTAACTCTGCAGACAGGACAGGGTGCATTAAATGCACCGCTTAGTGTCACGTCGTGGATGTAGCCCGGCAAGCCTTGTCGCGCCGTTCAACCACCTTCTCGTCTGTGTGCGTGACACGCCCCTGGACGGGTGTCATTTAGGGGTGATCTTCTT